>OZ018338.1:19782231-20382231 GCA_963969495.1 Ceratothoa steindachneri | reverse complement strand
CTAACGATGGGTCGGACTGCCCAACTTGTTGAAAGTTTTGAAGATCTTAAGGTCAGATAATATATTTGTTAATTGATAATACGTTTGTTATTTTTTTTACGAAATTATTGAAATAATTGAGAGAACGGCAGTAAGGTCTGTTGATCTTGTTTATTATGGTATTTAATCGAACATTATACCTTTCAATGGCACTTCTCTGATGAGAAAGCACAGTGGAACAAAACCTTTCAAGAATAATGATATGATTTCGCATGGATTTCAAAACACAAAAATTTGGTTTTGAACCTGCTCGTTATATTTTTTCCAAATCAAATTCCCAAATGTAGCCATAAAAATTCCCTTCACTTGCTTTGCACCCATGTAAACGCAAAATTCAGTAGCTTAAAAACCTATACCTAAAATATTGCTACGTTTTACACTTCAAAGATCGAAAAAGATAACACAAATGAAGACATTTCCAACGCTAGGAAAAATCGGCAAATTTCAGGAGGGCATCTTTTAGTCTATTACATAAACATACTTGGAGGTTTCTTCGGCCTTATTTTTTGCATTGGTAGTCATGTACTCCAGATAGGTCATGTTTTTTTTAAAGAAAGCAAAGTCACACCCACTATCAAAGGGGGGAAAGGCTACGAAAAAATAAGGAGCGAAAGGGTTAATTGTATGTAATTTACAATAACAAGTGCCTACCAAAAAAATAGGTTTTGAAAAATTACTCTGAATCTTTCTTGTAGAAATTTGCGATGGCCCATAAGTGATTCATGTCAGTTTAGAAAACAACCACCCCATCAGTATTGTATATATATATATATATATATATATATATATATATATATATATATATATATATATATATATATATATATATATTAAAGGCGACTAGCGAATTCAGCGTTAATAATTTTCTTTTCGAGTGTCTCGATTTCTCTAATATTCCGCTTTTGGTCGTTGGTTAACCCGTGTATAAGCTCGCTAAAATTCACTACAAAAGCACTGACGAACGAGGCGGGTAAAATAGTTCACTGGAAAAAACGAAACATTTATTGGCCTAACGCGTTTCGATACACTCCTGTATCATTATCACAGCAAGGTAGAAATAATATAAGGAATTAAAAACATGGCTATATATATCGGGGTCTGAAGGTTAACAATTATACGAACATATTTATAAGGAATGGAAATTCTTAAATACAAAGGTACATTTAGGCAAGGGTAAAGATAGCTTAAAAAGGCTAGTTTAAAATGGGCACAGGATTAAGATAGGCACCAAGTATATCTCCTGGTCTGGTCAATCTATAGAAATAATAGTTTCCTGACTATTAATCTCCTGGTTTGGTGAATCTAGAGAAATAATAGTGTTTCTTTTCTATTAATGTCCTAGCTTTAATATAGAAACCATCATGATTGAAGGTGCCTCAGCAGCAGAAAGGATCAACTAACGAAAGAATGGCTTAAAAGCAAGGTTTTCTACCAGTTTAGTTAGGTTAATAATAATAATGGTTTTGTATAACGCCCCTTAAGGTTATAGACATTTACGTACCACCTATATATCGACTAAAAAAAAAGCTAGAGAGGTGAGTTTTCAAATATGAAGGGCTCCAAGGGAGGTGGTGAGTGTATCTCGACAGGCAGATCAGTCCACATATTCGGAGCCAATGGAGAGGAAGCATAATCACCTATGCATCGCAGACGACTCCTAGGAGCAATTAGAAGGGTAACAGAGCCAGAGCATAGGGGCCTCGAAGGCAGGGATAGGGTCAATGAGGAAATAGCGGTATATAAGGATTTATATGTGAACAGAAGGACCTTGAGGGTGATTCTGTATCGTATGGGGAGCCAGTGAAGATCGCGAATCCGGAGAGCTGCTAGAGATAAGCGTCCCCGGAGGAGGAGGGCTTAAGTTACATTAGTATTTAATGATCTCTTAAGGGCATTAGGAGTTAGTAACTAATAGCATAGGTAAGATGAACTAGTGGGATTCGGGTTGGTTTAAAATTTGTGATTCCCAACGTGGGGCGTGGGCCCAACCGGGTGGGGCCTGGGAGAATTTTGTTGGTGCGTGGGCGTGGGCGTAGGGTCTAAAGATATATTTTTTGACAATAAATATCCATTTTTTTTAAATAATTTTGTTATCATTCTTTAACCTATTTTTTGTAGGTGAGGCAGACGTTTTTCGGGAAAGATATAGATGGGCCTGGGAGGAAAGAGGTTGGGAAACATTGGTTTAGATTGTTTAGCTATTAATCTACACTGTAAATAAATCTTCCAGGTTGCGACTATAAGCTATAAATGATAAAAAGATGGGGAGAAGATGGGCGATTTTCTCATACAAATCCACTTCATCGAGATTCCCCAATTGAATTCTTGGAGCTCATTAATTCTCAATAATGGGCAAAGATTGCCTGAGTCTTATCAGCAACTTGAAGATTTTAGTTTCTGAGAATTACTCTTACCAATCCCCCTCCAAACCAAACAACAAACCCCATGGACAATCCCACCGTGGATACTCTTCATACCTTCGACTTTGTACCGTAAAAACCATTTAGATGGTGGTTGAATTTGTTACCAAGGCGATTTGGGCTCTTGTAGCGAGAGGGGATTATCGGACTACTTTCCCATTCGCCTCGCAATACGTTGGCGAACGTTCAACTCTCAGTGGGCGTTTGAGTCGACGCTCCGAAAGGGTAAACAACCAAACCACCTGAAATGAGTTTGTGAATGGATTTAAATTAGACAGACCTCAATCGTATACATTTAGCCACGTAAAAGTGGTTCCTTTCCTTAAAAGTGGAATCAAGAAGGTTGAAAGGGTTAGAACTATATGATACAACGGGGAAGCCCTAGTCTCCCCACTTGTTCCCTCTGTCTGGCGCAATAGAGGTATCCCGCGACCTTCAGGAAAGCAATAAGACAACTGTGTTTACGAGGAGACTGTGAATGCCACCTATATCAGGAAGATATATCAATATATATATATATATATATATATATATATATATATATATATATATATATATATATATATATATATATATATATATATATATATATATATATATGAGTAAAAATTACAAAAGGTAACGCGTGATAAGTATAAATATGTGTATACCGTAAATAATCTGACCTCATAGGAAACCTTGCTATGTATAAATACGGTGTATCTCGATCCTCTAAACCATTGTGAGTTTGAAAATGTCAAGACGACGAAAGTACTAACTCCAACCAGTCTTTCATTTTTCCTTACGTGGTATACTCAAATATATATATATATATATGGGTTGGACAAAATATGTGAAACGAACACGTGTTAAATTCAATGAATATTTATCTAATACGGAGTTGGCCTACAAAGTGCTTTCTGAACAACGTTGATGCGTCTTGGAATTGATTAATACAGCTTCCTGACTTCATTGAAAGGAATCTTGAGTCATTCTTCTTGCAAAAACTGCTCCATGTGTTGAAGACACGACAGTGGAGGGTAACGATTTCTAACCTGTCGCTCCAAAATGCCCCAAAATGCTCAATAATATTAAGATCTGGAGATTGTTGGGGGCCACTCCGTGTGTTGTAGCTCACTCTTATGCTCTTCATACCAATTCTTAACCACATGAGCAGTGTGTATTGGGGGCATTGTCATCTTGGAAAAAGCAGTCACCATCAGGGAATAATGTCTGGACCATGGGATGGACTTGATCTTCCAAAATATTTAGATATTCGTTACTGTTGAACCTACTATGCAGGGCAATGATTGGGCCAAGAGAATTACAAGATATGGCTGCCCAAACCATCACTGACTCTCATCCGTGCTTCATTGTAGGAAGAAGGCAGCCAGGATTAAAAGCTTCCCTGGGCTGCCTCCACACATAAACCCACCCTGTAGTAAGGAAAAGAAAAAAAACTGGACTCATCGGAGAATATTACTTGCTTTCATTGGTCTGTCGACCAGCGCTTGTGATCTCTACACCAGTTCAGCCTTTTCTGAGTGTTTTGATGAAAAAGCAGAGGTTTCTTGCTGGCGGCTCTTCCATGATACCTGGCTTTATTGAGCTCACGGAGAACAGTTTTGGTCGAAACTGGGCTAGTGAGATGTTGATTCAACTCTGCATTCACTTTAGGGGCAATTATTCGGGGATTTTTCATCACAATGCGTTTCAACACTCGTCGGTCACTTTCAGCTAGCTCCGAATTCCTGCCGTAATTACTCCTCCTGCTAGCGGTTTTGCTCTGCTTCTTGAGTTCTGTCATGATCCTTGATATAGTAACTCTCTAAAAACGAGGAGTTTAGCTGTTGATAAATGAAGCTATGTACTCGTATCTACAATAAAAACAAAACACACAATGAACTTTGGATGGATATTCGTCATATAATGGCTCATTGAAATATTGGTATATATATATATATATATATATATATACAGTAGTGTGCAAATTAGTTCGGACTGCACCAAATTTTGGACTATTTCATAATGTCTTAATTTTTGACAACACTAATGAAGTTTTTTTTTTGTTTTCGTGCAGAATAGTGTACTGGTAACAACTGGCAAATGTTTTGTTATGCCCTAGCTACACTAAGCCCGACAGTGCTACACCAGAGCTTGTCGTGGATGATTATTGCTGGGAGTGTGCTCCGTGGTGTACTGTGTTCTGCCGGAATATTCACTTTCCAATCATTATTAGACTATAAATTTATTATGGATATCACACCCAAGAAGCAGGCAAGTATTATAGAAAACAGGCGGATTTCTGAGGAAATGAAGGCAGCAAAGTCAACTGTTGGCGACATTGTGAAAAGAGCTGAAGACACTGGTGAACATTCAACACTGCGACAAGGAAGATGTGGAAGAAAACGAAAGACAACACTTCATGATGGCAATGCTCTAATCAGGAATAGTGCGAAGGGTCCCAAGAAAACCAGCAAAGACCTCCAGAGAGATTTGTCTTTAGTTGGTGTAAATGTTTCTTCTTCAACCGTCCGGCGAAGGCTCATTGAAGTTGGCAGTTTTGCTAGAAAACCGGTACGTGAACAGTTATTGACTTCTGCTATGAAGACCAAACGTCTTCGCTGGGCACGCAAGTATGCTGGATGTAAGGCAGTTGACTGGAAGAAAGTTATGTTTTCAGGGGAATCACATTTTGAAGTACATGGGCATAGGTCAGTGGTAGTAAGATGAAGCAAAGATGAATCATTTAGCCAGGACCTATTCAACGGGCGCTAAAATACCCACCTATGAAGATGTTTTGGGGTTGTTTTAGCGTTAAAGGCCTAGGGAGGCTTGTTACTATTGAGGGAATGATGAACAGCGTTAAACACAAGGCAATCCTGCAGACTCACTTGCTTCCCGCGATGCAGAGAGACTTTGCTGATGGAGGCGGCATTTTCCAGCAGGATCTGGCTCCGTGCCATATTTCCCAAATAATGCGCACATTCTTCAAAAAAAGTGGACTTACCGTTATAGATTGGCCTGGGAATTCTCCTGACCTAAACCCTATTGAGAAGCTATGGGCTATAATTAAACGTAGAATCGAGAACACCGACTGTTCAACGATGCAGAAGATGATTTGTGCTGTTATCAATGCCTGGTACCATAACGAAGAACGGGCACAAATGTGTTCAAATTTGGTTGAATCTATGCCAGAGCCAGTGAAGCAGGTTCTAAAAGTAAGGGTGATTATATTTCATATTAAATGTTCCATTTATCTTATCATTGACGTAATCTTTTCAAATATAAACAACAATTAACAAATAATTGTATTATTTCACCACTGTCCGAACTAATTTGAACACTACTGTATATGTATATATATATATATATATATATATATATATATATATATATATATATATATATATATATATGATAGTGAAACCACTGTATAGGAGCCAAAAGTTTAATTTACGAGACTAGTTTCGGTATGTAGTTTATCATCGCATTCTCAGTATACAACTAAAGAGGGTAGGATAAACTACATACCGAAACTAGTCTCGTAAATTAAACTTTTGGCTCCTATACAGTGGTTTCACTATCATATACTATAACTCGCCATTGAGTTCTTTAACTTATATATATATATATAGGAAAAAATAATCACCAAAAAACACGTGATCTAAGATGCTTGAAATATCCCAAAGGAAAATAATACACAAAATAAGCCCAAGCGCTCTCGTGTTTACATCATCATGGGCAGAAGATCAATGAAATAGAGAAACAGTTAATAAACAGAGAAATGTGACGTCATTCAAACGTACTGACGAACAAAGACAATCGTTTAGGGAAAAAAAAACAACTGACGAACAAATGAATAGCCCATCCGCAGAACTACAATATACAAATTAATTAAACAAATTAAATTTATATTGCAAACAAATATTATTCATGATCCAATTATCTAATTTAAAAAGACCCTCACTTATATTGAAATTAATGTTATAGGAGAATTTGATCATGGCTGATTCCATTCAATTTCTTTCAATAAAATTGGGCACAAAATAATGGATTTCGCATTAGACCAATCTATTTGATGGTTTAAAGTAGATTGCTGAATATATATATATATATATATATATATATATATATATATATATATATATATATATATATATATATATATAATGAGTTAAGAGGCCATGTTGTATACATGCACTGTTGAAGTCCACAGCAGTGGCAGCGTTATTGATTTTAACTTGTATTCTCTTTTTTTTATTCCAAGTTTTTTGACTGGATCTCTGATGCGAGAAATAACATTCGCAAAAGGCATATTTTATTCCGAGATGTCTTTCGACCGTAATAGGTCATCTTCAGGAAATGATTTACAAGATGCTACACTATATATATTTTTCTATATATATTGAATTTCTCCTATTAATATAGATTCTACTATTTTAATAGGAGAAATTCCCAATTTCAATTTTTAAGATGGGCAATTGAAATGCAGCCGCCATTCCCGTAACCTCATCGTAAACAGCTTAGTAAACGATCTTAGACTCGCACCTACTGATTAATGACCTTTTTTCCCCGTTTTATGTTTCTTTGTTTTTTTTTGTGTTTTTTATGATCTGTACGCTATTTATAGACTTTTGTCACAATCACATTCTCAGTATACGACTGAAGAGGATAAGATAAACTACATACCGAAACTAGTCTTGTAAATTAAACTTTTGGCTTCTATACAGTGGTTTCACAATCATAATATATATATATATATATATATATATATATATATATATATATATATATATATATATATATATATAATAGCTACGATGTGCTTACGTCGATTCTTCGAGTTAGCCCCCTCAACTAGCGTGTGTGTTCCTCTCGAACCTAGGCGTGTCGATGTGTCGGTTGATATGATCTTGGTAAGGTGGAGGAGTGGGGTACCTCCCTTATCTTTAATTTTCTATTGTCAAGTATAGTTCCCATAATTACTCTTGTCACGATTTACGCCGAATTTCCTTCAATGACAATTTAATATATTATTATATTATGCGAAATGGAATATTTAGGGTATATTTTCATATGAATAAACTAGATAGAACATTCACTAAATAAATTAATTATTTTTATACCTTATTGCGTATTCCAAGTAGAACTGGCGAAAAATTTTGGCATTGTTTTGTTTCAAATCAGAGGTGCCAAATTTCCCTCAATTTTTCCTTTTTCCAGGGTGCCAAATTTCCCCCAATTATTTCTTTTTCCAGGGGTGCCAAATTTCCTCCAATTTTTTTCTTTTTCTAGGGTTGCCAAATTTACCCCAATTTTTCCCTTTTCAAGGGTTGCCAAATTTACCCCAATTTTTCCTTTTTCCAGCTTAATTAACTTTATATATTTACTTATTTTTTAATCGTCGATATCATAAAAATATTCGCATTAGAAGTTGTCATTTTTATTATTATCACTAATATTGATTTTCCAAACTAACGTGTTATGAAAAGTATGTATTATTACCTGGCATCACAGCACACTAAAACCTAGAGGCAGTCATCTAAAACTATTAGAGGATTTATCATCATCACTTTCTCTATAATTTAAGAAGGAGATTTTTTGAGTATTTGAATAATAATTTGATCTTAGTTTGGTTATGACTTATGTTTGTGTATCAAAGTTATTTCTAATAATTCTTTTATAATATCAAAAAACAAAATGGTGAAGTTCATAAATAAATATAAATATCGAAATTTTGTGAATTTTTTTGAGTCCAAAGAATTACAAATGGTGAAGTTCAGAAAATCTATTTTAATATATCTTCTTCTATAACTATATTTTAGCAAGGTGATATTTTGAAAGGGGGGAAATTTAGTTTCGGGTTCCTTTTTAAAATTATTATAATTGGCGAAGTTCAGAAAATTTATAAAAATTTAACCATGGCTGCTTTTTTTTTATTTTAAATTTCAATCTTAGTAGCGAATCCATTGCCTGGTAAAACATATAAATAATTCTATTATAGTTAACTTACTTTTGTCCGAAACATTTTTAAAATTGTGACACGACTAATTTGGGCAAATGTACATGGTGTTTGTGTTCGACTTCTTAGTACATCGTGTGTGGGTTCCACGACGTAATACATAGTAAGCGAGTTAGAATCCCATGTACACCAGGTGTGGGTTCGACGTATTAGTATGCAACAAGAGGGTTCGAATTCCATGGACGTGGAATGGTGACTCGAATTCAAGGCCTTTCTAGTTTGGGCATGGGGTTCGATTCTCTTGGATATCGAATAGGGGCTTGACTCCAATGGACATAATATGTGGCTTCTACTCTTTTTGACATCGTATGAGGATTCGACTCACTTCAGTACATCCTATTATAATTCAACTCCCTTAAGTACAATGTATTAGAATTCGACTCCCTTGAGTACATCCTATTATAATTCGATGCCCTTAAGTAAAATGTATTAGAATTCGACTCCCTTGAGTACATCCAATTATAATTCGACGCCCTTAAGTACAATGTATTAGAATTCGACCCCCCTGAGTACATCCTATTATAATTTGACGCCCTTAAGTACGATGTATTAGAATTTGACTCACTTGAGTACATCATATTAGAATTCGACTCCATTAATTACAATGTATTAGAATTCGATTCCTTACTACACCGTATGCGAGTTTGCCTCCCTAACATATGTAGTCATGGCTCGAGTTCCTAGTACATCTGATATGGGTTCAACTCCCTAGTACATTGCGTGTGTGTTCAACATCCTATTTATGTTCCTGCGGTGTGTATATTGCTGCTTTGGCAAGGAATCGAATACCCCCATCGATCTCTCGATGTAGGAGCTTTTATGTCTTGTAAGGTACTCCTCTATATTTAAATACTCGTAAATTGTAATTGTCTATATTCTATCTATTTATGCTTCTCTCTCTTGCATACACACACACCAAGCCGAATAGCCCCCCCCCCCTCAAGTGTGTGGAAGAGGACTCTAAGCGCTTAAAAGAATACAAACACACACACACACACATTAGCCGCTAGCCATTCCATAGCACGTAAGCCTCGTCGCCGTTTGCTACCGCGTCCCGTTCACCTCGAGCGAATGTTTTCAATGCCATTTCTGCCTTAATCACCGCAGCTAGTTTAGGGATATGAACGGGAACACGAAAGCCGCTCATAAACTCGCCAGTTTATCATCCCGAAGATAACGTATCCGATACGAGGCTTCGTCTCATTTACTTAAATTATTCCGGTGGAGAGAAAATAAATAAAGGATTTTATACAAATTTAACTTAAACTCGAGTTTCTCCAAATTACATTCGGTGATCCCCGAGGCAGGGGTAGTTGTTCTACACCCTGGGCTAGTTGTTCTACCCCATGGGTGCAAGTCAAATTCCATTGAACGAGATTCGTCGAAACAGCTTTAATTTGGGGAACGTTTAATTGAACCGTGTTTATCTGGACAGCGTGGATTTGAATAACGGTCATATGGAGAGCGTTGAGTTGAATGGAGTTCATCTGAACCAAGCGTTATGTAAAGAGCGTTTATCTGAAAGGCGTAAATTTAAGCCGCATGAGTTTAAAGATCGTTCATTTGAACCGCATTCAACTGAACATCGTTCATTTGAACAACGTTCATCTAAACAGCGATTATTTGAACCGAATTAATTTCAAGAGCGTTTATTTTAACAACATTTATCTGAACAGCGTTTATTTTAACAGTTTCATTTGAACCATTTATTTTAATTGTTCGTATGAACCACATTCATTTTAACCGCGTTAATTTGAACAACGTTCAATTAAGCAGCGTTTATTTTATCAAGCATTCATTTACACAGCGTTCATTTTGAACCGCATTCATTTGAATGAACGCCGTTCATTTGAGCACTGTTTATTAGAAATGCATTTATTTGAACCTCGTTCACTCGAACGCCGTTCATTTGAACAGCGTTTACTTGGACATTGTTAAGTTAAGAAACATAATCCTAACATAACCTAACCTGACCTAACTTAATTTTAAGCAAATAAAAAGCGTAAATTGAAAATAGTTCTATTGTGTACAATTATAAGTATGAATTACACGAGTTTCAAAATCTTTAATAATAATAATAATAATACAGGCACTTAAATTCATCTTCGCATATGTATGGATTGTCTCCTATGTTAGGCCCATACTTATATAGAAGCCCAAATCACTACTTATAATATTCGTGCGCGTCCTCGAAGATCACCGTACCGGTCTAAAGACGTCTCGGACAAATAAATATTAGAACGCTCCGAGCTTTTGAATTCCCTTTCTCCCGACAAGAAAAAGCTCTTCAAAAAATGAGAGAAACTCGCACTAAAAATTAACAATGCCACTACCGCTGTTGACGTTAACAAATGTATATTTTATATACGTGGGTTTAATTCGTGTGCGTTTCTAGTCGCGTGCACGTGATTCTATAAGTTACTACTATGTCAGTCCGATGGTAACCGTTTTACTTTCCAATGGGTTTCTTTGGCAATAACATCGTAACTATTCGGCCGATTCTAACGAAATTTGAAACTCTTATGTCGTTTTACATTCTCTTTCGGATGCTATAATTGCCAAGGTCCCCCCCAAGGTTAGTTCTGGAATTATTAAAAGTTTGTGAAGGTCATAAGGTCATAAGTCAGAATAATTAGGAACACGCGGCTTAAGTCTGTTGACCTTGTCCTTCAGTACTCTACTGTCAACGTTTTTGCATTCTTAGGGAATTGAGTCAATCGATGAGTCAGGTGAGTCATAACGTTCGAGAGTCTTTGTTTCGACCGATCGATTACCATATTAACGCCATTAGACCTATTTTAAACTAGCTGAAAATTGACGGGTTGCGAGGCCTACCGCGATCGGGTATCTTTGTTGATGTACCTCTACTTACGGATTATTATCTTAGTCAAAGAGGCTTTGCTTCCTCGATACACCTTCGTTCTTGTCCATAAAGATGGCTTTTGGTTCAGATGGTTTTGTTTCAGCGTCAGAGGAAGTATATTTCGACCACACATCTTTGTTTATATTTATTTGCCTTCTTTCTCTTTATTTCGTATTTCTTTACTTCATGTTAAGAGTCCCAAAGACATTTCTTTTTTATTGAATATTACCAGATTTTTATGCTTTATCATTCTTATCTCCTACGAAAAGTTCTATATCTTGATACGATGAGGCATTGTTTTTTTACATATGTATATAGAATAAATTATAATAAAAAAATAGAATAATATATCTCAAATTAAAGCTATTTAGAATTAAATATGCCAATATTTACTTGTCTTTATTAGCAATAGAATGGATTAAAGCTTAAACTCTTTACAAATTTCAATTTTTTTTTCAAATAGGCCTCCCACAATTTAGTAAGTTTCTGTCTGAATTGATCTCTTAATGAATTAATTTTCAAATTGGTTTAGTTTCCCATTAAAGTTCATTTCCTGTGATTAATTCACCTACAACACCTTTGCGCCCTCTATCGGTTCTTAGTATCATTGGTGTTGACCTTCTTTCATAGGATGGTAAGAAATGAAGATCTGACAAAGACTACCAAGTCTAACCTAAGTCAACCTTATTGGCATTAAAGTTAATATTAACAAATACGAGAAAGCCATTCCATTAATTTACGCCTTTTATAATTAAGAAATTGTTCCCGATATCAATTTTGAATTACAGCGCGCGCAGTTTATATCCATTACGTCCAGTTCTGTCAGAGGCGTACAATTAAATGATTTTTTTTTTTATATTAGAATTATTTAACATCTTTTAGGTTTTGAAAAGATGAATGAACTCTCTCAACAGTCTCGTTCCCAACGAATTTAAATTTACTTGTCGATTATAATTAATACGATTTGTTTCTTAATCTGTTATTGTGGCAACGTGGCCCTGTGGTATCAACACAATAAATCCTTTCGAAAGTTTTAAGACCATAATTGAACTATATATTCCAAATGAGGGTAAACCAAAGATTTTTAGAGGTAAACAATTATGTTATTCAATTTATAAATACAATTTCAGTGAATATTACTTTACTTTTCTAGCTTTCTTTGAATCCTTAATTGTAAGTTTTAAGTATTTGATGACTATAACAACCCATCACCTACAATACTTTAGTGATGTTCAAAATGTGGTATAATTATAGTCCATGTAGCTTGATCCGATCTATGGCACTTTGTACTTCTTAACGTTGATCCTCATCTGTTATTAACCATTTAGCAAGATTGTCAATATCAGTTTAGGGCTTAAACTCCTCTACCTATATTCGTCCCATCTGCACATTTTGATATGTTGTTGACCAATTCACTATCAATATCATTGACATGTGCTCGTGTAATGAATAGTGTTCCCATAACTGACCCTTTGGGTACAACACCATTAGCCAAGCATTGCCATTCTGACAAGATACTCTTAATTACAATTCACTGTTTCTATTCTGAAATGAAAAGTGGAAAAGAAACAAATCCCTCCCCCCCACTGGTAATCCTTGGAGTGCCCAGGGCAGGGAGGAAGGCGAGGACCCGTTGCTCCCTTGTAGTCCTCAGAGTCTCACTAGACTCAGAGTAGAAGGACCTCGTGGGTGGGAATGATAAAAGGGCAAGAGGAAAGAGTAAGGATAGAACAGCGAGAAGTATAGTTAGATGCAATATAGGTGAGCTAAATAATCATGTATCAATTTATGCGGTACTGTCCAACGATGTCTTGACATCCAGATAAATGACATCTACTTGTTTGTCTCTAAGAATCGTATTCTTAAAATATTTCGTCCGACATAATTGGTATTTTTGAAAGCCATGTTAACTGATAATCACATTATGGCGGTTTAAATATTTAGCTATTTTGTCTTTGATTATGGAGCTCATAGTTTTTGCAATCGTTGACGTAAAGTTAAAGTTTGCTGATAATGACCTAGTAAAGCTTGATCTCCCCTTTTTAATATTGACGATGTTCACTTTTTATAATTCGAATAATTGATCCCCTACATTTATCCCTATCTTCACGAACCTCTCTTTAAAACCCTTTCTCTGGAGATGCTCACTTTGCTTTCACATGCTGCTATTTTTACTACTACTAATAATAAAAAATACTAATATTCTCCAAATGTGAGTAAAATAAAGTGCATTCATAGGGAGGCATGTAAGTTTTTTCGGACCAAGTGAGCCATGAACTGCCATTTTTTATTTGAAGTTGGCGAGCATTAACTATGTTAAGTTTCCTTTGATTTCTTTGAAATCAACGTCTCTCCGTGGGTGGGATAAGCATTTATTAAATTGAAAAGTGACACATGCTATTTGAAAACTTGTGTTCAACAGTGTTGGACAATATCTCTAAAACTTCTAATCCTTAGAAAAGATTTGAAGCATTCAGAGTTATGTTTAGTGGTCATTAAAGTAAGTAGAATTGTAAGTTCAAAAGCAATAATCAAATTGTAAGTTTATAGGTTAGGTTCTACAGTTTGACGTTACTAATTGTGTTAAACATTAGGTGAAAATTCATATATACTCTTCAACATAACATGATATAACTGATTGGTGCTAAAAGTCTCCAGAGATGAGGAAAAATGTAAAAGAAAGATAAGTAGAATTAAATCAATGAAAATTCAGAAAAGATGTTGTCCTTAAATATTTGGTGCTTTAAATCACAATAAAGACAATCTCAACAAGGAAAACTCTTGTTGATATCATTTATAAGGTTCACTTAATAATAATAATAATAATGTCTTTTGTAATGCGCTCTTCAAGGCCTGAGGCCTTCCCAGAGCGCACATTGTGCTGAGATGAGAATGGAAATTCAAGAGGGGGAGAAGGCAATTCTGAAAAGATGCGTTTTCAGGAGACGCTTAAATATGGTAAGAGAAGGAGAAGACCTGATTTCAGCAGGAAGAGCATTCCACAACTTAGGGGCGCAGATTGAGAAGGAGCAGTTCCCCATTGAGCAGAGGGATGAACGAGGAATATTCAAAAGAGGTGCATGTGATGACCGAAGGGCCCGAGGGACATGGCGTGGTGAGAGCGCAGAAGAGAGGTAAGACGGGGCCTTGTTGTTTAGGGCCTTAAATGTGAAGAGAAGTATCTTGAAGTGAGTAAGTATCTTGATAATAATGAACGTGAGCTAAATTTTTGTCTTCATCTTTCGGGGTACTTGTTCGCAAACAGTTCATACGTTCATAAAGAGTGGTGTTAAGTTCTGGAAAGAGTAAATCAATGGAAATTACATCTCATGGGTATAAGAGGAATCTCCTTGAGTGGTAAGGACTAGTAGGTATTCGGGTTCCTGAACTTGTGACCGTTCCGCAAGAAAGAAATTTGGCCCTTTTTTCGACAGCTTTGTTGCGAACACCGCTTAAAACCTTTAAGCAGACAATCATTGAACATAAGACTATTGCTTAAAGAGTCAATGTGTAGAAGTTCCATTGTCTGATAGTGAAGGTCCTACTGTATTTTAGGAGGAAGAATTCTGCCAATTTTCTTTTGTCTTCGTATAGAATTAACAAAGTTATTTATGTCGATTTAGTGGTTATTTTGAAACCGGTGTTAATGAAACGCTGCGTTCTAGTTGCCGAATACTGGTTCGCAAGACGTGTGCGCGTTTCTACAAACGGTCCTGGAAGTTATTAATTTTACATGTTAATTTTAATTTACAGGGTACAGCATATATTTAAGATAATTTGAGGGTGTGTTTAGTTGTTCATTTCGCAAAAGTTTCCTAGTTGCACAGTCTAATTGTTAAACTAACTTCAAATCTTTATACTTAAGCATTTTTATTGCATTTTTTTTTTCGAAGAGCAAAGTTAAAAAATTTTATGAAAGAATTTCGAGGAAAATTCTCGATTAAAAAAAAATTATAGAAAATTTAATCGATCGTTTCATTTTAAAGGGCATTTTAATATCTAAGAAATTTGTACCAAGAATTGCGAGCTTAAAGTCTTAAGGGGTTGAAAATTTCAAGACTTCAACCGGTGTCCCACAAAGTAAGGCACTATGAACGGCTAAACATTGATATGTGACCGTTCGTCTGGGAAGCCGCGCTCATGATTGCTTTATCTTATGTGTACGACACGCAATGAGAGATTGAATAAAATAGACAATTAAAGTACCTATATTTGGGGAGGAGTAGCTTCCCATTGGGAAGAAATCTAACAGAGGCACCAGAATATGTTTCCCTAATAAATACCTTGTAGAGGGGTGAGTTATGGGGAGAACTTAGGACGTTTGCATCAAAGAAGGATGCGCATATTAATATCCTCGCGAAAACTATATTTATAGAAGAGGAAATTACCACTAAACTATTTAAAGGGTTCTTAAGGGCTTATGTCTTCTGGAATAATCGAGAAACTATCGGCTACGTACTGTCATGTAAGTTTAGGTCCATCGGCAAAGTTGAAAACACCCATCAAAGAGCTCCATGAAAGTTGTTCAAAAAGAGATGGGAGAGGGGGAGATCCAATGGACACACCAGTGGATGTCTAACAAAAAGAAGAAACGAATCACTTAAACAAGAATAAATTAATGTGGGAAACAGATTCAAAGTAGTTTAATGCGTCAATTCGCAAGATTTAGATTTGACTCGTTGATAAAAACTTCTTAACATGGTTTATTTTAAAGGGTAGTTTGGTGAAAAGTTTATTTTAGAGGCTAATTTGGTGAAGATGTTTATTTTAAAGGGTAGTTTTGGTGAAAAGTTTTTTTTTCGAGGGTAATTTGGTGAAGATGTTTATTTTAAAGGGTAGTTTGGTGAAAAGTTTATTTTAGAGGGTAATTTGGTAAGGATGTTTATTTTAAAGGGTAGTTTGGTGAAAAGTTTTTTTCAAAGGGTAATTTGGTGAAGATGTTTATTTTAAAGGGTAGTTTGGTGAAAGTTTATTTTAGAGGGTAATTTGGTGAAGATGTTTATTTTAAAGGGTAGTTTGTTGAAAAGTTTATTTTAGAGGGTAATTTAGTTAAGATGTTTATTTTAAAGGGTAGTTTGGTGAAAAGTTTTTTTTCAGAAGGTAATATGTTTATTTTAAAGGGTAGTTTGCTGGAAAGTTTTTTTTCAAGGGTAATTTGGTGAAGATGTTTATTTTAAAGGGTAGTTTGATGAAAAGTTTATTTTAGAGGGTAATTTAAGTGAAGATGTTTATTTTAAAGAGTAGTTTGGTGAAAAGTTTATTTTAGAGGGTAATTTAAGTGAAGATCTTTATTTTAATGAGTAGTTTGGTGAAAAGTTTATTTTAGAGGGTAATTTGGTTAAGATGTTTATTTTAAAGGATAGTTCGGTGAAAAGTTTATTTTAAAGTGTAATTTGGTGGCTAATTAAATTTTAAATAGCAATTTGCTGAAAAGATTTATTTTAAAGGTTAATTTGGTGAAAAAGTTTATTTTTAAGGGTAATTCAGTAAAAAGGGTTATTTTAAATGGTAATTTTGTGAAAGTTTATTTTAAATGGAAATTTGGTGAAAATGTATATTTATAAAGGGTAATTTAATGAAAAGGGAAGCTATATTGAAACTGACGAGAGGTTGGAATTCTAAGTTAGTATTTGTCGTTTGCTTGATAAAATATAAATAATTATTGATATACAATAAACCGCAAAAAATTAAACACATTTTAACTATGCTAATTTACATACTTTTAGTTAACACAGGTTAATGGAATTTACAAACCTTTGCTTAACGTAGGTTAATGAAATTTACAATACACGTGGATCTTTATGTAATAAATACAATGTAATGATCAGAAAAGAAAAATGATGAACTAAAAAAGAACTTTATAATGGTAATAGTGAAATTTGACCCCGCAAAAGTTTGCAACGCATTAATATAAGCAGGATTTAATACTTGCATAACCCTTGTTGTCAATTACAGCTTGCAGGTGCTTAGAGTAGTCTCCTAAGATCATTCTACAGGTGCTCAGGGTGCTTTTGTCCTATTTCTTCAAACATATTCTCTTCAAATCAGATAAGTTACGCTGATCTTAATTCTGCATCATTAGTTTCAATTCCCTCCAAACAATTTCAGTGAATTCAGGGCAGGAGATTGACTTGGCCATTCCAAAATATTAATTCTCCCTGTATGCCACCAATTTATAGTTTGTTTCGTTGCATGCTTGGGACCATTGTCTCGTTGAAATGTTCATGCTGGTTTCAAGTTCAGTCAGTCAAGTGGATAACAAATTTCTTTCCAAAATTTCCGTGTACATTTTGCCGTTCATTAAGTTCGACTAACTACATTCTTCCAAACCCTGATGAGCAAAATCAACACCATACTACATTTGATCCACCACTGAATTTGACTGTAGGGATCGTATTCTTTGGCGCGTAAGATACACACTCTTTTCTCCAAACTCTGATGATGGAATTTCGACCGAAAAGTTTTATTTTCGTTTCATCTGACCAAAAGATTTGTTCCCAGAACGTTGCCGGTTTATTCAAATGTTCATTTGCAAACACGAAGCGAACTTTACATTGTTTTTTTCCTCAAGAACTTGGGTCTTTATCGGAGTAAGAGAAAAGAGACCTTAGACTTGGACTTGGACATAAAAAGTGGTGAAATTTAGGGAGAGAAAGATAGTGAGAGAGTAAAATGGTAAAATAGGGCGAGTTTAAAGAATAGAGGTGGTGTGGGAGACAGAATAAATAGGCCCCCGGTGAAAGGGTAGCTCTGTTTGTTTAAGCCTTTCATTTTGGATGTATTTTGTGTTTGTTTATTTTTTTATAAACTATAAAATCTATAGTTTATTCTAATTAAATTAAACATGTTAATTTAATTATTATTTATATATATACGAGACCATAACGAAGCAGCGTTCTATTTATTGTATCTTTGCTAACTTCAGCTTCACTGATATCCAGATATCTTCCTGCAGCTTTCTAAGAGTAGTATGTGGTTTACCACATGCTGTTCTGGTAATTTTTTAGCTACATGTTCAGTTAACATCCGAAGCTGAGCTGAATGATCCAAAGGATTTGTTGAGTTACGAGACTTTCAGTTAAGTATTATGGTACCAACTGAATTTAGAGGTACTTTAAGCTGTACAGAAATCTTTCTGTACCCAAAGCCATTCTAATGAAGCTGTGCAATGCGTTCACGAAGATCTTGGAATGATCTGTTTGTTTTTCCCTATGCTGAAGATGTTGACGGCACAACTATTATGTAAGGAATGAGGGAATAGCCGTACACGATGATATATATATATATATATATATATATATATATATATATATATATATATATATATATGACCCGTTATTGGACTCAAGAATTTATCTCATATATAAATAAATAAATATATATATATAAATATCAGTGCCGGAAATCGAATCGAATTCGAATCGATAAACCTTTAAAATGTATATATTTTCAAGCTCGCATCGAAAAAGAAAAATTCGAACTGAAAAACTTTTGAAAACTCGAATCGGAATTTAAACTCGAACCGAAAAGAATAAAAAAAAACCTCAATTTCGAACTTGAATCAATTATAAATATAAGTTTGAAGCGAAAACGTCGAGTATCATTAATAAAATAATTTAGGAATTCCAAGAAATAATAGTGGTTTAACTTGTGAATAGTAGGTAAATAAATATTTTAATCTTTCGTCCTAATCCTACCCCTAATCTTGTTTTGCTAATCACAGAATGACCTAAAGCTAAACCTTTCTTCTGTTCCGAGTTTTTAAATCCCTAAGAGATTTTGAATTTAAATTTATGTCAAATATATTCACCATTTGGCTGTCGAGTTTGCTTTTAAAAGAGCTTAAATTCTTCTTATAAAATACTATTTCTATTTTGTATGTTTATTGCATAATATTTCAATCTAGTAGTGAAAATTTGTGATATATGCTTTACCAATTTTTGTGCACAATGTTTTAATGTACAATGTTTAAAAATGCTTCGTGGGTTCTGTATTTTTATTCTGTACTTTTATTGCATAATATTTCAATAGAGAAAAAATTGTTGTATGTAGCATCCCATTAAAAACTTCCATTTGACTGCAGTTTCTTCTCCTTGCATCAAGTTACCGTGTATTGGGACTTTGCGAATATTATACCCATTAATTTCAATAGAAAAGTACACAGTGAATTTGGGCATCTGGTACATATGGATAGCTATAGTAAACAAGAAATAACAGAGTAAATAACGAATTTACCTTAACTCAAGAAAAATGTGTAATAAGAGGGGAAAAGTTTTATAAGTTAGTTTGTAATAAATTAAATTTTGCAAGAAAAAAAGCAAATAGAACTCTGAAGTAATAGATTTAAGCATTGGAAATGCAGGCTGAACTCGAACTCGAACTCGCATCGAATTCGAATCTAAATCCATATTAAAAAATCGAAAAATTTGAATCGAAAAAAAATATAGAGAACTCGAATCGAAATCCAAATTGATATTTTTAAAAATGCCGAACTCAAATCGAAACTCGAATCGATATTCATTTCAGTTCCCAACCCTGATATATATATATATATATATATATATATATATATATATATATATATATATATATATATATATATATATATATATATATATATATATATATATATATCATCACTAACTCTATAATTTAAGAAGGGGATTTTTTTTAGTATTTGAATAATAATTTCATCTTAGTTTGGTTATGACATGTTTTTTATCAAAGTTTTGTGATTTTCTTGAAAACCCAAAGAATTACAAATGGTGAAGTTTAGAAAATTTATTTTTACATATCTTCTTCTATAAAACTATATTTTAGCAACGTGATATTTTAAAAGAGGAGGAAATTTATTTTAGAGTTCCTTTTTAAAATTATTGGGTTGAGGAATAAGTTCTTGCGGTTTTATCAAATTTATTCATTACCATTAACAATTTTAGAAAAATTTAATTTTTAATTGATAATAATATGCAATTTAATCAATAATGTATTCTCCGTTGTTATTTACGACTTCTTCCCAACGTTCAACTAGTTTTTCGATGCCTCTGCAATAAAAATCTCTGGATTTGGACTCGAAGAATTCGTCTAACCGGGTTCTTAATTCCACATCTGTATTGAACGAAACGCCGCGCAAATTGTTGGAGAGCGATCGGAACAGATGGAAATCCGATGGAGCCAAGGCCGGACGAATATAGAGGATGCGGCAGGATTTCCCAATTAACTTTTAGATGGCGTCTTTTGTCATATTGGCAATGTGAGGACCAGCATTGTCGTGTTGCAGATGCACTCCATAACGTCGATAAGGTCGCTTTTCACGAATAGTTTCGGCGAGTTGATACATTTGTTGAACGTAGAGTTCTGCATTGACAATCTCGATGTTCGCAAGGAGCTCATAAAGAATGATGCCTTCACAATCCCACCACACACACAGCATCGTCTTTCGTGGATGAAGTCCTTGCTCTAATCGCGGAAGTTTTCGATGGTTCATGTTGACATAAACACACCACTTTTCGTCGCCATTGATGATGAGGTGAAGAAATCTGTCCTTATATCCACGAGTAGCCTTGTGACAAACAAGAAAATTGGCGGCAATCGTGGGGCGTTGAAGTTTGTTGCTTTCGCTCAAAGCGTGCGGAACCTATGCGCCGAGTTTTTTAACTTTTCCCATCGAATGAAAGTGATTCACTACAGTTTTCTGATCGCACGCCAATTGTACAGAAGGTCGTTCAATCGATCTTCATCGAACTTAATGCAAAAAATCCCACAATATAATGAAAGGCGGATTCCAAGTACTTTCAAACTTGTTCAGTTCATTCTCAAGAAATAACGAAATACTTAACAAAGATGGTATATATATAAGAGACAACAGGTTGTTGCCCCGCCCATGTACATAGGAAGGACACAGGTTAGAGAAATATTATCAAAGATGGGATTAAATACCGGATGTTAAGACTAAAGGTATATAGATAAGGTCTATTTCCAGAAGTTACAACTATGAAAAAAATGTAGACATTTAAGTCACAAAGCTATGAGAACTGAACAAGTTCGAAGTACTTGGAATCCGCCTTTCATTTTCGTGTGGGATTATTGGCAGTGCATTTTCGTACATGCACCAATGGGGCAATTCATAAGCCAGCGTTTCTAACACAAACAAAGGTTTACGTGTCAATTCGCCTTAAGGCAAATGGAACTGACCCAGTCAAACCCAATACCTAAAGTAAAATAAACACGTTTAAAATAGGATTGATAAACACGTTAAATGAACTTAATAATCAAATGACAATTCCCATTAGAAAAATGCAACAATAACAGAAGCGAAGCTATTTTACAATGCGCATCTTTGGAAAATAGCAATGCTACAAAGTCATCAAACCATAAACAATCGAAGCCTAGGAAAAGCCTTTTAGTCAAAGGCCAAAAAAATGAGACATGGAACAGTTACAGAAACGTTCGAATATATTTAGTAAAAACCTCGAAGGAACACAATATAGTTTAGACAAAAAAAAAACAACTAGTGAAAATACCAAATCAATATAACAGATAAAACGACACCTAATAATTGGGAAGCAGCAAATGACATCATTAAAGAATAAATCAAGAACAAAAATCCAAAACAGAGAACAGATAATTCTAACGAGAACTATACGATAGCAATGGTCCCAACATACCAGATGAATACTCAAATAATGAGGAAGATATCCAACCAATAAATTAGGACGAACTTTACACGCAAGAATATAAATTGCTAGGCACTTAGTAAGGCTAGGGTTAAAATTGACCTTATAACGGCTCTGGGTGAAGGTCTTGCTGACCTATTAGATAGTTTGTTTATAAATATCTAAGTAAAAGGAGTTAAATGTCATGGGTCAGTGCTTCAACCGCCATTTTACAAAAGATTACAGGTAAGAACTATAAGAACTACAAGCCAATCTTTATCTTACCAGACACATAGAAAACTACCTCCACAAGTCTACACCAACAAACTTCCACAAGTGCTCGACTGCATCCAGCCAGTGACTTTTATCAATGGATTTGATCACATTCCTCTTACAAACCTTTCCAAATGCCCCTGTTCTCATTCCTAGAAGAGATCTTTAATAATAAAGACGAAAGCACTCGGAATTATTTTTCGTTTTTCTTTAGTAGATCTTCCTGTAATTATTTTGTACTCACGTGCTATTTTTGAGTTTGGTCGTCATGTAAGAGTGTGTATGTGAATATAAGTTTAATTAATTCCTTTTTTTATCTTATTTCCTAACTAAATATGTATTTAGCGAGTTCCATTTTTTTATTGTATAGGAATGCTACGTATAGAAAGGTATTTTGTATTAATTTGTTCTCTGCAATAACTGTTGAATAAGATGATCAGTATTAGTATAGATCTGAAACCACCCTGTTGTAGTTGCTTATTGATATCTAGTACTCGTTTCAGTCTGTTGGTTAGAACCTTAGTAAACGGTTTATAGTTGATAATAAGATACTAATTTACTTATAATTCTTTAAGTTTGCCTTGTCACCTTTTTAAAAAAAAAAAGAATTACAATTGAAGGGTCGGATCATGCCATTGGATTCCTTTCTTTTAACCAATTTATGGGCAAATAGGTAAGCAAGACCCGCCGCCCACTCAGCCATTTTAAGGTGAATTTTATCCTTATTCTCCAGGGCCTTAGCAAATATTTTATGTTATGTGCCTGTCAAAATATATAATTTATCATATATTGTGACTTTCCTCCTTATTTATTGAGTTTTATATGGTGTATGGTGGTCATTGCAACCATATATGATAGTTTTTGAGAGACTTCTTCAAGTTCTCCCATGTTTTTAGGTTTTTTTTTTCATATTCTTCACTTATTGTTATTTACTGTCTGCGAATTATTAGGTGTTGTTTAATCTGTTTTATTTATTTCTTGATTTTAATATTTTTTCAATAGATTTTATTATGTTCTACCTTATTTATTTTTAATGAACCTGTTCTTCTTGCAAGAACATCTAAAGGGTCTCCACCCTTATTCGTTTTCTCGATTTTACTCGATGATCCAATTTATCCCACAGAAGCTTTATTGGATTGCAGATTGGGAGTATGTTTGGGGTCATTATCTCGCTGCATGATGAAATTATCCACAATCAGACGACTGTAAAAGTGATAACCATTTTTGGTCAGAATTCTCGAGATTCAATAGAGATCTCTAACTGTATCTCATAGGAAATCACCGCCATGTTTTACAGGTGATAATACAGACATATTTCATCCTTTCACGAGTTCTTCTTTAGATAATCTTCAAGAAGCTTTCTGTAGTATTCTTTATTTTTCTTTCCTTTGATTCGATAAAGTGTCGCAACGCCTGTTGCACAGAAACTGCCACATAACATAATAGATCTACCTCCATGTTTTAGTGTAGAATGTGTATTTTGAAAGATCAGGCTTACCACTTTTAAGCCAAACGTAGATGGATGGCAAAATTTGTGCCAAACAACTCAATCAATCTGGCCATAGGACATGGCTGCAAAATTTTAAATCTTTCTCCGAGAGATCGTGATCTGGCTTTAGACGGGCTTTCAAATGAATGTTTTCCAATAAAGAGTCTGCCTCGAATGACGTCCATGCATTTACACTCTATGTAACATATGCGACAACGTGTTTTAAGTGAGATCGACGTCTTCCTCTCTTAAATTAACGTTCATCTCCCTTCTGATCATCTATGGGTTATTTTTAACAAATCTAAAGATCTTCCGTAACAGTGCGGAGTAGAATTTTCCCAGGACCTTGAAAGAGGGAGATATATCGGCTATTGTGCGATTGTTGAAGAGGGGGCGTTATTCTTCGCATATGAAAATTAGCCATAGAAAAGGGTCTGTTCTTTCGAAAAAAGAAAATTTCCCTATAAAAGATCACATAATAAATTGATAGACATCAGCGACACTAGAAGACTTAAAAATCGTAGCCAGCAATAAATGTCCGACCACACTCAGAAACTCAGGAAGGCAGAGTCAATATATATTAAATCCAACTTTGAATTCAGATATTTCGGCCGTTCCTTTTCTTGTTTTGTAAAAACACAACTTACTGAACCATAGTCAATATTGTCCGACCACACTCAGAAACTCAGGAAGGCAGAGTCAATATATATTAAATCCAACTTTGAATTCAGATATTTCGGCCGTTCCTTTTCTTGTTTTGTAAAAACACAACTTACTGAACCATAGTCAATATTCATCATTGTTCAAGTAGTCATCAGTTAAAATATTTCATGGCTTAGTATTAAAGTGTGTTCTTTACTATAGTTATCAAAATCTTAGTATATCACCAAACTATGTAAGTAAATTAAAGCTAAATTTCTGCTTTGGTTAATTTTGCTAATGAGTTGTCATATATTCCCAGAAACCAGAAATGAGCGCACGAGTTCGGAATATACTCTGAATAAATAGACTTAGAAAAATGCTTCAATTATTTTTCGTAATTAGCTTCATCTTGAAAATTAAATTGGGCCTCGCTGGCAACTTTCCCCACCAACATATATATATATATATGCGCGAGAGAATGATGAAATAAATCCAACTTCACCGCAGGAAAGGAAAACGGAATAATATTTTCTTCGGAAATAGTTATTTCTTACTTCGAAGTCTTCCGTGTAGCCGAGTGGTCTAAAGGGCGGTTTAATTGAGATCAAAACGGTTGCTTGCTGCCGCAATGTGCACGGTTCGAATCCCACGCTCGTATTTTTTCGAAATAAGAAATAACTATTTCCGAAGAAAAAATGATTCCGTTTTCTCTTTCCTGCGGTGAAGTTATATATATATATATATATATATATATATATATATATATATATATATATATATATATATATATATATATATATATATATCGGGTGGCCCAGCAAACACTTCCACTAAATTCAAACCAGAATTCGTATTAAAAAACTTATATGTATTCTGTAAAAGCTTTGAAATTTTCAACAATATAACTATAGTAGTATTGCTACAATTAAAATATAATATAGTCACTTAAAAATTTGCTTGACGATTGCTCCCGACAAAGGATAATGTCTAAAAAAATCAAAATCAAAATATCTTTATTAAAATAATTGGTTAATATGTCCACCTACTTGGTCACATACAGCCCTCAATCTCGTTTTAAAGGAAGACACACATTTTCCGATATCAGAGAGCGTTGTCATCCCATGCAAGAAGATTTTTTCCTTAAGTTCATATTTACTAAATTTTATTTTTTATTGCTGTAAACATTTTCTTGAAGTAAATTCTATAGGGTTACATTCAATCGATTGAAGAGGCCACTCATACTTTTTGATAAAAAAAAGTCTTCTTAAAATTTGTGTTGTTTTACTAGTATGAGAGGGCGAACCATCTTGCTGGAAAATGAAGTCTCATCCATGATGGAGCCAATGGCAATCAGGAAGCAGACCGATAGATAGTAGTTCGATGTAATTTTCTGAATTTGGATTCTTGTGTATGGATAAAATGGATCCTCGTTTTACCATTCCATAAAACTTCCGCAAAACCATAGGTCTTTTGCTAAATCTTGAAGATTCGTGATAAAGGTGGGATGGATTGATGGTCTATTTCTTTGAGCTATAAAATGTTATTTTGACGATTTGTCGGCACTTCCAAAGTGAAATCTTTCTGCTCTGTAAACACAAAATTTCTTGTATCTTGAGATGACTAGCGATCGTAGAGCAGCTTTCAACGTGTCTTTCTACGTTGTCTTACATTGATATCACGACGGGAAATGCGCATTCTTTTGTAAGCTTTTAACTTTTGTCATTTTAAAATCCATTGCACAGAAATATCTAATTTACTGGAGGTCTTCATTTGGAATATATGAGTTCTGGGATTTTCATCATCATAATCATCACTTCATCACTAATTCTATAATTTAAGAAGGGGATTTTATTGAGTATTTGAATAATAATTTCATCTTAGTTTGGTTATGACTTATGTTTTTTATCAAAGTTATTTCTAATAATTCTTTTATAATATCAAAAAATAAAATGGTGAAGTTCAGAAATATATATAAGTATCGAAATTTTGTGAACTTTTTAAAACCCAAAGAATTACAAATGGTGAAGTTCAGAAAATTAATTTTTATCTATCTTCTTCTATAATTCTATATTTTAGCAACGTGATATTTTGAAAGGGGGGAAATAAATTAGAGTTCCTTTTTAAAATTATTATAATTAGTGAAGTTCAGAAAATTTATAAAAATTTAACCATTGCTGCTTTTTTTTAGATTTTAAATTTTAATCTTAGTAGCGAAGCGCAAGCTCCCCACGTAGGGGGAAGTGGCGAAAACATTGCCTGGTCCTCCTGAAAAAACAAGTTCTACTTCAATCATTTTATTCTGCGTCGTAGCAGTTTTATCATGGCCACCACTGCCTTTCTTTCGAGCTATCGACCCATTAGTTTTTATCTTTTTAATTAAGTTTTAAACAAGTCTACGAGTCCAATTTCTATCTGGAAATTCACGAAAAATTATATTTCTTTTTTATCGTTTAAACTTAACACCATTGTAAAGGAAGTTTAATAACACAACTTATAAATTTAAAGTTTAAATGATGACTGAGGCCCTGAAGGAAGAAGTGAGGTGGCATAATGCCATCTTCA
Organism: Ceratothoa steindachneri; assembly: GCA_963969495.1. Taxonomy (NCBI): domain Eukaryota; kingdom Metazoa; phylum Arthropoda; class Malacostraca; order Isopoda; family Cymothoidae; genus Ceratothoa; species Ceratothoa steindachneri. The sequence goes on along the minus strand of OZ018338.1, from coordinate 20,355,284 downwards.
CTGCTGACGACACCGATGACCATAATTGTCACTGGACATTTCATCTGCATGATTCTGAACACGTCCTTGAGTGCGACAGCCAGCCACTTGTTGGTATGGGAGTAGATCTTCCTGTCTTGGCAGAAATTATGGTCGTCGGAGAAGAACCACAGCATATATGTCTCCAACGGATGTTACAACTTGTCGATCAGCTTCTTGGTGTGCTCGAGTCGGTTTCCCTGCATCGCCTTGAACAAAAATTGTCCCTCCTTCATCTTGTATGAAGAATAGCGAATATCTTTATGTACCATCACCGTGATGAGGTTTTTATCCACATCTTTCTCCATTGAAATGGCACACAGCGACTTTCTGGGGTCATTGTTGGTGAACTCCTAGATTGCAGCAACAAATTCCGACGTTCTGGCGGCATCAGATTGTTGACCATTAGTTTCCTTCTTTGTGGTCGCCTCGTAGTCTAATTTTGAATCTTCTAAATCCTTTCTGAGCTTTTCCGCCATCCTTTTGGTGATGTTGAGTAAGTCTGAAATATACCTATTTGTCCTTCCGGCGCAGAGTAAAAAAAAGACCCAATACCTCTTCGAAAATTGGGATGCTAAAAAATTTCCATTGTTAAAAAAAACAAAAACCAGGCAGATTATTGTTTTTAAGAAGAAAAAGACCGACAATGAAGGTTAAAACATATGGGAAAAATTAACATTTGAAAATTGAGAACGAATGTCTTCCGCATTCTATATGTGTGTGTATATATATATATATATATATATATATATATATATATATATATATATATATATATATATATATATGTGTGTGTGTGTGTGTGTGTATATGGTAACTGTAACGGGAACAAGTTTGTAAAGAGTTTTATGAGTTCCTCAACTTGTTCCATCTCCCTTACTGTTCCTAACACCCCCCTTACTCCCTAAAGTCCTCCTCGACTCTGCCTATTCCTACTTACCATCACCCCACTCTCTGTTAAACTTAACCCGGCCCCCCCCCCCCTCCTGTTTGCAAATGCCAGCTGTGTCCATTCTTCTTGTCTGAACTCAATGTAAGTGTCCACGTCAGGTTAGCGCCAGAGAAATGAATCCCCCCTCGCAAATTAATGGAAATGTAAGGAATATCCGGATGCGGGTAGCCCGTGCAGATACCCAAGGGTACAAACCAGCTCCTATGACCCCCATTCGAATGCTAAGATATTTTCCCATCCCCCCACCTCGTCATTGGCTTGACTACTCCCCCTTCCCTCAAGACAGAACCAGGTTTCTTCGAGCTTCATGGGAGATTTCTCGGCCGTGAACACCTCGGGGAAGCTGAACGGAGAGGCAATTTCTCTCTAACTTTATCTTTGTATCTCTCTTCCTCTTGTATTTGTTTCTCTTTCTCTAATTTATTTTTGTCTCTCTCTTTCTATTGTCTATGTTTCTTTCTAACTTTATCTTTGTATCTCTCTTCCTCTTGTCTATGTTTCACTCTAACTTTATATTTGTCTGTCTCTTCCTCTTATATTTGTTTCTCTTTCTCTAATTTATCTTTGTCTCTCTCTTTCTCTTGTCTATGTTTCTCTCTAACTTTATCTTTGCCTCTCTCTTTCTCTTGTCTATGTTTCTCTCTAATTTATCTTTGTCTCTCTCTTTCTCTTGTCTATGTTTCTCTCTAACTTTATCTTTGTCTCTCTCTTCCTCTTGTCTATGTTTCTCTCTAACTTTATCTTTGCCTCTCTCTTTCTCTTGTCTATGTTTCTCTCTAACTTTATCTTTGTCTCTCTCTTCCTCTTGTCTATGTTTCTCTCTAATTTATTTTTGTCTCTCTCTTCCTCTTGTCTATGTTTCTCTCTAACTTTATCTTTGTCTCTCTCTTTCTCTTGTCTATTTTCTCTCTAACTTTAGCTTTGTCTCTCTCTTTCTCTTGTCTATGTTTCTCTCTAATTTATCTTTGTCTCTCTCTTCCTCTTGTCTATGTTTCTCTCTAACTTTATCTTTGCCTCTCTCTTTCTCTTGTCTATGTTTCTCTCTAACTTTATCTTTGTCTCTCTCTTCCTCTTGTCTATGTTTCTCTCTAACTTTATCTTTGCCTCTCTCTTTCTCTTGTCTATGTTTCTCTCTAACTTTATCTTTGTCTCTCTCTTCCTCTTGTCTATGTTTCTCTCTAATTTATTTTTGTCTCTCTCTTCCTCTTGTCTATGTTTCTCTCTAACTTTATCTTTGTCTCTCTCTTTCTCTTGTCTATGTTTCTCTCTAACTTTAGCTTTGTCTCTCTCTTTCTCTTGTCTATGTTTCTCTCTAATTTATCTTTGTCTCTCTCTTCCTCTTGTCTATGTTTCTCTCTAACTTTATCTTTGCCTCTCTCTTTCTCTTGTCTATGTTTCTCTCTAACTTTATCTTTGCCTCTCCCTTTCTCTTGTCTATGTTTCTCTCTAACTTTATCTTTGTCTCTCTCTTCCTCTTGTCTATGTTTCTCTCTAACTTTATCTTTGTCTCTCTCTTCCTCTTGTCTATGTCTCTCTTTTTTTCTCTCTCTACTGACCAGTGTGCAGTAATAAGATAGTTAAATATAAATGAACAAAGAGTGGAGTAAGAAAAAAGCAGACAGATTGAAGAAGATGCAAACAGTAATAACTCCTCTCTCTCTCTCTCTCTCTCTCTCTCTCTCTTTGTGTCTTTGGCGTAGGTTGATATGTGTAACTGGGTAGGTGAATGTTTCGCGAGATGCATGTGCGTGTATGTATCGTGTTGTTGTGGTTGGCGTGGAATGCCTGTGTGTGTTGCTGTCTTGTCTCCCGCTGCCAACACCCGGAATCCTTCCCTTGTAGGCACTATTATATCATCAACGGGGGGCATGTGTGAGTGTGTGTGTGTTTCTTTTTATATGTATGTATATTATATATAAATAATATATATATATATATATATATATATATATATATATATATATATATATATATATATATATATATATATATATATATATATATATATATATATATTCTCTTTCTCTCTTCGTGTGTCTTTCTGTTTGTTTCTGCATGCCATGTGGCTTGCCTCCTCTGCCTTTTTCTCTCGCACATAACTATACATACACTCACATACATCATGTTTCCTTGTATATTTTCGACAGACTTATCCCTGAGTTAATCGCTTCAGATATTTTATACCTGCCCCTTAGCGACACCTGTTCGTCCACCTGCCTTCAAGTGTGTGGCATTCTAGGTAGATAGCATCGTCTCCTCACCCTCTGTCTTGCTGGAATAAATCGTTTCTTGATTCTTTACTTGAATTTGTTGAGTTTATTCTCAGGAACATATCTAAAAAAAGAGTTTCTAGCAATATATACTGTATATATACATACAGGGTAGCGAGGTAGGACGTTTTTATCCAGGAATTCGCAATATTTCAAATACATTTTTACTAGTATGATTCACTTTGTAAGTTCTTGCTAGATGGTCTTCAGCAATTCCAACCCAATCCATCAATCCCCCTCGTCACTCGAGAACTATTTCACTTGATGTCCACTCTAGATTCTTCAGTGAAGATAACTTTGCTAAAGTCTGTTTTTATGCAATTTTAGGCACACAACTGACGATTTTCTTTGGGGGTTGGGATTGGGGGGATAAGAACGCATTTTTGGCTTTATTTCATCAGAGCTTTACTCTTTGTTTCTCTAGTGACAGAGGAAAACCCAGCAGATTAAAAAAATGGCTAGTAGGGTTTTTTTTTTCTTAGCTACTTACTTTTGATAGATCTTTGTAGGGTTAAAAGCTCTAAATTCTGTTCAAACACTTTTATTTTTCTAAACTGAATGACATTCTCTACAATTTTATTTACAGTAGGACAATCACGTTTTGAAATTTTCAAAGAAGACTCATTTATCTAATTCCTTCCCGATCTTATTCTTCTCTGCTTGGTAGAGTTCCTTTTTGTCTTGCCATTATCAACAAATGTTTCTTGCAAAAGATGTATAGGTAGTCATTGTTGTCGAATTTAAGAAAATTGGCTATAAACTATGTAATACCTGAGATAAAAAAAAAATCAGAAAGTTTTCTGCAAAATGATAAGACGTGTAAAGTGTGTTTTGAGATTATGAGCAATCGATACGTCGCTCGCAAACATAGGTCCGGTGACGCAGGAAGCTGTTCGCAACTCACCACATGCTATACGGTAGCAAGCAATGCATTAAGCATTTTTAATGATCCCAAAAAGACTAATTAGGTAATAGATTTTCATCGAGCTCGAATAATTTACCCTTATAAGAATTTCAATAAAAGAAAAATTATTGAATGATCATTGATTAAAGAAATTCCAAAATTCAACCTTTCAGAAGGGGAGCTTAAATGTCCTTATATCCATAGCCTAAACCTTTAAGATGTTGTTTATGACCTCAAGGTCAGTTTCTTGGTATTTGTATCGGATTGTAACGAAAGTAATGTCCGATTTTAGGGTTTATATTAAAAAATGAAAAAACTTCTATGGAAATATTTAATAATGAACATAACCTGCATTGCTTTCTAGAACCTCATTCCATCTGTCGACAAGCTTTCAATGCAACACTTATAAAATTCTTTAGGTTTTGATACAAAATATCAATCTAACTCGTTTTCGACCTCTTCTATTGATATCACCCTAAGAGTATAAAAATGGTTCTGTAACCCCCTAAACAAGTGATACTCAGAAGGACCAAATTCAGAATATGGAGGAGGAAGCAACATTTCCCAACCGAGCTCCTCCAAGAGATCATGGGTCATTCGAATTGTGTGAGGACAGCCATTATCGTGATAGAGGATGACAAAGACGCTCGACTTTGGCCCAAAGCGGTTTTCAAACGACGAAGTTGATTGCAGTAGAGATTATCATTAATTGTTTGATTGTGTAATAGTTCTATAGTTCTTAATGAACATTCCACGAATATCCCACCATACACTCAACATGATCTTTTGGATGAAGTCCTCCTCTCGGTTGTTGAGAATTTCTGCTACCTCGACTGATCCACGAAAGGCGGCGTTTACCGTTATGGTAAAGGATCCACTTCCCATCACCACTAATAAACCTGAAAGTGTGTGAAAGCAATGACTCATAGCAAGCAACACGCTGTTGCAGATTTGCCGTGGATAGTTCTAGTGGGACCCATTTTCCAATCAATGGAATCTTTTCAATCCTTTTCATTTGGCGTAGAACAGTCCTACTTTCTCCATAAATGTTGTCGCAGGATTCACTGTGACAACAGCTTCCAACTCTTCGGTATCAAGTTCTTTTGGGCCATCTTATTTTAGTCTGTCTTTTGGACTGATATCCCCATTTTAGATAGAGGAAATCCACCTCCGGGAACTTCTTTTATTTACTGCCTCAGCCCCATAAGTACTCTGAATGGATTTTCTTGCTGTGTTTGCATTGACACCTTTATGAACCTCATAAATTACAAGATGTCTAATGTGATCTTTAGATGGGAGGGCACAGGGAGGGAATACCGAAGAATATTGTGAACAATACTCTCATAATCTGAAAGAAAAAGGTATAATTACTAATTGTAGTATTCCTAAACGATAACAAGAGGCACTACTTTAACAAGTACTATCTAAAACTTTATTATAATAAAATCGGGCATTAGTTTCGTTCCAACCCTGATATGATAGGAATATTATTAATCAGTTTCTCTAAGTTCACAGCCAAAGATGATATGGAAACTATTCCCGTGCAATAAACTTTAAGTTCTAAAACAGTGATGTATTTGTATCAGTCCAAAAGACCATATATATATATATATATATAAAACGAGGGAAGAGCCACTAGTTAAGTAAGTAACGCGATCCGTCTCTTGGCCAGAACGAAATCCGACCGGACAATGAAACCAGCATAAATATCAGCGTGATGATCACTGATGATTCCAAGAGCACCTGGACCTGGTCATCGTTAAGAGGATGGAAGGTTCTAGGAAGCATTTGTGTTTTTTTTTCACCAATCGAGGGATCAGCAATGAACCTGCGTCTCTCCGGGGCGAAGAGGGACCAGTTCCGCAACAGCGGTATATGGAAATTTCTACCCATCGACAGGATTCCTTGAAAAAGAGGAAGAGTGCTTTGTGAAGACGAGAAATAAAATACAACGGTGTTGTAATTGGCTATATGTGTAGTGACATGTGTAAGATATACATACCTACCTTCGCAGTGGGTAGCACAGCACGTCCACCAATCAGTGGACAGATCTCTTCACCCACTGACATTTGAATCCGCTCTACCATCGGATTGAACCCGACACTTCGACGCTAGAAGTCCAATGCCGTACCCGCTAGGCTAGCTAGACCTCCAGTGGAAGAGCCCAAGTTTCCTACTGAACCTCATATTTTAAAATGTGAAAAAGATGCTCTCACGACCCTCATAATATTAATGTGGGTATAGTTAGTTATCATTTATCTTACTATGATTCTTAGTCGAGTTTATAAAGATGCCCCATGGAAGCCTGTTTTCCTGACCGCTTGGTTCATGTTTTAAACATGTTGCTATCTATGATGATTTGGTCAGCCACATCGGGCTATTTGGCCGGTTCAGTCCCTACTTTAAATGATCAAGTTGATTAATATGGAATTGACCAATTTAGGTGATTGAGGTGAATCCTTACCTTAAATGATCAAGTTGATCAATATTGAATTTGACCAATTTGCGTGATTGGGGTCACTTCAATGACTTTTGTCTCCCTTAGCATACATCTAAGTGACTTTTATCTCCCTTAGTATACACATGGATGACTTTTGTCTCCCTTTATCTGGATGACCTTTATCCCGTTCATAGGTGCAAAAATTCTGCAGTGGAGTTATTTGTTCTTGCACGGAGTAATCCTTCTTATCGCGAGTGGGTTTAATCCACCAGCATATACACATCTCACCTTTGCTATGTGGTCTCAAGATCTTTTCAAATCCATTAATTGTATCTCTTTCTTGGCGCAGTGTTTCTTCTTTTAAGTTGCTGAAGGGCCATCTGACAAGCCATAACATTATTTTTTACTTGCATGTCGGTGTTTAAAATGGAATGCAATCACTATCAAGGCAATAAATTTCCTTTCCGTCTTACCAAAATCGAAATAAGTGACACGTCATTAGAAATAACGAGACATATTTTTGCCCTACTAACTTTCTATTGCAGGGGCGTATTACTCAACTAAACCCTTCTTATTAACTAATTCTGTTCAGGAAGTGTCTTTACATTCATTTTTAGTTTCACTTCTGCTTCCTGGATATCGAAGTTCGAACAGACCTTTTACTCTGCTTTTTGGGCTGCGGTCAAACAGACCGGTAACCCCAACAAAGTTAAACCTTTAAGGTTAAGTCGTCGGATGTAGTCTAAATTAAGTTTGGCTTTGCGTTAGCCGGCCTATGCTAGAAAATCCGTGGTTCGGATTACACGTAAAATAGTAGGTCCTAATTGAGATATCTGCCACTGTGGTCACAAAAAAAACAAAAATATATATTTTGCCCCCTTTAAAGATAAAAGATTAGGAGAGAGCTAATTTAAGATTATGTTTTTAAATAGTGTTTACTGGGGGAGGGGGATAATCATGTATTTAATCTAGTAATTATATGCATGGCGATTTACGAAAGTAATTGTCATCGATTAGAGTTATAACTGATCATGGCAATTTGGGTGCTTGGGAAGGATTTTTATTAAAATGGGTGATTTTTTATTGTCATTAAAATTTCCATTTATTTGCACTCATAATCTCATAAAACTTAAAGGCAATTTTTTTTTGTTTGTGTCCGTCTTCCTCTGTGCTTTTCTTGTGATATCCAATTTAGATGAGAAATTGGAAAATTTGAAATGTAGATGATTTAAATAAATCAGTAAGTTAATTGCTTTGTTAGAGAACAGTTTTTTATGATATTTTCCTATTAATCTGCCATTGAACCTAAGAAAAACTGACCTGTTTGTCTCTTAAAATTAAATCAAGAGTCCTGCTTCGAGAAATGACTTTTTAAATCAAGTTATAAGATAACTGGAAAAATGGTTAAAATTTAAAAAAAAAATTAAATGGAAATTGTCGAAAGAGAAATGATCGAATAATATATTTATAAATATAATTAAATAATACGTAATTTGGGGACTAAAAATAGGTGATCCTTGATTGGAAAAATCAAACCAGAAATCATATTTTTGAAAGTTCATTAAGTCTGTTAGATAAAAAAAAATACTATTTAATATAATTTTTTAAAGAAAAAATGTTAAAAAATATATAAGCCAGATGCCAGCATATATTTTTTGTTTAGGAAATATACCAAAAATATGATAAAAAAAATACACGAGGGATAGATAAATAGAATTTTCAAAATAGATGAGGTAGAAGAAATGAAAATAAATAGGGTCACAAAAAATTTGTTTACAAAAAATATATAAGCCGAATGCCAGCATATATTTTTGGTTTAGTAAATATGCCAAAAATAGGATAAAAAAAAAATACACGGGATAGATAAATAGAATTTTCAAAATAGATGAGGTAGAAGAAATGAAAATAAATAGGGTCACAAAAAATTGGGGGGAAAAAATATATAAGCCGAATGCCAGCATATATTTTTGGTTTAGTAAATATGCCAAAAATAGGATAAAAAAAATACACGAGGGATAGATAAATAGAATTTTCAAAATAGATGAGGTAGAAGAAATGAAAATAAATAAGGTCACAAAAAATTGGGGGGAAAAAAAATATATAAGCCGAATGCCAGCATATATTTTTTGTTTAGTAAATATGCCAAAAATATGCTAAAAAAAATACACGAGGGATAGATAAATAGAATTTTCAAAATAGATGAGGTAGAAGAAATGAAAATAAATAGGGTCACAAAAAAAATGAAAATAGAGACTGCGCGTTTTCTCAATTTAAAAGCGTTTGTACAATTCACATCTAACGTTTGAGAACAGAATTAAACTGCACTTTTGATGCTATATTTTTAAGACTACTTTTAAAAGTTAACTTTTTATCCAAGAAATCCAACATAATTTGTTTTCATTTGGGGGGAGCTATAATTTTGTTTCAGGGGGGGACTGTTATAAAACTAAGTGTTCACCGATTTATTTCTAAGGTATTTTGATTATGAGAATGTTATAGGTTTATAAGTTCGAGGCTTTTATATTAAAATAATAAAACTACAACCAATGAGAGTACCTTGACTAAATGGAAGAAATAAGGGAAGATACATAGAACTGAAAGAAAAAGGGATAAATAGAGAAAAAATAAAATTGAAAGAGGTTACGAATACCAGACTGTAAATATCAAACGTCATTTTACGTTCAGTGAATATGCGAATCGAATACGTATGTTAAACATGCACGAACTTCTCTTTTTCTTCTTGATTCACAGAAGTCAAGAATGTTCCATTTTGTCCTCTTAAGTCCTTCTTTTTGTTTTGTCCTTTCATCTTCTTCTTTTCGTTCGTGGAGTTCAGTGTCCGAATATCGTAGGCAACCAAATTGGTCAACCGTCGACACTGAGTTAAATCTGGAACCCGGATAATTTTAACCCACTCTGCTGCCCCTGCTCCTCAGTTAACTTGCTGCCCATATATATATATATATATATATATATATATATATATATATATATATATATGTATATATATATATATATATATATATATATATATATATATATATATATAGGAAAGAGTTGAAATTAAACTGCTGAAAACGTCGAATGTAAATAAACTCGTTTCTTTAACTGAGCTCATCAGAAAAACAGCGCACTTTTCACATAAATTTGTATTTTTACTCCAAGGATTAAAATATTTTTAGAAAGATTATGCTTTTATGTTCTATAATGTTCCCACAATATTTCATCGTATTCAGACTTCATAATGAGGCATTTAAGCCTAAATAATAATCGTTTAATGAACAATAATTTTGTTTAAAGTAATTTTTTAAATATAATTCCCTTTACTCTCTCTCTCTCACACACACACACACACACACACACACATCTATATATATATATATATATATATATATATATATATATATATATATATATATATATATGATAGTGAAACCACTATATAGGAGCCAAAAATTTAATTTATGAGATTAGTTTCGGTATTTAGTTTATCATACTCTCTTCAGTCGTATACTGAGAATACAATTGTTACAAAAGCCTATAAATAGCGGCGTACAGATCAGAAAAAAAACACAAAGAAACACAAAACGGGTAAAAAATGTCATTAATCAGGGAGTGTGAGTCTAAAATCGTCGACTAAGCTGTTTACGATGAGGTTACGGGAATGGAGGCTGCATTTTAAATGCCAACACTTCGTATTGTCGAAATACGAAGTCTTACCTGCTTTTCACAAATCATTTAAAATATGTTTACAAACCATTAGTTAATTACTTTCTTCAGGTTCTTTCATGATTTGTTGAATTTTGTGAATCACCGTGTATAAATTCATAGAAAAACAACACCCGTTTACAAATAGGAGGTGGAAATGTTAAGCAATCGTGTATTTGTATAGAAGCGGGAAGAAAATGGGTGATATTTTCAAAATGTTGAATTTTAGTGGTAGTAGATCTTGGGGTTTTAAAGCTACCAAACTCCTTAAATAAACAGGCAGTTGTCTTCCAAGAATAAGGAACCCCTGTCCCAATCAGTGAAAATCTCAACTCTCATCAAGAACACGATGAATAAGATCAGGCGAAATCCAAGGACAGGTGCCAAACATCTTGCTGTTGAAAGATGATCTTAAACTTCGTCCATTCAAGATAGCTAAAGGATCTGCTTTCCAACCTTCACCACAAGGAAGAGAGTCGAAAGAGACGATCTGCTCCTCCATCGGCTTCTTAATGACTCGTATCCTCTAGTTCTGTGGGTGGGTAAGAATGTGTTCACTGACCCAAAATAAAAATGTGATCCCGGTTGGACAACGGATATCTTTCAAGAGACAGAAGCTAGCTTTGGTGATGGTGTTGGCGGGCGTAACATCAACGAGCCCCCCCAAAAATTACCTCTCATGTTCATTGAAAAGAAGGGTGAAGATCAATCAAAATGTTTCTTTGGATATATTGAAGAAAAAAGTCAACCCCTTAGTCTCATAGGAAATACTGGTGTAACCCTTCAAGATGGAGCAACCTCACACTTAGCAAAGAAATTTCAAGATTGCTGCAAAGCAAATTTGAAGTGGTTTTGGTCAACGGAACTTTGGCCTTCCAGTCCACCAGAGTTGAACCATATGGAGATTAGGGTGTAGTAGATGCTTGAGCAAAAGGCCTGTGATAAATTTCATCAAAATATCGAAGTTCTGAAGTGCAAACTGGAAAAAGCTGGAAGAAAATATCAGCTGAAAGTCTGCGTGCCACTTGGTCTCAGGTCACATTGAATAATAATTACATCATCTTTTGTAGCATTGAATCTTTCTTTCGTTTTAGTCTAAGCATTATGGAATAATGCATTGTTTTTTGAAAAAATTAAATAAAAATATCAGTCTTCGCTTCGTGTTCTACCTTGTCTCCATCTCTCTCTCTCTCTCTCTCTCTCTCTCTCTCTCTCTCTCTCTCTCTCTCTCTCTATATTATATATATACCCCAGAATGTGCCCCTCAGCGGGAAGGTGAATCCTGACGCAGAAGGTGCTAAGAATACCCGGGTTTACAGAACTGGGTGTCGATGGTTGACTACTATGACTATTTACGCTATTCAAACACACTCATATGGAAATTCCATGAATTAAAAGAAGATATAAGAAAAAAAACACAACAAAAAACATGCAAATTACGCAAAGAACATACACTCCAACCACCCTTCATCCCTCCAAGACACCACGCCGCAAATATCTACTTAAAACAATTATACCCACAACCATATTTTCACTCATAGCCATCTTTGGTTACACATCATCATACCTTCCATTTGAAAACACGCAAACATGGCCAACATACCCATACCAAACAAAAACCATCTAAAAAAAATCTTCTATAGAATTAAATTTATCACATCTCTCTCATACACCCAACACGGCTTCAGAGAAACCCCGTTCACAACCATACAACTGACTGCCTAACAAAACACGTCTTAGAAGGTTTTAACCAAAACCATTTTCTACAAACTACAGAACGACAGAAACAAGACCCTAAGGTCCGCTCGAGGTCAGTCCGCTAACACAAACTATCACTATCTAATGTTAGTGTATCATGCTTTTGTTTGTTTGTTTGTTTTTAACATGCTGTTTGTTTGGCGGGTTTTTTCAACTATTTCAATTCTACGGTACACATTTATTTATATGTGTATCCTTTGACATGCACGCTTAGTCATTCCCCAAATGCACGTACACGCTCCTCCGAACGGGGGGGAGGGGGTGATAAGACAGTACTCTTTTCTCCCACAGGCTTCACCTGCTAGTGATGAAAAATACGTCTAAGACAGACATACACTCCATGCCATGCAGGGGGGACGTCGCTGGCATCTTTTTGTTCATTATTTATTTTATTCCTTAGCTCCTTATTATGTAGGACGTTTTCATCTATGCTCCTACTATGTTATATCTACACTATTGAAGTCATCAAGTCTGTTTTTGAACATATTTACTGATGTACTTTCTACTACACGGTGGGAAAGGCTATCCACGTTTGCGTGATCTTAAAAGTGAAGTAATTTTGATCTATAGTAGAGTTAAAGCGCTTCTTTACTAATTGAAATCGATTTGGTGTGTATTGGCCTTTTCGTCCATCTCGAACAATATTCTGTAATTAATATTAGTGACTTCTTTTAAGATTTTGAATATCTCGATCAATTGCCCACGTAATCGTCTACTTTCAAGGGATAGTAGGTTTAATGAGCGGTGTCTCTCTTCGTACGGTTTGCTTCGAATTCCAAGAACTATTTTAGTAGCCCTACGTTGCAATCTTTCTAACTGCGCTATATCCTTGTTTAGGTAGGAAGCCCAAAATTGAACCGCATATTTGAGGTGTGGGCGTACAAGCGCTTTGTATAGTAGCAGGATTATATCTTTCGATTTGAAAGGGACATTCCGAGCGATATATCCTAGCATTCGGTTTGCTTCCTTACAAGCTACTGCACATTGCTTCGATACTTTAAGGGCCTCTCAGATTAAAATCCCCAGGTCTTTTTCTAAGTTAGAGCGCTTGTGAGAGAGATTTGGAAATGTCGATTGGATCCTTTGATAGGGTTAATGTGTGAGGAGGGGGGCTAAAAGTAATTGTAAAAAGAATAAGGTATTTAAGAGTTAAGGATGGGGTTTGGTATGGTATTATAGTACTTGGTATGTAAGGATGCATTGTAAACGATAGTGGTTCAGATAAAGTAGCTTGAGAGCAGGAGGTTTTGAATGTTATGGTAAGTATCTTGGGTTATGGAAGCGTTACTGAATGTTAAGGGTTTCAGTGTGGAATGTGTCAGGAAGCTGCATGAGACTATGGTGTGGAAAGAGAAGGACTGATGTAGAATGACAACAGTTAAAATGGACAATTTGAGAGAGGGAGGAGTGGAGTGTGTGTGCGAGGGGAAGATAAATTAAGGACTGAATGAGTAAGGGATGTTTATGTTGTGAAGGTGGGCATGAGCGAGGTTTTGTCTGGTGGCGTTCTGAGGTTATATGGGCATTTAATAGGAATGGATGGAGATAGTCTTGTGAAGGAAATATGCCATAATGTCAGGGTGTGTGAAGATGGTATGGTAAAGTTCCTACTGCAACTAGTCTTGTAAATAAATATTGTGTTCTTATAGTGATTTATTAGCAATTAGATCACTTTGATTAAGAAATAATTAAATAAAACACTGTATTGCACGTATCAATCGCACACTATTATTTTTTTACACTACATTTTTCTGTCCTCGCATTTATAGAAGCAGAAAATGGGTAAAGCTACCCAACGTTGTTTCCCAATAAATGGCTTATTGTAGCTTGTAGGCTTCTTGGTTGATATGTTCTTGTAGGCTTCTTGGTTGATATGTTATAGTCAGTAAGAAATGGGTTTTTTTTAATTCAATATACTGATAAAATCAACAATATAAAAAAAACTGACTGTGAGAACCAAATAGTAAGAACGCTCTTATCACAAAATCATTCCCATCATTACTTCAAAACTGACCCGAAATCTTACACTTGCACGCCAAGCTTCAATCACAAAAGTTCAGAAAGAGTTTCATAATGCCGAAAATGGGAGAGCTACAGATACAAAAACCTCTGCTTTTACACATTCAACATTCCGAGGTGCTGAAAGTGTTGCAGCGCTCATCAAATTTGGACAATGAACAGATGGATTCTAATGAATCATGGTTTATGGCCTTTCTGACGGCCATACTGGCTTATTTCTGAAGGCTGCTCACGAAAGCCTTTCAGCGCGACGGGTTGCCCCCTCCCGCGAAGGATAGATGCGGTTATACGATGTTTTAAGCCACGATAGCGTGGCATTCTTTCGGTCTCGCATTAGCCCCGGATGGTAAACTTACCTCTCAGGGCTATTTATCAATTTTGGTTGATGAAGTACATCGTATGGTTCGAGCATCGTTGCCCAAATGGGAAGAACTCTTCCAGGGTGACTATTCATTCGTACACTGCATATAATGCCGCTGGACACAAACTGATTCCATGGAAGTAGAGTGTGCTGGAAGAACGAATCAAACACCCTTATAGATAATGTCTAAAATTCGCATCAAACTTGTGATTGATATAAAAGTTGACCAATTTTATAATACTAATAAAATTTATCTATAACACGCTATTTCCATCTTTCGATTAACTTCACAAGGTGGTCACAGTTTCTATCTTATATATATATATATATATATATATATATATATATATATATATATATATATATATATATAAATGAAAACATTTTATCAAACGGAAAAATAATGCAGGGAAAACAGGTGAAAATATAAAAAAAGACGAATCGCAAAAATTGCAACTTACAAAGACAACATTTGGTTGCTCATAAACGTATGTGTTGCGAATATATTTCTAAATTCCACCAATGAATTGCACAGTCAAATGAAACTTTAAATTAGGAGATAAACCCACCCTCTAAATTGCAAACTATTTTTCTTTCATTTGCCAACATTCCCCGATGGCCATTTCAAAAAGTAAGGTGGCAGCACGTTGTTGTCCGTGCATGTCGACGAAGATTAGCTTGTCTAAATTGGTAATAATGGTCTTCAAAATAGATACACCAAGGGCGTAGACTCTGATATCTCTCTTGGAATATGTATTATCTACGTCGATATTCCTTTATTAATGGCGTTATATGATTCGTATTTCATTAATAAAGAAATGAACGGACAGATGACCTCATCGTACGCCCGCTTTGGGAAGACCAGCCAAGACACATACTAGATCACTCAGTAATCGTACACTTGATTATTATTAAATGGAAAAATATGCATTATGAGGAATAAATTTGAATTCCTATAATATATATATATAAATATATACACGTTTTCAAACTCTAAAGTGTGGATGTACCTAGAGGTTTGTATATGTGAATTTGATTATGTGTACATTGGTGTGTAATAGAAGCAATATAAGACCTAGTCTAGTAAAAACGAAGTTACACGAGTCGCTCTGAAGAGTGAATCGAGGACACATTCAAATTTTAAAATTCTGAACGGTTTCTGCCGACTGCATATACATATGTTGCAACAACAAAGGTACAAAAAGACAATATAAGAAAAAATCCTTTACTCTTTAATTTGTTTTCAAACAGGAATTTTAAACTTCTTGAAACAAGTAAGAAAAATTTATTTAAAATTTAATGGAAAAGAAACATTCGCATATTCAACATAAACATTTGACCTCAGAGATAAAATAAAAAAATGATGGAAGGGAAGGCAGTTGCATGAAGGTGAGAATAAATTAAGTGAACAGAAAGACTGAAAAGGAGGCAAAAAACACACAAAATACTGTCTATAATGCTATATTTAAACCTGCAAGAATAAAAAAATCATATAAAAGGTAGATACACAAAAAATAGAACTTGAATTAATTTGTGATCTGTAGTTATATTGTACATATAAGTTGAATGCTCCCTAATCGCAAAGGTACAAATTTAGAACTTGGAAGGATTATAGAACTCTCTTGAAAATAGATATATGCAGGTCATTATTTTGATAAATCAATTGCTCTATATTAATTCACCGGCAGAGGCAAGGCTGTGCATTTTAAACTCTAGCCATTTGGAGGACATGAGAAAAAGAGTGGTGACGTCATTTCCAAGTGGATATGATACGACCAATCCACCTGGATGCAATCATTGAGTTTATACCACCCCACTTGGATGCAATTCTGGTGGAGGTTAAACTGCAATTGAACTCCCACTTCCTCACCGTTTCATTAACCGCCATCACAAGGGAGTGCTCTAAAATTCCCACAGCATGCAACAGCCTCCTTCCGCTCTAACCTGGTTTCCTCAGGACAGCCTCACAGAAGCCGCGGCCTCACCTGTGCTAACCTTGGTGGGTCCTACAGCGCAGGCTGTACGATCGAAGGCTTTCTCCTCTAATCCCCCAAGCTGTTAGGGGGAGGAGAGGTCATCCACTCCCTGGAAGCAATGCCACAACACTCCCCCCCCCTTCATTCTTTTCCACCAGACGAGAGGATTCCTAGTAGGTGTAATGCTCTCGATAAGGGGAACCCACGACTTTTCGAGTCCCAGCACAAGGGTAACAATTATGCTGTCCACCGGCCCTAGTCAAAGGTCCATCCAACTAAGATGTTTACAGGTCGAGGCGCCACGGGTTGCGAGGTGGCGCTTTGAGGGAGAATGGAGAGAAATAAACTACTCCCTTAAGGGACGGGTTACCCCTACCGTTCTACGGCGTATATCGTAAAGGGGGACTTAGTTATGGTAGGGGACCGTTGCCCTGGGAACCCGCGTCCCTGAAGTTGTAATCCCACAAAATCAACACGCGATGAAGGTAAGGGGCGGGTTGGTCGGAGATCCCGTCCAGTCACACCGGCTAATTCACGTCAATGTGTGAACCGAGTGTGGCAGGGTGGTGTGAGGGGTATAGGTGATGTGAAAAAGAGGGGAGTGGCTGTCAAAGTCGTTAAAACGTGAAACGATGTGGTGGGTTTGTGTGAGAATGAAGTGAGATTTGGTGTGGATCAGGGTGGTAGGAGTAGAGTCTAGAGTGTTATAGTTCAATGGGTGACTATGAGTGAATTATGTGGGTGAAGTTGAGATTTGCATGGGTGAAATTGATAAAAGTGAAGCTGAGAAAGAAGTTCTGGAATGATTTGGGACGAGTGGTGGATGGAATTGAGAATGGTTATCGGATGGTGGTTGTAGGAGGTATGGAAGGACGAATAGGTGACAGAATGAGAGCGGCAAAAGTATGTACTGAAAGAAACCTGGGTAACAAACGCATTCTTTCAGTCAAAAATGCACATAAATTCACTTGGGTTGGGCAAAAGAGAGGTGGAGAAGTTAAGAGTATGATTGATTAGTAAGAAAGTTTATGCTGCGGGATGTATTCTGTGTGAAAGCTGTAATAGGTGACTGCGGGACTATCTCATCAAATGTTTTTGCTGTGTAAGGTTAAACTGGTCGGTGCTTGGATGAGAAGATGTGAAGAACGTGGAAAGAAATTAAAAAAGAGAAGTGAAAGGTTAATAAACCACAAAGAAAGGGGATAGTATGTGAGAATGCTTATGAGTAGAAGAGAATAAATAAGTGCGAGAATGAAGAGAGAGAAAAATCGGAACAATTTTAAGGAAGTGGTAGTAGATAGTACAAGGGTTGTGTGTGAGCGCCAGAACTGGAAAAATTAAGCCAAATGCTAGATAGTAGCATTTCGATATAAAGCGTGTAGTGTATAGGAAAAAAAGGAGGCTTACTTGCAAATGCTTAATAGTGAAGATGAGAATGGCAAGCTGATGCGGTTAAATGTATACAAGGAGATCAAAAGCAAAGTGAAACAAAGGATTAAATAGAGGATGGATGAAACAAATGAAGCGTTTGGACATAAGATGAATGGGGATCCTGAGGGGAACATGAGGATGAATGAGGATCCTGATGGGAACAGGAAGATGAATAAGGATCCCGGTGAGAACAGGAAGTTGAATGAGGATCCCGATGGGAACAGGAAGTTAAAGGAAGATCCTGATTGGAACAGGAAGATGAATGAGTATCATGATTGGAACAAGAAGTTGAATGAGGATCCAGAGTAGAACAGGGAGATATTCTGAAAGTAATTGAGAAGGTTGAGGAATAAGATGAAAAAAAAACTTGCGAACATCAAAGGCAAGAATACAATGTGGTATGAAATCTGTGCAAATGTAAATATAATTGGCATTGTGAGTGTAAATCGGATGCTGTATCTTGGTATGGAGGAGATAGGTATGCAAGAGGTTGCTGTATTGGGAGAGGTCTGAAAAATTGCGAAGAAACTGGAGTAGATGATATAGTCACTAAGATGCTAAGAAATGGTAGTGATTGTGCTATGAAATTGGTGTAGTGGCTACGTTGTAAGGCATTTGAAGTTGGAAGAGCACTTGAGGATTAGAAGAGTACATTAATATTGCTGTTATATAAGAGTAGATGATGGAAAGGTAACCGTAAAGGTAGACGTGTTGTAGATAAAGTGTATATGATAATTATGATTAGGGGTATAAAGGGGTAACTGGTGGATTGATGGGAGATGAACGAAGTGGTTTAGAGCGAGTCTGGTAGATGCGTGTGTGGGACGTTAGCTGATAAAACAGAGAATATGATGTGTAAAGTGTAGGCTGGATTCATGGATCTGGAGAAAGCTTATGATGGTGCATATAAGCATTATGGTTGGTGGTAAGAATGTATGGATTGAGTGGATGGTGTGTAAAGTATTTATGTTGGAAGTAAAGCGTGCATTAGGGTGAAAGATAGCCGGAGAGAGTGGCTTGACATACGTGGATGGGTATGGCAAGGGTGTGTGTTGTCGCGACGGCTGTTTAATATCTTTATGGCTAGAGTACTGATTGAGGCACGTAAGAGATAGAAAGAAAGGGGTATGAGGTTGAAGAGGATTGGTGTGATATGGGTTTATGTCAAAATATGCTGATGACCTGGTGTTGATGGCTGAGAGTGTGAGAGAGTTGAAAATGCTGATTCAACTTTTTAAAGGGTTTGTGAGAGGAAGGGGTTAAAATTGAATGAAAAAAAAGAGAGATAATTGTATTGGGGGAGGATGAATGTGGTGAGGTGGGATAGTCGAGGAGGTTTCCATAATTATAGTACCTATTTTAAAACCTGGAAGAAGCGACCACGAATTCTCAGACTCAAAGAAACCATCATTTGATGATAATTATTGGAGGATAAAAACGCCATAATCAATAATTTCAACAGGTAAATCGATGGAAAGTGCGATCAATATTGCAGTATAGAAACACGGCAATCAATTAGTGGATAATTGTATGGCAGGTGAGGCTAAAAATGCGACACTCAATCAATAGATACATTTATGGCAGGCGAGGCAAACATTGAAGCATAAAAAACCGATAGTCAATTAGAAGGTAAATTTATGGCAGCTGATGCAAATATTAAAGGCTGAAATGCGATCATCGAGCTAGGTAAATATATGGCAGGTGAGGCAAAATTTGGAGGATAAAATGCAATAATCAATCAGTAGGTAAATTTATGGCAGCTGATGCAAATATTAAAGGCCGAAATGCGATCATCGATCTAGGTAAATATATGGCAGGTGAAGCAAAATTTGGAGGATAAAATGCAATAATCAATCAGTAAGTAAATTTATGGCAGCTGATGCAAATATTAAAGGCTGAAATGCCATCATCGATCTAGGTAAATATATGGCAGGTGAGGCAAAATTTGAAGGTTAAAAATGCAATAATCAATCAGTAGGTAAATTTATGGCAGGTTATCTCCATCCACACATATATAATCACGACAGCGCTGTTTCTTCTCCTCTCTTCACATATACAACACATCCCTCTTCCTTATTCCTTCCCCGAAAGGGATCACCAAATTTCTACACCCCTGACGTGGAATGAGTGGCCTTCCCTTAGGCCACGAAGAGTTCGCTGCCTCCTGATTGGTGTAAAAAAACAGTACTACCACTCTTCGTCTGCCTAACGACGAAGAGTGGACCCTGGGGCCCTCAGTCTTGACAGCGATTCTCATATGTGTGGCAGCAGTTATGCCCCTGTAGGTAGCCGCCATTATTGGACCTGAAAAATTATTGTAAAAAAATTGGGGCATTTGTATCTTTATGTGAGTTTCATTATTCGTTCGGGGGGGCCTTGGCCACGATTTAAAATGGACGAGATGCGCAGATACCTAACAGAAGCTTAAGAATGAGAACTATAGCAAAATATATAACAATTTTATGGTTTAGAACGTTAGTAAACAATAATAATAATAATAATTTGTAGATAGGAAGCGAAAAATGAGACATTAAAATAAAAAGAGTCGATTATATTTAAAACAACCAAGGTTATTAACACAAAGGAAAAGTACTATTAAAACAACTCAGTAAAACAGATGAAACATAACCTAACAATATGATAACAAATGACGCACTGAAGTACATAACCCCAAAGTTATTAACAGAAGGGAAAAGCACTATCAAAACAACTCAATAAAACAGATGAAACATAACCTAACAATGAGACAACAAATGACGCACTGAAGTACATAACCCCAAGGTTATTAACAGAAGGGAAAAGCACTATCAAAACAACTCAATAAAACAGATGAAACATAACCTAACAATGAGACAACAAATGACGCACTGAAGTACATAACCCCAAGGTTATTAACAGAAGGGAAAAGCACTATCAAAATAACTCAATAAAACAGATGAAACATAACCTAACAATGAGACAACAAATGACGCACTGAAGTACATAACCCCAAGGTTATTAACACAAGGGAAAAGCACTATCAAAACAACTCAATAAAACAGATGAAACATAACCTAACAATGAGACAACAAATGACGCACTGAAGTACATAACCCCAAGGTTATTAACAGAAGGGAAAAGCACTATCAAAACAACTCAATAAAACAGATGAAACATAACCTAACAATGAGACAACAAATGACGCACTGAAGTACATAACCCCAAGGTTATTAACAGAAGGGAAAAGCACTATCAAAACAACTCAATAAAACAGATGAAACATAACCTAACAATGAGACAACAAATGACGCACTGAAGTACATAACCCCAAGGTTATTAACAGAAGGGAAAAGCAATATCAAAACAACTCAATAAAACAGATGAAACATAACCTAACAATATGATAACAAATGACGCACTGAAGTACATAACCCCAAGGTTATTAACAGAAGGGAAAAGCACTATCAAAACAACTCAATAAAACAGATGAAACATAACCTAACAATATGATAACAAATGACGCACTGAAGTGCATAACCCCAAGGTTATTAACAGAAGGGAAAAGCACTATCAAAACAACTCAATAAAACAGATGAAACATAACCTAACAATATGATAACAAATGACGCACTGAAGTACATAACCCCAAGGTTATTAACAGAAGGGAAAAGCACTATCAAAATAACTCAATAAAACAGATGAAACATAACCTAACAATATGATAACAAATGACGCACTGAAGTACATAACTCCAAGGTTATTAACAGAAGGGAAAAGCACTATCAAAATAACTCAATAAAACAGATGAAACGTAACCTAACAATGAGACAACAAATGACGCACTGAAGTACATAACCCCAAGGTTATTAACAGAAGGGAAAAGCACTATCAAAATAACTCAATAAAACAGATGAAACATAACCTAACAATGAGACAACAAATGACGCACTGAAGTACATAACCCCAAGGTTATTAACAGAAGGGAAAAGCACTATCAAAATAACTCAATAAAACAGATGAAACATAACCTAACAATGAGACAACAAATGACGCACTGAAGTACATAACCCCAAGGTTATTAACAGAAGGGAAAAGCACTATCAAAACAACTCAATAAAACAGATGAAACATAACCTAACAATGAGACAACAAATGACGCACTGAAGTACATAACCCCAAGGTTATTAACAGAAGGGAAAAGCACTATCAAAATAACTCAATAAAACAGATGAAACATAACCTAACAATATGATAACAAATGACGCACTGAAGTACATAACCCCAAGGTTATTAACAGAAGGGAAAAGCACTATCAAAATAACTCAATAAAACAGATGAAACATAACCTAACAATATGATAACAAATGACGCACTGAAGTACATAACCCCAAGGTTATTAACAGAAGGGAAAAGCACTATAAAAATAACTCAATAAAACAGATGAAACATAACCTAACAATGAGACAACAAATGACGCACTGAAGTACATAACCCCAAGGTTATTAACAGAAGGGAAAAGCACTATCAAAATAACTCAATAAAACAGATGAAACATAACCTAACAATGAGACAACAAATGACGCACTGAAGTACATAACCCCAAGGTTATTAACAGAAGGGAAAAGCACTATCAAAATAACTCAATAAAACAGATGAAACATAACCTAACAATGAGACAACAAATGACGCACTGAAGTACATACAAATGGGGAATAAAATTACAAAGGAAAAAACATCATAAGTTTCGACGAATGCTATCAAGATCCGCATGATCATAATAAGACCCCAATAATAGATCTTTAAATGAAAATAAATGAAAAATATGTCACACTGGTAGAACCCCATCCTGAATTATTGCACTAACTTTAGGGCACAAAAAATGACAAAGTTTCAGCAAACGATAAAATAGTAGATCGTATAAAGGCTTGCGTAGAACTTCTTGCCGAACTATTATACTTGCACTTTTGCTTAGAAAAAAAGTTAAATAAAAAAATATTGTCATGGTTCAAAGCTTTATCTAGAGTACGTTTCAAAAAGTGATATAAGAAAGGTTTCAGTAACTACAAGCCAAGTTGTCTCCTATCAGCAACATACAAAATCGAGTTCTGATTCAGGTCGATTTTTAGGTTGAGCAACAGATGCTGTAATGACCATTTTGGGAGTTACCACCCTAAACTATAATCGGAACCCCCTGAAAAAGGCCTAAAACAAAAGAAGATCAAAGATCGGTCGTAAATCCCTTGATTTTAATCAGTCACCATGGAGATTTCAGACCTCTTCAAAACCCATCCCCGGCCTTTAGTTTTTGAACAATTGTTGCAGCCACGTAATTAACATTAAATATCTATCTATACCTCAGCTATGAACTATGAAAAGTAATTGTGTTCACTCATTGTCAATTTACTATTAAGAACGCTTCAAGAAACAAGGAGTTGGTAAGTCCATCTTACATACATAATCATTCATTATTGTCATTAGACTCTACAGAAAGATACATGATACACAATTTCCCACAAACCTGTTACACCAGTACTCGAAGAGCTATGTATGACTTTGAACTGTGAAATTAGGTAGCTACACTTAATTGAAGTTATTCAAGCTACCTTTGTATTGCCGACCATATCTTATTTTTTCCTTCCAGGCCGAAAAATTTAAATTAGCGGCAAAAGAACTACGCAATTAAACATTGAATTAACTTTCCACATACGAAAATAGGAAGATTTATTTTTCTGAATGCAGAGAAATTGAAATTGATGACCGATACTTTATAACAGCTAGAAGAATTGGATTTAATTATGAGCGCTTTTAACTCCCGAAGGTAGCCGGGACAAGGAATTATCAGCAGAGTAACGTTATGTAGGAGGGTGAGAGGAAAGTTAATAAGATATTAAAATGTTTAAATCATGCCTTTACATATTTGCACATAACCGTGAAAGATGGACACTGAGTGCATTTCTTTTTTTGGGGGGGAGGGGTATTTTTTAGTGTCCATCTGGCGATTGTCTCCAAGAAAGCAAGAAGGAGGAAGCACGCTCTAGGATCAGAGGGAAACAACGCTGAGTGCAAATAATACTAATAAATCGAAAACAACTTAGAGAAGTGTCCAGCGCTACATGTTAAAAATAATAGAGATCCTAAAAGTAACACTTGGGTAAGAAAGCATACAAGTGTGAAAGACAACATAAAAATAAAATATGGGCAAAAGAGATGAGCAAATTTTCCAAAGCAAAACAAAGAGGCTGGGAAGACGACCTACTAGAAGATTGGAAGATATTTTTTAATGATAGAAAAAGAACCAGTGAAACAAGCACCGTGAGCAGTGAAAACTTCTAAAGGAGACATTTGTCTAGTAGTATGGTATTGTGGTACCTATACCAGGTAGAGATCCAAGATAATAAACAAATAAATAAATGATGTTTCACTACTTTATTCCTACAATGACGCAGCTATGAAGTACGGTTAAAATAGTAATGGTTTGCTATCTCTACACTACATAGGCACTACTGCACATTGGAGGAATATAGTATGGGGAGGAATATAGTAAAAGGAGATTTTTAGTAGGAAAAAATAGTGGGGATCAAGGTATGCTGACCAAAGTCGCGAGCTCTCAATTATTCTGATATATGACCTTACCACTTTCAAAACCTTCAATAATTCCCAAATTACTCTTGGGAGGACCTTGGCAATTATATCATTCGCAAGAAAATATAAAACAACATAAAGGTTTCAAATTCCGTTAGAATCGGCCGAATAGTTACAATGTTATTACAAAAAAAGAAAAAGGGGCTGACATAGTGAGATATAGTTGCACGCGACTAAAAATTGGGGAAAAAATAGGAAAGTGAAATAAAAGCAGAATGAAAGTTCAGGTCCCTGGTGAAAGGGTATCTCTGGGCATACGACTGGGAGATGTGCTTAATTTACACTAGACGTGCCCGATGTAGTGTGGAGGCTTCAAATTATCACTATTTTAACTGCAAAACGCGGTTATTTGATTTCTTATAGAGCGATAGTTTGAGAGGACATCTCAACGTGCTTTTGGCTAGGTAAATCATGTTTATCAAATTTGCTAGTTTTTCCTGAATATGTGACTGGTACCTTGAGCAAGGAGGATGTGGTTTCCCTCACTGAAAATTGATTAATAAACTAAAGGGAACAAGGTTTTCTGTTATACTTTCTTGTTGGAGTGTTGATTGGTTAAGAAATAAAAACAGTGATCTTCACAGTCTAGGTGGGAGCCGGTGGTGTTCTGTAGGGATCTGTCCTAGGTCCATTGTTTATATTTTATGTTCATTATCTTAAGAATAGATTACATAACAGTTTAAAAGTTTGCTTATGATACTAAAATAGCTGTCCAAGTTTCAAGTGCTAAAGGAACTACTATTCTTCATAAAGATTTAGGAAAACTAGTTAGTTGGGCTTATAGGTAGCAGATAAAATTTAATGTATATGTAAGATACAAAATATGGTTACAGAGAATATGGCTTTTAGTTATAAACCGAATGGTAGCTGGTTAAAAGGAAGTTGAAGAAAACTAGAGGGCATAATCTAGTGGACCTGCGGAGAAAATCAATCAAAATTATCAATTAGTTTAATTACCTATAAAATGAAGACTTCAAAGATAAACTAGTGAAACAATTAATTACCTCTGCCACCTGGTGGTCAACTTATATTATATTTGAACTCAGTGACCTCAATTACCTTTGGTAACATTGGTTTTAGCTGGCTACATTGAGCCAGCTACTAGTTGCAGACAGAAGATGAACACAACACGAGATTTGCCTGACCCATAGACCTGCTTTGCTTCGCCGAAGTTAATGATTTAAAGGTCAGCAACTCGAAGGATGCTAAGATACATCATAAACAGTGTCTTGAAGGCAGAAACAAAGCTAACAAAGTGTTACGTGTTATAAACATATATGTATGATATAAAAGCAAAAGAGGTGATTTGTACTCTACATAATTCTTATATACTCGTAAGACCCCATCTAGAATAGTGTGCTCAAGTTTGGACTCGATATCTGGTACAAAACTTGATTAAAAATTGCAAAGACTTAAGTAGGTTGTAATACAAAGGTAGGTTCAAGGATTTGAAGATGTATTTAAGCTTTTCACAGATTCATATGTGGACACCTTGCTAGAATATTTTAAGTTATTTGGTTAGATAAAGGCAAAGGATGGTAAAGGTTTGAAATACGAGGTTTCATAAAAAAATACCATTACTGTATGTGTACAGTACCGTCTAAAGAGATCAGAACACCTGTATTTTTATCACAAAATCTTCCATAAATTATACTAGAGAAGATACAAGGTTTCCAAAGTTGGCGTACGATGAACATACAGGTATTTATTACGTATAGGTAAAAGCTATGCATATTTGAAGATAAGCAATTTAATAGAAAAATTGAAGTGTCAAAAATGAGCTGAATGACAGCGGAAACATAATTATAATTCTATTGGAATACATATAACTATTTAATTATCAGTGAAAAAATTTGTAAAAGTTATAAGTAATTATTATTTATGTTGAGGCCTTTATTCTTACTGATGGTTTGATATCTGCCACAGGAAGAAACCAACTGTTGACACTCTTGCGCAGTAATCTTGGTCCATTCATCTTGAAGAATTTCGCAGCGTTCTTCAATATTTTCGGATTCCTCGCTTTAGACCTCTCTTCGAGTATCTTCTGGAGGTTATTAATGTTATCCAGGCCTAGTTTTAATACAGGAAAGTTCATGACAATGATGCTTTCGTTGTCCAGGACTGTTTTCAACGATTTGGCCCTGCAGCAAGGGACGTTATCGCGCATGGAAATTTCAAGTTGAGTTTCGGAGCCTCGCAGATGGGGGCAATGCACGCTGTTGCAGCAATTCCGTAAGAGCGCAGTTATCCAAGTGTCTTCTAATGAAATCACGGACCAGACCATGATACTTCCCCTGCCAAACTTCACGTTCTTTTTGGTTCAATTGACAGAAAATCTTTCTCCTGCATCGGATCCGAAAAAAATGAACTTAGATTCCTGAATGAAGTGGACTTAGCTCCATTGGTCATCCGTCCATGTAATGTGCTCACTGGCGAATGCAAGACGAGCCTTTTTGTTTTTAGGACTGATTAAGGTTTGACCGCGAGTGTGAGAGTGTGAAGATCGTCTTCCTTTAACTGACATGGAACAGCCTGCCTGAAGATATTGATGACTAAAATCTCACTAATCTCTCAAGAAACTGCGCTAAAACAGTCTTAAAACGGTCCTTTTTCACAATTTAGGTAATGGCCCTCATCTTCACTTTTTGAGGTTTACTTTGACCGAACGGTTGATTTAACAACCTAACATGAACTCGTTTTGTCATAGGTCGACAGAATATTATAGAATAAACCTTTAGGGCGCAATCTCTGCAATGGCTCCAATTGAAAGAGCATCTTGTTGGCGCAGAGCTCGACAGTCTCTGCAATGGCTCCAATTGAAAGAGCATCTTGTTGGCGCAGCGCTTGACAGTCTCTGCAA
The DNA here is from genome assembly GCA_963969495.1 of Ceratothoa steindachneri. Lineage (NCBI taxonomy): Eukaryota > Metazoa > Arthropoda > Malacostraca > Isopoda > Cymothoidae > Ceratothoa > Ceratothoa steindachneri. The sequence goes on along the minus strand of OZ018338.1, from coordinate 20,327,966 downwards.
TGGCTCCAATTGAAAGAGCATCTTGTTGGCGCAGAGCTTGACAGTCTCTGCAATGGCTCCAATTGAAAGAGCATCTTGTTGGCGCAGCGCTTGACAGTCTCTGTAATGGCTCCAATTGAAAGAGCATCTTGCTGGCGCAGCGCTTGACAGTCTCTGCAATGGCTCCAATTGAAAGAGCATCTTGGTGGCGCAGCTTTACGATCAACTCGCGGACGAAGAGAGGCGTGATAGATTTCTTTAGGCGTTACCTGAATAATAACTGGTAAGAGAATGACCTACCATACACGAGATTAAACTGAAGCTAGTTCTTATTAAAATAGTCCCTGTTTTCTCTACAAGAAACCTAAGTGTTTGGCTCACTTCGGACAATTCAATTTTTCTAGTAAATTGTTTATCTGCTGATACCTTTCGTTTTATTCATCCATATATGTATAACCTTTGCCCATACGTAGTTTAAACTTGTAACATATAGTACACCAATATTAGAACCCTTAGATTTTCTCTGGCAAATGTTATGGAAGATGTTGAGATATAAATACAACCGTTCTGATTTATTAGGTACTATGTACTGTAGATCAAAATCTAGCAGTAGTCAGGCAAAGGTAAAAAATATTTAGGAATCATTTGTCAATATCTGTCTTTGATTTTTTTAAATATCTAAATTAAATTAAATGTTATTAAAAAAACTTTATTAAACGAAATATTTCGCCGGAAAACCTTTACAAAAATCCGTAACTGACGCAAACTTCTTAAGATATGATAACATCGTAAGTTGAGAAGAGAGTTGGATTTAGAACTATGGCGTAGAAACAGTGACAAACATCCCAGTGGCAAACTTAGAATTGTCCAAAACTGAAGCAAATTCGACAAGTGAAATTGAAGGTTAAAGAAATTCGCAGGCAGATTTATGTGTTATTCCTAAAATTAACTATACGAGGTGCTTCAGAAGTTGAAAAGACTGGTAGAGGTGTGAGCTGTCGCATGTGACTATTTTGAATCAGACGATCTCAATTTAGTATATAATTTTAACTTTAAAAAAATGGAGTACGGGTATTTTTTTGTTTACTAAACCTCGTAGTTTATTTGCTCCGTGAGGTAGTTAGAAGTGTTCAAATTCAAGTGGGAACACAATAAGAAGATTTTAGATATGATATGACAACTCTTTTATCTAATTTATTTTGTATAGATTATTTTAGTTCCATTTATGGATTGAAAACATCCTTCATGTGTTGTTTGACGATTTATTATTACTTGACTGCATCTTTTGGATGGTCTTATGAGATTGGGTTTGGATTTTGGTGATCATGAATATCTTAGCAGAAGGTTCGCCGAAAATAGGGCTTAGTGCTTTTAGCGAACTAAGTAATTCTTGTCTTTTCTTTTATCAATTCTTTACGATTTGCCTCTCCATTTCCTTTACCCAAGGTACCTATGAAACAAAACATAGGCAATTACCAATAATATGGAAAATAAGGAAGAGATAGTAGGTGGAAGAAAGGTCAAAATTATAGTTATTGCATTAGGTTCAATTTCCTTAAAAATAAGTTAGGCATAACCTGAACTTCTTCTCTCAGTAATTTGTTTCTAATTACCCAAAGAAAGCTACAGATGAAGGTACAACTATAACAAAATCTTCTTCATTTTAACGTTCTTTCATTCTTTTTTTCTATTTCCTCACTTTCATTCTTCTAATTCTTCACCTTCTTTCCTTTTCTTGTATTTCAAGCCCTGGATCACAAGATACCGTTCTTCTTTCTTCTAATCCTTCAATTTCTTTCTTTCTTCAATTTAGCCTCAGTGGTAATAAGCGGAAATAATTGCACATTCTCCAAAATATTACCACAAAAAAATGTGACATTCTCTAACAATTGGATTAGATATACATACATGACCTCACATAAAGGCCACGGGTCTGCAATCACAAGTACACGAAACTGAGTTGCATACACACACACTATTAGACATACATAAATAGATTAGCCAATAAATATGTACATTCTTGCATAATACGAAGATATATAAGGATTCCAATCCAGTCCAGAAATTTCATTTCATTAAATATTTATTCTTTGATATAATTACAGCAGGGTTCATTAAACTTTAGATTAAATGGCCTTTAGTTATTTAAAAGTTGGCTCATAGAAATAATTAATTTATATATGGCAAGTTTGAAATATATATATATATATATATATATATATATATATATATATATATATAGTAAAGGTAAGGCTCCTTGACATTGGACACAAATGAGTGACGCAGCTTATCCACTCTGCCATGATATTGAGTGCAGATCGTTAGATTGATCTAGTTCCAATCAGGTGTGTTGTAGTTAATATAAGTTCGTGTTATTGTTAGAGGTATGATTTTCTCAAGAGCAGTTTTGTATGTTGTTTGAGAGATGGTTTGAGGGTAGTGGAGAGTGTGATTTCTAGGTTATTTTCATGGTTAGTTTTGGTGAGTAAATTGTTATGTGCGGAAAGGTGTTTTGGCAATAAGTGTTGAGGGTTTCCCTGTGTAGTTGGGAGGGCTGTTAAGGTTGAATAAGTTTAAGTACTCTGTGATGGTGTGGGTTCTTGTGTGTGTATTCGGATTTGCGCCAGACAGGGTCATGGGCATTCATTCACAACACGGATCTTTTTTTCTGTGGTACAATGTATATTCCGGCTCTGGCTTGTAGTTTAGTGTGGTAGGATCCCACGAGAGGTATGTACTGGTTAGTGGGAGTGTAGTTTGTTCCGTGTTCCGGTTTGTGAGAAAGGGGTGGCTAAGTGTAGGGTTGGTGTGCAGGGTTGTCCTCGCGCAAAGATGTGTGGGTGACACTCGTACTGGAAACCAGCATAGCGTGTGGTGTAGTGGTACCAGCTTCGGCAACTTGCAGAAGGGCCATGGGCTTACTCAGGGCCAGCTTCCCCCCTTTAATGAGGGGGGGAAAGCCATTCTGCCTAGGTGGGTCCACAGCCCCCTAAGACAGAATATATTGGGTGCGGTGTGTGTGTGAGGTTGGTGCAGTCTATGTGTTATGTGGCTTTGCTAGGAAGACGATTCGGGACGGTGCCCCTGGGGCCTCGGTGGCAGGGAGGACGCGGGTTTTCCGAAGGCAACAGATGGGGCGGAGTCTCCTTCGTTCGGAGTGAAGGCACCGATCTCTCCTCCAAAGTGGCGTCCCGCGGCAGATCGTCCCCTGGGGGGCGAGTCACTGTCGGCATTTTTCATGATTTTACGTTCCTATTTATTAAGTTGCCATTTTATGTATGGTGGCCATTACCAAATAGCTCCATACAATATCATACAATACCATGTAATATCATAGAAACCAAATAATATCATACAATGCCATACAATACCATACGATAACATACAACAACGTACAATACTATATAATATCATACAATAGTATACCATAACATACAATACCCTATAGTACCATAGATTATCATACAAACCATATAACACAATACAATATCCCAATACCATACAATACCATATACAATACAATAACATATAATACCAGACAATATCATGCAATAACTTTCGATAACACAATATCATACGATATCATACAATAACATACGATATCATACAATACCATACACTATCATACAATACCATATAATACCATATAGCTCCATGCAACATATGAAACCGAGGTCACATATTACATCCCCTCTCCCTACCTATATGAATTTCGGGACCACCATTTTCGAATCGCCCCCGCCCTCATTCCCTTCTTAAAATCAGTTGCTGTATCGAGTTTTCATAATATCGCCCGAAGAGTTACATAAATTGAAACAATGCGTCTCTTTCCGTATCTCCCTGTGTGCGCGCGCTGGATGGACCCAAGCATGCCTGGGGTGGAATTTCGCCATGTTTTCAATCCTCGACTCCGGTACAATACCAGTTTTCCCTTCATCTCTTCAAGAGGTCAGCTGAAAAGGCGCCTATTAGTTGGATTTCGGCGGATATTTAGCTGACCTACTGACCCACTTTCGCTCCCACTACCACAAAAACTAACTCCTAAAAAAAACAAGAGAAACTCCGAGAAATCAGTAAAACTGTGTAAAACTCAGTGAAATTGTGTGAAATTGTAAACTCAATAAAACTGTAAAACTCAGTAAAATTGTAAAACTCTAAAACTGCAAAACCCAGTAAAATGTGTAAAATAAGAAAAACTGTGTAAAAGTCAGTAAAACTGTAAAACTCAGTAAAACTGTAAAAGTTAGTAAAATAAGTAAAACTCAGTAATACTGTAAATGTAAAACTCAGTAAAATTGTAAAACAGCAAAACTCAGTAAAACTGTAAGACTAAGTAAAACTGTCTAAAATTCAGTAAAACTGTGTAAAATTGTAAACTGAGTAAAACTATAAAACTCAGTAAAACTGTAAATGTCAGTAAAATAAGTAAAACTCAGTAGTACTGTAAAACTCAGTAAAATTGTAAAACTTTAAAACTGCAAAACTCAGTAAAACTGTAAGACTCAGTAAAATGTGTAAAATAAGTAAAACTCAGTAAAACTGCGCCAAACTCAGTAAAACTGTAAAACTCAGTAAAACTTCTCCGCGACCGAAAGAAATTCGACTTAAAAAAAATCTGATAAATGACCGAAATTGGATTCGAAACGGAATTTAAATGGAAGACGATATTTATTTTTTCATTTATTTTTAATTGTGGTTAAGATCAACGAGGGAATCTGCAGCCAAAAGCTTTTAAAAAAGAGAAATTAGGGACAGAAAAAATGTAATGAAAAGTCTACTTAGTGCGGAGGGAGATGGAGGGCACGCAACTCTCCTTGACCTTACCTCGCTCGAAGAAGTGAGGCACGTTTCAAGAGATATGGTAAAGGGGATCCAGGTGGACTCAGGGAGTTTAAACCTCAAAATAATAATAATAATTAATAGCAGTAGTATATTCTTTATTATAATAATGATAGAAATAATAATAATTTTTATTATTATATTTTTATTATAATGATAATGATAATAACATTATTAATAATAATAATTATTATAACTAATAATAATAATGAAAACAATAATAACAATAAGAATAATAACACTAACAATAAGAATAAGAAGGAAATAATAATACTAATAATAACTAACAATAACAATAAAAAAATAATTGAAGAAGAAAATAGGGATAATTAACGGTGCCATTTAGCTCCCTAATATATGGGAGGGGGGGGGAGGCATAAAATAAGTACATAGAAGAGATCGCGGATTACAAGAACGGCTACCTTATTAATCACCGTCGAGCTTGCATGTTTTGGGGGCAGAAGGGCGCCTTTCAAAACATCCTAGGATAAGTATTTGATATAATACCCCTTAGGGAACTCTAACCCACGAACTGAAACCCCTTTGTGCGGACTCAATTTTAATAATGATTTGATTTTAATAATTTTTAACTTATTTATTTATTTATATACACATTTCTATTTCTTTCTTCTTTCTTCATTCTTTCTTACTTGACGTATGGACATTGTGTTCTGTGGGAGCTTGTTTTCAAGTTCATGGTCGCTAGCTTTTCTCACAAGAATTTTGTGTTCATTATCTCAAATAATAATAATAACTTCCCGCACGAGGTCATTTAAGGTAAATGTTATGAAACGTTGCGATTGGGAAAGCAGCTTTGTGCCCATCTTTCTAAGCTGCCGGTTGGCCGAGTGGTCTAGGACGCCTAGCAATTGCATCTCAGCGACTCGGAGTCTATTGGTTCGTAGTAGCAAGGTACGAACTTCGTACCTTGCTACTGGTTACTACCCTCTTTTCCGCCCTTATTTCTTCCTTTATCGTTCTGCTATGATTAATCTCCATTTGGAACTGGGAGGTTTAATATGCGATGCTGAGGTTGTTTGAGACATATTTATGCAAATATTACCTGTGTTAGTGAAATTCCTACTAAACCTATTAGACCGATGGTTTGATATAAGGAATCACACATGAACACACTGAGATATGCAGAAGACAAGGTAGGGTACATATATAAAAGAAGAGGATAAAGCCGCATGTGTTGGTAAGCATCCATTTTCTCTGATATTCTCGTTCACTTCATCTCTTCATTTCTCATATAACTTTTTTTCACTTTGCTTTTGATTATTGTTATTCCTTAAATGAGTTTATTCATCCTCAAGACAAACAGAGAGAAAATCAGAAAACTGTAAATAGAAAGCAATGGACAAAACACAAATGACAAAGAAAAGACAAACAGAGAGACATTAAAACATACAGAGATCACAATAGACAAACATTCAGATTGACTTTGCAACAAAAGGCATAGGTTAAAAAATGGAATAAGAGATAATAGAAACTAAAGGATAAGTCCAAATTAAATAGAAACTGTTATAAAGTCTTTTATGTAGATACAGTTTGTAAGGATTTACCGAACAATTTGCAATAAAAATTCAAAAGATAAATTTGCGCAGTAATTACTACAATATACAAAATTTTGAGGCCTACAGTCATGTTCAAAAGTTTTATGACTACTATATCATTATCATCATCATCATCATCATCACTAACTTTATAATGTAAAAAGGGGATTTTTTTTTAGTATTTGAATAATAATTTCATCTTAGTTTGGTTATGACTTATGTTTTTTATCAAATTTATTTCTAATAATTCCTTTATAATATCAAAAAACAAAATGGTGAAGTTCAGAAATAAATATAAGTATCGAAGTTTTGTGAATTTTTTTAAACCAAAAGAATTACAAATGATGAAGTTCAGGAAATTTATTTTTATATATCTTTTCTAACTCTATATTTTAGCAACGTGATATTTTGAAAGGGGGGAAATTTAGTTTCGAGTTCCTTTTTAAAATTATTATAATTGGCGAAGTTCAGAAAATTTCTAAAAATTTAACCATGGCTGCTTTTTTTTAGATTTTAAATTTTAATTTTAGTAGCGAAGCGCAAGCTCCTCCCCCCTTCCCCAGTGTTGAAACCATTGCCTGGTTTTTGGATATAAGAAAAACAGGCAATGATTTCGCCACTTCCCCCTACGCGGGGAGCTTGCGCTTCGCTACTAAGATTAAAATTTAAAATCTAAAAAAAAGCAGCTATGGTTAGATTTTTATAAATTTTCTGAACTTCGCCAATTATAATAATTTTAAAAAGGAACTCTAAAGTAAATTTTCTGAGCTTCACCATTTGTAATTCTTTGGGATTTTAAAAAAATTCACAAAATTTCGATACTTATATTTATTTCTGAACTTCACCATTTTGTTTTTTGATATTATAAAAGAATTATTACAAATAACTTTGATAAAAATCATAAGTCATATCCAAACTAAGATAAAATTATTATTCAAATCCTCAAAAAGATCCCATTCTTAAATTATAGAGTTAGTGATGATGATGATGATGATGATGATGATGATGATGATGATGATTAATCGATGTAATTAAACGTTGTCTTTTTTTTTACTATTTAAAAAAAATATACAAAATTTAGAGACTAAACCAATTTAATTAATAAATATAGTCAATTGATGCGCGCAGTCAATATTTATAATGATGTCGCTTGTTCTTCCGGACTGCTTGCTTTCGATTGGCATGCTAGAGCCCAAATTTCTCATGATATCTTGATTGATATTGATTCATTTTGTTCACAGTTGGATGGCTTCTGTTCATCAATCGCTAGTTTCATTTATAGCCCATAAATTCTATATTGGGTCCAAATCTAGTGAATTCCAGGACCAAGGTCCCAAAATTTGATGTTATTTTCAGCCAAGAAATTTGTTAATATTGTTTTTGCTTTGTGACAAGGTGCGCCATCATGCTGAAAAGATACAGTTATCATACATAAAATTGGTCCACAACTGTTGGGGAAACGTGCTGATGAGCCTATTTTCTTTTACCATTTTAAGTTCATGGTAGTGTTCTTGGCTCAAATTGTTAGTGCTCCAGTTCGCTTAGATGAAAAACAGCTCCAGATATGGAGAGTGTCCGGTGTTTCACCGGATGTTCAGCAGTTTATTTATATTTCCTGCAATTTTGAGCAGATCCGTAAGGTTCTACTTGGTGAGATGAGGCTTCTTCTTAGCCTCTCTCGACTTGAGACCTTTGTCGAAAAATCTCTGTTTCAATGTGCGCACCGAAGTATTCACACCTTCTCCTTTGCAATCATGAGCGAGTCTGGCACTGGAGGAAACCCCATCTAAGAACTTAGGCCTTACCAGAAGGCGATCTTGGTGTTCTTCTGAAGCTCTTTGGTGTCCATAAGATTTCTTTACAGGTGTGTAACCAGTCGTTTAGAAATTAGTAATGATCCTAAAGATTCGGCTCTTCGATGCAATGTTCCTAGCAATTTTGAGCAGATCCGTAAGGTTCTACTTGGTGAGATAAGGCTTCTTCTTAGCCTCTCTCGACTGGAAACCTTTTTCGAAAAATCTGTTTCAATGTGCGCACCGAAGTATTCACACCTTCTCCTTTGCAATCATGAGCGAGTCTGGCACTGGAGGAAACCCCATCTAAGAACTTAGGCCTTACCAGAAGGCGATCTTGGTGTTCTTCTGAAGCTCTTTGGTGTCCATAAGATTTCTTTACAGGTGTGTAACCAGTCGTTTAGAAATTAGTAATGATCCTAAAGATTCGGCTCTTCGATGCAATGTTCCTAGCAATTTTGAGCAGATCCGTAAGGTTCTACTTGGTGAGATAAGGCTTCTTCTTAGCCTCTCTCGACTGGAAACCTTTTTCGAAAAATCTGTTTCAATGTGCGCACCGAAGTATTCACACCTTCTCCTTTGCAATCATGAGCGAGTCTGGCACTGGAGGAAACCCCATCTAAGAACTTAGGCCTTACCAGAAGGCGATCTTGGTGTTCTTCTGAAGCTCTTTGGTGTCCATAAGATTTCTTTACAGGTGTGTAACCAGTCGTTTAGAAATTAGTAATGATCCTAAAGATTCGGCTCTTCGATGCAATGTTCCTAGCAATTTTGAGCAGATCCGTAAGGTTCTACTTGGTGAGATAAGGCTTCTTCTTAGCCTCTCTCGACTGGAAACCTTTTTCGAAAAATCTGTTTCAATGTGCGCACCGAAGTATTCACACCTTCTCCTTTGCAATCATGAGCGAGTCTGGCACTGGAGGAAACCCCATCTAAGAACTTAGGCCTTACCAGAAGGCGATCTTGGTGTTCTTCTGAAGCTCTTTGGTGTCCATAAGATTTCTTTACAGGTGTGTAACCAGTCGTTTGGAAATTAGTAATGATCCTAAAGATTCTGCTCTTTGATGCAATGTCCTTAGCAACTATCTTCCATTACATTTCATGTCACTTTGGTGCAGTGGTTGACCGCTTTTCTTCGTAAAAAAACATTTCTGGAATTGGAAAAAAATGTAAACATTTATTTTTAAAAATAAATATTACGAAATAGATTATATTTACACATCATTCATTTAATCCATACTTGTCATTATCTTACCTTTTTGATCGAATAGCGAAGCTCCAGAGACTGAAACTACCCCCTTACAGGAACAGAGCGGGACTTTGGATTCAGTGAAGGAATACAGAGGGCTTTTTTCTTTTTTTTTTGAAATACTGACTTTTTAATAAACCTGCAATAATTTAAATATTAGAATAATTATTTCCTATCGCATTTTTTTAAAAAACGAATGAAGAAAATAAAATAAATAGTCAAAACTTTTGGTTAGGAATGTTTAGAGAGACACTTAGAAGAACTTACACATTCATAGATATCTAAAAAGTATACAGAGAAACTATAAAATGTACACGAAATGAGAAAAGTTTACAGGAATTGGCAAAAATTGAAATATGTATGAAATACATTTTCAAAATTGTCTCAACAAATTTTAAAGAATTTACAAAAGAATTTTTACTAAGGAAAACATAATTTACTGGAATACAAAAATAAAAAAACCATCAATGGTTTCCATAGTAACCAAAATCATTTCTCTATTCCCCATATTCTCTTTCAGCCCTTCCCCACAGGGGCAGTGTTCATTTTGTACTCTTGAGACATCTTGGCTTTCCTTTCCAGTACTTACTGCATAAGTTACTCATCTGGGATGCCCCCCGTTTCATTATTCTAAAATAAAATGGAATTTTTATGGACGTGTTTACGTTGACGCTTTTCTGTGTTCCTCAGGGCGGGAAGATCAGGGGTCATTAGTAACAGAGGACCTCTTCTTTGAGCGGACATGCGCTTTCCGGCTACTCAAGAGCGATTAACTTTGGCACTTAATCGGGGAGATATGGGTGTGTGTATGTGTGTGTGTGTGTGTACATACAATTCCGCCGGCATTCACATCAACCTTCTCCCCCTCCCTCCCCTCCGTGGCCCAGTCAGTGACCTCTGGCACGCGTTGCCGGATCGCTGTTCCCTCGCCGGCAAATGGGAGAGGGGGGGGGGCTGAGTTGGGGGAAGTGGAAGAATATATATATATATATATATATATATATATATATATATAGAGAGAGAGAGAGAGAGAGATATGCAAATAAATCCTACAGGAAAAATGAAAAGATATTTCCGTGTACTCCACTATGTTCTTTGATAATGAACTGAATAAAGTTCGAAAGTACTCGGAAATAGCTTTTCATTTCTTCCTGTGGGATTTGTTTATATAAATACAAAGTTTCCTTTTAAAGGTCCGACGCACACATATTCCCCTCCCACCCGCAAACCCACCACACCAAGATACCCATTGCCCCGCCATTCCCACCTCCCTCCTCCGTTTCGTGGCGGTGCATTATTCGGTTGCGTCGCCCGTGCCCTGCTTGTGTTTGTATGTGTGTGTCTACCCGCGCTCATGTGTGCGTACGCGCGGGTTCCCTCTTCTTTCACATCCCGTTGTTCTTTTTCTTCCTTTACGTGCGCTCTGGCAGGACTAACAGCCCTGAAGGGCGCATTATAAATTTCTATTATTATTATTATTATTATTATTATTATTATTATTATTATTATATGAAATGTTCAAGAGAGCTTATGTGTTGTACTTCACTTCCCCCCTCGAATTTTAATGCGCAATACCAACGAGGGCATCTCCCCCAGAAAGTCTGTAAATGGAGATGTGTAAAGAAAGTGGTGAGGTTAGGGAAAGCGAAAATGCTTGGAAGATATATAGCCGCAGATCCTCCGGTAGGCATTGGAGACTGGACGGCAAACTGCTGATGTCGAGGCGTGGGGCATGGTGGGCGAACTGCTGCCGTTAGGAGCAGGAGGGCACACAAGGCTCCAGATGTCAGTCGCAGCAAGGTTGCCCTTGTTGCACCTGTCACCCATATGCAGGTTTCTAAAAGGATATATAAGGAAAAGAATGGTGGGATAAATAGAAGAGAAAAGGATGGTAATAATTTACCATTTTAAATGGAGCCAAGTGAAAATGGGTTTGCCCACTCCATCCCACTCCCGACCTGGAATAAATGAACGAAGGCTGGTCGGCGACTAACCTAGGAAATTAGCTGCCGGCCAAGAGAGGTGAGAAGGAGCAATTAGAGAGACGGAAGGGGGCGGTAAAATCAAAATGTGTAGAAAGAATAAAACCCAAGTATTCTCAATCTGGTTTGAGACTGCCGGTGGAACGAGGGCCGGGACAACGCGCCGATCCTCTAGGTATAAGGTGTAACATTCTACACGGGACATCTCCTTGCGGGGTGCTTTAATGGAAAGAAGAATTAAGCTAGGTGATGATAGATTTGGGAAAGAGCTATAGAGGCGAAAGTATTAGACGAGGAGTTTTTAGTCCCATAACGTTGCGATTAATATCGGAATTGTCTACAGGCCCCCGGCTCAATGGGAAAACGATAATAAGAGGCTCTTTAACTGTCTCTCTTGTCTATTATCCAAATGAATAGAACGGCAATATGTGGGGATTTTAATTTTGCTAACGTTAACTTCATCGTGAATATAACGGATAAAAAGGGCAGCTCTTACACTTTATACCTATCTTCCTCTTTCATAAACCAACGAGGTGTAGATAGTGAAGGATGAATAAAGACCCTGTACCACCTGAAACTAGGAGGAATGGCATTCATTCCCGGACCCAGTCAGGACTCCACATGGGAGTTTCAGATGTAGCATGGGTCATCATGATACAGCTGACATCTTGAAGATTGCCGGCCCTCCAAGACTCAATGGCTAGAGGAAGATCTACGACTTTATATCTTCCATACATTTTCACTTCCTCTAAGTCATTTTATTTGTATATCTATATTCATACACACCTTTCTGCGAGAGATTTTCTCTTTGGTTTGCGCTTTAAATTATAAATATAACGCGTGGCCGAAACATACAGATTTAATTCTTACCAGGGACTTGGAATAGGTGGAAAATGTTTAAATTGGTTAGCCATTGCAGACAAGTGATCTAGGGTATAAATATTTGGGGGGATATCCTGAATTCCTCCCTATGAGTATTCTGAGAAATGGGTATTGATGATCAATAAGGGTTATCATAGACAGTATTGATAATAAATAACAGTATCTCATGCATGAGTGAGCACTAACTCACTCAGAGCCGAATTTTTTTCGACACATCAGAAAATATGAATTTTAGTTTTTGAAGGTCAGCTTAAGGATAATGCTGAATTTAATAATTATTTTTGAGATTTACCTCTATTTTAGACATGGATCCTATAAATTACATTCGATCGCAACGGTTTAAAAACCTTTTTATATATATTCTATATTATTACATAACTCTTTCTGAATAGCAGAATTCAAGCATGGCTTAAAAAATAAATAGGTTTAAGCATAAATGGATCTAATTTGGGGGGGGTCTTCAGCCCCCCTAGCCCCCCCCCCCTCCCCCTAAAACCGCGCCTAAGAGAGTTGTGATTTCTATGATCTTCGCAACGTTTGATGACAATGGGGACACCGAAGATATGTATTCAGAGTTGCAACGAATTGTGCTGATTGTAGATTCCGAGTTAGTTAAGTTCGCGTGCAGAAGACACTTCAAATCAAAGAGAGACCCCTGAGTTAAAATTAAAATGAGGAAATCCATTCGGGAACGAAAGAGATACTACCAAGCTTTTAAAAAACACCCGATTCGGAAGGAAATCGAGTAAGATATCTTATATCTTAGGGTGGCCAATTGAGACGTAAGGGTAAGCCAATCGGGAACGAAAGAGACACTACCAAGCTTTAAAAAAACACCCGATTCGGAAGGAAATCGAGTAAGATATCTTATATCTTAGGGTGGCCAATTGAGACGTAAGGGTAAGCCAATCGGGAACGAAAGAGACACTACCAAGCTTTTAAAAAATACCCGATTCGGAAGGAAATCGAGTAAGATATCTTATATCTTAGGGTGGCCAATTGAGACGTAAGGGTAAGCCAATCGGGAACGAAAGAGACACTACCAAGCTTTAAAAAAACACCCGATTCGGAAGGAAATCGAGTAAGATATCTTATATCTTAGGATGGCCAATTGAGACGTAAGGGTAATCCATTCGGGAACGAAAGAGATACTACCAAGCTTTAAAAAAACAGCCGATTTGGAAGGAAATCGAGTAAGATATATTATATCTTAGGGTAGCCAATTGAGACGTAAGGGTAATCCCTTCGGGAACGAAAGAGATACTACCAAGCTTTAAAATAACACCCGATTTGGAAGGAAATCGAGCAAGATATCTTATATCTTAGGGTGGCCAATTGAGACGTAAGGGTAATCCCTTCGGGAACGAAAGAGATACTACCAAGCTTTAAAATAACACCCGATTTGGAAGGAAATCGAGCAAGATATCTTATATCTTAGGGTAGCCAATTGAGACGTAAGGGTAGAGAAACAGAAGTGTAAAAAAGACATCGCACAAAATTACAAACACGAGCCTAATCCTTTCTATATTGTTACCGTAGAACACTTATATGAGAGATTCTAACCCCGATTAAGATTAGATAAGGACTAAGGCCGGGCAATCCCGAACTCAAACGAGCATTTTACGTGTTTTTACTATTGATGAGTTGTCACGGATATTCTCAGTAGACTAATTTGGTTAGGGTACTGATATAGTTTGCTAGGGCTTTTATCTTCTGCACTTTCTACGGCAGGTCTCTAATAGATCCTAGGACCCTTTGCTGATCATTATTCTGTAGTTTTGCAGTTCTTCTCCTTCGAATGGGCAGATAAATATGGCAAATGAATTTTTACTTCTCCAAATTTAAAAGCGGATTACCAAATGAAAGGAAAAAATTCTCGAGTTTGGTTATCGTAGCAAGGGATCTTTGGGTTGCATCTACTAAGAAAGCTAACATGATGCTAGGATCTAATGTTCGAAATTTTACATTTAAGTCAAAATATATCATTCTGTCTGTATATAAATCCTTTTGATACCCTCATTTGAATAAAGACGTAGCGCTGTTAGAATGGGAGCAATGTAAAGAAACTAAACTAATTCCAAACGAAAGACTCAAGTAGGCGAATACCTGAACACTTTGTTAAGGTGTTTAAATACTATAAGGAGTAAGTATTATCAATTATAAACTACTATTCGAAATGGATGATAGAGAACTCTTCAAAATGGATTGAAATTCGTATTCGACGATTCAATTGTGCCTTCTCTCAAAATTACGTTATTATAAAACCAAACAAATGTGAAGTTGTCTACTTTATTGAGTAGTCAAAAGCAAGTAACTTAACGGGTTTAAAAACAGTCTACATGAGTACTTTTCAAATGTAAAAAAACAGACGAGAACGTCTACTGAACGAGCAAGAAATGTAAGGAGTAAAATGAAAGAAGAAAAAAATGATGCCAGCGATTAGTTCTCTAGAAAACATAAGTAAAAATGTATTTGGCCATATTATTTGGCCATTTTCCACTCTATTTCCTCTTCAGCTCTAGCAGGCAAAGGCCTTCAGGGAGAAGATCTTTGCTATTCCTGTATTGTGAATGTGTATTCGAAGGAGTACAATTGCCTTTGAGCTCGAATAGATTGTACCTGCATCAATCATAGGTGAATGAAAATACGAGTATAAGTGTATATCCCATGTCTTGTAGTAAACAAAAATAATAAAAAAGAAGCATGACTTTATTTTGAGTGATCACGTAAAAAATTGTGTATTAAGAGTTTTAGACCTAACATCAGAATTAATAACATGTAGGATACTAAATTTTGTCGGTCTATTAATTTCATTTGTTTAGGTCCCTGCCAAATTTCTTGAGCGGAAAATCGTTTATTGACTTAAATGCTGTCAAGAACTACATCGATAACTTATTTTATTCCTAGACAGCACAGTTCTACGCGAATTTTAGCTACTGAGTAGATGGACTAAAGTCATTAAAAGATATTGAGTGTAACTTGATGGACAATATTATTATATGTAGTACGAAAAAAATTCTTTTATCTGTATCCTTCAGAAACATTCAAACTTGCTGGACAATCCGAAAGTTTCCTTTACTAGAGTTTTCCACCTTTTTTCTTCCTCGGTTTGGTCTTATTTTCTTTTTTTTCATCACGTGGCCCTCTTTGCCCCGGTTGGTGGGCGCTTTCGTTCTATGACCTCTCTTTTTTAGATTGCTGACTTGCAAATACGACTTGTTACGAGCCCGCCATTTTGAGATGGTTACAAATGATAAAATGTAAGAAAATGGAACAACCGCAAAATTAATATAAAGTATTATGGAAAAGAAAGAGAGAGGAAGGAGAGGTGCAATGAGCAGGAAGTGATAAAGATTAAGGGCACCAAAAACTACAAAAGTAATTCTCAAATCTCATCACCGTAAATACAGGGCACCAGAAACGTATTATATTTTTATCATGCTGTATACCTTAGTTTCTCTACCCCTGTATACTTCTAGTAAAAAGTTCGCATGGCAAAGCATGGACAGTTAAAATAACGAACTTGTAGACTATGATTGGGAGCATATACCCACATTCCCACATCTGGGAGGTTTAAAATACTGCCTGACAAGGGCCTATTAATGAGAGATAATAACACGGTGTTTGTCATTTCTGAGGCCTTTATTTGCCTCTATTCTAGTATCTTTACGAACCTGTTTACAAAAACTGTCTGATAGAGATATATCCTCGCTAGTTTTTGCCCTTTTCTTGTTAAATAAATATTGTTGTTTTTAAAATCTCTTAGAGACTGCCCCACACAGGTGTCTCCTACTGAAACTTAAAGAGTTCGGAATAAGAGGAAAAAAAGACGTCAGGATAGAGAATTAACTTTCTGACCGTTCACAGTGGGTGGTCATAAATGAGCTTAAATCAGAATGGGCCCCAGTTACCAACGGACTTCTCCAGGACTAAGTACTCGCCTTTCATAACGAATTTGTAAAAATTCAAAATTTTCATACGATGAACTATAAGATGGAGCCGTTTTTACATTCAGAATCACGAACTTAAAATGAAGCCTAGACAAAGCCGTTAAATGGCAGAAGTTCAACGCTTTGAAGATGCAATTTATGCACATAGGTTGTCGTTAATTTAGAATTGGGCCGTAGTGTCTTAATTCTAAATGATCTCACATACTGTATAGTGTCAAAACAATGCTTTGAAGCGCAAAACTTCTAGTTCAAATTATAACATAATATCCTGTGTCGTTCTCCCACAGCTCGAGTACGTTGACTTGCTATTAAAATGGGTGCAGCAAATAGCAATGTAATTAATTCTTTAGCTTAAAATTAAATCATCCCAAGAAAGAATTCAATCATTTGACTTATTATCACTCCCAAGTCGACGATTATAAGGCCATGTGATAAGACTGTTATTATTAATAATAAATAGACTAAGTATTATTAATTATAGGCTATTTTTCGGGATGGATGAAAGAGCAAACAGTCGATAAAATGCATTTAAATTGATAAACAAGTGTTACAACACGACTCTAGCTGGGAATTTCTACACTTCTAACTCTAAACTTATACACGTCTAAAAGTCTACACTTCTAACTCGAGATATCTACGCTTCTAACTCTACATAAATGACTGCACTTCTAATTCTAAATTTCTACACCCCTAACCCTAAATTTTTACTTTTCTATACTTTTAATTCTATACTTCTAACTCTAAATTTCTAAACTTCTAACCCTAAATTTCCACACTTCTAACACTAAATTTCTACATGGCTAACCATAAATGTCTACATTTTTCATCATAAATTTCTACATTTCTAACTCTAAATATCTACGCTTCTAACTCTAAATGTCTACACCTCTAACTCTAAATTTCTACACCCCTAACCCTAAATTTCTACACTTTTAACCTAAAATTTCCACACTTCTAACTCTAAATGTCTACATTTCTAACTCTAAATTTCTCCACTTCTAACCTTAACTTTATACAATTCTAACCCCAAATTTCTACATTTCTAACTCTAAATTTCTACAATTCTAGCTCTAAATATTTACACTTCTAACCATAAATTTCTTCTGTTTAATCCTAAATTTCTACACTTCTAATTAAATTTCTACTCTTCTAATTCAGAATTTTACATTTAGCTACATTTCTGAATCGTGCAAACGTAGAACACTTTACCAAAGTTGCCGGATCTTGCGAATTTTCGTGATTTTTGCTAATTTTAAAATTGTGTGTTACTTTTTTCATGTCTCTGCTACTTTGCGAATTTTATGCTACTCAATTTGATAATCGTGCTACTTTTCGCGATTTTCAACCATACCTAAAAAAATGGGGGGGAGGGGGCTTAGGAGAAATGCATTTACTTCACTCTGTAGTTGTTAACTTGTAAAATTTAAATCATGGAGAGAATAAGAATCGAGATTGTTTTCTATGTATTGGATAAAATTGCAACTTGGCAACTTGCCGCCTACTAGTATTTTAAAAGGTAGTTTATTTAGATCTTGCTTAATTATTTAAAATTATTCTCATCAAAATTGAATTTAACTCAAGTGCAAGAATTTAATTGGTTTTATTTGTTTTACAATTTAAATTTTATACCCTGTTTCAATTACATGTGGAACTGTGGAAGTGCCCGCAGGCGTCGATTTGAATTTACAATTATTTACCTTGTAATTTATTTTTAATTTTTAGGTGATTTAGTGATTTAATATAGTATAATCGACTTTCAATTAAAGTATTATTATGTTAAGTGACCATTATGAGCATAGCGAATAAACTACATTTCCAAAAGATCGTATCATTTGAAGTTCATATTTGAAACATGGATGGAAGAATTAAATGACAAGACTAAAGCTTATTGTTTGTTATGTAAGTCGAATTGAGAGCACATACGACTTAGTTAAACACAAATCTTCTGTAAAACACCAAAAAATATTCTGAACTAATATCATCCTCTGAAAAAAATAGAGTTCTTTGAAAATCGCAATAGAATAACTGTATTAGAAATACAACTTAGCGTATTTGTCGCTTATCATACAGCGATACAATCTATTGATCACTTGTGTGAAATTTTTAAGAAGAGTGATTCAGTAAAAGTGCACCTGAATTGCTCAATGAACAGATAGCAGAAATAAACAAGTCTTCGTTTTCTTTTTTACTTGATGAATATACAGATATTGCGTGCTATAAACATAGAATGAAAAGAATGAAAAGAGAATAAAATATCATCCCAATTTTAGGACTAATTGAAGTTTGTGGAAACTACTGCTGACTCATGTATAAGCATGTGAAAAACTTTTTCAATAAAGTAGGAATTAACTTAGGAAATTGCTTCGCTAATGGGCGTGATGGAGCTTCTAATTTTTGCGTAAAAAAATCATCCACTTTTTACTATAATGAAGGAAGACAATCCAAACTTAATTAAATGCATCTGTCATTCGCTTTGCTTAGTGTGTTCACAGGCCTATGAGCATCTACCATCTAGCTTAGATTTTATGATTAGAGATTCATATAATTGGTTTCATCGGTCTGCCTTAAGAAGAAAATCTCATATGGATTTATATAGGACAATGAATGATGGAAAGGGTCCATTACAATTGATTCCATTCTCTTAAACTAGATGGCTGGCAAGAAGCAACTGCGTCAAGAGAATCCTTAATAATTGGGATTTATTTAAACTTATTTTCAGCTTGCTTCCTCAATCTGCAAGAGAGCTCCACAGAATGTAGTCGGATGCATTAAATATATTTTATCTCACATTTGTAATTGCAATTTTAGCAGAATTTGAACGAATCAATTTTCTCTTTCAAAGTGAACAAGCTGATCATGGTAAGTTACTCGAAGAACTTGAAGATTGTACCCTTACTATGCTAAGAAGAAGAATATATCCACAAAATGCCTATTAAAAAAGTTGACTTTGGTTATTTCTCTTCAACTAAACTGACAAATAAAAGTACATAAAATAATCTCATCAGAAGTCCTAAAGGATATCTATCAAAGGCGTCATAACTTTCTCAAAACTTGCTGTATAGGATTTCTAAACCCAATCCTCACAAATTATGCAACTTTGAAAAAGATTAACAATTTTTCCCCCAGCATTTGCCTTAATCCAGCTCGTCCTACCTTTTCTGATCTACCTTTAGAACTAGCAGATTAGTTAAAATTGGATTTTCTTAAAAATAGGTGGAAACAAATGCTTAACATTCAACTGAAAGATGCTTTCACCTCTGGATCTGAACTTCCAAGGGATGGAACATTATTTTAGTGCCGCATTTTTAACACTAAAGATGCAATTGGAAAGAACTGTATTAAGAGAATTATCAACATTTGCTTTAAAGCTATACAGTTTACCCATAGGTAATTAAAATGTAGAAATGGTATTTTCAAGAGTGACATCAACAAAGACTAAAATTAGGAATAAAATGTGCCTTGAACTTTTTTAGATTCCATTCTTAGAATAAAAATGATTTGGTAAGAAAGAGGAATTTGTTCCTCTGAATCCATCGTCACAAATGCTTAATTATAAATCAGATAATTATCATAAAACGGAAAAAATTTAGCAAGATGTTCAAGAAGAAGAGGTTGAAGAGATATTAAGTTCACTACTAAATTAATACAAATTTTAAGAAATTTTCAAATACGAGTAATACAAGTAAAATATATTTCTTGTATTGTATGCGTGTGGGAGGGGGGAAATTGTTATGCTACTTTTTGCTACTTTGTCACAAAAGCTTCTGGCAACTCTGCGCTTTACCCGCGTGAGTGGAAGCTTTCTCCCACTTTTTTCTTTTATCTTTCATGAACAAGAAAGAGAAATAGAAAATAGCAGAAATTTTCCACCGATCAGTCCCTTGAAAAGCATATGGATAAAAGCGCTTAATATATTTTTCCGACTACCATAAGTATCCGGCTGTGGGAATATTTTTACTATTCTTTCCCATGTTGAGGTTGCCTAGTTTGAGTGATAGTGACTGACCTCATTAAATATTAGATTAGAATTACATGAATCTCTGGTATATATGTAAAGAAAGGAACACAAGTAGTTCTAAACTTGACACTGGGATAAATTACATCATTCTTCAATATACATGTAACTCTAGGATAGGACGATGTTATCCTTCCGTCCTGTATGTAGGAAAAAAAGGATATCTCGAGATGACTTACGTTAAAGTTGTCTATCATGTCGGGTTGGCCTTAAGCAGATCTTAAGTTCGTTTTCATTCTGCATTTCTGAAGTTCTATTTCCGAACGAATATATTTCCGAAGTTCTATTTCCGAACGAATATATTCCCTAAGTTCTATTTCCAGACAAAAATATTTCCAAACGATATATTTCAAAGGTCTATTTCCAAACGAATATACTTCCGAAGTTCTATTTTCAGACGAATATATTTCAGAAGTTCTATTTCCAAACGATATATTTCCGAAATTCTATTTCCAGACGAATATATTCCCGAAATTCTATCTCCGGGCAAATATATTTCCGAAATTCTATTTCCAGACGAATATATTTCCGAACGATATATTTCCGAAATTCTATTTCCGAACGAATATACTTCCGAAGTTCTATTTCCAGACGAATATATTTCCGAACGATATATTTCTGAGGTTCTATTTCCGAACGAATACATTTCCAAAGTTCTATTTCCAGACGAATATATTTCCGAACGATATATTTTCCGAACGATATATTTCCGAAATTCTAGTTCCAGACGAATATATTTCCGAAATTCTATTTCCAGACGAATATATTCCCGAACGATATATTTCCGAAATTCTATTTCCAGACGAATATATTTCCGAAATTCTATTTACAGACGAAAATATTTCCGAAATTCTATTTCCAGACGAATATATTTCCGAAGTTCTATTTCCGAAATTCTATTTCTCAAGAATATATTTCCGAAATTCTATTTCTCAAGAATATATTTCCGAAATTCTATTTCCAGATGAATATATTTCCGAAGTTCCATTTCCGAACGATATATTTCCAAAGTTCTATTTCCGAACGAATATACATCCGAAATTCTATTTCCAGACGAATATATTTCCGAACGATATATTTCCGAAATTCTATTTCCAGACGAATATATTTCTGAAATTCTATTTCTAGACGAATATATTT
Organism: Ceratothoa steindachneri; assembly: GCA_963969495.1. NCBI lineage: Eukaryota > Metazoa > Arthropoda > Malacostraca > Isopoda > Cymothoidae > Ceratothoa > Ceratothoa steindachneri. The sequence goes on along the minus strand of OZ018338.1, from coordinate 20,306,581 downwards.
CCGAAATTCTATTTCCAGACGAATATATTTCCGAACGAATATATTTCTGAACGATATAGTTCCGAAGTTCTATTTCAAAACTAATATATTTCCAGACGAATATATTTCCGAAGTTCTACTTCCGAACGATATATTTCCGAAATCAATTTCCGAACGAATATGCTTCCAAAGTTATATTTACAGACGAATATATTTCCTAACGATCTATTTTCCGAAGTTCTATTTCCGAACGACATTTTTTGGAAACTCAATTTCCAGACGAATATATTTCCGAAATTCTATTTCCAGACGAATATATTTCCGAAATTCTATTTCCAGACGAATATATTTCCGAACGAATAAACTTCCGAAGTTGTATTTCCAGACGAATATATTTCAGAAATTCTATTTCCGAACGATATATTTCCAAACGAATATATGAGTTAAAAATGCCTTCAGGCTATCGATAAATTATCGAGCTAACCCTTCAGAAGTGTAGATAGAGAAATTTACTTCATGTAGTGTACAACATTTGATCAAACAAAGGCAATTGAATAACTATATAACAGTTTGAAGATTCTCAAATTTTATCCCCGGGGGTACTGGCGATGTATAGATAACGTAGAGGCTATACAGGATACAGTTTATGGGGTCAGATACAGGGTTCATCCTTATATTTCGTTCTCAGTCTTATTTCAGGACCTTATCCCATATCGGGTTGAAAGATTTGTTAGTAGTCATTATTGACATTTTTTATAGTATTCTATTTTCTCCCAATTAAATGTTATAGCCCCCTTTTGCTATCATTTCCATTTTCAAAATGCTATATTTTTATTCACGTGCACACGACTATATAAGTTATGTACTATGTCGGTCCGTAGGTCGGTCGGTCAGATTTTTTCTTTTGGCAATAACATCGTAACTATTCAGTCGATTCTAACGAAATTTGAAGCCCTTATATTGTTTTACAATCTCTTTTGAATGATATAATTATCAACGCCCTCCCAAGTTTAGTACGGAAATTATTAAAAGTAAACTAACTATGGGTCGAATTGCTCCCAATGGTTGAAAGTTTTGAAGGTCATAAAATCATAAGTCAGAATAATTGAGAACACGCGACTTAGGTCTGTTGACCTAAGTCACCAATTTTCTTCTTTTTTTGGTAAAATTAAACCAATCTTCTTCGCGCCCTTTTCCTATGAAGTCATCATTATAAATACCCATCACAAACATTTGTTTAGGCATTATGAAGACCTGTGGGTCATCTTTACCCATGGGGTATTAAACTTGGTATAGAACCTGTTCCGCCAGGACGGTGGATGTTCCAAACTCTAAGGCTCATTACCAATGGGTTTTCCTATGGGGGAGGTAAGGTCCCAAAGTTTCACCGAAATCAGGAAATTCCCTCGTTTGAAAAGTAAAATAATTGCCTGAGGTTAAAAAAATAAGTAAAGAAAAGAAGAAAAAAATAGCTAAGGAAAAGAATAAAAAAATAAGTAAGGAAAATAAGAAAAAATAAGTCAAGAAAAGGAGAAAAAATAAATAAGGAAAACAATAAAAAAATAAGTAAAGAATAGAAAAAAATAAGTAAGGAAAAAAAGAAAAAAATAAGTAAGCAAAAGAAGGAAAAATAGGTAAAGAAAAGAAGAAAAAATAAGTAAAGAAAAGAAGAAAAAAATAAGTAAGCAAAGGAAGGAAAAAATAGGTAAGGAAAAGAAGAAAAATGAGTAAGGAAAAGAAGAAAAAATAGGTAAGGAAAATAAGAAAAAATAAGTAAGGAAAAGAAGAAAAAGTAAGCAAAAGAAGGAAAAAATAGATAAGGCAAAGAAGAAAAATAGGTAAGGAAAAGAAGAAAAAATAAGTAAGGAAAAGAAGAAAAATAAGTAGCAAAAGAAGGAAAAAAATAGGTAAGGAAAAGAAGAAAAATAAGTAAGGAAAAGAAGAAAAAATAGGTAAGGAAAAGAAGAAAAAATAAGTAAGGAAAAGAAGAAAAAGTAAGCAAAAGAAAGAAAAAATAGGTAAGGAAAAGAAGAAAAGAAGAAAAATAGGTAAGGAAAAGTAGAAAAAATAAGTAAGGAAAAGAAGAAAAATAAGTAAGCAAAAGAAGGAAAAAAATAGGCATGGAAAAGAAAAAATAAGGAAAAAATAAATAAGGAAAAGAAGAAAATAATAAGTAAGGCAAAGAAGAAATGGCCATGCCATTGCGAAGGATCATTGTGTATGGGGTATAAGGACGTCATTTTCAACACTTAATGTAAAATTATTATAGAACGTTTAACGCCCTCTTTCACCCTTTGCCCGGTCTAAATGCAGAAAAGAGAGTGGGAGATTTAAAAGAGATGCTAAAGATGAAGAGAGAGAGAGCACATTTCTCACTGGACTCTGGGGTCCGTAGGGCGTGCCGCTACTCCAAGTTTCAGTTGTATGAGGGTAGATTACCCCCTGTCTATTAACAACCTCCTTACTGAAATTAATTGTATTGTATTTGTTACTGGGGAGAGACTTTTTTAACACCCTGTATTTCCTGAATTTTAAATGACCAGAGGAAGGGGGGGTGCCCAACTGGCGACTACTTTCAAGGGCATGAGTCGTCCTAATATAAAAATTTGACATAAAGATGTCTCCTAAAATTTGGGCAATGGGAGAACCCATGGCCACCCCATAAAGCTGGTGGTATGTCTGCTTAAAGTGGGACAATGGGAGAACCCATGCTCACCCCATAAATCTGGGAGTATGTCTGCTTAAAGTGGGACAATGGGAGAACCCATGTTCACCCCATAAATCTGGGAGTATGTCTGCCTAAAGTGGGGCAATGTGAGAATCCATGCCAACCCCATAATCCTGGGGGTATGTCTGCCTTAAGTGGTGCAATGGGTGAATCCATGCCAACCCCATAAATCTGGAGGTATGTCTGCCTAAAGTGGGGCAATGGGTGAATCCATGTAAATCCCATAAATCTGGGGGTATGTCTGCTAAAAGTGGGGCAATGGGATAACCCATGCCCACCCACCCGATAAATCTGGGGTTGTCTTCTAGAAGTGGGGCAATGGGATAACCCATGCCCACCCCATAAATCTGGGGCTATGTCTGCCTAAAGTGGGGCAATGTGAGAATCCATGCCAGCCTCATAAATCTAGGGGTATGTCTGCCTTAAGTGGGGCAATGGGTGAATCCATGCCAACCCCATTAATCTGGAGGTATGTCTGCCTAAAGTGGGACAATGGGTGAATCCATGCAAATCCCATAAATCTGGGGGTATGTCTGCTAAAAGTGGGGCAATGGGATAACCCATGCTCACCCACCCGATAAATCTGGGGTTGTCTGCCTAAAGTGGGGCAATGTGAGAATCCATGCCCACCCCATAAATCTGGGGCTATGTCTGCCTAAAGTGTGTCATGGCAGAGCCTATACCCACCCCATAAATCTAGGGGTATGTCTGCCTAAAGTGGAGCATTGGAGAACCCATGCCCACCACATAAATCTGGAGGTATGTCTGCCTAAAGTGGGGCAATGGGATAACCCATGCCTACCCCATAAATCTGGGGGTATTTCTGCCTAAAGTGGGGCATTGTGAGAACCCATGCCCACGTCATAAATATAGGGGTATGTCTGCGTAAAGTGGGGCAATGGGCGAACCCCATCGTTCTGTGAATATGTTTTTCTATCAAATGTAAAATAGTTGTTTGCCGCTAATAGAGCGAAACCGTGAGTAGGCGTTCAATCTCTTTTAAACCTATTTTTTTGAGCAGTTTTATGATACCTTTATAATTTCCAAAGTCAGAACCTGAATCCATAATCTGCATTGCCTACCTAAATCAGCTACACCCAATTTTTTTTAGTTTGAACAAGAAAAAGAACGAAACAATTTCCTCCTTTTTTGGACATTTTGGTTTCTCGTTCGAGCAACTCTTTTCTAACTTCTGGTAATCACAAGCCTACTTTTAATAGGCCTGGTTTAATTTTTTTTTCAACAATTGTGACCTTTTTTACAAATTAAAAATAATTACTATTTTATTAAATCGTGCTTTCAGATTTTCATTGAATTACAAATTAGCTACGGCACCCTATATGTATATATATATATATATATATATATATATATATATATATATATATATATATATATATATATATATATATATATATATATATTTATATATTTCTATATACATATTTCATTTCATCACTAACTAAAATTTAAGAAGGGGATTTTTTTGATTATTTGAATAATAATTTCATCTTAGTTTGGTTATGACTTATGTTTTTTATCAAAGTTATTTCTAATAATTCTTTTATAATATCAAAATACCAAATGGTGAAGTTCAGAAAATTTATATATATATATATATATATATATATATATATATATATATATATATATATATATATATATATATATATATATATATATATATATATATATATATATATATATATATATATATATATATATATATATATATATATATATATATATATATATATATATATATATATATATATATATATATATATATATATATATATATATATATATATATATATATATATATATATATATATATTCATCAATAGAAACCAATAACGAGGAGTGAACTGAAAGATATTTTCCTTTAGACTTTACGCTCATTTTCTTGCTCTTTAAAAATTCAAAAGTTCAAATAGATTTTTTTTAGGAATTCGATGTAGATATAAAAGAAATACAGGTTCTAAATTATAGCAAAAATCACAGGAGTGGATTAAAAATGGAAAAATGCAAAGCGAATTAAATTGTAACGAGTGAATAAGAAAAATAAAACTATATTAGAAGACAAACCCGGATACTACGATATCCAAGTTGAATATCAGGGGGGAGAAAAGTGAGAGGAGGAAGATCAGTTCCTCCAGTAGTAGAAGTATTAGCAGTAGTAGTAGTTATATGTACATCTAATTCATAAAAAAAGGTAATTGATCTTTTGTATTTCTGGAGCCAGAAGATGACCGTTACTAAGGTCTAAAGAAAAATGTCTTTCAGTCCACTCCTCGTTATTGGTGTCTATTGATGAATATATATATATATATATATATATATATATATATATATATATATATATATATATATATATATATATATATTATATATATATATATATATATATATATATATATATATATATATATATATATATATATATATATATATATATATATATATATATATATATATATATATATATATATATATACATAGAGAGAGAGAGAGTTACATAGAGTAACATAGATACACAGATCACACGGGCCATACGGCCCAGACTAAGGTGATCTGGCCTTAAATCTACTGCCACTTACACATAGAATAGTAGAAGTAAAGGATAGATAAGTTTTAGGCTCTCCCCAACCTCCACTCCCTCCGGCAAAAGCCGTACATGAAATAATTTGGGAAAAGTACCTTGCAGGTGTAAGAAGACAGTACCTGAAAGAAATTTGCATTGAATAGTAATTAAATGAAATGAATGTGAAAACCACTTACATACACCTGAAAGAGTTATATTTTTTGTAATATTATTTTATTTTGTAGCTTATGCTAAACAATTCCAATATTTGTTAAGTGTTTGTCTAATCTCATTTTAAATGAATCTATAGTTCTGCTGTCCACTACCTCGTTTGGCAAATTATTCCAATCATTAATAATCGAGTAAGTGAAGAAGTTTTTTATTACATCCATAGTGGCTCTTTTACCCTGAAGTTTTGAATCATGTCCACGGATGGGACACTCCCCTGTCAGTGTGAACAAGTTATTGGCATTAACGTTGTTAAATCCTTTAAGTATTTTGAAGCACTCTATAAGCTGCCCCCTTAGTCTTCGTTTTCTGACGGAAAATAGATTGAGTTTTTTTAGCCTCTCGTGGTAAGGTTTGTTACGTACTGACGGGATAAGTTTTGTCGCTCTATGTTGTACAGCTTCTAATTTATCTATGTCTTTTATTAAGTAAAGGGCCCAGAACTGTACAGCGTATTCGAGATGGGGCCTGACAATGCTTTATATAGTGGCATAATTACCTCCTCGCTTTTATAAGTAAAGTTTCTTTTTATAAATCCTAGTGCTGTGTTAGCTTTGTTTGCAGCAGCTGCGTATTGGTTTGATGTTTTAAAGTTTTCTGTAATTATTACTCCTAAATCTTTAACCTGCGGGGTTGTGTTTATTAAGCCGCCTTGCATTGTATAGTTGTATTTTTCGTTTTTTGTTCCGCACTGAAGGATTTGGCATTTGTCGATATTAAATGGCATTTGCCATTTCTCAGACCATTCGGTAATTTTATTTATATCAGCTTGCAGGCTAGCCCTGTCCTCTTCGCATAATACTGAGTTACCTATTTTCGTGTCATCTGCAAATTTAGATATGATATTATTTATTCCAACGTCTATGTCATTGATGTATATAGTAAATAAAATAGGCCCCAGGAGTGATCCCTAGGAAACACCGCTGGTAACAGATACCCAGTCCGATTCCACGCCATTTATTATCACTCTCTGCTTCCTGTTTTTTAACCAGCTACTAATCCATCCGTATATATTACCGTTAATTCCTAGCGTACGCACTTTGTTCATGGGTTTCTGATGGGGAATTTTGTCAAATGGCTTTTTGAAATCTAGGTAAATTATATCTAATGATTTAGTATCGTTATATAGATTGAAAAGGTTATGGTAAAAGTCAATTAGGTTTGTTAAGCACGATCTCTTAGACCTAAAACCATGCTGGCTATTTCGTATAAGGTTATTGTTTTCGAGGAACTCTACTAGCTTGTCTCTAATGATCGTTTCGAGCAACTTTCCAACTATTGAGGTTAAGCTAATGGGTCTGTAATTACTGGCCTGGTTTTTACATCCCTTCTTAAAGATAGGTGTGACGTTAGCTTCCCTCCAATCATCAGGGACGACCCCATGCTCGAGAGATTTGTTAAAAATGAGAGCAAGTGACTCTGCTAACTCATTATGGACATGTTTTAAGATTTTCGGGTAAATTTATCAGGGCCAGGAGTCTTGTACGAGTTCATTTTCTTTAATTTATCAATTACTAGTTGCGGATTTACTTCCAGGCTCCTTAGTGATGGGTGTCTGACCTGTATAGACTCGTTGTTATCGTTATTAGTATATCCTAAGGTGAAGACTAAACTAAAAAACTCTTTTAGGATATTAGCCATACCCATATCATCTGAAATAATTTCACCCAACTGGTTTTGCAAGGGGCCAATCCCGCTTCTCATTTGCCTATTTCTATTGATATAAGTATAGAAGTGTTTGGGATTAGTGGTGCTTGCTTTCGCTATCTCGATTTCGTATTGACGTTTCGTTGATCTTATGAGTGTTTTAACCTTTCTTCTGCTAGTGTTATATTGTTGGTTAACTTGATAGCTTCTATTGTGTTTTAATAATGTGTGGAGACGGTTCCTATCTCTAATTGCTCGTTTGATGTCATTATTAAACCACGGCGGCTTGCCTCTATTCGCGTCACTATTCCTTGTCTTAAGAGGAACAGGGTTTTCTTGGGCTATAAAAAATAGTTCTTTAAATTTATTCCAAAGTTGATTTACATCTTCTATTTCTATCAGCTGCTCGTGAATATTTCCCAGGGCTTCTCTGAGGCCCTCTAAGTTAGCTTTACTGTAGTCTGGTACTTTTGAATAGTTATTGGTAGTTGAATACCTGGCATTTAGATCAAAGCGGATTAGTTTATGGTCACATGTACCTATATGTTCCGCTACGGCCAGAGTTGATATTAAATTTTCCTGGGATGCAATAACTAGGTCTAATATATTATTTCCTCTAGGTTGGCTCCCTTACGCATTGGTGTAAATAATTAGTATCGATGAAATTTGTTATTAATTTTTCTTGTTGGCTAGTCCCTATATTCAAGTGCCAGCAGATATTAGGTAAATTAAAGAGAGAGAGAGAGAGAGAGAGAGAGAGAGAGAGAGAGCGAGATAAAGAGAGAGAGAGAGAGACAGAATGTTTCGCGTAAATATCATACACTAATATATTATTTTTCCAAGGTCAAACTCTTCATATTTAACTCATTGACTCACTTAACTCATTAGTTACTCGTTCCTAACTCACAAATTCTTTATGAGTCTTTATTTAATTTAAATGCAAATACACCCATGAGTTCGGTTCATAAATTTAGATGTGGCTCGATTAGCACGGATGGTTAGAGAGAGAGAAAGCACTCATGTGTGCGTGTGTGTTCGCTAAAAAGAGCACATGCCGAGTGTATGTAATGCATATAAGAGGCGTGTGTGTTTGCTAAAAAGAGCACATGCCGAGTGTATGTAATGCATATAAGAGGCGTGTGTGTTCGCTAAAAAGAGCACATGCCAAGTGTATGTAATGCATATAAGAGGCGTGTTTGAGAATCATGTAGAGGTACAACAACCGCGACGATTCATAAAAGAATCATAAGAGGTATTTTCTTTTAAGAGGGGTATGGAAGGTGTATGCCAATTGGGCATGAATACCCAATTGCCATTTTCAGGTAAGATAGTTGTCATAGGGAAACTTATTGTTTAGTGCTCATAGAGAATACAATCCTTAACTCTTTGGGGTACAGCCTACAGCAGAACCTAACCTAAGAGGAGTTTTCTGTAGATAATGTACTTTTTAGACCTCGCACTTGAGGAGTACGAAGTGTTTTGCCCCTCCTATTAAATTCGTTTAGAAGGGGAGAAAGTGCTTCAATATACTTGTCTTCGATGACACCACAAAATACATATTCTGGTATCTAATTCATTCACAGTCCCAACTTTCCTATTATTATAACTGGGTGATCCAGGCTAATAAGACCCATAAAATAGCCATATATACTTAATATTTTATTCCTTTCATAAAAAAATAGGCAAAATTTCAAAACGTAAAGTTGATTATAAATATCTTTACTTAGTATCGAGCTTTCAAATGAGGAAGACACAATTTACAAAGTTTTTTTCCTTCAAAGAGATATATATATATATATATATATATATATATATATATATATATATATATATATATATATATATATATATATATATATATATATATGTATATACATATATATATATATATATATATATATATATATATATATATATATATATATATATATATATATATATATATATATTAAATTCCATAAAAATATCTTCCTTCTTAGGGACTATTATAAAATATTTATTAAAAAAATGACTTCCATGCATATAATATTGCCAAATATAAAACAAAGGTGCTCCAAAATCCATGAAGTCATCTTGAGAAAGTCCTAGGCTATATTTGTATTTAAATTTCATATTGCGCTTTTATTTTGTTTTTATTTTGAATGCATAGTCTATACTAGTCTAAACTTTAACGCTTCAAATTTAATTTAATTCAACGCTAGTCTATACTAACTTTTAAATTTAACGCTTTAAATTGAACTTAATTTAATTTAAGGCTTTTATTTTGAAGTCTAAAAGTTTAACGCTTAAAATTCCACTTAATTTAATTTAACGCCTTTTTTTTAGTTTGAAGGCCTAATTCATACGTCTTTAAATTAAAAGCTTTAAATTTAATTTAAATTAACGCTCTTATTTTGTTTTATTTTCAAGGTTTCGTTTATAATAGTCTAATAAAGAGAAGCTACCTTATTTCGATTCATGCTTGAGATTTTATAAAAGAACTTAGAATTTAAGAAGGGTTTTTTGTTTGTTTTTATTGTGACAATATTCTTTCGTATTGACCCTGTGTTCGTTTAGGTTCTGACTGAACTTCCAGTCATTCAAAAATTAGACTAATACCAACAAAGGCAGTTTTGTCAGAATATTTTGGGTGGTACGTAAAAAGAGTGGAAAAGTTGGGGAAGAAAACGGGAGACAGTTGCCATAATTATTCATAGGACACTTTATGCTAATTTTCGTTCAGAATTACAATTTAATATGTTATTATTTATTGATATGGAGAGTGTTTAGGCGTATTTTGTTAGAAATAAAATAGATAATACATTTACCATTTAAATAAATTAAATTTCCTGATTTATTTTAATGGTTTACGGTATTGTCGAAACATTTTACAACGGTTTGGTCTCAAAACAAGTTTGCCGAATTTTCCTCAATTTTTCCTTTGTTCAGCTTAATTGACTTTATATTTATTTAATTTTTAATCATCGATATCACAAAAATATTCACATTAATATTTGGATTATTTTTTATTATTATGCCCATAACTATTTCCCATTTAACGTGTTATGACCAATATTATTACTTGACATAACAACACAGCAAATCCTAACAGATGTCATCCGATCTATTCGAGGATTTATAGAAAATATAAATAATTATATCATAGATCATAGTTAGTCTTCCTTTTGTCCGAAACATTTAAATGACTATGACTATTTTAAGGCAAGTGTATATTTATTTTAAATCAATAATGCCCTTTTTAGTTAAACAATTCCTAACCTTATCCTTTTTAATAACATTTTAATTAAATTTTAACAGCATTGCTTGTAACCAATTTTAAATTTATTTGTTCAGTCTTACGTCATTTGTATAGCTCTAAGTCTGATTTTGTTTATTATTCAGAGCCTAATTCACACTAGTTCGTTATTTTAAAACTTTCAAGTACAATTATATCACAATTTAGATTCCGTTTTAAAACTTTTACTCTGCCATTTCTATTTTTTTGCATTTAAAACCTAATTTTACCTAAGTCATTTATTCTGCTCTTGGCCAAAGAATATGGGTTTATTCAGGTCGAGACGTCTTCGACGATATATTACAAAAATGATGGCTCAACCAATTTTCCTCACCTTGGGGTTTCTGCTCAATATAAAATTCAAATACACACACACACATACACACACTCTCTCTCTCTCCCTATATATATATATATATATATATATATATATATATATATATATATATATATATATATATATATATATATATATATATATAGTGGGTGCAATAAATATCCGATACATGGCCAAAAGTTTATTTACCATAGATACACAACAACAAAGTAATCGAAAATTGAACATCTTATGTATTTTGTACGTTGAATACAAATTCGGTATTAGAATACACAAATAGTAAAGCATTGATATTATATCGACAAAAGTGTTAGATTATCGCCTTAAAAAGTATCCAACAGACCCACGAAATTAGTTTTAAAGAGATAATAAATAGTTCTCAAACATTCCAGAGTGGTTTACGTGACATGAATGCTAAGAGCTGCATGGGAATGAGGTCATCGTTCAACACTCTAATTCTAATCTGGCGAAAACTAAAGAATTGCCAAAAAGGAGTAGAGAACTAATTGTTCAGCTACATAAAAGTGGTTTGGGCTTTAGAAAAAATTCATCTATGCTAAAAATACCAATCTCAACCATTGGTGACACGATTCGCCGGTTCACTTCATATCACTCCACTGCAAGGCTACCACGTTCAGGGCGTCCATCTACAATTTTAAACCGTGCGACTCAACATATAGTTCGTAGAGTAAAGAAGAATCCTCGAGTGACTCGATCTGAACTTCAGAAAAATTTGGAAGCTGCTGAGACAAATGTATGCAAACATACAATTAGAGCAGTTCTTAGGAACGAGGGATTCCATTCTCGTCAGATATCGTCTGAATTTTGCCAAGGAACATTTAGAGAAGCCTGCAAGTTTTGGGGACGTTGTACTATGGTCTGACGAGACGAAGATTGAGTTATTTGGGTGGAATAGTGTTAGTCACGTTTGGAGGCAGAAGAATTCAGCGCATGATCCTAAAAATCCAATCCCAACAGTGAAGTTTGGAGGAGGCAGCATAATGGTATGGGGCTGCTTCTCTTCTGCAGGTCCTGGAAGAATCCATATTATTGAAGGGAAAATAAATGCTCAGATGTATCGCAGGATTCCGGATGATAATCTCTTACAGTCTGCAGAAGACTTGAAGTTGCCAAGAGGATGGACATTCCAGCAGGACAACGAACCAAAACATACAACCAAGGGCACTGCAGCGTGGTTTCAGCAGAAGAAAATAAAGGTTATGGGATGGCCAAGTCAGTCGCCAGACCTAAATCCTATCGAGAACCTGTGGCGAGAATTAAAACTAAAGATTCAGAAAAGGGACTCAAGAAATTTAACAGATTTAAAAAGAATCGGCCAAGAAGAATGAATGGGCCAAGATACCTACAAATATTTGTAAGAACTTCATAAGTAAATATCCCAAACGGTTAGAAGATGTACTAGCGACGAAAGGTCATATCACCAAATACTAACTGGTTTTCATAGATGTATCAGATACTTTTTGAAACGTTCGTTTGATATTTTTGCCGTAATCATAGTAATGTTTTATTAATTTTGCAATATGATACCAATTTGTATTCAACGTACAAAATACATAAGATGTTCAAGTTCGATTACTTTTCTGTTGTGTAACTATGGTAAATAAACTTTTGACCATGTATCGGAGCCAAAAGTTTAATCTACGAGACTGATTTCACTATCATATACCATAACTCGCCATTGAGTTCTTTTATATATATATATATATATATATATATATATATATATATATATATATATATATATATATATTAATAATCTGCCGACGCCTCGACCCATGGGTCGGAGCACATTCATCCGCTGAGTTAAAAACCGAATTAGAAAAAGAACAAAACTGGGCTACCATCGAAGACGTTGTGAAGTTTAAAAACCAGAATGGTGAAGACCATACACACGTCTTCAAAGTCATTTTCTGAACCACTGAAATGACAAAAAGAGCTGCAGAACACGGCCTTCTTGCATCCTACACGAAGATATCTCCCGACCAGATTGAAAAAGAAACGTTCGTCTCTGTCCAAGTATGTTTCACCTGCTGCGTCCTGGACCAGCACACGACAGAGGAATGTCCATACAAAAGTAAAGCTTGCTCTGAATGTGCCGGTAATGACCATCGCTGGGATCAGTGTAAAAACTCCGAAAAAATGTGTTTAAACTGCGGGAACGAACACAGAACACTGCCAATGTCGTGCCCAATAAAAAAAAATAAAGAAAAGGAAAGCTAAAATAATCGAAGAAAAGGAAAGAAAAAAGAATACTACTTATGCATGAGGAACAACAACAACGCCACCTGCACCACAAACCACGAAAGTGAATATAGAAGGAAATATGCACCAGATCTCATACTCTGTATTATACACGTGCATTTCATGAACATGGCAAAACCTCGATCGTATGCGACGGAACTAAATACAATGGTCGAAAAAAATGGCCTTAAGAAGATGTGGTTCCCCGAGAACCCACCATCAAGTGAGATATACATCAATATGAAACCCACTGAACAAGAAAATAACACAGAAAATCAAGAACAAAGCCAAATGGACACTGACCAGGAAATCGTGGAATAAACATCCGACGATGAAATCACAAAAGCAAGCAGAGAAATTGCCAAAAAAACCCCGGAAAACTGAATATTAAAATATACGGTTCAGATTCGTCCCCACTCCCCAAAACCTTTAAGCACAGAAAAATCGTTAATGGACTAGTAAAGGGAAAATACAAGTGGGATTATGACGCAGATGCAGACGAAACAGAAGTCCAAGACGTCCTCAAACAAGGAATGATTCTCATCGTCCCAGAATCATGTTGCAACATATCAAATGACCAGTTCAGAAAAAAAAACGGATAGGCCGCGCGCGTTCCCCAGCCAGAACAGACAAAATAAAAAATGAAAGGAAGTCAAATTTTAAATCCAACATATTCAAGTTTTAATGAAAACATAAATCCAATATACAAATAGAGAAATCACAAAAACCGAATAGGACTACCGAAAACGATAAGGACAACCGAGATGGAAAAATGAAATTTGAATAACTGAAGAGAACATAAACAAAAAGACAAAATATGAGAACCCGAAGAAAAAAGGAGGATAAATTCATAAATAATATATATATATATATATATATATATATATATATATATATATATATATATATATATATATATAAAACTACGGCAAAATTATAAAAAAACAAAACAAAAAACCCCAGAAAATACAAAGGCTTGAAGGCTACGAATACAAATTATAACTGAAAAAAAGGCAAAGTAAATTAAAAAGACAAAAACGAAAGCGTTTGGCAGGCAACCTGCCACAATTCATGCTATCATCTCCATATTTATCACTCTCTACTCATAAAGATTTCATCAACACACACACACACACACACACACACACACACACCATACACAATAGTTCCTAACTCTCCTATACTCTTCTCTCACATTCACCACTTTTACTATCCCAATCCCAATCGAATCCTTATAAATATCAACACTTGATAATGATACAGGTGTCGATCGAAACGCGTCAGGCCAAAAACATTATTTGTTTTGCTCAGTAAATTAGTTTCCTGCCCTCGTTCGTTAATTTTACTCTGATGAATTTTGCCGAACTTATCCATGGGTTAACCCATGACCAAAAGCGGAATATGAGAAAAATCGAGAGATTTGAAAACAAAATAATTAACGCTGAACTCAGAGTCGGCTTCAATAAAATATGCTACGAAGAAAATCTACTACCCAACTATATATATATATATATATATATATATATATATATATATATATATATATATATATATATATATATTAGTGTAGATAGGTAGCAGTCTTGAATGCAAATTATGTTGAAGATCATGGTATATTTCGCCTTGATCAATCAATTTCCTTTGTCAACTTTCTATTCTTCTAACTGTCTTGTTTAGTCCATCTTGTAGATGGTAGATCACTTGTCCTATATTCATATCTCTTTTTGATAAATGTGTTTGGTAAAAACCAAACTAAATTGCTGAGATTTCGATCTTATGCGATCATCTTCTGAGCATCGATAGAATACCTAAAGACGCTCCGAAGATGATCGAATAAGATCGAAAGTTGAGCAATTTAGTTTGGTTTTTACCAAACACATTTATCAAAAAGAGATATGAATATAGGACAAGTGATCTACCATCTACAAGATGGACTAAACAAGACAGTTAGAAGAATAGAAAGTTGACAAAGGAAATTCAGTGATCAAGGCGAAATATATATATATATATATATATATATATATATATATATATTGTGCAAATTTAACCCGAAAAATTACATTTATATTGAGTTAAAATTGAATTAATTGTGAAGTTATCTAATTTATATAAGCTCTTTTGTTTCTATTGTCGATAATTTTGCTATTTCCTCGAAACGTCCAAAGGCATATATATATATATATATATATATATATATATATATCACTCGCTATTTTTAAGGTAGGTAATAAAGGAAAGGGCAATTATTTTTATAGTCAGTAAATATAATTAATAATTGCTTTATTAAGATAAGGCATTTTTCCCCTTATCGAAGAATCATAAAATCGATAGTTGCATTCTCTAATTTCATGTCCCCCCCCCTTTCGGATCCCCTCTCTAACCCCTGTGGTACAAGGGCTAGTAATTAATGACCAGGACTGATTCTTAGCTAGTTTCTAGTAGGGTCTTTTACATTTACCCCAGCTCCCTGCATCAGGCTAGAACTGTTTGACCAACTGGCGTCAACCAACGACTCTACCTTAAGAACTAGGGGCGAAGAACAGAGCTAAATAAATAAAATAGACACTAAAATTACTGGTGTTTTTGAGGATTGCAGGGACTGTTTATACCAGGGACTTGGCTACAAGATCATGCTAAATTCTCCTGAAACAAGTTTATAAGATCCAATAAACAGATTTCAGCGTACGGACGTAAAAATTCTTTAATTATTATTATTATTTTTGAGGAAGATGGGACAGGAGATAATTCGATAATCCTGGGATATTTGGGCCATGAAGATACATGCTTAATTAATGATTAAATATTATTATTATAATAAAAAAAGAAAGGTGAAAGGCGCAAAGGCTATGAACCAAAAAGGGCCCAGCGGGCGACAAGCCATTTTAAGTGTAAGGAATAGGAAAAGGAAAGGAAAATATAGTGTAAGGATTAGAGAAAAGAGAAGTTAGTAAAGATAAATAGAAAACTGAAAGACAGTTCCTGGGCGCCTATGACCAGAGGAACAAGAGTGGTACAACCACGGAAAGTCAGATGTGTGATTATGGAATCATTGCGATTCATATTAGGCATAGAGTACACGAGGCTCCCCCCCCCCCTCCCGAAATATAGAATCTCCCCTTTCCACGATTCCTCTCTAATACAACTCTCTTCTCTCTTTTTTGCAGGTTCACGTCACCATACTGGATGAAAATGATTCCCCACCTTCATTCGGTCCCCTACCGTTGCTGTTTACCGTCTCCGAGGACCTTCTCGCCGGTAGAAAAATTGGCACAGTGAGTGCCACGGACCCGGACACTCTCGGAACCCTCTCCTACTTCCTGGTGGAGGGAGATGACGGCAAATTCTCGTTAGATTCGGGAACGGGGGTCCTGACTTTACGGGACACCCTGGATAGGGAGACTAAGAGCCAGTACGAGCTCATTATCAGTGGTGCTGATGGAGAACAGAAAACGTCTACCACCGTCTTTATTGAGGTTTGTTTACTTGCTTGTTTATCTTCAATGAGGTTTGTTTCTTTGCTGAATTATCTTTAATAAGGTTTGTTTATTTGCTTGTTTATTTTCAATGAGGTTTGTTTCTTTGCTCAATTATCCTTAATGAGGTTTGTTTATTTGCTTGTTTATTTTCAATGAGGTTTGTTTCTTTGCTTGTTTATTTCCAATGAGGTTTGTTTCTTTGCTTGTTTATCTTTATTGAGGTTTGTTTATTTGCTTGTTTATCTTTATTGAGGTTTGTTTCTTTGTTGAATTATCTTTAATGAGGTTTGTTTCTTTGCTTGTTTATCTTTAATGAGGTTTGTTTCTTTGCTTGTTTATCTTTAATGAGGTTTGTTTCTTTGCTTGTTTATCTTTATTGAGGTTTGTTTATTTGCTTGTTTATCTTTATTGAGGTTTGTTTCTTTGCTTGTTTATCTTTATTGAGGTTTGTTTCTTTGCTTGTTTATCTTCAATGAGGTTTGTTTCTTTGTTTGTTTTTCTCCAATGAGGTTTGTTTCTTTTCTTGTTTATCTTTATTGAGGTTTGTTTCTTTGTTGAATTATCTTTAATGAGGTTTGTTTCTTTTCTTGTTTATCTTTAATGTGGTTTGTTTCTTTGCTTGTTTATCTTTATTGAGGTTTGTTGCTTTGCTTGTTTATCTTTATTGAGGTTTGTTTCTTTGCTTGTTTAGCTTTATTTACGTTTGTTTCATTGCCTGTTTATTTTTTGCGGATTGCGTTGATTATTTGTTTAAATTTATACGTATGTGTCTATCGATGTCGATATATGTGAGGGGCGATTCTCTCTGATACCACCAGTAACTATAGTTAGGGACAAAAAGTATGCCCTCCCCCCCCCCTCCCATAAACTTAACATATTAATTTATCTTTAGAATTAACGTTTGCTTAATACATTGTTGAATTTCCGTTAGTTTTAATAAAAACAGCAATTCCCCTAGGTATAAAGAATAATGAACTGGAATTATATAGGTTTTGCTAAATAAAATAGAAAAGTAATATTATAATTTGAATGATTTAACCGTACAGAAAAAAATAGAGTGAAGAAAATGTTTTCATTAATGTGATTTGTGTTTAATTTAAATTACAACCTGAATATGCAAAACAACGGAGATTAATTAGTACCCCCATTAAAGGATTTTTCGAATATTACGTCATTTCTGACGTCATAAGCATTGTTCGAGAATTCTTGCCCTTTTGGCTCGTGTCCGTAGGTGTGCTTTAGTGATTTTGGCGGTTTAGGATATTATTTTTCACTAGATTTGTATATGTTGGTTGATGTGCCCGAATCGAGGGGTTGTTTTTTTTCAATAACCTGGTTGAACTTTTCCATCCATTATTTCTTTCTAACTTTCCGCCTCATTTTTCTCCTCTTCTGTCTTTTTATAGTGACTTCACCTTTTTAGAATTAAATTGCATTTTCTGCCGAATCAAATCTTTAGATATTATTGAAATATTTTGCGGGTCACTAATTTAATGGACACCTCTGTACTTTGAGTTTCGATGGCTAGGTACAATAGTGGAAACACAATTTAAATTGCTAATTACTATCTTTATTATGTCCTTCCTTTAGCATTAATAACAGCTTCATTACGTCAAGGAATTGATTTATTGAGCTTTCGGACGCCATCTAGAGGAATTTTAACCGATTCCTCGAGCAAAACTTATTCCAACCCATTAAGACGCTGGTGGAGGGAATAAATTTCTTAGTTGAGCTCTAATTAACAAGACAAAAGCTCGATTATATTAAAATCGAACGAGTGCAGGGCCAATCAAACTGTGGCACGTCATTTTAATGTATTTCAAACCAGTTTTTAATGAGTTTAACGGTGTCAATGGGTGCATCACCTGAAAGATGGCGACTCCAGTGAGAAAATGCGTTTAAGATGCACCTGGTGACACCAATTTTAAAGATAGTGATTGGAGTTCATCCTGTCATGTTCTACTATTAATAGACCAAGGGAATTCCATGATATTGCCGATTAAATCATCCCTGATTCCCCCCCCCCCCTCCCGTGCCAAACTGTTGGAATGGGACAATCATAAGCTTTTTTTAAGTGTCCTCGATAACTAAAATCGGCCAGAACTCGGTCATTTGATCATAAGGAGTCACCTGGAATAAGTATACCTCAAAGGACAATGCTATCCATACCAAGGAGGCACTTGTTTTGGGCAACCCTTAACATACAGCTTGAGAAAAAGCATAGAACAAATGAAGGGTCTCCTCACCCACCTATAAGCACCCCCTTCCCCACTTGCAATGCGGGTACTTAAAATCGGGAAAGATATCTAGTTGTGCTAAGGAAAGGAGAGCAGCTTTCCTGTTTCATATTCTACGACTGTAGACTATGAAGCGCTAGACCTATCGACTACCTTTGCATTGAGCTCGTTCCATGTTTGACATATTCTAAATGTGAAGTAGTTGCCTACCAGAATAGTCCTAAACAACAGAAGTTCGCCCGTGGTTCTTACTTTTAGTTTGACTAAACATAAACAACTTCTGGCCTTCAAACCTTTCAAAACCTTAAAGAATTTCGAACACCTATCAGTTGACAGAGAGGTCTTCTGGTCTATAGTGAGAAGAGACCAAACTCTCGCATGCGCGTCTGATAGTTTCTATACCTAATCGACAGGATCGGTTTTGTGAAATTGGCATGCAACCTTTACACCTATTCGATCTCCTTCCAAAGGCTTTGGAACCAAAACTGAACCGCATATTCTAAGTGGGGTCGCACCAATAAGTTACACAAGGCCAGTACAATTTCCTTGTTCCGATAACTAAACTGCCTCTTTATGTAACCTAAGAGTCGCTGAGTCTTTTTCTCTGCCTCAACATATTATCAGGAGAACTTTAATCAAGACTATTCAGCACACTTAAGTCTTTCTCAACTTCGGTGTTTCTTAGACTCTGCTCTTGTAGATTAGAGTCTGATATGGAGTTCGTATCACCTTACACTTGTTTTAGTTCAAAGGCATCTGCTATATGTCCGACCACTACTATCCAGTTTTATTCAGCACTCAACCTCTCTATTCTTTCGGCTGACCCCACACTCCGACCTATTTTTGTGTCGTCTAAAAACTTGGTTAACACGCAGCCCTGAGGTATTTCGCTTGCCCCGACCCAGCCTGTTCATTATAATTCTCTACCGCCTTCCAAGCAACCAGTGTTCGCGTGAATGGTCTACTTTTCCTCTAATTCTTAACGATCTCGTTTGAACATTGTCGAACGCCCTTTTAAAGTCTAAAGTATAGTATTTCTATCACCGTGCCTCTATCGTACTCATTCATTATGCCACGAAAGAACTCAAGCAAGCGCTTCAGGCACGACCAATCTACGGAACCCCTCTTTTAGAAGGTCAGTGCTTTCTAAGTGCTCTGTAATTTTGTCTGACATAATACTTTCTACAACCTTTCCTACAACAGATGTCAGGCTTATAGGCTAGTAATTACCTACACAACCTCGATCACCTTTCCTGTTAATTTCCGTAAACAAAGGTTTGTCACTTGCAGCCTTTCTGTCCTTCTCTGCTTCGCGAAGCTCTTGACGAACAGCCTTGATGGAAGCACGACTTGTTATATGCTTATTAAGCTCTGTAGTCACCTTTATAGCTGTGGTCCTTGGATTTTTCGTTTATGTCCTCTCCTTTTTGACCTTCTTGCTCCTTGTTCCTCTTCTTGCTCCTGTCGCTCCCTCTTATTCCTCTTATTGCTCGTGTTTCTTTCTCTTTTTGCTCTCTCTTGTTCCTATTGCTGCTTCTGTTGCTCTTATTCCTCTTCTTGTCCTTGTTGCTCTCCATTGTTCCTCTTCATGCGTCTATTTTGCCTCTCCTTGCTCTTGTTACTCTTTATTGTTCGTTTTTGTGCTCTTATTGCTCTCTCGTTTTCTTCTTCATGTTCTTGTTTTTTTCTTATTCCTCTTCTTACACTCCCTTGTTCCTCCTTTTTGCTCTTGTTGTTCTCTCTTGTCCCTCTTTTTATTCTTGTTAATCCGCCGTGTTCAACTTCTTGCTCATGTTGGACTCTCCTTTTCCTCTTCTTGATCTTGCCTCTCTTTCTTATTCCTCTTCTTACTGTCCCTTGTTCCTTTTCTTGCTCTCTCTTGTCCATCTTCTTATTCTTTTTAACGCGTCTTGTTGCCCTTGTTGGTCTCTCTTGTTCCTTATCTGCCTCTTATGCTTTTGTGTTACCTTACTTGTTCTTGTTCTTTCTTGCCTTTTTTGCATCTTTTGCTTCACTTATTGCTCTGGTTGCTCTTTTTTTTGTCTTTTCTTCCTCTTTCTTTATGTTGTTACTCTTCTTGGTCTTGCTGATGCCTCGTGGTAATACAGTATCATGGATATCCCCTTCATGATGGAAGCAAAAGAACAGCTCCAATTTTAATATCTGAAGTCCAGTGAGATCGTCGATGCCGCGTACGGAAGGGGAGAGCTCTCTCCAGCCTAGAAAGACATGAAGGTCTCCCGCAGGGAGCAGGGAAGTGCCCTCACCGTCACATTCTTTGCCCTGACTATCAACGGTGATCACCTCGGTGCTGCCGGCAGATGTTCTCGCTACGCTCTACGTGGACGACCTTTCGATCTCTTTTGGTGCGGCCCAGATGCCAACTCTAGAGGATCGAGTCCAATAAAGATTGGACTGCGACTCGCGTTATGCCGAAGCGGACAGGTTTCGGTTTTCCTCAGCCAAGACTAAGTTAGTACATTTCTGCCGTCATCCACAGCTTCACCCCAACATGGACTCGTTCCTAAGCGGAGTTCGCCTGGAAGTAGTGTATTCGCTGTACATTATACGCTTGTATGGATGAGCACGACGTCTTCTTTAGTCGCCAACGGCTCTCATTACATCTACGGCCGATCTTAAAAGTGCCTATGCCATCTAAAAACGCCACTCGTACCCTAAGTCCTATGAATTTGGGGCTAGGAAAATCCTTTAACAGCTCGATATAGTTCGCCAGTCAGTGGCTCATCTTGTTCTGCCCAGGACGCCACCCTGGAAGGTACCACCATTGACTATTTATCGCCACAACTCTGCTCCTAGTTCTTCTAAACAGCAGGGAATATTGCCTTCGATCTTTTTGAGACACTTCGTTTCATGCTGGATCCGTACGAGTGTACACTGATGGCTCTAATTCCTAAGACGGAGTCGGCTTCCACACCGTATCCTCTCTGTTTGAAGTCAGCGGGGCTCTACCAGGCGCTGTGTCTTTTTTTTCCTGTCGTGCTGGATGTAATACACCGATCGGTGTGGAAGATGACGCGTCATACCCTGTTTGGAGAGCAGATTGTGATCTATGGCGACTCACAAAGCACCCTGAGTGCTCTCGGGATGTTGAAATCTGCCCAACACTGGTTCGCCGTATCCATGATCCCACAGTTGCCAGAAGCCGGGCAGATGTCGAGTTTGTCCTCTGCTGGGGATTGCTGGGAATGAACGCCCCGACGAGGGCGCCAAAGTGTCCGGGAGGACTGGGCGACCAGATCAACGTTTCGTTTTTTTTCTTTTGTTTTTAACGTAGTCTTTAACGTACCTTAAATACAGCGAATTATGCCTTTTTAGACAGTTGCCAGGAGAGAATTAAAAAAATGCCCTGTTGATCTTTCTTGTTTATCCTCTTGCTCTAGTTGTTTTGCCTTGTTCCTCTTCTTACTTTTTTGCTTTCTCTTTTTGTTCTCGTGTGTTTCTCTTACTCTTTTTATTTTTTTATTTTTGTTCTCGCGTATTCCTATTCTATTCCCTTTCCTTTTCTCATTCCACTTCTCTTATTCTATTTTGTACACCTTTGACAACTTCGTACTTGAGTATTTCTGCTATTTATACGAACGTTTTCGAGTCAGGTTCATAACCTCCCGGGAGAGTTGAGAGTCTCGCACCCTCCTGACCCCAACCCTCTAAGCGAACTATCTACCTTCCCTGCATTTTACCTCATCATAATTCACCCCTGTTAACAAAAATCATCTGCAGGGGATTCTCACGATGGTTTTCGATTTTAATAAATAACTTCAACCTTTAAACACAGAGGCAAAGTGTTAGCAGATGACCCCAAAGACCATTGAAATAAGACTCACAAGATGAGGTCGGTGCTACTTTCCGACGGGCGGTAACAATAGAACGAAAAGTAGAGAGGGAATAATCTTGGTAGATAGACTACAGTACCTGGCACAAGTGTAAGCTGTTGGGAGGAAGATGGAATTGGCGCGACTCAGTTGGGTCATCGAATTCCGTGGGGAAGGGTTTAAAGGAGAAGGCGCGAAAACGGCGATACGGATGCAGTGAAAATGATTGTAATTTACAAGTCGTTGAGAAAATGAAAAGTGGGATTCCGAATTTGTTCTAAGTTCTAATAAATCATTCAGTAGTTGAATGCGTCAGTTTTAGTTCTAAACAATCAATCGGTCGTTTAGTTATTTGTCATATAAGCTCGAATGGGTTCTGATATTTAATCGCCCGATCCTTGGTTTAGTGTTTAGTTCTATAGAGTCAAGTGGGTTCTAAGTTCTAATACGTCAAACGGTGGTTTAGTGCTGAGTCATTTAGGTTCAAGTAGGTTCTGAATTCTTAACACTAAATGTATGGGTTAGTGCTTAGTCTTGTAGGGGCCAATGAGTTCTAAAATCTATTTGTTCGATCTTTGATTTAGTGATTTGTTATAGAAAGTCAAGTTAATTCTAAATTCGAATCCTGCAAACAGCTACTTAGTTTTAGTCCTTTAGGTTCAGGTAGGTTCTAAGTTCTAATCACTCATTGAATGGTTTAGTGCTTAGTCAGTCCTGTAGGGTCCAATGGGTTTTACGTTGCAGTCAATCAGTGACTTCGTGTCCAGTGCTACAATATCAAGTGGTTTCTATTAGTCCAAGTGGGTTTTAAGTTCGAATCAATCAATTAGGGTTCAATTTTACATGGTCATTTGAGTTCTAAGTTATAAGTGCTCAATCACTCTTAAATGCTCTGTGTTGTGGGGAGAGGAAGCCCCCCCTCCTTAAATTATAATTAGGCAATTTATAGTTGGTCCCGTGTTTTAGGGTCGCATAGGTTCTAATCAGTCAATCCTGTTTTAGTACCCGTGTTGTAGGTTCGCATAGGTTCTAATCAGTCAATCCTGTTTCAGTACCCGTGTTTAGGGTCGCATTGGTTCTAATCAGTCAATTCTGTTTTAGTACCTATGTTTAAGGTCGCATAGGTTCTAATCAGTCAATCCTGTTTTAGTACCCGTGTTTAGGATCGTGTAGGGTCTAATGAGTCAATCCTGTTTTAGTACCCGTGTTGTAGGATCGCATAGGTTCTAATCAGTCAATCCTGTTTTAGTACCCGTATTTAGGGTTTCATAGGTTCTAATTAGTCAATCCCGTTTTAGTACCCATGTTTAGAGTCACATAGGTTTTACTCAGTCAATCCTGTTTTAGTAACCGTGTTTAGGGTTTCATAGGTTCTGATCAGTCAACCCTGCTGTAGTACCCGTGTTTAGGGTCGCATAAGTTCTAATCAGTCAATCTTGTTTTAGTACCCGTGGTTTAGGGTTCCACTGGTTCTAATCAGTCAAACCTGTTTTAGTGCCCATGTTGTAGGGTTGCATAGGTTCTAATTAGTCAATCCCCTTTTAGTACCTATGTTTAGAGTCACATAGGTTTTACTCAGTCAATCCTGTTTTAGTACCCGTGTTGTAGGGTAGCATAGGTTCTAATCAGTCAATCCTATTTTAGTAGCCGTGTTTTAGGGTCGCATAGGTTCTAATCAGTCAATCCCTTTTTAGTACCCATGTTTAGGGTCGCATAGGTTCTAGTCAGTCAATACTGTTTTAGTAGCCGTGTTGTAGGGTCGCATAGGCTCTAATCAGTCAATCCTGTTTTAGTAGCCGTGTTTTAGAGTCGCATAGGTTCTAAACAGTCAATCATGTTTTAGTATCCGTGTTGTAGGGTCACATAGGTTCTAATCAGTCAATCCCTTTTTAGTCCTCATGTTTAGGGTCGAATAGTTTGTAATCAGTCAATCCTGTTTTAATACCCGTGTTTTAGAGTCGCATAGGCTCTAATCAGTCAATTCTGTTTTAGTAACCTTGTTGTAAGATCGCATAGGTTGTAAACAGTCAATCCTGTTTTAGTACCCGTGCTGTAGGGTCGCATAGGTTCTAATCAATCAATCCTGTTTTAGTCCCCATGTTTAGGGTCGCATAGGCTCTAATCAGTCAATCCAATTTTACTACCCTTGTTGTAGGGTCGCATAGGCTCTAATCAGTCAATCCTGTTTTAGTACCCGTGTTGTAGGGTCGCATAGGTTCTAATCAGTAAATCCTGTTTTAGTACCCGTGTTGTATGGTTACATAGGTTCTAATCAGGCATCCTGTTTTAGGGTCGCATAGGTTCTAATCAGTCAATCCTGTTGTAGTCCCCATGTTTAGGGTCGCATAGGCTCTAATCAGTCAATTTTGTTTTACTACCCTTGTTGTAGGGTCGCATTGGTTATAATTAGTCAATCCTGTTTTAGTACCCGTGTTGTTGGGTCGCATAGGTTCTAATCAGTCAATCCTGTTTTAGTCCCCATGTTTAGGGTCGCATAGGCTCTAATCAGTCATTCCTGTTTTACTACCCTTGTTGTAGGGTCGCATTGGTTCTAATCAGTCAATTCTGTTTTAGTACCCGTGTTGTAGGGTCGCATAGGTTCTAATCAGTCAATCCTGTTTTACTACCCTTTTTGTAGGGTCGCATTGGTTCTAATCAGTCAATTCTGTTTTAGTACCCGTGTTGTAGGGTCGCATAGGTTCTAATCAGTCAATCCTGTTTTACTACCCTTTTTGTAGGGTCGCATTGGTTCTAATCAGTCAATCCTGTTTTAATACCCATGTTTAGGGTCATTTGGATTCCTTGTTCAAATATTTAGTGTTTGGAACTTTTTAGGTCCATATCTGATTCTACATCATCTGGTGTCCAGGCATTCTACAGGGTGCGGCAGAACCGATTGAACAGTTTTGATGAGTCAATGCTCGGGGGGAGGAGGGGGGAGGGAGGTGCGCGTAGTTTCGCACTGCCAACCTCGAGTATATTAACATTTCTTCCCTATATTTCCCATTTACTTTTTTATAACTCCTTAAAACTGTTCAATAGGTTATGCCGCACCCTGTAGATCCTTGTACCTCTCTCCAAAGAGGACCTGCTCCTGCTGCCCTCGGGCTCGCCAGCCGTTGTCTTACAGACCTTTATGTCTATTTCATTATCCTGCCAACGATCCTCCTGGAAAAGGCAGGTTGGCGAACCGCTACTACTACTACGTCTACTACTGCCTATTCTACTATCTCTACTACTACTACTATTACCACTCCTACCTCTACTACTACTACTACTACCACTACCCCTGCTACTATTACTACTATTACTACCTCTTCTAACTACTGCTACTGCTGCTGCTACTACTATTACTATACTAGTTCGACCCTCCCTTCCCCCGCCAGCATGTAGTAATAATGAACGTTGATGCAGCAGCAGCAGCCGCTCTTGCCATCCTTAATCGATTTTTGATTCTTCCCATTTGTTTGTCCCGATCGGCTCCTTTTCTCTTGGCCCCCATTTTGTTCAGCCAAATTAATCACCCTTAGCCTGAGGACGGCCAATTGCCTCTCCCTATTTAACGTCCATCTAATTTCTTCGAACGTTTAGTTGGATAAACAAGTTTATTATCAACTCTTAATATTACTTCAGACCTGGTAAAGTAAACTGGAATGGTCGCAGTGATGTTATTAGGTTAGTATAGCAATTTAGTACTCACCTTCAGACTGCATCGGGTACAGTTGGAGTACAATCATCATCCAAGGTACTGTATATAATAGACCAATTTAACAAACCGAAAAGAAACCCTCTATCAATTGGGTATTTTTACCTGCGGCGAAGCAGGTCTTTGGGTCATTCAAATCTCGTGTTGTGTTCATCTTCTGTCAACAAACGAGTCGCTGGCTCAATGTAGCCAACTAAAGCCAATGCTACCAAAGGTAATTGAGGTTACTGAGTTCAAATATGATATAAGTTGACCACCGGATGACGTTGGCTCAATGCAGCCAGCTAAAACCAATGCTACCAGAGGTAATTAAGGTCACTGAGTTCGAATATGATATAAGTTGACCACCGGATGACGTTGGCTCAATG
This sequence comes from Ceratothoa steindachneri, assembly GCA_963969495.1. NCBI lineage: Eukaryota > Metazoa > Arthropoda > Malacostraca > Isopoda > Cymothoidae > Ceratothoa > Ceratothoa steindachneri. Next base: position 20,279,922 of record OZ018338.1, on the reverse strand, counting down.
CAGCCAGCTAAAACCAATGCTACCAAAGGTAATTGAGGTCACTGAGTTAAAATATGATATAAAGAAAGACTTCAAAGAAGAGATGGGTTTTCAAGCTACGTTTGAAGACCTCAAGGTATGACGAGGATTGTAAGCGACAGGGAGATCATTCTATATTCTAGGAGCAAATAGCGAGGAAGCACCATCACCCATGCGGCACAGACGACTACGGAGAACAAGAAGTTAAGGGCCAGAGCCAGAACATAGGGTTCTCAGGCCAAGGATACGGTCACTAAGGAAGACAGATAGGGAGTATTGCGCTGTTCAAGATCTTATATATAAGAAGGAGGACCTTGAAGGTGATTCTGGATCGAAGGGGAACCAGTGCAGATCGTGAAGCAGGGGAGTTTCACGAGAGAAACGTCCCGTGCGGCGAAGAACCCCACCGGCTGCAAAGTATGAACAGTTAGAGAGGTCGAAGAGTGGAAACCTGCGATACAGGGAGAAGGGAGTTGCAGTAGACAAGGCGGTAAGTGACAAAGGCGTGAATGCCAATCTCAAAGTTGTCTTGGTCAAAACAAGAGCAGCTGCGGCTGAGAAAGCAAGTAGAGGATTTATAAATGTTATTAACATGAGTTTTGAGTGATAATATATTATCAAAGGTAACGTACATATTTTTAATGTATCAGGAAAGGGGGCATGGGGGCGCCAAGGTTAAGATAAAAGCAATGGTTTTGCAGAGATATTCGCAGGATTGCCTAACTTTAATACCTTTGTTTTGTCATAGATGAGTTTAAGAAAGCTGTCTAGGAGCAATTCGGTGATAATATTATAAACGGATAGCTTTCTAAAAGTCTCAGCAAACGAACATAAGAAAAAATGTGAGATAGAATTTGATGTCGTGAGCATAGAAATAAAATAATAGACGGAAGCGACACATGAGAATACAAATGAGTAGATATATACGAAATAGGAGCGGTTCAAGAACGGAGCCTTGCGCAACACTGAATAGCACCTCCGCTTGTTGAGGTATATTACTGCCGATACGAATTAGACTGATTATGGCATGGCATGACTACTGCAACTCCCTTCACCCTGTATCGCAGTCTTCCAGTCTTCGACCTCTCTAACTGTTCATACTTTGCAGCCGGTGGGGTTCTTCACCGCACGGGACGTTTGTCTCGTGCAACTCCCCTGCTTCACGATCTGCACTCGATCCCCTTCGATCCAAAATCACCTTCAAGGTCCTCCTTCTTACATATAAGATCTTGAACAGCGCAGTACCCCTATTTGTCTTCCTTAGTGACCGTATCCTTGGCCTGAGAACCCTATGTTCTGGCTCTGGCCCTTAACTTCTTATTCTCCGTAGTCGTCTGTGCCGCATGGGTGATGGTACTTCCTCGCTATTTGTTCCTAGAATATAGAATGATCTCCCTGTCGCTTACAATCCTCGTCCTACCTTGGTGTCTTCAAACCTGGCTTGAAAACCCATCTCTTCTTTAAAGCCTTTCTTTTGTCGTTAGCAGGCACATCGTTTTGAAGAGCACTATAGAAAAATTCCTTATATTTTTATTAGGATACAATATTTAAGTTGATTTTCATATGTCTTTTGATCCTTCTTGAATCGTCTATTTCAATAAGGTGTTTGAACTCGGTATATTCGATTATTCCTCTATTTGTATCGTTCCTTCTCAATTTTCCTCATTTTTGTAAAAGTCTTTTAGTATCCTCACGCATTTTAGTTTTACAATACTTAAGTATTTACTAAAATTAAAAGGGTTTATGTTTTTTTAACAATTTTCTGATGAGTATTTTGCCATTTGGACATCAAGTTTGTTAAACTTGTTTACTAATGTGTTTTGAAGGCTATTTTATCAAGTTTCTTTCCGCTTGCTCACATTCTTATGAGTCTCTTGTTTTAGTCAAGTTTATTATGATTCCTGAATTGGCTATGCTCGCTACCTGTGCTCAAAGAACTGTTAACTGATGTCTCCTTAATGAAAATTTCCCTGAGAAATTGTAATTAATCTCAATTTTTATTCAATCGAGTTGTATATATATCCATCTGTGCTTTTTGAGAAGAAGGAAGTTATAATGTAAAAGTTTGGTCCTTTTGTAAATTCAATTGTCTGTTCCCATGTTCACATCCTTTATCTGCCCCGAATATTTCCTGGTTAATTATCGTACTCGTTTTCTGATCTTTGCATTGCCTCACCAAACACCATAGATTTATAAATACTAGCCCTTAAAAAAAAGACGTAGCATGAAATTTAATGACGTAGAGACTAGGCCTTTAAAAAATGCGCTACATGAAATTTAAGACATATAGACTAGGCTTTCAAAAAATGCGTTACATGAAATTTAAAAACGTAGAGTATAGGCCAATGCGTTACATGAAATTTAATGACGTAGAGACTAGGCCTTTAAAAAATGCGCTACATGAAATTTAAAGACCTATAGACTAGGCATTTAAAAATGTGTTACATGAAATGTAAAGACGTAGAGTATAGGCCAATGAGTTACATGAAATTTAAGACGTATAGACTAGGCCTTCAAAAAATGCGTTACATGAAATTTAAGACATATAGACTAGGCCTTCAAAAAATGCGTTAAATGAAATTTAAAGACGTAGAGTATAGGCCAATGCGTTACATGAAATTTAATGACGTATAGACTAGGCCTTTAAAACTGTGTTACATGAAATTTAAAGTTGTATAGAGTAGACCTTCAACAAAATACGCTACATGAAGTTGAAAGATATATAGACTAAGCCTAAAAATGCGTTACATGAAATTTAAAGACGTAGAGTATAAGCCAATGAGTTACATGAAATTTAAGACGTATAGACTAGGCCTTCAAAAAATGCGTTAGATGAAGTTTAAACACGTAGAGTATAGGCCAATGCGTTATATGAAATTTAATGACGTAGAGACTAGGCCTTTAAAAAATGCGCTACATAAAATTTAAAGACTTATAGACTAGGCATTTAAAAATGTGTTACATGAAATGTAAAGACGTAGAGTATAGGCCAATGAGTTACATGAAATTTAAGACGTATAGACTAGGCCTTCAAAAAATGCGTTACATGAAATTTAAAGATGTAGACTATAGGCCAATGCGTTACATGAAATTTAGTGACGTAAGACTAGGCCTTTAATAAATGCGCTACATGAAATTTAAAGACCTATAGACTAAACCTTTAAAAATGTGTTACATGAAATTTAAAGTTGTATAGAGTAGGCCTTTGAACAACAAAATACGCTACATGAAGGTGAAAGATGTATAGACTAAGCCTAAAAATGCGTTTTTTGAATTTTAAAAATATGTCGACTAGGCCTTCAAAGTAAAACAAATAAAAGTGTTACATGAAATTCCAATACGCATAGACTAGGCCTTCAAAGTAAAACAAATAAAAGTGTTACATGAAATTCAAATACGCATAGACTAGGCCTTCAAAGTAAAACAAATAAAAGTGTTACATGAAATTCAAATACGCATAGACTAGGCCTTCAAAGTAACCAAATAAAAGTGTTACATGAAATTCCAATACGCATAGACTAGGCCTTCAAAGTAAAACAAATAAAAGTGTTACATGAAATTCCAATACGCATAGACTAGGCCTTCAAAGTAAAACAAATAAAAGTGTTACATGAAATTCCAATACGCATAGACTAGGCCTTCAAAGTAAAACAAATAAAAGTGTTACATGAAATTCCAATACGCATAGACTAGGCCTTCAAAGTAAAACAAATAAAAGTGTTACATGAAATTCAAATACGCATAGACTAGGCCTTCAAAGTAAAACAAATAAAAGTGTTACATGAAATTCCAATACGCATAGACTAGGCCTTCAAAGTAAAACAAATAAAAGTGTTACATGAAATTCAAATACGCATAGACTAGGCCTTCAAAGTAAAACAAATAAAAGTGTTACATGAAATTCCAATACGCATAGACTAGGCCTTCAAAGTAAAACAAATAAAAGTGTTACATGAAATTCAAATACGCATAGACTAGGCCTTCAAAGTAAAACAAATAAAAGTGTTACATGAAATTCCAATACGCATAGACTAGGCCTTCAAAGTAAAACAAATAAAAGTGTTACATGAAATTCAAATACGCATAGACTAGGCCTTCAAAGTAAAACAAATAAAAGTGTTACATGAAATTCCAATACGCATAGACTAGGCCTTCAAAGTAAAACAAATAAAAGTGTTACATGAAATTCAAATACGCATAGACTAGGCCTTCAAAGTAAAACAAATAAAAGTGTTACATGAAATTCAAATACGCATAGACTAGGCCTTCAAAGTAAAACAAATAAAAGTGTTACATGAAATTCAAATACGCATAGACTAGGCCTTCAAAGAAAAGCAAAATAAAAGTGTTGCATAAAATTTAGACATAAACTAGGCCTTCAAGCTTTGTTTATGACAGAAAGAAATAAAATATTAAAAATATATGTTTTATTTCTTTTGTATCTCATCTTCCTGGAACACCCAGTACTTTAGCTAAATCTCCCCATTGTTCACAAGTACCCTGCCATTCTTGTCATTGATGTTCGCATAGCTCTTCTTCTTCTTCTGGTTCCTCGTCCTCCTCATTTCCTTCTAGAATAGCTTCTGTTCTCATCGGGAACCTCATTCATCTTTAGTCCAAGCCCTTCATTTGCTGCTTTACTACTTGCCTCAGTTCCCTTTTCATCTCCTTGTACGCATTCAACCGTATCTTCTTGCCATTCTCATTTGCACTATTAAGCATTTGTATTAGAGCCTCATTTTTGCTTTCCACTAAATCTTTCACAATTTCATTCCACTATTCAGAATATTGCTTCCTTTGTCCAGTTCTGGCACACCCACACATATCTTTCACCATCTATTACTACTTCATTAAAATTGTTCCACATTTGCTCTATCACTTATTTCGGTAATCTTTTACATTAGCGACTCGGGATTTTTTCCTGTTATCCTATAATGATTCGTCCTTTGTTCCAAAATCTTTCGTTTAACTACTTGTTCCTGAGGGCGAGCGAAGCGAGCGTGGGGGAGTATAGAGGGGCTTTGCTCCCTCATATAGCAACCCATAGTAGGGCTCGAAACCGGCTTCTAGTAACCAAACATTTTTAGTTATTCCTATTTTTCCCGATGTTTACCCCAACAAAAATGGCGCCTTCGTGCGTGGATGACGAAAGATGCAACACGATATCGTTCAATTTGGAACGAAACACAACAACAACAACAACGCCCGAGTCGCTAATGTAAAAAATTACCCTTATTTCTTTTCTTCCACTCTTAAACATTCTCACATACTGTATCTACTTTCTATCTGATTTAATAACCTTTCACTTCCGATTCTCTCCAGGTGTAACAAAATCTCTAGTTATGCCCTATCATGCTGTCACCTATTCTTACATTCATATCTCCTACAAATATCAACCGATATCAGTGGCGGATCCAGGAAAAAAAAATGGGTGGGATGGGGTCTGAGAAAAAGGCATTGATGATTAATAATGGTTATCTTACACAGCTTTGATAATAAATAAGTCTCTCACACAAGAGTGAGCACTAACTCTCTCAAATCCGAATTTTTTCCACATATCAGAAAATTATGAATAGTAGTAATTATTCTTTAGATTTTCCTGTATTTTAAACATGTATCATATAAGATACATTCGATCGCAAAGGTTTAAAAAGTTGAATTTATATATATTCTATATTATTACATAACTCTTTCTGAATAGCAGAATACAATGGCTTAAAAAATAAATATAAACACAAACGGGTCTGAAATTTTGAGAGGTTTCAGCCCCCTATCCTCTTCCCCCTTGGTTCCGCGCCTGACTAATATTCCCAATTCCATCCAACACTCGTCCCTAGTGAACCTTGACGCTGAGAACAACAGAGAAACTTGTTTTGAAAGGCCTTATATACACATATAAGAGATTCAGGCTTCTCCGAAGGAACCGGACATGCCCTTATTAGATTTTATTGTAGCTATTTGGGTTGACGTTTTTTTATTGATATTTATGGTCTCAGGCGGTTCAAAATCCTTCTTATCTCTGAGGCCACCAGACGAAATCCTAAAATATGAATATATATATATATATATATATATATATATATATATATATATATATATATATATATATATATATATATAGGGATAAAACCACAGTAACAGGACTAATTTTATTGGCGAAACCAGGTTTCGACATAGACATCCGTCATTGTCAGTCGCTAGTGAACAAATGGATGTCTCCGTCGAAACCTGGTTTCGCATATAAAATTAGTCCTTTTCCCTTGGTTTTATCCATATAGTTACACGTACGCTAATGTACTTTTGGGGATATATATATATATATATATATATATATATATATATATATATATATATATATATATATATATATATATATATATATATATATATATGAAAAACTCACAAAGTATCACGTGAGGGTAGCAAATGAATGCAATGTCCCGCAGGAAAAATGAAATGGTGTTTCCAAGTACTTTCATAAGAACATAAGAAAAGAAGGAGACTGCAAAAGACCATTCATGGCCTACACTTGGCAGCTCCTGTTCCAGTCAACACACAAAAGATTTCTTACCAGAGAAAAGTCATCAACATTGTCACCCTTACAGGAGTTCGTCAGATCTAATCTACAATATACATAAAATGCATCCAGAGGATTATGTCCATTCATGCAACCGCAAAATATAATCTCCCCACTCCTTAGAAAAATATATACATATGTACATAAAAAAAAAAGTCAGTCCCAGCTAGCAGCTTCATCCATATATTTATCTAATCTATTCTTAAAACTACCCAGAGAGGAGGCTTCTATCACATGTCTAGTGAGCCTATTCCATTCATCTACCACACGATTTGTAAACCAATTCCTCCCAATCTCCTTCCTAAACCTATACTTATCAAGCTTAAACCCATTGCTACGTGTCCTGTCATGTTCACTAAGTATAAGAACCTTACCCAGATCCCCTTTATTATATCCTTTTACCCATTTGAAGACTTCAATCAATTCCCCTCTGACTCTTCTCCTTCCAATGTATGTAGATTTAGTTTTCTGAGCCTTTCACCATAAGGTAAGTTCATTAGCCCACCAATCATCTTTGTCATCCTTCTCTGCACAGACTCAAGCAAATCAATATCCTTCCTATAATATGGTGACCAAAATTGTACTGCATAGTCTAGATGAGGCCTAACTAGCGCCAGATACAGTTTTAGAATGACTTCAGCACTCTTATTGCTTACACTCCTCCTAATGAATCCCAATATCCTATTAGCTTTATTCTTAGCATTTAGGCATTGCTTTCTAGGACGAAGGTCTGAACTTACCAAAATACCCAAGTCCCTCTCACAATCGGTCCTCCCTAAAATTCTCCCATTTAATTTATAACTATTCAATGGATTATTTCTACCTATACTAAGTACACTACATTTGTCTATGTTAAACTTCATTTGCCATTTCTCGGCCCAATTGGACAGAATGGTCAATTCCTCTTGCATTACAACAGCATCAGAATCAGCCCTAATGGCCCTACCTAGCTTAGTATCATCAGCAAATTTACTCAGGTCACTACTTATACCCATGTCAAGATCATTAATATAAATTAAGAATAGCAAAGGACCCAAAACAGATCCTTGCGGAACTCCACTGCTAACACACTCCCACTCAGATTTAACTCCATCTATACTAACTCTTTGCTGTCTGTCACCAAGCCATGACTGAATCCACCTAAATATACTGCCATCGATCCCGTGTGCTTTAACTTTGCTCAGAAGCCGTAAGTGTGGCACTCGATCAAAAGCCTTACTAAAGTCCAAGTATAAAATATCATAGTTTTCATCATTATCTGCTGCTTCATACACCTTACTATAAAAAGACAGCAAATTAGTGAGACAGGATTTACCCTTACTAAAGCCATGCTGTGATTCCTTTATCAACTTATGCTTATCCAAGTGATCTCTAATATTCCTTGCTATAATAGATTCCATCATTTTCCCTACCACTGATGTCAAACTTACTGGTCTGTAATTAGACATATTTGTTTTATCCCCTTTCTTAAATATAGGTATCACACTGGCTTTCTTCCATGCCACTGGCACAATGCCACTCTCCAATGATTTTCTAAAGATGCATGCTAGGGGCTCACTTAACACATCCTTACATTCTTTCAAAATTCTAGGAAAGAGCTCATCAGGACCGGGTGCTTTACTACTTTTGATTTTATCAATTTCCTTCGTCACTATCTCCTTTGTGATCAAGATATCCTTTAATTTCTCTTCATCATTACCCTGAAAGATCATTGACACCTCAGGTATATTTAGAGTATCCTCCTGTGTAAATACTGAGAGAAAAAAGTCATTTAGCATTCCAGCCATTGAGTCCCTATCACTCACTAATTCTCCATTGGAATCTATAAGTGGGCCTATTTTATCTCTAACCTTAGTTTTGTATAATTGATAAAAACTTTTAGGATCTTCCTTTGCCCTATTTGCCACTTTAATTTCATAATTTCTCCTTGCTACTCTAACTAACTTTTTAACATCTATTAAGTTCCTTATCAAGGATACCTACAAGAAATAATATTATATTAGAGGTATATATACGAAAGAAAAGTATGAAAGACCGCCTCAAAAACAAAAAATCACCAATGAGGAAGACGGAAGGGGGAAGGTAAAGATTCACATTAAGAATTACAAAAGGCAGGTAGTAAGGTCAAACTAAGCCGATGGAAAGGGTAACAGATTCAAAGAAATGGAGATAGCCTAACGAGAGAGATTATAAGACACGAGGAGCGAAAGAGTGGGGAAAATACACTGTACATAACACAGCAGTGACAATTGAAAAAAAAAAAAAAAGTTGGGACCCATAACTAAAGATTGTATATAAAAAACTACGAACAAAAGTCAGAACTAATTTCTTTAAGTATTAATCTTTTAAAACTTAATATATTGCATATATATATTGCATATATATATATATATATATATATATATATATATATATATATATATATATATATATATATATATATATATATATATATATATATATATATATATATATATATATATCCGCTTCTGAGAACATAGTAGTCATAGAAGGAGATATTATAAGGATATAGTAGTTAAATAAGGACATATGAGAACATATGTAGTTGTCATATAAGGACATGAATTGAACTCACTTTAGTCCTTGGAAAAGAGGTCGATATAGATATTAGTGAGATTGAACTATCGCGAATTAGTCGTAGGCTTTCAAGATTTCAGTTCAGTTACATTGCTTATTAAGCTACTATTTCAGATGGAATTAGAGGACAAATGGTCTACTAATCCTCTGTTCTTGCTTTGGTAATCACTAGTATAATTGGAAGACTTGAATAGTATTAGGATATCACGAAATTAGTCTCTCTTTTAAAAGACACTATAGAAAACTATAGAAATGTTTTTTATCAAAATTGCTAAAACTATAAAATATAAAAATTGCCAAAATTATAAAGGACAAAAAAATGAGAAAACAGAAAACCTTTAACGTATTAACGAAGTATACAACGAATGATGGAAATATTCAAAATCTTAAAAGGATTTACAAATATTAGTTATAGAATACTGTTCGAGATGGGCGAAAGGGCTAACACACGCCAAAACGATTTCAAATTGGTAAATTAGCGCTTCAACCATAATATAGCTCCAAATTACTTCAGTTTAAAATCACCCTATATATAGTGGAAAGCACTTCAGTAAATATGTTCAAAAACAGACTTGATGAATATTTTAATTGTGTAAATATCACATAGTAGAAAGTACAGATGAAAACGTAATCATCACTAACTCTATAATTTAAGAAGGGGATTTTGTTGATGATTTGAATAATAATTTCATCTTAGTTTGGTTATGACTTATGTTTTTTATCAAAGTTATTTCTAATAATTCTTTTAGATCAAAAAAAAAAATGGTGAAGTTCAGAAATAAATATAAGTATCGAAATTTTGTGAATTTTTTAAAACCCAAAGAATTACAAATGGTGAAGTTCAGAAAATTTATTTTTATATATTTTGAAAGGGGGGGAAATTTAGTTTCGAGTTCCATTCTAAAATTATTATAATTGGCGAAGTTCATAAAATTTCTAAAAATTTAACCATGGCTGCTCTTTTGGTAAGATTTTAAATTTTAATCTTAGTAGCGAAGCGCAAGTCCCCCCCGTAAGGGGAAGTGGCGAAGTCATTGCCTCGTATATCATAAAGCCATTAAAGTTATAAATGGAACGATAAATAAAATAATGTCAGCGACGTCCCTTTACATGGCATATGAACGAATGAGCTCTCCCTTTTCTTTAACTCTATAATTTAACTTGTTGAATTTTTGAAATTTTTGAAAATGTATTTTTTTGCTTAGTGGACTAGTAACCTTTCATGTTTTTGAGTTTAGGTTTATTTGAAAATTTTATTCGCAGTGGTGTTTTTTTGTATGTTTCGAGCGTTTATCAAAGTTCTTTCTAAAAGTTCAGAAAAAAATATATAATTATTGAATGATTTGGAATGAAAAAACATACAAATCGTGAAGTTAAAAAAAATGTATTAAAATTAGGGCTTTGGCGCTTTTTTACTATTATTTCGTATATGAAACAAATTTAGATAAAAAAAGAGATCTGACGAAGGTTTTTCTATATATCAAACCGGGTGAAATAACTTAAAAAAAAAAGGTTTCAGGGTGTCTATGTTGAAAAAAGTGTTTGGAAAATTCTCAACCATATATAAATCTTCAAGGGATAAAGACAATATAATAAAAGGTGAAATAACTTTAAAAAAATGTTTCCGGGTATCTATGTTGAAAAAGGTGTTCAGGGTGTTAAAATAAAGAGTCTATAAAGGGGATTAAAAAAAGCTGTTTAGAATAGCAAATAGGCCGTAGGCCACACGCCGAAGGAGTGCCTGAGGAACCAAGTTCTTTCTGTAAGAAAGAATACGAAGAATGGCTTGTTCTTTTTATGTAGGCGAAACCTGAGGGAGAAGAAAGTACTGTCCTACCCCCCTTCCCTATCGGATGAATGTGTGTTGCCTGAGGCACAATGGAACCTGCATATCAAAAGGTACACATGTAGATAAGGGTGTACCATAATATCAATAGTAAAATAAAGAAAAAGAAATGTTAAAAAAAAGAAAACATAACTTTATACTAACAGTAGGTAAGTAATGTTGTCCGAGATATGTAACTGGTAGATTACCACCGCCTTTGGTAAACGGGCTGGCCTTGGGTAGATCCTAGGGTCTTTGTTGATTCTTGTCTCTGTAGTTCTTTTCTCTGAATTTCGCTTAGAGATTGGCAATTAAATATATTATTCGATGCGAGATGGAGTGTTTGGGATATATTTAATTATAAATGAACCAGGCAATGGCTTCGCCACTTCCCCGTAGTGGGGGGGAGCTTGCGCTTCGCTGCTAAGATTAAAATTTTAAATATAAAAAAAAGCAGCCATGGTTAAATTCTTATAAATTTTCTGAGCTTCGCAATTATAATAATTTTAAAAAGACCCTCTAAACTAAATTTCCCCCCTTTCAAAATATCACGTTGCTAAAATATAGTTATAGAAGAAGATATATAAAAATAAATTTCCTGAACTTCACCATTTGTAATTCTTTGGGTTTTAAAAGAATCACAAAACTTCGATACTTATATTTATTTCTGAACTTCATCATTTCGTTTTTTGATATAAAAGAATTATTAGAAATAACTTTGATAAAAAAACATAAGTCATAACCAAACTAAGATGAAATTATTATTCAAATACTCAAAAAAATCCCCTTCTTAAATTATAGAGTTAGTGATGACTAGAAAAGACATTTACCAATAAAATAAATTAAGTTTAGTGATTTTATTTTACGTTATTACTATATATTTCAAGCAGGAGGTTTATTACTGTCGAAAGATTTTGACACAGTTTTGTTTCAACAAGAGTTGCCAAATGTCTCCAGTTTTTCCTTTTTCCCATTTAATAAACTTTATTTTTAATCATCTATAGCACAAAAATATTAACATTCGGCTATTTTTTATTTTATCCTTATAATTTTACATAGGTAGTGAATAGGAGAATAATCCTAAAAAAACATAACAAATAAAATTATACCTGTTCCAGATGGTGTGTGGATGGTAGCGGAGTAATTTAACGCATTGACTTCGAAAACAACACAGCTTCGAATCCAATTATTTTTAACAGGGCCTAATTTTATTTATTTAAAAAAATGTATTTAATATTTATATTACGAACATCATCTCGCGCATTCCTACCGCCCATGTGGGAGGGGTCACATATTCAAAAGAGTTGCGCACCCTCTCGTCCATAGGACCGCCATTAATTTTTCTGGACTTCTTTCTATGTACCTTCGCCATTTTTACCATCGCATAACTTTACCACTTTCTGTAAGACTTCTTCTAAAACGTTCAGCAGAGTTGTCCTTGATGTTTGTTCCCTCCCCCCCCCAATATATACAATAACCCCAATTCCTATCTATCGCTTAGTTGATAACACCCTTGTCCCAAATATTGAGGAGGGAATTGCTACTTTTTACCGCGTCGCTCACAGAGTTTGGAAATCTCCTCCTTTTATTGTTAATTCGGTCTCGTTTATTAGTTTTTTATCCTTTCCTCGCCATGTATCAGTGCCGTCGTTAATGGGTATCTATGTGAGTGGAGTGGTAAGTTGCACGCCCCTCTTCGAAGGTAACCTCATTGGTTGTTGCAGAGACAAATTCACGAGCGTCCTCTCTCCCTCTCTCTGGATCCTCCGCTTCCTAAGTTCGCTCCTAAATTGACCAATCCAATTTCCCCACGTTTTTACTAACTTCTTTATTCTGCTTACACATGTCTTAAAACTCTTTTAATTGAGTGCTCTAACGAAAATACCCTCGTTAGTTATCTTCTTTAAATAATAAATATTCTAAATGTGGCCCTAATTTACTCTTTTCCCGCAAGGAATGACCGATGTCTCCATTTCAGGTCACAGACACCAATGACAATCCGCCGATCTTCAACGAAGCCGCTTATTCCTTTGACATTCCCGAGGATTCGGACAGAGGCTCCAAGGTGAGTTGGTGGTATTATTATTTTTGTTATTAATATTATTATAATTAGCGATAGTTTTAATTTATTTAAATAATTATTTATTGGGTCATTATTTATAGCTTATTTCTTTATTGATGCGGTTGGCATGGCGATGGTGAGCTACTTTCACATTGCATCGCGCATCCCTGTGGACTATCCTTATCTAATACATTCTAGCACGGGTAAACCTCGTAATTGAATAGTTACACCTAAATCATATATTTGGGGCATTGATTCGAGTGTTAAGTTATATACTCTCCAAAGGAGAGAACAAGATCAACAGACATATGTCGCGTCCTCTTAATTATTTTAAAATCATATATCAAACAAGAGCGCGGCTACGAAAAAACACATAGGCGTAAAATGAGACGGGGAAACAATTAGAAAAAGGATCGGTATACTACGCTCAAAAGGCTTATTCAAAAGCATCTCAGAATAAAAAATATAACACATAACAGGACCTTGGAAATTATATCATTCGAAAGAGAACGTAAAACAACATAAGGGTTCCAAATTTCGTTAGAATCGGCCGAATAGTTACAATGTTATTGCCAAAACCCCCTAAAAGCAAAACGGGGACCGACGGACCGACGACATAGTGAGATATAAAGTCGCACGCGACTAAAAATGTTTCTTAGTTTAGTCATTTATAGTTAATAGTTCTATATTAAAAGTACTTTGATTTTAGCAACATAATTGGCTATAGCATGTAATAAAAATAATTAGACGTTTTAATTTTCCAACACTAGAAAATTGGAAATGTTCTATTACCAAAAGGACATAACTGCTTCATTATGCTATAATGAATACCATCAAGTCTTAATACACCAATATTATTAATGATTTATGAACCCCTATTAAGTCACCGCTAGAGTAGGTTTGTAGAGGATTTGCTGCTTTCTCCTGACTTTACAATTTAGTTTAAAGAAAGGTAAAATCACATGTGATGCCTAGTTGTCAATTTTGGACTATTTGAAAAAAAAAAACCCTCTTGATCATGAGGTCTAATGGGTTGGGTTGGACTTTATAGCTGCATTTGAGTGCACATGTAAATTACAATTGAATGGACTTTGCGATTCCACTCCAAGTATTATCAAGGAATCCCATAGAGTATGTTATAATGGCCAGTTTATTGGCTTAAGAAAATTAGTTTCTGGCGTATTTTAGGGGAATATTCTTGGGCTTCCTCCATTTATAATCTTGACAAGGGAATTTCTTCATTCGCAGCCTGCCCGAATGCCAACTACATCTCAAATTATATTTTTTGTTAATCTATTTTAAATTAAATTAATTACCATGAATATGGTCTGGAAGAATATATACGAGGGGCGGTCAATAAGTTTTGCAATTCGGATATAAGGAAACGAGATATGAGGAAAAGTGTTTTATTATTTTTCATTATAATTACCCTTGACTTCAATGCACTTGCGCCACTTGTCCCTGAGGCTTCGCATTCCCGACAACCAGAAATCTCCCGACTGCTGTTCAATCCACTCCTGGACGGCGAGCTGGACATCTTCATCGTCCCCAAACCGGCGTCCATGCAGTGCAGCCTTGAGCTGGCGGAATAAAAAGTAGTCGCTAGGAGCCAGATCTGGACTGTAGGGGGGATGGTTGAGCTCCTCGAATCCGCACTCGCGCAGGGCAGCTTGTGCAACTCTGGCCTTGTGGACTTTGACGACGTTGAAGTCGATCATGGGGCGTGACGTTTCTAGGGACCCAATGGGCAGAGAACTTGGTCATGGCTAAATTGTCGTGGATGATGTTGATAACACTTCTATGTGATATTCCAAGTTCTCGCTCGATTTCTTCGACCTTCACCGTCGATTTTCGAGGATCATCCTCTCCACACGGGCCACATTGTCCTCGTTGGTCACGTCTGACGGGCGTCCTGGACGGGGGTCATCTTCAAGGGACTCACGACCATGGCGGAACTCCCTATTCCAGCGAGCAATGGTTGCATAGGAAGGGGCAGTGTCGGTGTACACTGCAACCATGCATTAATGGATCTCTTTTTGCATTCTTGCCTTCCTTGGTCAAAAATTTGTTGAAAAATTTGTGACTGACGATCTGCGATCAGCTACTGCTTCTTAAATAGACGAGGGAGGAGCGTGCGGCTGCATGTCCTAACTTGTCATAACTTGTCGTAACACCCCCATAAACAGCCATCCCTCTGTTTTGCCCTACCGATTCGCAAAACTTATTGACCGCCCCTCGTACATATGATGTATTTGCCGTGTCTCACAAAAGAGAGCTAAACCCGGATAGGGGCCGCTGCCTCAGAAGTCGCGCAGGTCTTTTCAAACGCGATAAGGAACAGAGGTAATAAACGAGGCAGTCCTGAACCCTACCCACTCCAGGGGTATTTCTCCTGTGAAAACTTTAAATCTGAGTCTTTATAAGGTAATTGTAATATTTTGATTAAAAAAAAGAGAAGGATTTTGAGCAACATTTCCTGAGTGGTTAGAAGTGGTCCAAGAAACAAAGGATCACATTTTTCTTGTGATCCGGGCTCAGTTGGGGGGGGGGATGAGGGGGATCGACACTTCGTACTCGAAAGGTTAAAGACAGATTCTGATCAGAGGCTGGATACGAAACTATTAAAATAGGCTGATGATCCAGATTTCCCGGTAGGGGCGTCGCATGAGGGGGCTTCCTTTTAAAGAAACGTACACAATGTACGTTTGGCCATTTAAATAAAAAATAAATATTAAAAGAGAAAAATGATAGCATATTTTCCAGACCCTCTCAGCCCCCACCCCCCTCCCAGTTCGGATCACACCAAAATTTAATTCATTGTTTCTTCGATCACTTCTAACTTTTTCTTCCTCCACCTCCCCCAACCCCTCCCAACGAAGAGTGACACCGTTTGGGCTTGCCACCGAGCGTCATTCTGACCTTTATATGAATTTCATTATTAAGCAGGTGGCTTATCCACAATTAAAAGACCAGTGTATTGTAATGAACCCATCACCTGCTTTTTGGCGCAACAACGATCGGAAGTAGGGAGCTAGGGTCCTTGCTTCTGGGGCTAGGGATCCTTGCTTCTGGGGCTAGGAATCCTTGCTTCTGGGGGTCGGAATCCTTGCTTCTGGGGCTAGGGATCCTTGCTTCTGAGGCAGGAATTTTGCTTCTGTGGCTAGGAATCCTTGCTTCTGGGGCAGGAATTTTGCTTCTGGGGCTAGGAATCCTTGCTTCTATGGCTAGGAATCCTTGCTTCTGGGGGTCGGAATCCTTGCTTCTGGGGGTCGGAATCCTTGCTTCTGGGGGTCGGAATCCTTGCTTCTGAGGCAGGAATCTTTGCTTCTGAGGCTAGGAATCCTTGCTTCTGGGGGTCGGAATCCTTGCTTCTGGGGCTAGGGATCCTTGCTTCTGAGGCAGAAATTTTGCTTCTGTGGCTAGGAATCCTTGCTTCTATGGCTAGGAATCCTTGCTTCTGGGGCTAGGAATCCTTGCTTCTGGGGGTCGGAATCCTTGCTTCTGGGGCTAGGAATCCTTGCTTCTGAGGCAGGAATCTTTGCTTCTGAGGCTAGGAATCCTTGCTTCTGGGGGTCGGAATCCTTGCTTCTGGGGCTAGGGATCCTTGCTTCTGAGGCAGAAATTTTGCTTCTGTGGCTAGGAATCCTTGCTTCTATGGCTAGGAATCCTTGCTTCTGGGGCTAGGAATCCTTGCTTCTGGGGGTCGGAATCCTTGCTTCTGGGGCTAGGAATCCTTGCTTCTGAGGCAGGAATCTTTGCTTCTGAGGCTAGGAATCCTTGCTTCTGGGGGTCGGAATCCTTGCTTCTGGGGCTAGGGATCCTTGCTTCTGAGGCAGGAATCTTTGCTCCTGGGGCTAGGAATCCTTGCTTCTGGGGCAGGAATCCTTGCTTCTGTATTATTTCTCGAAATGGCCAGGGGAGGTCAAAGCCACTCCGGCGCCTCAGTTTTGAGTGTTTGAATGAGCGTGGATGTGAAGAGAAGTCAAGTTGGTTGTCTGTTTGGAAAAGGAAAACTGGATGTTCTGGCCCTGAGTGAAACCAAGTTGAAAGGAAAAGGTGTATAATGGTTTGGTGGGGTGAAAGCGATAAAGTCAGGAGTAAATGAGAGAGTGAGAGCAAAGCATCGGGTGGCGGTAGTGATGAGTGAGGAAGTGTGGAAGTGTGTAATAGAGTACAATGAGGTAAATTCAAGAGAGTTGTGGGTGAGAATGAATTTCGCATGCGAAAAGTGGGTGATAGTTAGCGTGTATGGTCCACATGTGGGCATAACCTGTAAGTGTGAAAGAAGCGTTTTGGGAAGAGCTGAATAGATGTCGGTAAGGCTTTAATGTAAATGAGAAAGTAGTTGTAATGGGTGACCTGAACGCAAAGGTAGGTGATCAAGTAGTGAATGGGGTAATCTGGAGATACGGAGCGCCGGGAGTGAATGATAATGGTGTAAGGCTCGTGGAAATGTGTGTTGAAAGAGAGATGGAAGCTGGCAACACATGGTTTAAAAAGAAATAGCACAAGAAGTATACCTGGGAAAGACTGGGTAGGCAGGTGGGAGAAAGTGTGATTGAGGATCGAAGAAGCATGTTAGACTATGTTATGATAGAAAAGAGAATGTGGAGAGAATCTTAGATGTAGATGTAAAGAAGGGGATAGTGGAAGACTTATTTAACTATCACCTGGTGATAGCAAAAGCAAGAGTAAAGAGTGAATGGGTTGGCAAACGAAGGAGCTTGCCAAACAAGATGTTAAGGGTGGAGAAACGGAAAGAAGCGAGGTGCAAGGAAGAATACTAAGAATTGGTTGCAAGGGAGTGGGGAGTGATAAGAGAGTCTGAGGGTTTGGGTGTGATTGATGAGTGGTAGTTAATGCGTGAGAGCATAGAAGAAGCTGCCAGGAAAGCGTGTGGAATTAGGGTGTTTGGATAAGGGAGAGTTACATGGGGTAGCGAATGGTGGAATGCTAAAGTGGAAGAGCTAGTGAAAGCGAAGCGTGAACTGTTCAAAACACAGAAAACGAGGAAAAGTATAGGAAGGAGCGACAGGAGGTGAAAAATCGAGTGGCTGAACTGAAGAGAGAAGCGAATGATAGGTGGGGTGAAAAAGTGTCTGAGTGCTTTAGAGAGAGTAAAAAGCAATTCTGTAAGGAAGTAAATTATGTGAAAAGAAGAAAGAGGCGATAGAAATGAGAGTGAAAGATAGAAGGGGTGAAGTAATCAGTATAAATGAAGAAGTATGGAAGAGATGGGGAAAATATTTTTAGAATTTGATAAATGTGGACGATAGTAGAGAAGTACAGCTATTATGTCTTGGAAGAGGTGGGATGACTTCAGAGAGAATTAAAAAGGTTGAAAGAATTAACAAAAAGGAAGTGGAAGAGGCAGTGAAAAGAACAAAAGTGGAAAGTCGGCGGGTATGGATGGGATAACAAGTGAGATGCTGAAAGTGGAGGGAGAGTGTGTAGTAGAGTGGTTGGTGAGATTGTTTAATATATGTATGGACCAGGGGTGTGTGCCAGAAGATTGGAGGAATGCATGTATTGTTCCTATTTACAAGGGAAAGGGTGAAAAAACTGAATGTGGTATCTATAGAGGTATAAGTTTGTTGAGTGTGCCTTGAAAGGTATATGGACGAGTCTTGAGTGAAAGAGTTAGGAGGTGCACGGAAAGTCTGATTGGAGAGGAACAAGAGGGGCTTAGGAAGGGAAGAGGGTGTGTGGATCAGATTTTTACATTGGAAAATATATGTGAGAAGTACCTGGAAAAAAATAAAAGTGTGTACATGGCATTTATGGATCTGGAGAAACCGTATGACAGAGTGGATCGAAAGAGGATGTGGAATATGCTGAGAATGCTTGGGATTGAATACACATTAATAAGTGCTATCAAAGGCTTTTATGATGACTGTAAAGCATGTGGGAGGGTGGGAGAAAGGAAGGTAACTGGTTCAGTGTATAAACTGGACTCAGACAAGGATGCATGATGTCACCCTGGCTGTTTAATCTGTATATGGATGGTGTGGTGAGAGAGGTGAAAGCTAGAGTGGAAGGTAGGGGTGCAGCATTAGTGAGTGAAAATGGAGAGATGTACGAGCTAGAACAATTGTTTTTTGCGGATGATTCAGTGCTGGTGGCTGACTTAAAAGAGAAACTACATGCACTGGTCAATGCATTTGGGATTGTGTGTGACAGAAGGAAGCTCAGTGTGAATGAAGGCAAAAGCAAGGTAATGTAGTACAATAGGGAAAGAATTAATGTACTGCAAGTGAGTCTAAATGGGAAGAGGCTGGAAGAAGTGCAGGGATTTATGGAGACGAATGTTTAGGGAAGAACAAACTGTGTAGGGTGACACACAAACGCAGGTAATGAAGTTTTCAAGGGAACCCCGATAGCTAGACTGATGATGGATGGAAAAATGTAGTTGGTGGGTCCACTTGGTCAAGCAGGGGATAATGTGTGTAAATGGTGGAGTGGAAGTGTCTGGCCATGCGCTACTCTGTCTGCTGGAGATATGCGCAGGGTATAATATATATATATATATATATATATATATATATATATATATATATATATATATATATATATATATATATATATATATATATATATATATAAATATTTATAATTAGGTAAAAGGCCGTGTTGTATGCAGGTTCTATTGAAGTCCACAGCTGTGGCAGCGTTATTAATTTTAACTTGTATTTTCTTAATATTTCTTATCAGTTTTTTAACGGGGTCTTTGAGGCGAGAAAAAACATCCGTGAATGACATTCTTTATTCCTAGACGTCATCGACCATGTTAGATCGTCTTCAGGGAATGAACAGAAATGGAATTATTTGATTTGATTTGATGTATAAACAGTGAAAAAGTGTAGAAGATAAATATAATTAAATAGATGTTGAGGTTTGCCCTGGTGTAGAGGGCATCTCTAAGGTACTTCCTTTTTCATATAGTGTCTTGTCTCTTCTTGTGCACCGTCAGTGGTTGCTTCAGGTGCTTGTTTAGCCGCATAGCGACCTTTTCTTTTGATTTTGCCTCTCTCGTTTCCTATCCGCTCTCGCAATGTCGAGATCAATTTCCATATTTGGAATTATTACTTCCTCGATTTTGTCCCTAGCCTCTGGAGTTCCGTATTCAATTACTTCAGACCTGCTCTTGCGTGCAGATCTGTCTGCCGAATACGGTCCGTGCTGCGCGCTCCCGCTATCAGCAGGGCTGCTTTGTTCTGCACTCTCTGCATTTGCCTGATAGTGGTGGAACTCGCAACCTGCACGACCACTGCCGGATACACTAATGTCGAGCGTACCAGAGCAGTGTACAGCTTCTTGAGATTCTTGGAACTGTGGTTTCGGAATCTATATAGTTTTCCAAGCTGTATTTCGGCTAGGGAGGTTCTGTTCTTTATGTGCGCTCTGAACCCTTTTGAGGTGATGCGCAGACCTAGGACGTTGCCCTCGTTGGTGTACAGGTACACTTCGTCGTTCACTAAGACATTGTCAAGTTTCCAACGGTTTATCGGAAAGATTTGGAACTTTCGGCGGTTGGTCTTGATTTTCCACTTTCTTTCGTATCGATTGATGTCAATTTCGATGGCTGTCTGCCTTGCTTGAACTCCAGGATTTTTGTGGGTACTGGGGATGATTTGCAAACTGCAGATGTATCTGCAAACTGCAGATACATCACATCCTCCCCAACTGGAGCAAGTAGGTCCAATGTGTACACTAGGTACAGCAGTGGACTCAGACAGCTGCCTTGTGGAACACCCGCCTCAAGTTCGAATTCGGGTCCATCGTAGCCCTCAATTGTGATTTTGGCTTTCCTTTCCATGATGTAATCACAGAGGACTCTCTCCAGGATCGGGTTTAGCTGGAGGCCTAGATCTTGAATTGGAGACCTCTCAGCCAAACCTTGACGAAGGCCTTTTGAACATCTCGCAACACCACGTCTACGTATTTCCCTTCAGCTTTACAGCGGGCAAGGTTTCGGTGAAGAGAGTAAGGGTTGTATCAGTCCCCCTTTCCCTACGAAACCCATGTTGCTGAGGGTTGTGAGTTTCTAGCTCTGTTAGCTGGTCTTGTAGCCTATTAGCTAGAAGCTTCTCGTAGACTTTCCCTATGAACTCGAGGAGGGATATTGGCCTGTAATCCACCAGCTGATCGGGGGTTTCTTCCCTTTAGGTATAAAAATGATATTTGCCACTTTTAGACCGTCGGGGAAGTAACCCGTAATCGAGGAAGTGTTATAGATATTCGCGATTCCCCGAATGATCTGACGGGGGGCATGTACCAGGTTGTTTTTGATGATGCCCGTCCATCCTGGTGCCTTCTGTTGAAACATTTTTCCAGTTTTCATGACCTCTTCTTATGTAATTGGTCGGCCATGATCAGCCATCTCCCTCCCTTCGTCGAGATAGGCGTGCAGGTGCGTTCGATGTATTCGTTGATTAAGATCTTCAATCAGCTGGCCTACGAACTCCTGGTCGAATTCCGCATCGTCCTCAGGTGTAATTGTGAAGACTTCCTTCTAGAACGTGCGGAATCTCTCTTCCAAAACCGCCGGATCCTCCAAGTAGGCATTGCGCTTCTTAATGCGACTCTTTTCTCTTCTTGGTAGTCCTTTTAATTTATTTACTGATCACCAGAACTTTTCGAGTCTCATTTCGCTATCTACTTTGGCTATCAAGCTCTTCCAGATTTGAGCCTGTTGCTGGTTTATAGCCTGCTTCAGATCTTCACTCAGGCAACATAGCAGCGAGCTTTTTCCCCGATTTGTACCTGCTCTTCTGATTTCTTAATACACAGCCCTGTGTTCGCTAGCAATCTCTTTCATCTCCTCAGTCCATCTGGGTTGTGGAGGAGTTTTGTATCCTTTCATTGGTACACACTCTCGATTGGCTTCGATGATGTGGGCAGTTATCTTCTTCAGTTCCTTATCGATCTCCTCCAGTATTTGCTGGTCCTTGTTTTTGTAGTTTGTAGTACGTTCTCAATCTCACTCGATTTCTGGGTTTCTCTTTTACCTAGGTTTTTTTTGGGGGGGGGCTAAATTGTAAATTTTATTATGTTAAAAGATTGTTAAAATTTAGCTGTAGTTTCTAAATTTTGCTTCTGGCTTTCATGGGGGTGGGGGAGGGTCTCTATTCTTGTCGTCAATGCCCACGTTGATCACTCTTAGCGTCGCTATATTTCAATGTCGTAAGGTAGTAAAATATACGAGATATAATAGTTACGACGCGCGGCTGTCAAATGTAGCTCGGGAAACCATGCTGAAGCTGGCATCTGGAACATTGCGAACCTTCCTGGCCCCATCGCCTATCTGTGGATCTTCCACACATTTTCACTTCATCTTCATCACATTTTACAGATCTCTCTTTACATTCTGGCTGAGATGCCCTCTTTAGTTTTCGTTTCTTAATTTTAAGTAACTACAACGACGAACGATTCACACTTTACACTGTATTATGTTTATCTCAGTGCATCCTCAGTTTAACGTCGGATCTAAATCACGTTTAGCGAAGTTAACCCAACGTCAGCCCATCCGACAACTAATCAAACCCTCTGTGCCTTAACTTTGCTCATGGCAGTGCAACTGAGGATTGAGTACTCATGCGAGAATTCCCCCCTCCCCCTTCTCCAAAAGCACATATTAAAAGACCGTTTTAAAAGGAAGTATCTAATGTATAGATGAGACCCCCTCCCCACCCCCTCCTCTAGATATTCTAATTAAGCAAAATCAAAAAAGTAAAAAACGAGAAATATAATTTTAATAACAAACACTGATATCGCTCAAATTTAATCTAGTCACAAAGAGGTAAACGAAGTGTTATTTATTAGATGGGGATCATCCCCCCAAATGCCATCCCCCAATTGAAGAAGGGGAATTAAACTGGTTTCGGACCTCCTATCTAAAATTCCTAGAACGAGATAATTAAGTGCGCAAATACTTTTAGTCTGAAGGAATTTGTGGACACTTTGTCAAGAGTGTCAGCTGAATCCTTAGCTTCTGGATAAGAAAAATGCCGGCAAATGCCTATAATTCTCAACAATGAAGTGAAAAGCTTACTAAAGGAATGAGGAATAATAATGGAATAATATTAGTAAATAGAAAGCAAAGGGTTAGAAGTCACCGAGGATAATTACAACTCCATTAGACACATCTAAATGCATAGGACATTGAGGGATGTCATGGATCAATCTATCTCGTCTAGATGCGGGCTCTGAAAACCCACATCTTATGTCAAGCTTTTTCCTGCGAAGGCTTCAAGGTCTTGAAGGCCGCCATATAAAACCTCTATTATTAATAGTAGTATTATGAAAATAATATAAAGGGAAATAAGAGAAATAAGGAAAGAAGATATAAAACTGATTTCGTCAATTTTTATAAGACCAAACAAAGATTAAGAAAGAAGCAAGAAAGAGAGAGGAGAGAGAGAGAGAGAGAGAGAGAGAGAGAGAGAGAGAGAGAGAGAGAGAGAGAGAGAGAGAGAGAGAGAGAGACAGACAGACAGAGAGACAGAGACATAACATAATAAAGTAATATAAACTCTTTTACCTGTTAAAGAAAGTGAAAAAGAGGTGGGGTTCAAACCTATGGCATTGAACATTGTTCGCTTTACAGGCCGCTGCGCAACCTACTAAGTTACCGACAGCTACACCCGAAACCCCACTGTTCATAAATGGATAAATCAGTTTGCTGATGTAAGACAGGAGGTTGAAGACGACATTTTCAGTGGCAGGTCGTCAACATCAGTAAGGGAAGAAAATATCAATCAAGTGCAGGCACTAATTGAAGAGGACCGTCGATTAACAGTGGAAATGATAGCAGACACATTGAACGTATCGGCGGTCCAGTTTTAATCCATCTTGACCAACGCACTGAAGTTAAGTAACCCTTCGGCTCGATGGGTGCCAAAACTTTGGGAAGAAGATCAACAAGAGGAGAAGGCTACTCTTTCATTGCAAATTGTGAAGAAGTGAAATGAAGATTCGGAGGATTTTTTTTTAAAGAAGTGTAGCCGTGGATGAGACTTGGATTTACGAATATGATTCGGAAGACAAAGAGCAGTCTAATCAATGGTTATCAAGAGGTGGAAGATGACCTATCAAAGTAAAGTCTGAACGATCAAGACAATGACCACTGATTTTCGGAAAGGCGAAAGCGTGATAGTTGTTGACTTTCTCGACGGGCTAAGAACCATCAATGCTAACTATTACGAAAGTGTTTTGAGAAAACCAGACAGGTATAGGGGAGAATCGACCAGGAAAACTTCACAGAAGAGTCCTCTTCCATCATGATAATGCACCCTTTAAGTCCGCTTCTTTGACAAAGTCAACTTGTCCAAAATTTAATTGGGAGTTTCATTCCACTTCTTTGACAAAGTTAACTTTTCCAGAATTTAATTGGGAGTTTTATTCCGCTTCTTTGACAAAGTCAACTTTTCCAGAATTTAATTGGGAGTTTTATTCTGCTTCTTTGACAAAGTCAACTTTTCCAGAATTTAATTGGGAGTTTTATTCCGCTTCTTTGACAAAGTCAACTTGTCCAGAATTTAATTGGGAGTTTTATTCCACTTCTTTGACAAAGTTAACTTTTCCAGAATTTAATTGGTAGTTTTATTCCGCTTCTTTGACAAAGTCAACTTTTTAAGAATATAATTGGGAGTTTTATTCCGCTTTTTAAAAAAGGTCAACTTTTTAGAATTTAATTGGGAGTTATATTCCGCTTCTTTGACAAAGTCAACTTGTCCAGAATTTAATTAGGAGTTTTATTCCGCTTCTTTGACAAAGTCAACTTGTCCAGAATTTAATTGGGAGTTTTATTCCGCTTCTTTGACAAAGTTAACTTTTCCAGAATTTAATTGGGAGTTTTATTCCGCTTCTTTGACAAAGTCAACTTTTTAAGAATATAATTGGGAGTTTTATTCCGCTTTTTAAAAAAGGTCAACTTTTTAGAATTTAATTGGGAGTTTTATTCCGCTTCTTTGACAAAGTCAACTTGTCCAGAATTTAATTGGGAGTTTTATTCCGCTTCTTTGACAAAGTCAACTTTTTAAGAATTTAATTGGGAGTTTGTTTCCGAACCTTTAAAAGTAGCATGAAGGTACGCGTTTTTTTCTCTTTGTGTTAAAAGAGCTATTTCGACATGAGTAGTTTTTGATTCCCCACTATTTTCATGAATAATTTAAGGTTCATTATTCTTTACATAAGTAATTTGGGGTTCGCATATTCTTGACATGAGCAATTTGAGTTATGTTATTCTTGGCACGAGTTAATTTGAATTTCCTATTCTTGATATGAGTAATTTTGGATTCTTTCTTCTTGACATGAATAGTTTTGGGTCCAATATTCTTGCCATGAGTAATTTGGATTCGCTATTATTGACGAGTAACTTTGGAGTTCACTATTATTGACATGAGTAATTTGGGGTTCAATATTCTTGACATGATTCATTTTTGATTCGCTATTCTTTACATGGATAAAATTGGGTGACAACAGATTCCAAACCCTCGTTGTTCCTCTTTTTGTGGCTGAATCACCCTCAGTTGTCGTAGGAAATAACGAACTGGTCCAATTCCGCAAAAAAAGGTCCAGATGGGTTTTCATGAAAATGCCAAAACAAAAATTGCAAACGCTTTAATAACTTCCACAAGAACTACATTATTTGGGGGCCAAATCAAGATTCTATTTAAGGCACTCGTTAGATAACAAGGTCAACAGACCTAAGTCGCGTGCTCTTAATTATTCTAACTTATGACCTTATGACCAGATGACCTTACTATCTCAAATTCGACCTCAATAATTCCTGGGCGAATCTTGATATGACCTTGGCTATTATATATCATTCAAAAGAGAATGTAAAATAACATAAGGGTTTCAAATTTCGTTAGAATCGGCCAAATAGTTACGATGTTATTGCCAAAAGACTCATTGAAAAGTGAAATGGTTACCATCCCACCGTCCTACCTACGGACCGGCATAATAACTTATAGAGTCGCGTACACGCGAATAAAAATTACATTAAATGTGGTTTTGGTTTGATTCCTTACATTAAATGGTGTTTTGCCCATTGTTGTAATTGTGTTTTATCAACTGCTTATGTTCTAGCTCACGCGTCGGCAAAACCCTGGCACGCGTTCCAAACTTGGCACGTGAATAGATTTTTCCTCTCCTTTCAGCAAAGGCAAGATCACATTAAAAAAAAAATATATATATATATATAGAGTGTCCCAAAAAATATCTACACACTTTAAATAATTGTAAAGTAGGTGTTTATTAAAATACATTTCATTTTCAAAATTTACAATTATTTACAATTACAATTATTTAAAGTGTGTATACATTTTTTTTTCGGGGGACACCCGGTATATTAAAATTACATATTTTCTAATGATAAAATTTAATATATTTCTTTTAACGCAATATTTACCGTATCTTTTGAGTATATCGACTTAAGTCTGTTGACTATGTTAGATTCTGTACATTGGGCAATATAGTTGCTTGGCACTCAAGATCAGAAATTCTTTTTTTTAATGGAAAGCCCGCAGGACCAGAATTTTCTTTTAATGGAATTGGCACGCAAGAGCATAAATTCGTTTTTCTTAATGGAATTGGTACGCAAGACAAGAATTTTTTTTTAATGGAATTGGCACGCAAGACCAGAAAATCTTTTTTTTTAATGGAATTCGCACGCAAGAGCAGAAATTCGTTTTTCTTAATGGAATTGGTACGCAAGACGAGAAATTCTTTTTTTAATGGAATTCGCACGCAAGACCAGAAAATCTCCCTTTTTAATGGAATTGGACGCAAGAGCGGAGATTCTTTTTGTTAATGGAATTGGAACGCAAGACCAGAAATTCTTTTTTTTAGTGGAATTGGCACGCAAGACCAGAAAATCTCTTTTTTAATGGAATTGGCACGCAAGACGAGAATTTTTTTTTATGGAATTGGCACGTAAGACCAGAATTTTATTTTAATGGATTTGGCACGCAAGACCAGAAATTCGTTTTTCTTAATTGAATTGGCTCGCAAGACAATAAATATTTTTTTAATGGAATTGGCACGCAAGACCAGAAAATCTTTTTTTTAATTGAATTTGCACGCAAGAACAGAAATTCTTTTTTTAAATGGAATTGGCACGCAAGACCAGAAAATCTTTTTTTAAATGGAATTGGCACGCAAGTCCAGAAATTTTTTTTTTAATGGAATTGGCATGCAAGACCAGAAAATCTTTTTTTTTAATGGAATTGGCACGCAAGATCAGAAAATCTTTTTTTTAATGGAATTGGCACGCAAGTCCAGAAAATCTTTTTTTTAATGGAATTGGCACGCAAGTCCAGAAAATCTTTTTTTAATGGAATTGGCACGCAAGACCAGAAAATCTTTTTTTTAATGGAATTGGCACGCAATACCAGAAATTCCTTTTTTTAAATGGAATTGGAGCGCAAGACCAAAAAGTTTGCCGACTCCTGTTGAACGGATTCGTAGTAAAAAGTAGCGTATCCTTCCTCTCGACATGGGTTCGCTATTACTTTATAAATTGAATAAAGGGTTTGCCCAAACAAACCTGGGAGGAGATTCTAATGGTATTGTTTTCTTTTTGTTGATATTCTCATTCTGTCAACCCACCTCCCTCCTCTCTATACTGCTTCAGCGAGCCCTGGTTCAATTACGCCCGCTCCCTACTTTTTAACTCCGCAATGGGGGGTCAGGTATAGCGTAGGCAACCATGCTGCAGCTTACATCTATAATTGCGTGGCTACCTGCCCACAACGCCCGCAGGTAGAACTGCAAGTACATTTCTTTAAAACTGTTCATTTCCCCTTCTCTTCGAAACTTTCACTACAAATCTCTTCTCCTGACTGCCACTAGATGGCGACTCTGTCCGGCCACTAGATGGCGACTCTGCCCGGCCACTAGATGGCGACTCTCTCCTGCCACTAGATGGCGACACTCTCCTGCAACTAGATGGCGACTCTCTTCTGCAACTAGATGGCGACTCTCTCCTGCAACTAGATGGCGACTCTATCCTTCCTTCGTGGCGACTCTCTCCTGCCACTAGATGGCCACTCTCTTCTGTCACTAGATGGCGACTCTCACCTGCCACTAGATGGCGACTCTCTCCTGCCGCTAGACGGCCACTCTCCCCTGCAACTAGATGGCGACTCTATCCTTCCTTCGTGGCGACTCTCTCCTGCCACTGGATGGCGACTCTCACCTGCCACTAGATGGCGACTCTCTCCTGCCACTAGACGGCCACTCTCTCCTGCAACTAGATGGCGGCTCTCTCCTGCCGCTGAATGGTGACTCTCTCCTGTCGCCAGATGGCAACTCTTCCCTGCCACTAGATGGCGGCTCTCTTCTGCTGCTAGATGGCGACTCTGTACGTCAACAACTTTCGAACGAGGTGTTATTTACAAAGCCCAACTACGTTCATTTAAATAATTAAATAAATAATCTAAATTACGTGACACGAGCTAAAGTTTATCATATAGATAGAAACTTGTATTTTTTCCTTAATGGACGCCAGTTTTCGATTTCTATAAATCAAACCTCATAAGAATATCCTCTTTGCTTTAGTTCGTTGTTTGTTTTATCTTTATAAAACCAAAATCACTGCAAGATTTTTTGGGGGTATTCTCGACTAGTCCTTTGTCCAATCTCAGTTTTTGAATTATTTGCGTCTTGATTAAAATCTGTTTGTTCGCCCCAAAACTTGTTTTTATTTTTCTTTTATTCATGGAACAAGAATATTTTAAGCATATATGACCTTTAACGATTTTTTTTCTTCTCGTGTTAATTAAAATTTGCTTTTATTTTCTCCAGCCTTCCTCAGGTAGAATTTAGGACGTTGATTGTAAATTTCTTGCGGTTTTAATTTATATCGTTCCTGTCTGTTTTTATATTCGACCTAACTTAAGTACTTGAATTTTCGGGTGAAAATTACTGAAGAATTTTTTTTGTTGCAGTTACCGTTAATCCTCTCGTTTTCTGTGCCTTATATCACACCTATGTGCAACTGCGGCTCTCAGATCTCTTGTGGCCTGTGGACGTCGTCTATATAATATTTTTTGAAGTATTTCCATAATAATTATAATTTAACTAAAGTCAGGCATTCCAATTTTTTTAGGATAAAAATACTGGATAGATATTATTTCTTTTATATTCAATAATTCAATAATTGATCTGAGTTGCGGACCGCAGCCCTCTCTAATGAGCCGGGTGAAGAACCCCCGCCCGTTCGTAAGTAAAAAAAGAAAAATCCTTTGCTTTTATCATGGTCCAGAAAATATTCGGGCGGTTGTTTTTTTTATAATTCTTTGAATTAGTCGTAAATGGTAAAAGGTGTAAATCATTTTTACAACATGAAACCTACCCAAACCCAAAACCATTTTCTAATACATGATTGTCACAAGAGAACGTTCATGACATCACTGCTGAGTAAAACCAAAAGATATACACAGAAGTCGTTTGTTTGAGGTTCTCCTCCAAGAGATTAAACTCAAAACCAACGAACCACAAACAAAGTCGTTTGTTTGAGGTTCTCCTCCAAGAGATTAAACTCAAAACCAACGAACCACAAACAAAGTCGTTTGTTTGAGGTTCTCTTTCAAGAGATTAAACTCAAAACCAATGCACCACAAACCACAAACAAAGTCGTTTGTTTGAGGTTCTCCTCCAAGAGATTAAACTCAAAACCAACGCACCACGAACCATCTGGTGGAAATGAGAGTTCAGCGTGTCTTCAAGTGCAAGCAGGCGTTTAAAGAGCTTCGTTTAAATTAGTCTTTCTTTGAGACTCGAGTGGCGCAGTCGATTTGGCGCTCGCCAATGTTGGTCCGGGGACGCAGGACCAATTACAACACTGCTTTCTTACCTCTCCCATCTTTATAACACAACACACACTCTCTGTTCCAAGGAATCAGGCCGAAGGGTATCTATATCCACATACCTCTGACGCGGAATAGGTCCCTCTGTCCCCAGGGCGACGAAAGTGCCACCTGAACGCTGTTTGGTGTCAAAACATAATACTTCCTGGCACATTTCCCCAAAGAAGACCGGCCCCTGGTGACCTCGGGCTCACCAGCGATTGTCATACTCACCTTTATGTTTATTTCATTATCCGGTCAGGGATCTGCCTGGATAAAGGCAGGTTAAGGACTACTACTACTACTACTACTCCTGTAGTCCGATTCGGAGTGAGTGTTTAGGATACTAAGGGGGGACAAGCTGGCACCATTTAGGCGTCATCTGTCCGGTAACCAAACAACCCGCGGCCTAACCCCCACTGGAGCTTGTGTAACCCCCCAAACGGAACCCAAGAGGGAGTAACCCCCTCCAGCCACCGAACAAGGATAAAAAAACTTGTAAAAAATAATGCCCAGGTAGTTTATGGGGTACCAGGGAGACTGAGGATTGGAGGGCATGTCACTCCAGGTTCCAGTCGTAACACGGACGTTAACCCACCTACACTCCCACGACTTTGGGGAAAAGAGAGGGAGGGAGGATAAAAGTCCACTTGGTTACAAACAAGTCTGCTAACCCTCTTCAGCCTCAAAGGGTACGACGACCTCGTTCATAGCCAGTCCAAGAAAGTCCGCGGACGAGGAAAGGTCACATTCTAGATATAAAGTAGCTACTCACCAAGCTAGTTTTGAACCTCGGAAGTTCAAATATCTAACCTTGGTCCTTCGTCCTATTCTGGCCAAGGATCAACAACTGCTGATCAATATTCTGGCCACAGGTAAACAACTGAAGGTCAATATTCTGGCCAAGGATCAACAACTGCTGATCATTATTCTGGCCACGGGCAAACAACTGATAGTCAATATTCTGGCCAAGGATCAACAACTGCTGATCAATATTATGGCCACGGGCAAACAACTGATAGTCAATATTCTGGCCAAGGATCAACAACTGCTGATAATTATTCTGGCCAAGGTAAACAACTGATGGTCAATATTCTGGCCAAGGATCAACAACTGCTGATCAATATTATGGCCACGGGCAAACAACTAATGGTCAATATTCTGGCCAAGGATCAACAACTGCTGATCAATATTCTGGCCACGGATAAACAACTGATGGTCAATATTCTGGGCAAGGATCGACAACTGCTGATCAATATACTGGCCATGGGTAAATAACTGATTATCAATATTCTAGCCACGGATAAACAACTGGTGATTAATATTCTGGCCAAGGGTAAGCAATTGGCGATAAATTTTCTGGCCCAGGATAAACAACTAGTGATCAATATCTTGGCCAAAGGTAAATAACTGGCGATATATTTTCTGACCAAGGATAAACAACTGACGATCAATATTCTGGCCAAGGATAAACAACTAACGATCACTCTTCTGGTCAAAGGTAAAAAACTGGTGATCTATATTCACGCCTCATAGTGACAGGTGCTGGTTCGAATCACCAAATGCTGAAGTGCCTTCATCTATCCGTGGAGAACGAAAGCAGGAACCCTCTCCACTGCTGTTGTGAGCATTGTGGGGTCCTGACTGCAGATTTTGAGTATTGTAGGGGTCTGACTGTAGTTTTTTTTAGCATTGTGGTGTTCTGACTGCCTTTTTTAAGTATTGTGGGGTCATAACTGCTGTTGTGAGCATTGTGGGGTCCTCACTGCAGTTTTTGAGCATTGTGGGGGTCCTGAC
The DNA here is from genome assembly GCA_963969495.1 of Ceratothoa steindachneri. NCBI lineage: Eukaryota > Metazoa > Arthropoda > Malacostraca > Isopoda > Cymothoidae > Ceratothoa > Ceratothoa steindachneri. Next base: position 20,248,192 of record OZ018338.1, on the reverse strand, counting down.
TGTAGTTTTTTTTATCATTGTGGTGTCCTGACTTCCTTTTTTAAGTATTGTGGGATCATAACTGCTGTTGTGGGCATTGTGGGGTCCTGACTGCAGATTTTGAGTATTGTGGGGGTCCTGATTGTAGTTGCTTTTAGCATTGTAGTGTCCTGACTGCCTTTTTTTAAGTATTTTGGGGTCATACCTGTTGTTTTGAGCATTGTGGGGTCCTGACTGCAGATTTTGAGTATTGTGGGGGTCCTGACTGTAGTTTTTTTTTAGTATTGTGGTGTCCTGACTGCCTTTTTTAAGTATTGTGGGGTCATAACTGCTGTTGTGAGCATTGTGGGGTCCTGACTGCAGATTTTGAGTATTGTGGGGGGGTCCTGATTGTAGTTGCTTTTAGCATTGTGGTGTCTTGACTGCCTTTTTTTAAGTATTGTGGGGTCATACCTGTTGTTTTGAGCATTGTGGGGTCCTGACTGCAGATTTTGAGTATTGTGGTGGTCCTGACTGTAGTTTTTTTTAGTATTGTGGTGTCCTGACTGCCTTTTTTAAGTATTGTGGGGTCATAACTGCTGTTGTGAGCATTGTGGGGTCCTGACTGCAGATTTTGAGTATTGTGGGGGTCCTGATTGTAGTTGCTTTTAGCATTGTGGTGTCTTGACTGCCTTTTTTTAAGTATTGTGGGGTCATACCTGTTGTTTTGAGCATTGTGGGGTCCTGACTGCAGATTTTGAGTATTGTGGGGGTCCTGATTGTAGTTGCTTTTAGCATTGTGGTGTCTTGACTGCCTTTTTTTAAGTATTGTGGGGTCATACCTGTTGTTTTGAGCATTGTGGGGTCCTGACTGCAGATTTTGAGTATTGTGGGGGTCCTGACTGTAGTTTTTTTTTAGTATTGTGGTGTCCTAACTGCCTTTTTTAAGTATTGTGGGATCAGAACTGCTGTTACGAGCATTGTGGGGTACTGACTGCAGATTTTGAGTATTGTGGGGGTCCTGACTGCAGTTGGTTTTTTTGTACCATTGTGGGGTCCAAACTGCAGTTTTCGAGCATTATGGGACCCTTACTGCAGTTTTTGAGTAGTTGCGGAATCTTGAATGTAGCTTTTTAGTATTATAGGATCCTGTCTCCAGTCTTTTTTTTTAGCATTGTGTGGTCCTGACCGCAGTTTTTTTTAGCATTGTGGGGTCCTGACTGCAGTTTTTGAATATGATGGGGTCCTGACTGCAGTCCCGATTACAGGTTTTTTTTTAATTCTATTAATAGCATCTAATAATAATGATATTAGTAATCGTAATTAACAGTTTATTTTGATCATGTTTCAGGTCGGGGTGGTGTCGGCGGATGACGTTGATCGAGGTACGAACGGTCACATCTCCTACACCGTCATCTCTGACTGGGGCAACGACATCTTCTCCCTGAATCCACAAACAGGCGTGTTTACACTGACGTCACGTCTCGATTACGAGCAAGTACGTAATACGTTAAAAATTCTCAACCCTTTCTCCATCAACCTCTCGGTATCACTGGAGAATTCATGTTCGTAATTCAGTGTTGTGATATTTTTTACGAACAATTTTGAGTTCTGTTTTCTGTATACGAACTTGTCTCTATGGGGCTCTAAGATCCCCTTCCGGCCTCAGATTCAGGATTGACGCACTTTTCCAGTGTTTCCTCGTTATCTTTCAACATTTTTGTTATTTTTTATTGTTTTTTCCCATATGTCTCCTAATCTGGATCATACATCTCAAGTGAATGAAAATTACATCGTTGGTTAAGCCAACTAGTTTCCTTTTCACATCGGTCATCGTTGTTTCTCAGGAGATCGAACGTTCGAGAAGGAATTTGACCGTTACATTTGGTCTTTGCGGGAGGAGAGGAATGAAAGGAAAAGTTAAGAGAGAGAGAGAGAGAGAAAGAGAGAGAGAGAGAGAGATGTAGGGAGGGAGGGATGTAGAGAGAGAGAGAGGGTTAGAGAGAGAGGAGAGAGATGGGTGTAAAGGGAGATGGAATGGATGTAGAGAGAGTTACAAGGAGTTACAAGGAAAGAAAGTACCCTAGGAGACCTTACGGTCCATTCAAAGAGGGTACCTTTGGACTAGCAATCAAGCGGGTACATGGCTGCTCAGTTGTTTTGCGTCCCTAAATGGCCACTTTTCAATACTTTGTCTAGTCTTGACTTGAACTGGTCAACAGATTCACTGTTGACAACTTCCACTGGAAGTGCGTTCCACTTACCGCAGATACTGTAGGTGAAAAGTTTCCACACAGATTGCGGTTGTAACGCTTCAGTTCAAGTTTGAAGCCGTGATTGCGCGTTCTGTTCTCACTCAGTGGGAAAATATCTCGGTAGTCAACATTGTCAAACCCTCGAAGTATTTTTGAAACTTCGATGAGCTGACCACGCTGTCTACGGGTTTCCAGCGAGAACAGATCTAATTTCCTTAGTCTATCCTCATAACTTTTATGTCGGATAGAGGGAATCAGCTTGGTTGCCCTGGCTTGTACGCGTTCCAATCTCGCGATGTCCTTACGAAATGAAGGACTCCAAAATTGTACGGCATACTCCAGGTGCGGTCGGACAAGTGAGTTGTACAAACACAGTACAATCTCCTTGTTCCGATATCCAAACTGGCGCTTTATATAACTTAGCATCCTTTGGGCCTTTTTCTCCGCCTCAATGCACTGTTTCGAGAACTAGAGATCACTAGTGATTGTTACACCCAAGTCCTTCTCAGTTTCAGTGGATTCAATAGCAGTGCCCTTAAGGATATACTGAGATTGGGGGTTTCTGTGGCCGATATGCATCATTTTGCATTTTCCCTCGTTAAAAGGCATTTGCCACGTGTCCGACCACTCCCCAATCTTCCCAAGATCTTCCTGCAGGCGGGCAGTATTTCCATCCTTTGCAACGTTCATACCAAGCTTGGTATCGTCTGCAAATTTGGAAATCTTGGCAACCATGTCACCGTCCATGTCGTTGACGTAGATGATAAATAGTAGTAGTCCCAGGACAGAACTTTGAGGCACCCCGCTAGTAACGGGCACCCACTCAGTAGCCTGTCCATTCACCACCACCCGTTGCCGTCTGCCACTTAGCCAGTTCTCGATCCAGCCAGCTAATTTTCGGTATATGCCCAGCACACGCACTTTCCGGAGAAGGCGGCGGTGTGGTACCTTATCAAAGGCTTTCTGAAAGTCTAAGTAGACCACATCCACCGCCTTGTCCCGATCTTGCTCACTGAACACGAAGTGGAAGAATTCCACAAGGTTCGTCAGGCATGACCGTTGCCTTCGGAAGCCGTGCTGGGAACTCCTCAGTAGCAGGTTTGACTCTAAATACGACGTCATTTTGTCCACCATCATGCTTTTCATGAGTTTACTGACTATAGAAGTCAGACTGATAGTTCGGTAGTTTGACGGTTGGCTTCGGTCTCCTTTCTTGAAGATAGGAGTCACCTCCGCTTCACGCCAGTCTCTAGGAACGCATTCGGTCCGGATTGACATGTTGAAGATTGCGCTCAGGTGTCGTGACACTTGATCGCGCACTTCTTTGAACACTTTAGGTAGAAAGCCATCCGGGCCAGGTGACTTATTCGTCATTAGGTCACTGATCTTCTTTTTTATTTCCCCTTCGGTGAAGTCCATATCCTCCAGCTTTTCCCCCGAGTAGGGATCCGTTGGCTGGGGAATGGGACCACACTCTCCAGTAAACACTGGAGAAAAGTAGTCGTTGAGGAGGTTAGCATTTTCTGCATCTAAATGCTTTAATGTCCCCTCCTCATTTCTCAAAGGGCCAATCGTTCGACAGATTGGTTTACGGCTGTTCACATATCCAAAAACTCCTTGGGATTTTCTTTACAGAGTCTCGCCACTCGGAGTTCCTCAGACCGCTTAACCGCCCTTATGCTGGACTTCACTCTCCTGGCTAGCCTCTGGTATTCGTCAAAGTCACCCGAGATCTTCGATTGCCGGTACACAGTTCTCTTCTTCCGAAGCAGTTGCCCGATTTCTCGATTAAACTACTTTGGTTCAACAGAAGACCGACGGGGACATTTCAGAGGGATGAAACGCGATTGAAGACTCATGAATGTGGTTTTGAAACTGTTCCACGATTCTTCAACAACATCGCACACTTCTAGCCTCGCGTCAGTCGGTCCAGCACGAAGACCTGCAAAGTTTGCTCCTTTCAAATCGAGTTTCCTCGATTTACTAGTTGTAGGCCCTGCCTTTGGGACTTTAACTACAAATCTAATTAGTCGGTGGTCACTGCCACCGAGCTCTTCGCCAACAGAGCGTTTCTCAACGATGTCATCCTCAGAGGTGAAAACCAAGTCGAGGATATTGTTTCCTCTCGTTGGCTCTCTCACCCATTAAGTCAGGAACTCGTTGTTTGCGAACTCCAGGAGTAGTGCGTTCTCGCCACAGGGTTCTCTGGTTTTCCAGTCAACTTGTGTGTTGAAATCACCCATGACGATACACACTCTGTCTTCGACAAGTTCTCCTGGTAGCTGGTACAGATCTCTGTCCTTTTCACGAGTTGGGCAGGAGACATATAAAGCACTAGGGTCCTGTATTTGGCAGGACCTATCTCTAGGTCAACACCTAGTAGTTCATGGTCAGATACGATGTTGCAATCCGTCGAGTTGAGAGTATCTTTGACATACAACATCACACCGCCACCCTCTCTGTCTGGCCTATCTTTCAGGAAGAGCTGGTAACCAGGAATCGTGAATTCACCTTCAAAGTCTCGGCTTGAGGTTTTTATCCACGATTCCGTTATGGCCACCATCTCAGGTTCCTCTGTTACTATGTTTCCACGGAGCTCAAGAAACTTATTCCTGATTGACCTCGCATTGAACAGAAGAACTTTGAGGGAGTCCCCTAGTGTAGGACTCCCTACGCTCTTCCGTTTCCCGGCTTCTCTGTTTTCGTGGTCACACCCTTTTTGACGACCTTCGAAAAGGTCGTTCCAGGAGTGACACGGGCGTGCTGGCGCACGTCCGCTTTCGCTCTGTTTCGAACGCTCCTTTGGGTGCGTTCCACGACATCTTGAATTAGGTTGACGAGAAAGGCCTTTCCTTTGAAGGAGATATGTACCCCGTCCCTTTGGTAGAGGTCGTCTTTACCGATAAAGGTACCATAGGGGTCCACGAAGAAGACTCCTTCTGCCGTGCAGAGATCCGCCAACCTTCTGTTCACTGCGACGTTTCTTTCGTGAGCGGTTCGGGATGAACCTCTTCTCGGAAGCATCCCAACCACCCCACGTTTGCGGGTTTTAAGCCCTATGTCATCCACGGCTCCCATCACCATTTGGATGGTCTTACCACTGAGGCCAACCTTACCCCCTCTGAGGTAGAGGTCGTTGCCGCTCACCATCAGAGCAACAACTGAATTCTCAGAAATCTGAGCTTTCTCTGCCTCTACTCTGATGTTGTGGTTACCCCGTCCTGACAGGCAGCTTACCTTCACGCTAGTGCGAAGGCGGGCCACTAGCAGCGGCTGCAGATCCCGTGTTTGCGAGTCACCAATGAGGGTGACCTTCCGACACTTGGTCTCTGAAGACGGGGTCTTTCCTTGTGGAAGAGGCCTCCCATTTTCCTCTTTACTCTCCACATTCTTATCTTTCTTCTTCTTCTTGTTTATCTGTTTTTCTTCTATTTTTGGTTCTACTTTTGTTTCAACTTTATTCTTTTTCTTTTTTTTCTTCGTTTTTCCTTTCTTCTTTTTCTCTTTTTCTCTTTTTCCCTCGCTTCAGCTAGCTTAGCTTCAGATGATGCCGGAATCTCCGCTTGGGTACCAGGGGATTCCAACACGTCAGTGGGCGGCGCCTCTTCTAGGCATCGAATCTGAGCTGCGTTAAGGGCTTTGAGTTTCTCCAACTTTCTTTCAAGGATTTTAGCTCTCTCCTCTGAGGCTCTATAGAGATCTTTTAATTTCTCCACCTCTCGCGTCAATATGCAATTAGTGCAGATACTTTCAGGGCTGCATTTTGAGTAGCAGCCCTCCGGAAAGTCAACGCACCACTTTTCTAACTGGCATGTTGCACAGTTGTGTTTTAGACGAACGGGTACTTTTTTGCCTGTCATTTTGAGCGCTTCCTCTCTCTCTGAAAACTCGTGACCAATCAATGATAAAAAAGAGGGGTTGGTGAGTTCTCCCCGCGTGAGTCGCTCCCGCCTATCGATCGGAGGAGTTTCGGATCTTTCAGAAGGCACGCTCGATGTGCTGCTGTTCGTCCGACCGAGTAGTCAAACCTCGGCGTGCCGTGGCTCCCAACCAAGCAGCACTGACGGTCCCCAAAGGGGCCATCGATTTGTCACCAGGTGAACAACAACGAAGCACGCCCCTTACTAAACTCCTACTAGTTTCCTTCACAATGGCCAGGATCTCGGAGTAGCGTTCAATGGATATCCCGCCACACCAAGGAACTCGACCCAAGGCTTTTTATTGGCCTGGCAACCAACATGGAAACAAAGGGCCGTCACCTCGGACCAATGCTACCATAAGCACCCGTCAACGGGCACTGGGAATGGTCAATAATTACGCGCCAGGGAAGGGGTTAATGGGGCACTACCCTCATCCCATTTATCGTACCCCAACGCCTAGGACACTTCTAGTCCTAGTCTCTCGCAACCAGTGAGCGTCGATTGAAGTTGTTTATAGAGGTTCCAAAGCCTCACTTCTGACGCATGAGGTAGCTGCCAGGTCCTTATAGGTAGATAGAGGAAGAAAGGGAAAGAGTGACACGATAGGAGTAGGCTTTTTTTTCTTTTTTTTGTATGAGTGGGAGATAGGATAAAAGTAAAAAAAAGAGAGGGATAGAGTAGAAAAAGGAAGGAATGACGCACTTAGTCTGGAACCTCGTTTTCGACCAAATCGACAAGGCAAGCTCTACCAGTGGTACCCAGAAGAGGTACCCCCGCCGACATAGCTTGAAAAGTCCAAGGTCCACACAAGCTCTCTTCCCGCGACAAGGAGGCGTCACCTCTCCCTCTACTTTCGTTATGAAGAGAGAGCGAGAGAAAGAGAGGGGTGAGAGATGTAGATTGAGGGAGAGAAAGAGAGGGGTGATAGATGTAGATTGAGGGAGAGAAAGAGAGAGAGAGATGTAGAGAGATAGATTGAGAGAGATCGGGAGAGAAAGAAGAATGAAGATGGAAAAAGATAAAGTGAAAGTGAGAGAGAAAGAACGAGAGCGATAGAGAATAAGAGAGAGAGGAGGGGGGGAGAAGGCGAATTGAAAATACGGAAGATCTGCCATTGTGCGATGTCATAATTCAAATTTAATCTCTGATTAACGAATTCGTGCAGATTTTAGTACAAACGTGTTATATTTTGGGGGTAAATACGTTTTGTCGAAGTTGGAAAGAATTAAGACCCTTTCAAATAAACCCATTACACCCATTCAAATGAAGCGAAATGCTTCTTTTTTTTTAATAGCCCCTGTCCCCTCAAAGAGGGGTTTCTTAGTTGACGAATGGGTTTCTCAACTCGTCAACAGTGTCCTCCCGGCCTCATTTAAAGGTTTCTTAGCGGGATTATGGGGTAGATAGAGTTAGTACGTATTGGTGACACTAATTTATTGATTTAGTGTTCAATCAATTATTTAACTTATTTATCCAATTAGCCAGGGAATTTATCGATTTAGTCGCCATTGAATAATCGGTAATGGATTGAGGGTTGCCGACATGAATGGATCTTGGAAGAAGGTAATTTGAGACAATCAAGCAAAAATTGAATTCATTGACCTATTAGTCAATCCAATCCATATTAAACCATCAATTGACTGATTTTTAATCTGTCGAGTTAATTTATTTGATGGTTTTATTGGTTTATTCATTTATGAATTAATCAGTTTGATTGATTAGTTGATCTGTCATGTTATTTATTGACTTATAAATCTGACTATTTAGTCGCAGATTACCAGAATATAAGTAATCAATCCGTCAAATGAATTAATTAAAAAAATTGATCGTATATATTATTATTATTATTAGTGTCACACGTTTTTTTATTTCTTATGTTCCCCTTCCCCTAAAAGCGCATAAAGAAAGACATAAAGATCTGTACGACGTTTTGGTAGATACAAATTTTGTTTTCTTTGCGTCACTGCCTCAAATTCCTAAGCTAGTACATTACGGGGGGAGGGGGGGCAGTAGCATGCAGATGCTCTCGTTATCCAAGTGGATAAAGCGTTGAACTTCCAACGCTTAGGTACCGGGTTCAATCCAAGAATACAAAAAAATAGATGTTTGTAAGGAGCTAGCCGCTTATTTGGCGAACCCGTTGTCTGACACTTGGCTGTCATCACACAGCCAATCACAATACTACTGTCTCTTGACCCCCCTCCTCTTTTCACACGCATAACACATCACTCTCCCGACCGGGAACCTGTTGGTCCTTCACCTTTAGTAGTTCTGCCACTCGCTCTGGTATGTTAGCTATCAACCTCTTGAGAGATTACCTTCCTTTCTTGCTCAATGGTTACCATAATATAAGTAATCAATGCGTCAAAGTGGATAAAGCGTTGAACTTCCAACGCTTAGGTACCGGTTTCGATCCAAGGATACAAAACAATAGATGTTTGTAAGGAGCTAGCCGCTTATTTGGCGGACCCGCTGTCTGACACTTGGACGGAGCTAGCTCCATTCAAACATTTCATCACACAGCCAATCACAATACTACTGTCTCTTATCCCTTCCCCCTCTTTTCACACGCATAACACATCACTCTCCCGAGCGGGAACCTGTTGGTCCTTCACCTTTAGTAGTTCTGCCACTCGCTCTGGCATGTTAGCTATCAACCTCTTGAGAGATTACCTTCCTTTCTTGGTCAATGGTGCTCGGAAGTTATCAGGGTTTGTGGGCTTCTGCTTGTTTGTCCACTAGCCGTATGGGCGTCCCCCACAGTTTAGATCAGGGGGTTTCCAGGCCCAAGAAACTAATAATTCAACCCGTTGGTGCTCGAACTACTCTGTTGCCACTTGAGTGCGCCCTATAATACGGTGCCTCGTCATGCTGTACAATGCACGGATTATCGCTAGACTCCTACTAGATCCTTCGTTAGGAGGCGATCTTGAAGGATATTATGAGGGGGATAATTGCGTCGGTCTCAGGATGGTTCACTCTTAGCCAATGACCCAATGATTCAATCCGTATGTGTTCGAGCTCATAGGACTAAGTCAGGACAACATCACTTGGGATTTCCTGAAAGATTCAGGATATGTCATTGCTAAAAAACGAGGTTGGCTTTTCAATGAATGTCTCAAACAAAGCGAGAGTCCTTGAACCATGTTCAAGTTCGTAATTGACATTACGAAATTATATGTTAATTAAATCAAAATCTTTACCTCATCATCGTTACGTTCCTGAATTATACCAATGGTTATACTAGAATGCTTGTAACTCTAAAGAAAATTATATTTTAATTAGTCGTTTATATTTTTATATTGGGATACCAGGTAATGGCTTCGCCACTCCCCTCGAGGGGGAGCTTGCGCTTCGCTACCAAGATTAAAATTTAAACTCTAAAAAAAAGCAGCCATAGTTAAATTTTTATAAGTTTTATGAACTTCGCCAATTATAATAATTTTAAAAAGGAACCTTAAACTAAATTTCCCCCCCTTTCAAAATATCACGTTGCTAAAATATAGTTATAGAAGATATATCAAAATAAATTTTCTGAACTTCACCATTTGTAATTCTTTGGGTTTTAAAAAATTCACAAAATTTCGATACTTATATTTATTTCTGAACTTCCCCATTTTGTTTTTTGATATTATAAAAGAATTATTAGAAATAACTTTGATAAAAAACCATAAGTCATAACCAAACTAAGATGAAATTATTATTCAAATACTCAAAAAAATTCCCTTCTTAAATTATATAGTGAGTGATGATGAAAATGAATAATTCTGGGGTGGAGAAATTTGAAGGATGATCGATTCGATGAGTAATACAATAGGTCAGCTCTGTCCCTTGGAAGCTAATGGAATCTCAAAAATTACTGGATGATAGAAAAAAATAAACAAAATATAAGTATAAAAAGAGTTGTAGAGGTTGCTAAGCAGTATTAAGGCATAGATCCTGTTGAGTACAACCTCGACAGCCGTGTTATAAGTCATAGCGTGCCTCTTCAAGTTGGTCAACACCCCCTGTGATGGGGGACAGCTAAACTAAAGGTTAAAATAGCCAACTAAAACAGTTCAGGAGTTCAAGGTTGGAATTTTTATTCCTTTTTTATAAGGAGCCCAGCTGGCCACTGCCTACTTGGGCAAAGGTCACCGTAATATTTTTTTCCCTCTATCAACACATACAGATTGTATATAATCTACAGGACATTGCATTTTATTAACAAATTAAATAAAGATATTTTACTTTTTTTTATCGGCGAAAATATTCCATCTGCAATTCACCTTTTAAGTTGGACATTTTTGGACAGGTGATTCAACATTGACACATGGAGATAAAGGGGCCTGGGGCAAAGGAAGGTTGAGAATCACTGCTCTAATGATATAATCAGTTGCTTGGCAACAATGAGGAGCGTCCCTCAGACGAGACCGATGCAGTGCCAATGACTTGCCAGATGATGCCACCTTTCGAAAATTTTACCAAAATGAATAAAGTATTATGAAAGTAAATAGCAATTTTCCTCAAGCCAAAATTGCATTTTCCTAATATTATGACAAAAACTGTCCAAAATTGAGTGAAATAATGTCATCAAGTCTCCCACCCACACGGCATCCATGGGGCATTGATTTTTAGCCATTGTCACGAGAGCGCATGACGAAGGCATGAATAGCAATCTCAAAGCTGTTGTAGCCAAAGTGGGTACGGATGCAGCTGAGATTCCGGAGCGGATGTGGCTGAGATTACGGAGAAAGAAGAGAAATGATTTACAGACATTATTAACATAGGTGTTGAGAGATAACTGACTATCAAAGGTTACTCCCAGATTCTTAACTGCATAAGAAAAGGAGGATTAGTGGCACCAAAGATAAGATAGTGAGAAATAGTTTTGCACCGAACCACCCTACCCCCGCAGGATTGACCGCTAATAGTACCTTTGTTTGTTTGATTTTTGTGTTTCAGAAAGTTGTCCCAGAGTCATTCAGTAATCATGTCACAACCGGATAGTAGGTTTTTAGGAGTCTCTGTAAACAGTCACGGGGAAAAAGTAAGATAAATTTAAGTCATTAGCATAGAAATGAAATGACAGAGGGGGATGATGCATAAAAAACTACCAACGGGAAGATGATGCCAAACAGAAGCGGAACGAAAACCTAGCCTTGCGAAACATCAAAACCTACCTCCGTCCACTGAGATATTTTTAATGTGGGTATGAGTACGAGATGAAAGATACGAGCCGAACTAGTTCTAGAGATACCCAGGGATTCTCGGAGTCATTGAAGAAGAGTGTGATTGTCAATGTCAAATGCTGCCAGGAGGTCTAGAAGTAGCAGAATGGAAGGATGACCAGCGTTGACCGCAAGCCGATGGCGATTTGTTACATCTAGGAGAGCTGACTCAGTCTTAAAACCAGAATGAAAGATCTCAGTGTTGGAGGAAGAAGGGTGATCGAGAATATGTGCTGACGCCAGTCTTTCAAAGACATCTGAGTTGAGAGATTGGGCGGTAGCCTGCAGGGTATTTGAGTTCAGGTTCGGTTTATTTGCCATATGATGAACAGCAGCGTGTGTGCAGTCAGTTGCCACTATTCCAGACGAAAGTGAGGTATTAAGAATATCAGTAAGATAAGAGAGAAGAACAAGGAAGAGCTTGTGGTAAAGTCGTAGAGAGAACGAGTCCTGGGAAAACAGTGTTTTTTCGATAAGGGAAAAAAATAATTTCTCAGGGGACATTAGTGCAAGAGCAAGAAATTCCGATGGGAGAAAAAGGGGAGTTACACAGTGGCGAAGAATAGTGACAGATGGTATGTCAGAGAAGATATGGACTATCCTGGCACATAGGGTAGGTAATTCAGGAGGAGAGATAGGGGGAAAGAGACTGGAGTTTTAGAAGGATAAGATAGCTTAGCAAGAAGCTTGAACAAGGTGTGGTTTGTATTTGTTTTATATATGGATAAAGCGGGTGTGAGCCTCAGAGGCGGACTTTATGACGGCAGTATAGGAGTGAGTAGCAAGGTATATGCTACGGAGAGGGATTCTGTCTCTGCAACACCAGCTCTTATGCTCGTCTGTTTCTTAGCATTTAAACTAGTAGATGATAACTACGTGCAATCTGTCGGCAAATCAAGGTGGGAAGAAAGAGACATGGACGGTGACGTAGGAGGAGAGAATCGGGGATGAAGAGTGGAGTGCTATGTTTAGGGCAGTAAAGGTGATGGCAGGGTCTAACGGGGAAAGCAGATGGGCGAGATCCCAAATTATCTTTTATCCGTTAATGGAAGAGTCAGCGATGAAAAGGCTTGGTGATAGTGTGTGTGTGTGTGTGTGTGTGTGTGTGTGTGTGTCTGTGAGCGTTTAACATAATTTAATATAATTCAATGGATGACAAAAGCTTCAAGGGTCTATCAGAGGTCATCTGAGTTAACACCTGCCCCATAAACTGGATAATGAAGTGGTTATAAATAACCATGGCAGGGGGTCAGTTACGGTTAGGCTATGAATTGGGAAGTATGAAACAACTAGATCAAGTGTATTTCCATTTGTGTGAGTGCGGATAATACTAAAGTAGAGAGAGGGTAAAGTTTAAAAATGTTAAGAAGTCGCAGATACGATGGGAGTATGTTAAAATCTCCCAGAATAAGTAAGGTTGCAGAGAGACATGTATATAAATTCGACCATCTCATCGATGCATCTTTCATTGGGATCACCTGAGGACGATAGACGATTACAATTGTAAGGATTGGTTTTAGAGGAAAGGTTGTAAACAGAGCTTGACAAGTGTTTGGTTTCTCGGGAGAAAGAGATATGGGGCAGCAAGTGAACCAAACGCGTTCCCACGCCTCGTTCTTCTAGAAATGAGGATGAAAAAATACCCCTGGGGAGGATACATTAGCATGAGGAACTTTTTCCCTCGTCTAAGTACGCTTCTGCTACGACAAAATTGGCAAGCTTCTCAGATAAGACCAAGTCACAGATGAAGTTCCTTTTCCATAACGTCAAACTGCAACAATTTAAAAAGCCAGCAGAGGGTGTGGACATTTGATTGGATGTGCGAGGTTTGTAGGAGGAGGAACAGTGTTTTGACAGTTGAGTTGAGGTATGTTTGTCTTATAAATCCCGTCATCTCTAAAGAGAGTCTTGGCGGATAGATTCAAAATAGCTAGATGATTTATTCTATGGTAAATTGATCCGGTAATTCTGCCTGACGTTATATTTATACTGTAAGCTATAAAACAGCGCTCGAATAACAGAGGTTGCAAGCTGGAAGATCCTAGCTTTATATGCATTCGGCGATAACCAAAAATTAGAGGTTTGGGGCAATTGGTACTATTTGGGAAGATGCCGATCTGAAGTATAATTGTAAATTTTCTTAATTCTGCAAGTGTCGCCCATTTTTGAATAGGTATTGAACTGTGTTTGGTTCCTTGTGGTAGCGGAGCAGATATCTCTATCGGTTACGTCAGTGTAGCTTTTGATGGCGACCGTACTAGGGAATGGTCAGACTTACCCGTTTGCGACGCTGTATAGATGTAACTTCTTAGTTGATATCGGGTGGAATGGCGTTGAGGAGATAGATTAGACAAAAATATTGAATGATTTGCCATGTTGTGTGTGTGGATTATCTCGTTGGTAATAGAGAACTTGGCTTTGGGGTAGATTTATTCATTAGAGTATCTTTATGTAGTATGTTTTTTAAAGTTTTGCCCATGTTTCGTGATATATGCTGTGTTTTGTATGTACTAACATGATTGGCTATCGTTTAGCCTACTACGGAGAAAATGCTTTATGCGAAGTTCAAGATAGTGTTTTATGGTCACTACCTAGGCTGAGAGTATAAGTGGTTTGTTGAGGAGGCTGAGAGTGCAACCGGTGACGACGAGGCGAAGTACTTTGTTTTTCCCTTCTGTAGTGTACTGAGGTGAATAGATGCAAAATTTGTTGCCCAGATCGTAGAGACATAGGCCAGTGAGGGGTGGATGTACAGATGTAAGTGTGAAAATGAATTCCTTGGATTACTCTAATGTGGTTCCTGAATGCGCTCGGAGTGCGTTCATTTTTTGTGTGTCACCTTTGTTGTTGTTTATTATGCGTTATTGTAAAATCCTGTGTGACACCGATACTTCGTGTTAATGGGATAGGGTGTTTGTTAGGATGATGCGGTGATGTTTGTTGTTAAGTTTTTGAATTTTGAAGAAAACGATAGAGAATTTTGAAGGAGAAACGGTCATTAGTTTGTGTTGTAGTCAGCGTTCAAGTCGTGTGATGTCGCATTATAGATCTCGAACTGTTTTTAGTGCCCTAAGCGTTGAAGGAAGATGACGATGTCATCGACATACCAATAGAGTGTTGATGTTTGTATTTCGAGAAAGGATGTCATGGAGGAATATGTTGAAGAGCGTGGGGAGAGTAGGGATCCAATTGTGCATGTGATAGGTCCGTGGTAGTTAGATGTGGATTATTGCTTCTTTTTTTTAGGAAGTTGGCAACCATTTTTGTGTACTTAAGTATAGGGTTTAGTATTTTGTTCATAAAAATGTGTCTAGGTAAGGGGTGCTGTTTCCATGTTCAGTATGCAACATCTAACCCTTCCCACCACTCCCGTTCTTCCAACCCAAACCTCCAAACCCCCACCCCAAATGTGGGTATCGAGCGTTAAATGCCCAGATGTAGCCAGGTAGTAAATTTTTTTCTGATATTTTTTGTTTCCTGCCTTGTAAATGTCGCCGAAATGTCGTGGTAAATAAAGGGTTAGAGTTAATTATACTCTTCGTTAGAGTCGTTACGGCACTACTGTATGATTTTCAATAAATACACAACTGTAGATTCATTCGGATCGGTTGACACAAGTGAAGGATTGAGCCTATGTGAAAAAGTAACGGAGTTTGTAAATTAACGTACCCCCCTCGTTTTTTAGTGCTAAACCGAGTTAATTTGGGTTTAAAACCTCGATAAAGTTTCAATTCTTGTTGTGCTCACCTCCCAGTCAGCTTTAATTGGTGTTACAATTAGCAGATATGATGTGACTATGCAGTCTTTTATAACTAATATGTTGTATTGTTTGTACACCACTTTTTTCTATAACGTAAACAAGACTAGTGTTTAAATCTCTCTTATTTTGAAATGTATTTACTAATTTGTTGAAGGATATTTGTAATAGGAATATCTGAGCTTTTTTATTATTCACGTTTTAAAAGGCATCCTATTGAAGCCGTTTTTGTTATCGTAAATCTTTATCGGTTTTTTGTCAAAGTTATTTCCTTTCTCGTATTTATGTATTTTTTTCTGATTATCTCTCCATTAAGTGCCAATGTTCGAATGGAGATGATGAACGCCAATTTCGTCTTTCAAGCGATGTCAAATTACGTCAAAAGCAGCAGAAAAGGATATTTAACTTAGTAGGCTTTCGAGAACTACTAAACTTTCAACCTTTTTTTTTTTTTACTATAACCCAAGCATATCCTTAGATACCTTTAACAAGTATTCGAGTGTATTGTTATAAATTACTTCGTGTTTGCCAGATTCATATTGAATGCCGTGTAAGAGATTATATGTCTATTTTTTTCCCAAAATATTTTATCATTGACTCTCAATTTCAGCAGTTTAACGATTAGCGGTGTCAAGCTAATGGATCCATAATTACCCGGTAGATACGATTACCTTTCTGATACAATAGAGTATAACAGTGGCTGATTTATAGTCTAGTGGTACAAGTTCTTCCTTAATAACTTATTGAATGTAAGAGTGAAGTCATCGACAACTAAGAGTATGTGGAGATAATGGCGGACTGTAAATAGAAATGAACAAACTCAAGTTTGTTCATTTCTATTTACATTTGTCCCGATATCCACCGTTTAACTTCAAAATGTATCACAAAATAATACACTAAATTTTAAATATAAATAGGTAGGCTAGGTGTATTATTAGCATTATTATTATTATCAAAGTATTTGAAAGGGAAATTTGCTACGATCTACGAGGGGCGGTCAATAAGTTTTGCGAATCGGTAGGGCGAAACAGAGGAAGGGGGATGGCGGTTTGTGGGGGTGTTAGGACAAGTTATGACAAGTCAGGACTTGCAGCCGCACGCATCTGTCTCGTCTATTTAAGAAGCAGTAGCTGATCGCAGATCGTCAGTCACAAAATTTTCAACAATGGAGAAGGTTGAGAACCGCGCAGTGATCAAAATTTTTTCCAAGGAAGGCAATAATACAAAAAGAGATCCATAAACGCATGGTTGCAGTGTACACCGACACCGCCCCTTCCTATGCAACCATTGTTCGCTGGAATAGGGAGTTCCGCCATGGTCGTGAGTCCCTTGAAGATGACCCCCGTCCAGGCCGCCCGTCAGACGTGAACAACGAGGACAATGTGGCCCGTGTGGAGAGGATGATCCTCGAAAATCGACGGGTGAAGGTCGAAGAAATCGAGCGAGAACTTGGAATATCACATGGAAGTGTCATCAACATCATCCACGACAATTTGGCCATGACCAAGGTCTCTGCCCGTTGGGTCCCTAGAAACCTCACGAAACCTCACGCCCCATGATCGACTTCAACGTCATCAAAGTCCACAAGAACAGAGTTGCACAAGCTGCCCTGCGCGAGTGCAGTTTCGAGGAGCTCAACCACCTCCCCTACAGTCCAGATCTGGCTCCTAGCGACTACTTTTTATTCCGCCAGCTCAAGGCTGCACTGCGTGGACGCCGGTTTGGGGACGATGAAGATATCCAGCTCACCGTCCAGGAGTGGATTGAACAGCAGTCGGGAGTTTTCTGGTTGTCGGGAATTCGAAGCCTCAAGGACAAGTGGCGCAAGTGCATTGAAGTCGTGAGTAGTTATATTGAAAAATAATAAAACACTTTTCCTCATATCTCGTTTCCTTATATCCTAATTGCAAAACTTATTGACCGCCCCTCGTACTTTCTTTTTAAATAGGCTGCTAGTGCGATCCAGACGGAGGGGAATTGATATGTTAACTTGAGTTCAAGGATTCCATTGCGTATAGTCTCTGCCCATCTATAGTAA
Organism: Ceratothoa steindachneri; assembly: GCA_963969495.1. NCBI lineage: Eukaryota > Metazoa > Arthropoda > Malacostraca > Isopoda > Cymothoidae > Ceratothoa > Ceratothoa steindachneri. The sequence goes on along the minus strand of OZ018338.1, from coordinate 20,231,054 downwards.
ATAGACAATTTAAAGCCTTGAGAAGCCCTTGACTCTATGGGTGTGGGTCTGTGAACAAGCATTGATAATCGGAGTTCTATTCGTAGCTTTCTTGGTCCTCTGCTCGGTCTAAGGATCTGGCTTCTTTGTGGATGTTGATGAAGGTTTCACGACCACATATTTTCACTTCTCTTAACGTAACCAATTCTTTACGAACCCTCTTGTCAGCAAAATCTTATTTGGAAAATACCCACGTTAGTTTTCTGATAATAATAATCATCATTATTAATGAATGGGTATGTTTTTAAGTTAATTTCCCTACAAATCACTTTCATTTGTTCATTTGTAGACGAGCCCCCCCCCCTTCCAAATAAAGAAATACACAAATAGCAGAATTGTAATTACTGCGAAGCCTAACAGGCCCATGCGGACCCTTCGTGGCTCAAAGGAAAGTTACCCATTCCTTAGAACATGCTATAGTTATTCAAGTAAAACAAATAGTGTCTTACACTTCAGTTTGAGTAGAAAAGAAAAAAATAAAGGTGAAATGAATAAGTTTGCTAGATGATTTGCTTGGGGTTGCCTTAATTTGTCGGTCCTTCGCCATCACCAACCTCCTGACGCGAAGCGCTCTTTTCCCTAACGACCTATCCACGGCAATTTCTGCTCATGTTATTCTTCAGCCGCCTGTCCTCTGCTGCTTCCGTTCTAGTGGACCTGCTACCATTCACTTTTGGTAGGACTCGTGTTATGAAAGGATTCCATAAACTCTCCCAACCATCTGCCAAACCTGCAGGGAAGTAACAATTCAACAGTCAGCGATAGCACTCCCGCACAATTTTGACTGCATAGTCATTGCAAAGCGATAGCATTTGTTTTTATTCATTTACAGTCCGTTGCGATTACATGTGATCCATTATCGGTTAATCATATGTGTTACTAGAATCCCTTTACGTTCTGGTTACTTATTTGTATATGACAATACCACCAAACATGAGGTTTTTACCTGCGGCGAAGCAGGTCTATGGGTCAAGCAAATTTCGTGTTGTGTTCATCTTCTGTCCTCAACGAGTCGCTGGCTCAATGTAGCCAGCTAAAACCAATGCTACCAAAGGTAATTGAGGTCCCTGAGTTCTTTGGGTATTTTTAAATAGTTTTTACGCACAGTCCTTATTTAGGCTCAGTGTACCGAAAGAAAGAAGGAGAAGAGGCTAAGCTGGGGCCGGACGGGGCGCTGAGTCCCGTCAGCACTGCGGCCAGGAAGGCAAATCGCTGCGCTCCTTACGGGGCAGTCCCTAAGTTCAAATATGATATAAGTCGACCACCAGGTGGCGCCACCTAGTGGCTAGAGGTGCTAAATCGGGCATTTTTGCCGCAGGTCCACTAGATCTGGTCCCTCTAGTTAGGTTCGAAATTGACTTATTGAGAATATAAGACTCGAAGAGATGGATGAAAGTTGATTATCGGAAGAATATTGTCAAGGACCCAATGAAGAGTTATGGCAAGGACGGAAGAACCCTGAATTAACACCTAACGCTGGACTTTGGTTGTGTACGTATGTAAAGCTTATTTATTGTGGCCAATAGGCGAGTGTTGATGCATCAGCCTCGTGGAAAGGATGATGTTAAGCCACTACTTTCCAAACAAAACAGCAAGAACAGGTTGACATTATGCAACAAATACAAAAAATATTGCAGAATACTAGTACAAAATTATAATCTTTGATAAAATGTCGCTCTGACTGTTCAGTACTACCGGAAAGTCTATTGTCTGGTGAAGAGCGAATGGCGTTGAGTCCTGCGACATACCAACAGTGAAGCAACTTGATATTATTCACGTAAGGCTCTGCAGAGCCATCCAAGAGAGACAACTATCAGTGCTGTCTTAACAGCCTCGTAACCCCTCGGGAAAAGCTGTGCACTGAGGCCCCTACCGAAAACAAAACCAGGAATAAACTATAAATGGTCGGTAATATTAAACATATATTTTTAAGTCTCACTATTTCAATCCCTAGCCATAAAATTCCTTTTCGTATAGTCGTAAATCACTCTAACAGGAAGCGAAGCAGATATGAATTCCTCCCCTTAAGTTCCGAGATGCACATACATGGATTTTGCTGACGCTTCGGAAGCTCGTTTCAGACCGTAAGAAACGAGTTCCTCTTAGCCCATCATATGACATGCATAAACACCGCCCGTCTTACCATTTAAACCTGACGCTTGAGACAAATAGGCTCCACCCATATGCCTTGTCTATATAAGGAAATATTTATTCATTATTCTATACTCTAAGACTCTTAAAATTCCGGGTTCATGGAAATCACTTGTCAATCGAAATCCACCGAAATTAAGACTTAGATTCACTTAAGTTTATTCAATAATTTACTCGAAGGGAAAATTTAAATCATTGTTAAGTTGGTGACAATTATTTTCATATTAAATTGTGCTGCAAGTTGCTTCTATTTAATCTACATTTCATTAGGGAGAATTCGTGTCTGCTAGCGAGAATTGCTGCAGAGAGCTCTTGCCAAACACAAGATAAAAAAACCCCGCCTAATTATTTCTATGAGTTGGGGACACAGCGTCAAGTAATGAGACTTCAGATTCATCTTTATCTATATATTTATTGCTACTTCCGGCAAAATCAGTGTTGAAAAATTGAAAAACATGCTGTACAGCAAAGATTAATCAATACAAATGTTTGATCATTAGAACATGAGCGACAGTATAAATGTCCCTTTGTTTAAGTCGTATGGTCTCGGGTAGATATTGAAAGGACGGGACTAATACTTTAAACCCATCACAGGGAAAGGAGGCGGATGAGAAATTGCGCTTTATACCTGAAATCCTTAAGGGGCTTTTTTGTGCATTACAAGCGTACATGGAGAGGGTAAGTTAACATTTGTAAAATCACGAGCCAGGAGTCAGGAAAATAATGAAATCGCGTAGGGAAAGGCATTTTTACCCTTTCCCCCTGCCTCCTTTTCCTTCAATGGTGAAAAGTTCATTTAATAAGGAAAAACTGAGGGTAAACAGACGCCAAGAGAAAAAATAAGAAAATCACATAAAAAATAATGTCTGTTCTTATATATTGATATTTGTCATGGCTCATTTAATACATTTGGAGCAAAGCTCACAGCGATAAAAAAGTATCTCATTCAATTTGAGTACAAAACACTGCTAATAGAAAACCATCAAAGGCATCTCTACCAGAAAATTTGTACGGTGGTTTAAAAAATTCCTGAAAATTGGAGAAAAACTGTGGGAGTTATCTAACCTGAGTAGGTTACAGAGGAGACTACATAGAGCGAAACCCCTTGTGCGCAAAACATCCAGAATCTGCACCAACCTCCACAATTAAAGCCTAGTCCTCTGGAGTAAGGTTGTTCTTGTTACGGAAAAAAACTGTATGAAATAATTAGGTAAAAATTACGGAAACAGAATACGAATAAAAATGTCAGGAAATCCTAAATTTTAGTGTTTATCATCATCATCATCATCATTAACTCTATAATTTAAGAAGGGGATTTTTATGAGTATTTGAATAATAATTTCATCTTAGTTTGGTTATGACTTTTTTTCTCAAAGTTATTTCTAATAATTATTTTATAATATCAAAAAACAAAATGGTGAAGTTCAGAAATAAATATAAGTATCGAAATTTTGTGAACTTTTTAAAACCAAAAGAATTACAAATGGTGAAGTTCAGAAAATTTACTTTTATATATTTTGAAAGGGAAAAATTTAGTTTCGAGTTCCTTTTTAAAATTATTATAATTGGCGAAGTTCATAAAATTTATAAAAATTTGACCATGGCTGCCTATTTTTAGATTTTAAATTTTATTCTTAGTAGCGAAGCGCAAGATCCCCCCCGTAAGGGGGAGTGGTGACGCCATTGCCTGGTTGTCTTTATATGAATTCGTCCCTGGTACCTGCTTTAAATGCACCCTCCTGGTTTCAGTTCGGGCTTGAGTGGGTTTGCAATTGGAAACTTAGTCAAGCCTATTCGAATACTTGCTTCGGGTCAGGGAGCTTTTTGGCGTACTCAATAGTGAAAGATAATATGGATAGTATTAGGAGATAGTTGTTGAAAGTTGGAAGGAAGGGTTTTGCCTTGGTTTAGAGGGCATCGAAGGCATTTATTTACTCATGTTCTTTTGTTTTTATTTAGTGTTTTTGTCATCTTGTTTTTTTGTTTGTTCTTCTTTGTATTCTTCTTATTTGTGTTTGTCTTCTTAGATTTGTTTATTTATTCTGTGTGAACTTTTGAGCTTTCGAGCCTTTATTGGCGGTCGAGTTCAGCGATTCCCCCCGTATTCGTGTTGGTTCTATTTCTTTCGTTAGTTTATAACAGAAATGTTGTCTCATTTTGTTGTACTATTATTGTACCGCGTGTATGAGTGTTTTATGTCTATAATGGTATTGTGTTTCCTTTGGAGCAAACTTTAGTGCGTGGGAATAATCGATTGCGGGCGACTTTATCTTGCAATCCGGCAGGGATCTTGATATTGCCACCTGTTGCCCTTAGTTCCGGGATGATGTCATTTTCCAATGTTGACCAGACCCCTTTGCCCAATTTCTGCGTTACGATATTAATGGGCTCCAGACGTTGTCTGCGGTTCAGGTCCCTTTGTCGAAGATGGTCGCTCCTTCTGTTTTCTTTTCCTGCTGGCCGCTTGAGTCACTACTGCAGCGTAGATGAGCTTAACCCGGATGAACATTAGGTATATTTTCCTGATGTTGGCCGAGCTAAGGTTTCTAAATCTGTACAACTTGGAGATTTCTCTCTTCGCCAGATTCTGCATCTACTTGTAGTGTCTCGAGTATCCATGGTTGGAGATTTTTAGGCCTAGGACGGTGCCTTCGGCGGAGTAACCCATCTATTACGATGGGCCACGTCAACTTGCGGCTCAGCGGGAGGATCCTGAACTTGTCCCTGTTAGTTCGGATCTTCCATCGTCTCTTGTATTGGTTAAAATTAGAGATTTCCGCCTTAGTATGAGCTGCCTGTGCCCTTGCTTTCTTCGCCGTACTAGGGACGATTTGTGTGATGTCATCTGCGAATTGCAGATACATCGTGTCTCTGTGTATCGGAGTAGGGAGGTCGATGGTGAAGACCAGGTAGAGCAGAGGTCTCAGACAGCTTCCCTGTGGACCTAACGCTTTGAGTTTGAACTCTGGTCCTCTGTGTTCTTCGATCATGAGACGCGCCTTTCTGTCCATGACGAAGTCATAGAGGATTTTTTCCAGGACCGGCTTAGCTGGAGGCCTAGGATCTTGTATTGGAGTCCTTCAGCTCAAACCTTGTTGAAGGCCTTCTGCATATCCCTCAGCACGATGTCTACATAATAACCCTTCGGTCGGCAATATGCGATCTTTTCCATTAGTAGCACCAGGGCCATGTTTGTGCCCTTTTTAGGGTGAACCCATGTTGTTGCACGTTGTGAGCTCCTAGTTCGTTCAGTTAAGCTTGTAATCTATCAGCTATAATCTTCTCAAAGATCTTGCCGGGTATATCGAGGAGAGAGATTGGGCGGCAATTAGCCACTTGGTCTTGGGGCTTGTTCCCTTTCGGGATGAAGATGATTTTAGCCATCTTGTACCCGTCTGGGAAGTAGCCTGTATTCAGGGCTGCGTTCATGGTGTTCACCAGGCCCTGAATAATTTGCCGTAAGGCATTCACAAAGTTGTTCTTCGTGAGTCCAGACCAGCCAGGTGCCCATTGTTTGACGGACCTTATGGTGTTTATGGTCTCTTCACTGGTAATAGGGTGTGGGTGGGTCCTATGTATCATCGTTCCGAGGCCTGATCTTAGAAATCCTAGTCTAAGTCATCGTTCTCCTCAGGTGATATTGCAAAGATCTTTTCCCAGTGTCTTCTAAATCTTCTTTCGAGAGATTCCGGATCTTCTATGATATTTCTGGGGTAGGAGGTAATCCCTTAAGTTTTCGGATGTTATTCTAAAAAGTTACGAGACTGCTTTCCCTGTCTAGTCTGCCTATGATATCGTCCCAGATTTCTCTTTGCTTTTCAAGGATAATATTTTTTATTCCTCGCTTAGCTGCCTCATTCTGGCTGTCCTTTCCCTGTGTGGGCCTGTTCTGTCGATTTATTCATATATTTTTCTGTGCTCCCTGGCGATATCCCTCATTTCATCCGTCTACCTAGGTTGTGGAAGCATTTTGTAAGAGATTCTGGGGACTCATCTCTCGTCTGCTTGAGTGAGGAGATCATTGATCTTATCTATCTCCTCATCCATTTCTTCGAGATTTGCATCGCTCAGATCAGCTGGATGGTAGTCGCTGAGCATCTCTCTGTATTGCTCCCAGTTAGCTTTCGCATAACTTTTCCTAAGTGGGACGGGCTTGAGCATTGTAGCCAGAAGCTCGGCATCTGGTGTTTAGGTCGCCTCCTAGCAACGCCAGCCTCCTGTGCCCGAAGAGGGCGAAGTTGTTGATCGGCAGGTATTAGCGTCTAGGCGGTTGGTAGGCTGCCGTCACTGTTAGATTTTTCATTTTAAATTTAATGATAGGCTTTACTCAAATTATTATCTTATCTTTACTTAACCTTAGTTTCAGCAGACAAATCAGAAAACGTTAATTGATACTAAAGCTATCGGGGCAAATTTCTGAGATTGATACATCCAAAGCCTATTTTAGGGGCGAATGTTCTGAAATGGATCAAATTAAACCTATTTTTAAAAATTAATACATCGAAACATATTTTGTGGGCGAAAGCGCTGAAATTGATCAAATTAAACATATTTTAAGGGAATTTTTTTTTAAATGAATACATCGAAGCATATCTTATGGGCGAAAGCTCTGAAGTTGATCAAATTAAACATATTTTAAGGGGGGAAGTCATGAAATGGATACAATTAAACTGATTTTAAAAGTAAAGTTCTGAAAACGATACAATTAAGTCTATTTTTAAGGTGCAAATTTCTTAAATTGATACATCTAAGCATATTTTAAGGGCGAAAGGTCTGAAATTGATCAAATTAAATTTATTTTAATTAAGGCAGAAAGCTATGAAATTGATACAATTAAACCTATTTTAATGGAAAAGTTCTAAAATTGATATAACTAAACTTATATTAAAAGGCCAATTTCTGAAATTTATACATGTAAGCCTTTTTTAAGGGGAAAAGTTCTGGAATTAATTTTTAATGAAACCTATTTTAAGGGGGAAACTTATGAAATTGATACAATTAAACCTTTTTTAAAAGGGAAACTTCTGAAATTGGTACATCTAATCCCATTTTAAAGGGGGAAAATTCTGAATTTGATACATCTAATTTTATTTTAAGGAGGAAACTTCAGAAATTGATCAAATTAAACCTATTTTAACGAGGAAAGTTTAAAGTTGATACAATTAAACCTAATTTAAGGGGAAAGTTCTGAAATTGATACAATTAAGGCTATTTTAAGGATCAAATTTCTGAAATTGATATATCTAAGCTTATTTTAAGGAAGAAAGTTCTGAAATTTACAAAATTCACTAAACAATTTTAGATGTAACGAAAGTCAATCTAGAACCTGTCGCATTTTTTTTTGGGGGGGGGGGGAGGGGGAACTGTTTTATGACTACTATCGCAGGTTTAAATTAATATTTTATTGTGTTTCTTTTTTAGTTTTATTGATATGGCTGATAGAAGGGGTAAAAAAATTCTAAGAAAAACCTAATAAAGATGTAAAGATCGATACCTTATTCATCGCTGAGAATAGGTCTCATGAAGATAGCGGTTTTAAAGAAAATAGCCATCATTGTGATGTCGGTTTGGAACGAAAATAGGCCTCATAATTATGACGGTTTTAAAGAAAATAGCCATCATTGTGATGTCGGTTTGGAACGAAAATAGGCCTCATAATTATGTCGGTTTGGAAGAAAATAGGCTTCATAAGGATATCGGTTTTGAAGAAAATAAGCATTGTGATGGCAGTTTGGAAGAAAATACGCCTCATGACAATGGCAGTTTGGAAGAATATAGACATAATAATGATCTCGATTTGGAAGAAATTAGGCCTCATAATTATGTCTGTTTGTAGTAAAATAAACATCATTATGATGGCAGTTTGGAGGAAAATAGGCCTCCTGATGATGGCTGTTTGAAGGAAAATAGGCCTCCTGATGATGGCGGTTTGGGAGAAATAGAGTTGAATGTTCACCGATAAAAAAAGTAACCATTGAATGTGTGAATGTATTTTAGTGGTTTAGGTACATAAGAATGGTAGTTATGTATGTCGGTAGTGCTGTTCATCCCTCCAATCGTGGACGAACTCCTACGACCGAATAATGAAATGCACATAAAGATCAAAATGATAATCGCTGGTGATTCGAAAGCACCAGGGCTGGTCCTCGTTGAAGACGGGGGGAGGTGGTATTAGTAGTATTGTGTTTTTGCACCAACCAACGACCTAAGTGACCCGGGGGAGTGGGGGTATGTGAATAGGAGTACCCCTAATAAGGGGTGCTGGTATCGCATCGGCAGGGCTTAGGAACAAAGGAGAGTGTGGGTACGTCGTTCTGTGAAGATGAGGAGGGAAATGATAGCGGCGTTGTGTTTGGTTATGTGCGTAATAATGCGTGTGGGATACCTATCCTCGCGGCGGTATCAGCGCATCCGCCAATGGGCGGCGAATTCGTAACGCGGTTAAAGGTTTTTGTACCCGCGCTCGATGGGCTCGAACCCGTGCCTAGACGACAGAAATCCAACGAGGTATCCAATAAGAATCGCCATAAGTGAGATATTACATAATAATACATAACAGTTCAGTAGAATGAGTGGTAGTGAAATGAGTAGTAGTACAAAATAGATCAGTGGAATGAGTGGTGGCACAAAATAGATCAGTGGAATGAGTGGTTGCATAAAATAGATCAGTGGAATGAGTGGTTGCACAAAATAGATCAGTGGAATGAGTGGTGACACAAAATAGATCAGTGGAATGAGTGGTTGCATAAAATAGATCAGTGGAATGAGTGGTTGCACAAAATAGATCAGTGGAATGAGTGGTGACACAAAATAGATCAGTGGAATGAGTGGTTGCATAAAATAGATCAGTGGAATGAGTGGTTGCATAAAATAGATCAGTGGAATGAGTGGTGACACAAAATAGATCAGTGGAATGAGTGGTTGCATAAAATATATCAGTGGAATGAGTGGTTGCATAAAATAGATCAGTGGAATGAGTGGTGACACAAAATAGATCAGTGGAATGAGTGGTTGCATAAAATAGATCCGTGGAATGAGTGATTGCATAAAATAGATCAGTGGAATGACTGGTTGCATAAAATAGATCAGTGGAATGAGTGGTGACACAAAATAGATCAGTGGAATGAGTGGTGACACAAAATAGATCAGTGGAATGAGTGGTTGCATAAAATAGATCAGTGGAATGAGTGGTGACACAAAATAGATCAGTGGAATGAGTGGTTGCATAAAATAGATCAGTGGAATGAGTGTTGACACAAAATAGATCAGTGGAATGAGTGGTTGCATAAAATAGATCAGTGGAATGAGTGGTGGCATAAAATAGATCAGTGGAATGAGTGGTTGCATAAAATAGATCAGTGGAATGAGTGGTGGCACAAAATAGATCAGTGGAATGAGTGGTGACACAAAATAGATCAGTGGAATGAGTGGTTGCATAAAATAGATCAGTGGAATGAGTGGTGACACAAAATAGATCAGTGGAATGAGTGGTGACCCCAAATAGATCAGTGGAATGAGTGGTTGCATAAAATAGATCAGTGGAATGAGTGGTGACACAAAATAGATCAGTGGAATGAGTGGTTGCATAAAATAGATCAGTGGAATGAGTGGTGACACAAAATAGATTAGTGGAATGAGTGGTTGCATAAAATAGATCAGTGGAATGAGTGGTTGCATAAAATAGATCAGTGGAATGAGTGGTTGCATAAAATAGATCAGTGAAATGAGTGTTGACACAAAATAGATCAGTGGAATGAGTGGTTGCATAAAATAGATCAGTGGAATGAGTGGTGACACAAAATAGATCAGTGGAATGAGTGGTTGCATAAAATAGATCAGTGGAATGAGTGGTTGCATAAAATAGATCAGTGGAATGAGTGGTGACACAAAATAGATCAGTGGAATGAGTGGTTGCACAAAATAGATCCGTGGAATGAGTGGTTGCATAAAATAGATCAGTGGAATGACTGGTTGCATAAAATAGATCAGTGGAATGAGTGGTGACACAAAATAGATCAGTGGAATGAGTGGTTGCATAAAATAGATCAGTGGAATGAGTGTTTGCTTAAAATAGATCAGTGGAATGAGTGGTTGCACAAAATAGATCAGTGGAATGAGTGGTGACACAAAATAGATCAGTGGAATGAGTGGTTGCATAAAATAGATCAGTGGAATGAGTGGTGACACAAAATAGATCAGTGGAATGAGTGGTTGCATAAAATAGATCAGTGGAATGAGTGTTGACACAAAATAGATCAGTGGAATGAGTGGTTGCATAAAATAGATCAGTGGAATGAGTGGTTGCATAAAATAGATCAGTGGAATGAGTGGTGACACAAAATAGATCAGTGGAATGAGTGGTTGCATAAAATAGATCAGTGGAATGAGTGGTGACACAAAATAGATCAGTGGAATGAGTGGTTGCATAAAATAGATCAGTGGAATGAGTGTTGACACAAAATAGATCAGTGGAATGAGTGGTTGCATAAAATAGATCAGTGGAATGAGTGGTGGCATAAAATAGATCAGTGGAATGAGTGGTTGCATAAAATAGATCAGTGGAATGAGTGGTGGCACAAAATAGATCAGTGGAATGAGTGGTGACACAAAATAGATCAGTGGAATGAGTGGTTGCATAAAATAGATCAGTGGAATGAGTGGTGACACAAAATAGATCAGTGGAATGAGTGGTGACCCCAAATAGATCAGTGGAATGAGTGGTTGCATAAAATAGATCAGTGGAATGAGTGGTGACACAAAATAGATCAGTGGAATGAGTGGTTGCATAAAATAGATCAGTGGAATGAGTGGTGACACAAAATAGATTAGTGGAATGAGTGGTTGCATAAAATAGATCAGTGGAATGAGTGGTTGCATAAAATAGATCAGTGGAATGAGTGGTTGCATAAAATAGATCAGTGAAATGAGTGTTGACACAAAATAGATCAGTGGAATGAGTGGTTGCATAAAATAGATCAGTGGAATGAGTGGTGACACAAAATAGATCAGTGGAATGAGTGGTTGCATAAAATAGATCAGTGGAATGAGTGGTTGCATAAAATAGATCAGTGGAATGAGTGGTGACACAAAATAGATCAGTGGAATGAGTGGTTGCATAAAATAGATCCGTGGAATGAGTGGTTGCATAAAATAGATCAGTGGAATGACTGGTTGCATAAAATAGATCAGTGGAATGAGTGGTGACACAAAATAGATCAGTGGAATGAGTGGTTGCATAAAATAGATCAGTGGAATGAGTGTTTGCTTAAAATAGATCAGTGGAATGAGTGGTTGCACAAAATAGATCAGTGGAATGAGTGGTGACACAAAATAGATCAGTGGAATGAGTGGTTGCATAAAATAGATCAGTGGAATGAGTGGTGACACAAAATAGATCAGTGGAATGAGTGGTTGCATAAAATAGATCAGTGGAATGAGTGTTGACACAAAATAGATCAGTGGAATGAGTGGTTGCATAAAATAGATCAGTGGAATGAGTGGTGACACAAAATAGATCAATGGAATGAGTGGTTGCATAAAATAGATCAGTGGAATGAGTGGGTGCATAAAATAGATCAGTGGAATGAGTGGTGACACAAAATAGATCAGTGTAATGAGTGGTTGCATAAAATAGATCAGTGGAATGAGTGGTTGCACAAAATAGATCAGTGGAATGAGTGGTGACACAAAATAGATCAGTGGAATGAGTGGTTGCATAAAATAGATCATTGGAATGTGTTGTTGCACAAAATAGATCAGTGGAATGAGTGGTTGCATAAAATAGATCAGTGGAATGAGTGGTTGCACAAAATAGATCAGTGGAATGAGTGGTTGCATAAAATAGATCAGTGGAATGAATGGTTGCACAAAATAGATCAGTGGAATGAGTGGTGACATACATAGATCAGTGGAATGAGTGGTGACATAAAATAGATCAGTGGAATGAGTGGTTGCATAAAATAGATCAGTGGAATGAGTGGTGACACAAAATAGATCAGTGGAATGAGTGGTGACCCCAAATAGATCAGTGGAATGAGTGGTTGCATAAAATAGATCAGTGGAATGAGTGGTGACACAAAATAGATCAGTGGAATGAGTGGTTGCATAAAATAGATCAGTGGAATGAGTGGTGACACAAAATAGATTAGTGGAATGAGTGATTGCATAAAATAGATCAGTGGAATGAGTGGTTGCATAAAATAGATCAGTGGAATGAGTGGTTGCATAAAATAGATCAGTGGAATGAGTGGTGACACAAAATAGATCAGTGGAATGAGTGGTTGCATAAAATATATCAGTGGAATGAGTGGTTGCATAAAATAGATCAGTGGAATGAGTGGTGACACAAAATAGATCAGTGGAATGAGTGGTTGCATAAAATAGATCCGTGGAATGAGTGATTGCATAAAATAGATCAGTGGAATGACTGGTTGCATAAAATAGATCAGTGGAATGAGTGGTGACACAAAATAGATCAGTGGAATGAGTGGTTGCATAAAATAGATCAGTGGAATGAGTGGTTGCATAAAATAGATTAGTGGAATGAGTGGTTGCATAAAATAGATCAGTGGAATGAGTGGTTGCACAAAATAGATCAGTGGAATGAGTGGTGATACCAAATAGATCAGTGGAATGAGTGGTTGCATAAAATAGATCAGTGGAATGAGTGGTGACACAAAATAGATCAGTGGAATGAGTGGTTGCATAAAATAGATCAGTGGAATGAGTGGTGACACAAAATAGATCAGTGGAATGAGTGGTTGCATAAAATAGATCAGTGGAATGAGTGGTGACACAAAATAGATCAGTGTAATGAGTGGTTGCATAAAATAGATCAGTGGAATGAGTGGTTGCACAAAATAGATCAGTGGAATGAGTGGTGACACAAAATAGATCAGCGGAATGAGTGGTTGCATAAAATAGATCATTGGAATGTGTTGTTGCACAAAATAGATCAGTGGAATGAGTGGTTGCATAAAATAGATCAGTGGAATGAGTGGTTGCACAAAATAGATCAGTGGAATGAGTGGTTGCATAAAATAGATCAGTGGAATGAATGGTTGCACAAAATAGATCAGTGGAATGAGTGGTGACATACATAGATCAGTGGAATGAGTGGTGACACAAAATAGATCAGTGGAATGAGTGGTTGCATAAAATAGATCAGTGGAATGAGTGGTGACACAAAATAGATCAGTGGAATGAGTGGTGACCCCAAATAGATCAGTGGAATGAGTGGTTGCATAAAATAGATCAGTGGAATGAGTGGTGACACAAAATAGATCAGTGGAATGAGTGGTTGCATAAAATAGATCAGTGGAATGAGTGGTGACACAAAATAGATCAGTGGAATGAGTGGTGACACAAAATAGATTAGTGGAATGAGTGGTGGTACAAAATAGATTAGTGGAATGAGTGGTAGTACAAAATAGATCAGTAGAATGTGTAATAGCTGCTTTGCTATACTAAACCAGTCAACTAGATTTTTGACGTCTGCTACTATCTTCTTGCATTTTAAGGAATTTCACTTCTCAAGCTTCTCTTACTCTTCCATCAACTCATGCCAATCATCACAAGCATCGTATCAAAATTCTTTTATCGTCCTTTAGCAATATTTCGGTATTCCGCAAAGATTTCCTTGAAATACTCTCATATCGACCACTTTCAATCCTTTACCCAAAGGGCAGACCAGAGTTTCTGGTCCTTCTAAACGAAATTCAACGTCGAAAGGTGTGTGGTAACGCACATAGGGCTTGGTAACATTTAACGAGATTACAATATGGTCAGTCAAATTTTAAACAAGATCTACATGGGAAAAGATTTAGATGTCTTAATTTCAAGCGATCTAAAATGTTCAAAACAACGAGCAAATAAGGGTTCAAATCGAAGCGTTTAAATCGAAGGACATTATTCTTCCCTTATATAAAGCGCTTGTAAGACCTCATTTGGAGTATGCGGTGCAATTCTGGTCTCCATATTTGCGAAAGGACATTGCAGTATTGGAACGCATCCAACGACGAGCGACGAAATTAATTCCTGAACTTAGAAATAAATCGTGCGAAGATTGAGACCTTTAATTTACTCTCACTGGAACGTCAGCATGTGCACGGCAAATTTATTAATCTTCAAAATATTAAACAGGTTTACTAATACAAATTATTACTTAATATTATTATTTGAGCTAAATAACCGAACGGCAACTAGAAATAATGATTTCAAATATAGAGAAGATTATTTCTTTTCTTATAAAATAACAGGTTATATTAGGGTCGAAAATAACTTTGGATACTTTATCTTTACAAGATCCAAATATCGTTCAGTCGTAATTTTTCGGGGGGAGGGGTGTTTCCAGTCAAATTGGATTTCATTATTATTATAGACGAAAAGAAAAACTACGAAAACTTGTGAAAAAAATACATTCTTAAAATTAAAAAAATAAATAGTGCATTTTGAGATGCATCACGCAAAAGTGATAGATTGTGCTGTTTAGAAGGTGGACAATTCTACGACCGCCCCGGACGGCACAAACGCTAGGTAGGCCAAGTTCAAGTTAATGAAAGTGATCAAATGTGTGGTAGGTTTTCATAGGTGTGAAATTGTTTCCTAGTTTGCCCTGGAGTTGAGGGCATCACTAGCATACTTTCTTCTTATTGTTTGTTTACAAAAAAAAAATTCCTCCCTCAATAATATTGGTGACCGTCTATGACGGTCAAGTTCTTCCATTGTTATAAATTTTGTCTATTCTTTTAGTAGATTCTTCCGTCGTGGCTTTCAAGCCTTTCAAGAAGTTTTTTGCTAACTATTCTTTACTAGTTTCATATAGGCATTTTTGCCTCTTTCATTTGTACTTTATAACTTTGTTATTTATTAATTCTTTATTTTCTTTCTACGTAAATTTTAGCTTTGCTTGTTGTTTCTGCAGTTAATTTATCTACCTCTTTTTATTTTCGTTTACGTTATTTAATTATTCATTTTTTATTTTTTATTCGAATCTTAGTTTGGCCACTTCGCGGGCGTGATTCGAAATATACTAGAACCTAACCCTAGCCCGACGAAATTCACCGACAGTGAAATCGTTCAGGCGGCGCTTATAGCGCATGTAAGCATAACGCTTCTGTTTGAGGGCCTTCTCAAACTCGGCCGACCACCACGGGAGACGTCGGCGTGCAAAACGGACAGACGTTCTGGGAATAGTAGTCAGGCCCGTGGCGATATGTTTGCCGGAGAAGAATTCAACGGCCTTATCTACCAACCTAAATTCCTCGACTGAGATAGAGAATTCAGTCATTTCCTGAAATGCAGGCCACCGCGCCCGCGCCAAGCACCAGAGAGGTGGTATCTCAGGCGGCAGTTGCCCTGGAAATGATATTTGAATGGGAAAGTGATCACTACCATGGAAATCATCGACCACCCCCCCAATCAAAATTAGGCTGTGCATCCTAAGAGCGCAAATATAGATCAAGGCAAGAAAATGAAGCGGTTCTCGGGCAGTGATGTGTAAACTCATACACATTTAGGACACCTATCTTAAGCTCTTCGATCAGATCATCAAGGACTTGTCCCCTGGGATTTATTAAGTAATCTCCCCAGAGAGGATGCCTGCCTCTCAGATCTACAAGCAAGGGAAAGGGCCTCGGCAACCGTGCCACGACGCGGCGGAAGTCTCCCGCGTCGAAGTCAGCTGATGGTTGAATGTACGCAGAAATAATAGTATACCTCCTATCCAGGTGAAGCTGCACAGCCATTGCCTGAAAGGAGGTATCTAAAGTGAAAAGAAGAACGGAGACATCTTCCCAGGTGTAAACCGCGCATCCGCCAGCCCGGAGGCACGCGTCTAGCATGGTCTCCTGCATAAAAATAGCTAACGGTGAACGGGACAAGACGAGCCTCCGCAGATCCTCCCATTTGGCCCGGAGTCCACGGTAATTTCTTTGAAGGAATACGTCCTCCAAGCCTAGCTCGGAGGAGACGTAGGGGCCCTCCTCGAACAGAAGACCTTCAGGGTAATGCCCGTACGCTTTCCGGAGGCAGAACCCCGAGTGCTGTTGGCCGGACAAAGCGCTCAAGGCGCGGTCGCCTTCGAGGACTTATTGGGGAAGGTTGGGCTCACCATGTGAGTCTTTTTCTCCCTCCGCCTTGAAACCTTAGGCGGGCGTTGCACCGTCTCCGAGCCACTCAGCCCACCACTAGGCGTGGGTGAAGGAGCCGAAGCTACTTTGTTGCTGTCCTCCTTTCGGGGGGGAGCTTTAGGAACCCCGGAAGATGGCCTGGCGACCAACTTCTGGGGTGTTGCTTCCTGTGAGTCTAACGACTCGGTGGAGGCGCGGGGCCGTTTCGCCTTACCGGAAACGGTCACGCTGGTGGAAGGGGGGGATGATCCCTGGTTTTAGCCGGGGCTGGTGTTAACCCCCTCGTGCCGCCAGCTTTACCAGGGGGGCGCCCGGGTTGAGTAGAACCTGCAGAAGGGCTCCGAATGGGCGAAGAAACAACCGTGCTTGTTGACCTAGATGGGCCAGGAGCAGAGGGTGTCTTTCTAACCATTGAGGCATAAGACGTCCCAGGTAGAGCCGGGCGCGCCAGGACCAAGTCCTTAGCCTCACAGAATGAAAGTCAATCCTGGGCCTTAACGGCCAGGATTTCTTTCTCAAGGAGATATGCACCACATTGCTTCGAAGAAGCGGGGTGCGGCTCTTCGCAATTGACACACTTGGCCGCACACGATTTGGACTTATCGTGTGCGGCCTTAGAGCAATATACACATACTTCGGGTGATCCCGACTTTACACGTGTACATGAGCGATTCGTATAGCCGAAGCGGTGACAGTAATAGCACCTCCGCGGCAGTGGCACGAATGCCTTCACGCGGTAGCGGTACCAACCAGCACGCACCAACTCAGGGAGCTTGTCACAGTCGAACGTGACGAAGAGTGTAGCGGTGGGTCTCGAGGCCCCTTCCTGTTTTCTCATCACGCGTTCGACCTTGACCGCCCCATGGTCAGCCAGCTCTAAGGTGATGTCCTCTATGGATGCGAGTTCCCTCGCATAAACTACTCCTTTCACAAAGTTCATGGTAGAGTGTGGCATCACACTCACCGGGGTTCCATCAAGTGTCCAAAGAGCACTTATCTTGGCCGCCTCGGAGGGATTCGCCGCATTCGCCAGAAGGCTCCCGTCCGAGAAAGTGTCATCTTCGGCTTTCTACCAATTACACTAGCTAATGCTCCCCTCTGATGGATCATGTTGCCTTTGGCTAACATGCTGCCATCAGTGGAGCGAATAACGAGGAAGCGTTTGAAGGCAGGGGGCTCGAAAACGCCAGGTAGCCTCTGAAAGAGGGGCCACGATGTTATCGAGGCTCCAACCTGCGCCCCTTTGGTCTTAGTCTGGGGCTCCGCGCCCGAAGGGGGCAGAGGGGCTGGATGGGCCAATTTTGGCTTGGTCTCTTACCGAAGTGGCAGCAGATCCATCTGTCCCAGCAGCCCCTGCGGATGGAGAGGAGTCCCTAGGCTTCTTATTCTTTTTTCTTTTTAGGAGAGGAGGGCGGGGAATTAACCCGCTTCTCCCCTCCGCCGGCAGAAGCCCACTGGCGAAATAGACCGGCCTCAGCCAGCTCCTTCTCCGAGATGAAGAAGGTCCTGGCAGTCGCAGGGGCACCGGTCGGAGGAGGAGATCCCTCCCCTTCTTGTACTGCCTCGGAAACCCTAGCCATTTGAGGAGGACCTTGCATAGGGGCGGGCACGAGTTCGGTGCTGGGCGCCGAGCCCGGTTTCGCTCCCATGGAAGGCCCTACCGTTTGAGGCTGGGTTCCCTAAAGAAATATGTCTCTCTCAGGGAGGGCCTCTAGTTGGCCATCCCCTTCCCCCCGGACATCGCAGGTCCCGTTGGCAGCGTTGTCACAAGTCACGTGTGGGGAGGCACAGGCCTTGACCCCGGCAAGGCTGAATATTCCCTCTCCCCCCTAAGGGAGTTTGTTTACCGAGCCGCTTCAATGGGGAGTGGTCGGCTACGGGCTGCCTGCTAGCTTTCTTGGCAGTCCCCTTGGAAAGAAAAAGGCGACTGCGGCTGGAAAGAGGAAGGTGCCCGAAAGCACCTCCAGAGAAGGGGTGAGAGGGAGTCACCTACACACGTAGGCGAAGGAGAGCAGTAAGCCTCCTCTCCGGTTAGAGAAATTTGGAGGATCCCCTCCCCAAGCACACGGGAGGGACCTCCATTTTTTTCTGTGGCGCTGCCCGAGGGCGGCTCCGTCGATGGATAAGCGGAAATTGATGGTAGATTTTTAATTTTTTTATCATTGCGCATGGGGACCCAAAATTTTTCACGGGATGCATACGCTCATCACCCCTCGCAGTAGCCCACCCTGTAAGGGGTGCTTACAGGCCTGGCAGAGCCAGGTGCCGCCATTGAGGACCACCTCTCCCGCCTGGTGGCCTGGCAGTCCCTCGGCATGGTGGCTCCACCTTGGACACGGCGTATAAAGAAATATATGGTGAAGCGAGGAGGAAAGGGGATGTGAGGATGGTATGTGTGGGCATGAAGCAGGTTGTTAAAAACCCACTACCCCAGACCAGAGCTCAGGGGTTAGGGAGCGTTGTCCCCTCCCCCCTCAACCCCAATCCAGGACGGTTGGCTGAGAAGAAGGTCAGCATCTACCCTGTGAAACTAGAGGCTGACCAGTGAAAGTTGTGGGAGAAGTTGTATGGAAAGCGAGGAAACTGGGGGGAGGGGGGGGCACTAGTGTTTTGAAGGAAGGAGAAGAGGCTAAGCTGGGGTTGGACGAGGTGCTGAATCCCGGCGGCCCCTTTTCCTTTACGATTGATTTTATCCATCTCGGCAGCTGTCGCCCTTGCTTGAACTCCAGCGTTCCTGATTGGACTTGGAACGATTTGTGTGATGTCATCTGCGTATTGCAAATATATTGAATCGTCCCTCACTGGAGCAGGAGGTCTATTGTATACCCGAGGTACAGCAACGGAGTCACACAGCTGCCTTGTGGAACTCCCGCCTCGAGTTCGAATTCGGGTCCTTTGTAGCTCTCGATCGCGGTTTGGGCTCTCCTCTCCATGAAATGGTCCCAAAGGACCCTTTCCAGGATTGGGTTTAGCTGGAGGTTGAGGATCTTGAATTGTAGCCCTCTCATTTAAACTTTATCAAAGGCCTTCTTTACATCCCACACCACCACGTCTACGTATTTTCGTTCGGCTTTGCAACATGTGGGGTTTTCCGTTAGGAGGGCGAGGTGGTCTCCGTTCCTCGTCCCCTACGTAACCCGTGCTGCTGTGGGTTGTGATCTCCTACCTCGGCTAGTTGTTCTTGAAGCCTGTCAGCTAGGAGCTTCTCGTAGACTTTCGCAACGAATTCCAGCAAGGAGATTGGCCTGTAATTGACCAGTTGATCAGGGGGCTCACTTGCCTTAGGTATGAAGATTATTTTAGCAATCTTAAAACCATCAGGGAAGTAACCCGTGTTCAGGGAAGCGTTAGAAACATTTGTGATTTCCTGAATGATCTGCTGTGGGGCATTTATCAAGTTGTTTTTAGTGATGCCCGTCCAGCCTGGTGCCCTTTGTTTAAAGGTTCTCACAGTGACCATGACCTCCTCTGGTGTTATGAGACGGCCATGACCAGCCATCTCCCTGCCTTTGTGTACTTGATGTTGTGAATGTGTGCGGTGTATAATCTCATTCAGATCTTCGATCAGTGGGCCTTCGAATTCCTGGTCGAATTCTTCATTGTCTTCTAGGGTGATAGTAAAGACGTTTTTCCAATAATTCCTAAATCTGTCTTCTAGAACCTCCGGGTTCTCTATATAATATCCGTACTCTTTTATTCGAGCTTTAGTTCTTCCGGTTACTCCTTTTAGATTCTTGAGTTGACGCCAAAATCTAGTCGGGTTCAGCTCGCTATCGATTTTGGCTATCAGTCTGTTCCATATTTCCTCTTGTTGGAGGTTGATAGCATCTTTTAGCTCGGTGCTTAGGCGCCGAAGAAGCGAGCTTCTTTCCCGGTTAGGGCCTTCCCGTCTTATCTCTTCGTACACTTCCCTGCGATCACGAGCGATCTCCCTCATCTCCTCTGTCCATCTGGGCTGAGGAGGTGTTTTGTACTCAGTCTTGGGTACGCACTCGCGGTCCGCTTCTTTAATAGACGTAGTTATCCTCTCCAGTTCTTCGTCTATCTCCTCCAAGGTTGCGTCGCTTAGGTAAGCTGGAGCGAATGGACTGAGTCGTCTCTTGTAACGTTCCCAGTTGGCTAAGGCGTAGTTTTTGCGGAGAGATATTGGAAGCTGGATCTGAGCGAGAGATATTGTGTTGAGGATCGCTATGTGATCACTTTAGACTGTTGGGCCCATTTCACTATGGTAGTTGAAAGAGAAACCTTCACTTGTCAAGATTATGTCAGGTTTGGTGGCCGCTGTGGAAGTGATATAGGTCGGAAAATCCGGCCCTATTCTTTGGATGTTCTTTCTTCCCATAATCAATTCCAAGTTTCGACCCCTTGCGTTGGTTCTATACTAGCCCTCGCACGGCATCTGACATTGAGGTTACCCACTAAGATTGCCATTCTGCGGTGCCCAAACAGTGTGTAGAAGTTATTTATTGAGAGATAGGCTGGCGCTATCACGTGGTTTCCTAACAATGTGTTGAGTTCGACCGCCACAAAGGATTCGTCCAGTTCTGGTAGATGTTTGAACGAGATGTTTCCCTTGATAGCTATTGCAGCACCATCAAACCTTTCCTGAGAATGATTCTTCATGACCACTCTGTAGCCTGGTATTTTATTTTAACCAGATGTAGTGTCAATGCCGTGCTCCGTTATAAGAATGATGTCGGGGTCAAACACCCGGAATATGTTTCCATATGCCGTTGCTTTCCCCTACCATCCGTCTACGTTGATAGGATCCTCATTATGTTGATTACTCTTTCCATGTTGTCTTTTTAGTGTTTCTAGGTTATGTTTTTCTTCCTCCCGTTTCTCTTCTTCTTGAACTTTGTTCGCAAGTGTTGTGATGTAGAACCACGTTTTGGCGGAGCAAAGCTTGTTCTATTGTTTTAGTGTCGTTTTCGGCATCGTATTCCCATTTAAAAACTATCCATTTAATTCCATGGAATATTTCTCTGGGTTCCATCTCTTCTGGAAAGGGAAACTGTTCGCATGCGTATATTGTGAGATTGATGTCATCCGCACGCAAGCTTTTGTTCTTCCGTTTCTTCCCCTTGGTCTTCTTTGTTTGAGGGGCTTCTGAGTCCGATAAGTCTGAGGACTCCGAGGAACCAGTAGTAGCAGACCCAGCATTTTTTCTCTCTTCGTTATCTAATTGTCTCTGTTTAGGGGCAGGATTTTTCACTTTGACTGCTTCTTTTTTCTCTTTCTTAGTTTTATTTCTAATTTTGGGGTTGTGTTTTAGGGTGCCGTCTTGTACATTTCTGTTGGTCTGGGACCATCTGCAATTGCAAGACATCTCCGGAAGGGGGGTTGTCCGGGAACCACATTTGGTCCATACCGTTTTTGGAGATCATTTGATTTAGCTCTTTAGCGAACGTTCGTGGGCGCGTAAGATTCATGACGTGCGCGCGAAGAATGCACGCCAGAATCTTAGATACGTTTTCGTTCTGCAGCTTGAGGTAGGTCTTTTTCGTTTCAACTTCTGACAGGGCCACCTTAGCTGCTTGAGCGTAGGTTGTATTGGCTCTACGGGTTTCCTCTTGTTTCTTTAATTCGTGTTTCTTTTTTATCACTTCTTTTTTTGACACAGCAGGCCATGGCCGTTGACTTGTGTCCCTGCCCACAGTTGACGCACTTTTCGAAGTTGTTTTTACACGTCCTCCCGTTGTGGCTCTTTTCGCTGCAATTGGCGCATGTTTCTTGTGTCTCCTTGCAGTCCTTTGTCGCATGTTGCTCCATTCTGTAGCACCTAAAGCAGAATTTAACTGGAGTGAATTCTCCTTTCTCAATTTGGTATCTACTTACTTTGGCATTAAACATGAGCAGACCATGTTCTTTTGCCTTTGGAACCATAGTGATTTCTGCAAAAACTACTTTAAACACGTGAGTGTAATCACTCTTATCCCTCCTGTTTTTAAACTTGATCACTTCGGCTACCTTGGCCCAGGTTTGTCGAAACTGGATTTCCTCCTTGATCTCCTCTTTTGAGTGTTGCCCGATCAGTGGGTCGAGTCGCTGGCATACCACGCTCCTGTGGGCCAGGATCACGGGCTGCAGACCAATTGCCCGTAGGACCTCAACTGCCTTTTCTTTGGTGATGGCCTCAATGTCCTTCTCCTTCTCGCAGATAGCAACATATCCTGAGGCCACCTCCAGCAGTCTTATCATGGCAATACTTAATTGGTTATAAACAACCTCGAATACTTTTTCTCTACTGGGCTTGGGTTGTCCGTCGATTGTCTGCAGAGGGATTCTGGGCTATAATCTTCTTATGCTCTCTAATATTTTGGTTGTAGTAACTTGATTCGAGAGGAAATGGTTCGTGCTCCATTTCCTCTTGCGGTGGTACTCTGTGCTCGTTTGGGGTAACTCCCTTTTCTTCGTAACTCAGGACCCATGAACGTGAACTGCCAAATGGAGTGGATGAATGATGATGGGTGAACCCGGGGGGACCCTCACGAGGTGTGATTGTATGACGGACTTTTTGTTGGTTAGCGCGGAATCAACCATCGCTAACCGGGGGTGCCGCCCCTCGCGGGTTTGGGTATCAGAACCCCATCCGGCATACATAGAGAAGGGTGTTGCTTCCCTCTATGGTCCTGGCAGGTCTCCCAGGATGGAGGAGTGGAGGCGGGCCCCCAAGTCCTTTTCCGAGAGTTGCAGTTCTGCTCCTGGTCCGGATGCCTCTGATGCCGAGTTCCACCGTGGGCTACTCCTCAAACCAGCATTCCTTGGTGCCATCAATTGACTATCACAAAGAACATCATAGTTGGGACGAGGCAAGAGGACAGGCAATCCAGTTTATTTTTTATTTCAGCTTCGTTACTCCGTTGAAGGAGTTGGGGGGGGGGGGCGACATAGAGTCACCTAGGAGCAGCTTAGAAGAATCTCTTCTAAAAAATCCCCGTAGGGAAAGTGAAGAAAATATTCACGTTTTTGCTGCTGGCGCTCCATTTTCTTTACCTCCTTTATCGGGTAAGAGATGTGTAGGTTAGCGTTGTTTATTCAATGAAATCTTCAAACGTGCTAGGTAGGGAAAAGGTGTAGAAAGAGAGATAGAGAAAGATTGTTAGCCCCCTCCCTACTCCGATTATCCTTTCCTTTCTTCTTCTGACTTCTAAAGTTATCAAATTATTACTTACTCTCTCTTTAACTCCGTGTTAGCCCGTGAAGCATTCATCCTCTTCTTGTTCGAACCTAGTAAGCTAGTTGTATAGGTGGGAAAGAGGCTATGTGCTCTCCCTTCTTCTCTTTGGGTGATTAAATTATTGATCTCCTCTCCTATTTCGTGGTGTTTGTTGAATTAGCTTATTGGCCCTTTTTTTCTTGTATCTTGTTAATTGGTTTCATCTTCATTTCTCTATCTAGATCTCTTTGTCTTCTTCTGTCTCTTCTTCTCGTGTCGGTGATTATTAGTACTGCCTTGTTAGGGAATTCTTTGTAGTTCCATCATTCTACTCTTTGAAATGGTGTACTTAGGTATTACTGGGTATACCATTGCTGACTGGATGATCGCTTGATATATTTTCTTCTTGTTTCTCCGGCTAAGGGACTTGAGCCTATATAGTAGTCTCATACCCCCTCTTCCTTTTTTAACTCTTTCTTTAACATGTCTAGAGTCCCCTGTCCTGGTGATTGTCAGTCCCAGTACCTTGGCTTTGCTAACGTACTCATATCTCTACCCTTCAACGTGTATGTCTCTGAGTTTCCTCCTATAAATTAGCACTATTTTGAACTTATTTCTGTTAGTGCTTAATTTCCATTTTCGTTCGTACACATTAATCCTCCTTATTTCTTCTGCTGTTAATCTTGCCTGCATTTCTTGGTTCCTGTAGGGGCAGACGACGATTTGTGTGACGTTATCTGCGAATTGCATGTTGAGGCATCCGTGTGTAAATGGTGATGGGATGTCTGAGGTATACACTGAGTATAGTGATGGGATCAGGCACCCTTCCTGAGGCAAGCTAGCCTCCATCTTAAATATTTCCCAATCTCTATCTATGCACGTCTATCGGTCACGTAATTGCATATGAGTCTTTCCATTTTGTCATTCATAGGTAGTTGTAGTGTTTTAAATTGCATTCCTCTAATCCAAACTCTGTCGAATGCTTTTGAAACGTCCCTGCAAACGTTGTCAACGCTAGCCTTCTCTTTTTTCGCTTTGGCTACTTTTTCGGTAATGACCGTGAGTGCCATTTCCGTGCTCCTCTTTTTTTCTAAATCAAAATTGAAATTTATTCAGTAAATTGTTTTCTTCCAGGTGCTCACTTAGTCGTTTGTTTATAATCTTCTCAAACACCTTCCCGATGAAGTCGAGTAGAGAGTTTGGTCTATAGCTGTCTACTCATTGGTGGGTTTCCTTCTTTAGGAATAAAGATCATCTTGGCGACCTTTAATTCCTTCGGGAAGTAGCCGGTGTTTAGGCTTGCGTTAAAAACAAAAGTAATACCCTATAGTATACTCTCTGGTATTTCTTCGTAGTGCTTCTTAGCGAGTCCGGATCTTTCTGGTGCCTCTTGTTTAAATTGCGAAATAGTATTCTTGACCTCTTGCACTGTGATTTTTGCGTCGTTACCGCAAAGGGTGTCTCTTTCTACATCTACAGTTGGATGAGGTTGAATTTTCTCTGCATCCTTGTTGAGCACTGCAGTGATGTCTCATTCAAAGTCTGTGTCGAATTCTTCATTATCTTCTTCTCTTATGCAAAAAATCCTCTTCCAGTTGTCCAATGAGTTTATACCACTCCACCTGGATGAAATAATTGATTTTATACCACCCCATCTGGATGGAATAATTGAGTTTATACCACCTTACTTGGATTCAATCATTGTGTTTATACCACCCCATTTGGATGCTATTATTAAGTTAATACGACTCCACCTGGATGAAATAATTGAGTTTATCCTACCCCACCAGGATGCAATCATTTAGTTTATTTTAGTTTATACTACCCCACCTGGATGCAATAATTGAGGTTATACCACTATACCTGGATGTAATCATTGAGTTTATAACACCCCACCTGGATGCCATCATTGAGGTTATACCACCCCCACTTGGATGGGATCATTGAGGTTATACCAGCCCACTTGGATGTAATCCGCGTGAGGTTAAGCTGCAATTGAACTCCCACTTCCTAAATGTTGCCTGTACCGCAAACACATTGGGGTGTTCTAAAATTCCCGTAGCATGCAGCAGCCTACATCAATTCTAACCTGGTCTCCTCGGGACAGTCTTACAAAAGGCGCATACAGAATTAAAGAATTTTTCCCTTAATCTTCAAAGCGTTCGGAGGGGGCAGAGGTCATATGTTCCTGGGAAGTTCAAAACAACATTATATGTAATAAAAGTAAAAAAAAAATAAAATATTTGCCACTTGCGGCATGTATTTAGGGGAATGGAACGGAATATTTTATTGTTATTTTCAATGAAACTGAATATTTATTGTTATTGCCAATTCAACGAATATTTGTTTATTAATGCTAATAAAACTGAATATTTATATTGTTATTGGTAAATAACGAATATTTTTATTAATATTATTGCAAATTAAACTGAATCTTTTTATTATTGTTTCCAATCAAACTGAATATATATATTGTTGCTACCAATGAAACAATATTTTTATTGTTATTGTCAATTAAACTACTATTTTTATTCTTATTCCTAATTAAACTTAATATTTTTATTATTATTGCCTATGAAACAATATTTTTATTATTAATGCCAATGAAAAAGAATATTTTTATTGCCAAATAAACGAATATTATTATTATTGCAAATTAAACTGAATATTTTTATTTTTTGTTTACAACGAAACAATTATGTATATTGTTACTGCCAATGAAACTATTTTTATTGTTATTGCCACTTAAACTAATATATTTTATTATAATTTCCAATGAAACTGAATATTCTTATTATTATTGTCAATGAAATATTTTTATTATTAATGCCAATGAAAAAGAATATTTTTATCATTACCATTTAAATGAATATTTTTATTATTGTTGCCAATGAAACAGAATCTTTGTATTGTTATTGCCAATAAGAGCAGACCACAGAAATGAAATAGCAGTGGGAGTAACTACGAGAAGAGGAATGTAGACAAAGCCTATTAAATCTCTCTACATTACTAAATTTTAGCCTATTCCTTTTCTTTATTCGTCTTTACCTATTTTAATACGCCTATAACCAAACAGCGCAGTTCCGCAGTCTTTTCTGACACAGCCTTAGTGGCTCTCTTCATGGAGTTCGTGGGCAGGAACGCGAGATTCTGAAAAACAAAACAAGGCTACGATTAAACTCTTTCGCAATACCCTAAGGCCCCCCTCCCATAAGAGAGACAAACCCGGAGTGAGTGGGTGTGCATCGGAGGCGTGGGGGGTAAGTTCACTCCCACAAAACCGTTGTCCACATTCTTCATCAGGCGAAGCCGGATAAGTCATTTTTCCATTCAGCATCGCGGGAGTGTTTGGCTGGATGGTGGCGGAACTGGATTCTCGAGCCTTCCCTCCGGCGCTCTCAAGTCGCTTCCTCTCCTCTCTATCTCTCTCACTCCGCTCGTTCTCCACGCATTACTACATCTGTATGTATCTCGTCTGACTTCGCACGCGTGTCTCTGCACCATCGTTTATCTATTGCTTTATTTTGCATATTTTTAGCATGTTTTATTTAACCTATGTTTATTGTTCTTTCTCATATTTCATGTATGTTCGCTCATATGACAAAAACGGTGATTGGGTCAGTTAATATGTATTCGAATGTATGAAATTTTCGCTTCAATGGATCCGTGCAATATGTGCGTGTTGTTTTCGAGGGTAATGAATGCGTCTATGTATCTATATGCATGCGTGTTGATTTGGGAACAAGGATAAACTTGAGTTTTCTTATGCATTATAGCGCTAATCGATAGGGTAAGAAGACCAACCAATGATAATCTTTGGTGCTAAGCCATTGCTCCCATTCGATGATGTTGGACCTATTAGCCAGGCCTTTCGTATAAGTGATAAGAGTTTAATTGCGTGGGGAATAAACAGTCCAATATTTGTATTGCTAATAACAACTCTTGAATCGTTCCTGTTCCTCAACGAAGGCAAGTAGTTCCCTTGCATGGATGATTAAAAAAAGTAGAGTGAGTTATGCGTGAGAGAGAGAGGGAATTGACCTTGAGTTTAAGAACAGTGTAGCACTGACCGCTGGAACGATATATCTGCCTGCCTTGAGATGAACTCGGAGAATGTTCAGACAAGACGCGTAATCGTTCGATTTCGGGGGGGAAGACTATATGGGGGTAAAGAAAGAGCGGCGGACGTCAGTGAAGCATTGGGGCTCATTAATAAGAAGAAAATGCACACAGTGTGCAATAAACGACCATAAATCGATGAAACGTGGATATATTAAAAAAAAAAGGTTCTCAAACCTTGTTAAGATGTCTTGGAATGTGGATGGAAAAAGAAGCAGGCTTGCATAAAAGCCTATATTAAATAATCTAGGATGCGGAATTACACTCCCTTGTAGACAATGGCCTACTTCTCTGAATGCGCATATTTTGCTTCGAGGTCATTCGTTTGCATACTATAGGGAGAAGAAAGAAATAAAATGTTTGTAGGCCTATTATCTCGTTTGCAGAAGAATGCCCTTAACCGCCCGTTTTCTACTTGTAAACATACGATCATCAGATATTCAAAACAAAGAAATAAAGCGATAATACATTTTTTTTATCATCGATGAATATAGCCACACCAGGCAATGGCTTCGCGGAGCTTGCGCTTCGCTACTAAGATTAAAATTTAAAATCTAAAAAAAAGCAGCCATGGCTAAATTTTTATACATTTTCTGAACTTCGCCAATTATAATAATTTTAAAAAGGAACTCTAAACTAAATTTCCCCCCTTTCAAAATATCACTGCTCAAATATAGTTATAGAAGAAGATAAAAAAAAAATTCTGAACTTCACCAATTGTAATTCATTTTCTTTTAAAACATTATAAAACATCGGATAATCATATTTATTTTTTCTGAACTAAACTATTTTTCTTTTTCAAACTCTAAAGAAATTCTTAGAAATTACCTTGATAAGAATTTAAAATATACTTTAGTCATAACTAAACAAAGATGAAATTATTGTTCAAATACTCCCCAAAAATCCCCTTCTTAAATTATAGAGTTAGTGATGAAGTGATCATGATGATGATGATGATTAACATCACTTAAATCAATTTTAGTCATTACTATAGTAAAAGAGAAAACTCGTTTTATGACAAAGGAATTTATAATTTTAATATAGTAAGCCTATGAAAACTAGTTGTAACTACTCGATTACCGCTGAATAATCGGCCAACTAGAGGAAATAAAACATAGAGATTACAAGCCGCTGTTCTCTTCCTTAACAGGAAGAGCTTGGTTACACAGGCACCCCTGCGGGGGTGTGGCCTACGGCCTTATTTGCTAATCTTAACCGCTTTTTTTAATGCCCTTTATAGACTCTTTATTTTAACACCCTGAACACCCTTTTCTTCCTCTTTTTCTTCATCATCATCATCTTCATCTTCTTCATGATCTTTTTAACTACTTCAATTCTTTGAATTTCCAAAACACCCGAAGTCATTTGTCAACTAAGCAAAAAAAAAAACATTTATAAATTTTCAAAAAATCCCTATCTTAAGTTATAGAGTTATGGATAACCATTTTATTTCGATCGTGAATGGTAGGCTATCAACAAATGAAGGCATCGCTTTATTGTTATTCTCTTAAGTTTTTTTTATTTTCTTTGCTATTCCTTCGTTATTAATTTCCTGTTTCCAATTTAATAAAAACTAATGGAAAAACAAAATTCGCTTATTTCTTGTATTCTTTTATATCATAACTATCATTCATTGACAGCGTTGTAGTTACTACAAACTTTTTCCCCCAAAGTTTGAAAGAGGCTGTTTTTTTTATGGATTATGTAACAAAACAAGTGAATAAAGGATAAATTGTAGATGTAATTTACTTAGATTTTAACAAAGCTTTGAACAATGTTCCACATAGGAGACTCATTAATAAATTAAAAAGGTTTAGGATATGTGGGAGAGTATTGAATTAAAGAGCTGAATGTAGAGGGGTGTTGTCTGTGGAGGCACCACATAGATCAGTTATGCGGCCATTATTATTTGTAATAATAATCATCATCATCAACATCACTAACTCTATAATTTTAGAAGGGGATTTTTTTGAGTATTTGAATAATAATTTCATCTTAGTTTGGTTATTACTTATGTTTTTTATCAAAGTTATTTCTAATAATTCTTTTATTATATCAAAAAACAAAATAGTGAAGTTCAGAAATAAATATAAGTATCGACATTTTGTGAATTTTTTAAAACCCAAAGAATTACAAATGGTGAAGTTCAGAAAATTTATAAAAATTCAACCATGGCTGCTTTTTTTTAGATTGTAAATTTTAATCTTAGTAGCGAAGCGCAAGAGGGGAGTGGCGAAGCCTTTGCCTGGTCTATATAAATAATCTTGGGAAATAAATTAATAGTAAAATGGCATTTTTTGCAGATGGCACCAAATTGGCAGCTTCCGTAAAAGAAGTTCAGGGTAACTTTAAAAGTGCACAGCGACTTAAACAAGTTATTTGCTCAGGCAAATAACTTGTTAGACCAGGCAAAGGCTTCGCCACTCCCCTCTTGCGCTTCGCTACTCCCCTCTTGCGCTTCGCTACTAAGATTAAAATTTACAAAGTGGCCGACTTTTAACATTCAAAGATACAAATTTATACGCATGGAAAGAGATAATATAGAATTTAACTATAAAATGGATTGTCCTTGAGTAGAGGATGAGGACTTAGTTGTTATAGATAGGTCACTGAGATTTTCTAAGCAGTTTATTGATGACAAAAATAAAAGCAAATAAAGTTTTGGGCTTCATTAAAAGAAATGTTAGTTACAAAAATAAGGTTATAAGACTTAAAAACTATATGTTAGGCCACATCTTCAGTACTTTATACATACATGGTCCCAACATTTTAGACATGATATCAACCTGCTAGAGTCAGTGCAAAAGATGGCAACAAAAATGTTAAATTTCCTGAAGCATCTTGAATATGTAAATAAACTGATAATATTAAATATGTTCTTATTTGAAAAGTGTGTGCGAGAGGATATGATTGAGGTTTTTAAAATTTGGAATGGGTTGGATAAATTGGATTTTAGAAAGGTATTCGTGTTGCAGGGTAGTAATAGGACTGGGGTTCACCACTTGAAACTTAGAAAACAGAGTTGGATGTTGGATGTAAGAAAATATTTTCTCACTAACTAAGTGGTAGATTATGGGAATGATTTACCACAAGAGAGTAGAAACCTAAATGTATTCAAGCGCAGATTGGATGAGTATATTGGGAGAAAAGGTTATTGTGGTCCTGGGGTATAAATTGTACATATTTTAATATTGATATTATTGTATATTGTAGTTGCTTGGTAGAACTTCTGACGAGCCTTGTATGGTAATAACTTCAAGACAATATTATGGACACTATCCTTTGGATGGAGTTTATGGAGCGGAGGTCCTTTGATAGGCCCTTGTGGCTTTTGTCATCCATGAAATTTACGTAAGATGGACGAAGTGAAAATGTGTGGAAGATCTACAGAACCGCCTAAAACTAGAGAACAAAATACCTAAATCTAGCATTTTATTGCAAATGCTCGTTTCATCTTCATGAAAATTGCACTGCATATTCTTTGACATTTGCCTCTCATTAGTGTTCGAGTGGTGACGTGAGTTCATGAAATTTATGTAAGATGGACGAAGTGAAAATGTGTGGAAGATCTACAGAACCGCCTAAAACTAGAGAACAAAATACCTAAATCTAGCATTTTATTGAAAATGCTCGTTTCATCTTCGTGAAAATTGCACTGCATATTCTTTGACATTTGCCTCTCATTAGTGTTCGAGTGGTGACGTGAGTTCATTGAGGCCCTATGCATCCCCGTGGGTGCCACAGGAAACGATTGATTACTTTCATAGATCAGCAGAAAAAGGATGAAGAGTGTATTTTAAGAACGGATGAAACTAGACAACAACGCAACTTTCAGTTGACACGTAAAAAAAGAAGATCGTAACGTATGTATGGCAACACTACTACTTGTATTGTAGCTTGATACAGAACGTATTACTCATTTATCAGTATGGTGAGATAAATTAAGGTGGAATAATCCTTCATAGATCAGGTTGTCTGACATTTTGAGGTATTGTAATCAGTCAAAAGGTGTAATATGACACATGATAAAGCTCCATGAGAATACTGAGGGAGGGGGGAGAAAATGGTTCGCCTCGAAAGCACACTCTCAAGGAAGATCGCGCGATACAACCGATGACGATGAAGGACCGATTTTGACACAGCAGCCGTTATTTCAAGCCAAGTTGTGAGAACCTGAGCCTAAATGTGTCTCGCAAGACTGTCTCACGTCGCTTGAGAGAGTTGGGATTATTAGCGCCCCTCCCATGCTTAGAAACCCCTCATAAGTAGTAGAGAATAAATTGGCTAGGTTGGCCTTCGCTATTGAGCGTGCGAAATGCTGAAAGTAGGGCGGGGGGTCAGTAGTGAAAGCAAATTTAATTTGTTCAGATCCAGTGGAAATCATCATGTAAGGCGCAGTACAGTCGAAGTATTGAATCGCACATGCAGGGGAGAGGTGGCAAAACTCCCTCCCCTCTCTCCCTCTCCTTCAGCCCTCCCTCCCTTTCATCTCTCTCAGCATCCACTTTCCTGCTCCCTTTCTCGATAACCCCTCTCTCCCATCTTCCTTTGTTCTCCCCCCTCTTTCCCTCTCTCCTCCCTCCCACCCACTCTCGTTGGTTTTCACTTTAAATTTAATAAAAAAAAATAATCCCCCCTAATCAATGCCTTGGATTTTCTTATAGTTAATTTCCTCGGGGGAGAATATGGCGTCCTCGAGTGGACCTTAAGGTCTTTCAGGTTTTCCTTTTCTTTGTAATTCCCTCGATAGATTCATTCTCCAATTGGTGAATTGCACCCCAGACCCCCAAATACCTAACCATCTCATCTGTCGACAGGTGCAGCACTACATCTTCGTGGTCCAGGCGCAGGACACCGGTCGACCTCCGTTGTCCTCTACCGTGACCGTCTACTTCAACGTGAAGGACCTCAACGACAACGCACCCATTTTCGACCCAATGAGTTATTCAGACGAGATCCTCGAGAACATTACGGTCGGAGCTTCGGTTCTGACCGTCTCTGCCACAGATCAAGATTCTGGTAAGTAAACTATTACAACTTTAATAATAATAATAACCGATGTAAGGGAAAACAAGGGTATTGCTATCCGTCTGCAATCAGAATGCCCATTCTTTTGTTGGTGGGTAGCTATTATGTCATGTAATGAGACAATCCTAATAATTACCGACGGCGATTTTACTGTACCTTCTTCCTAACCTGTTTAGTGTATTACATCTATTACTTTTCAATTATAGCATCAGTTACACTTCAGCTGTGCCAGCTATGCACCCGAAGCAGTTTAATACATGAGCCAAACTTAGCAAACGACGAGTCTCTTGTTAAAAGGGGAGTGCCGATAATCGCTTAATGGCGCAAGGGAGCGACTAATTATGATAGGCTTGTAGTTAAGGATGGGAATGGGTCGAATAACTCGGGGGACTCTTATTAAAAGAGAAGTGCGGATTATCGCTTAATGAAGCAAGGTAGCGACTAATCATATTAAGCTTGGGGGAGTGCCGATTATCGCTTAATGGGGCAAGGTAGCGACTAATCGTATTAGGCTTGGGAGAGTGCAGATTATCGCTTAATGGGGCAAGGTAGCGACTAATCGTATTGGGCTTGGGGAGTGCAGATTATCGCTTAATGGGGAAAGGTAGCGACTAATCGTGTTATGCTTGGGGGAGTGCAGATTATCGCTTAATGGGGCAAGGTAGCGACTAATCGTGTTAGGCTTGGGGGAGTGCAGATTGTCACTTAATGGGGCAAGATAGCGACTAATCGTATTAGGCTTGGGGAGTACAGATTATCGCTCAATGGGGCAATGTAGCGATAATCGTGTTGGGCTTCGGGAGTGCAGATTATCGCTTAATAGGGCAAGGTAGCGACTAATCGTATTAGGCTTCAGGGAGTGCAGATTATCGCTTAATAGGGCAAGGTAGCGACTAATCGTATTAGGCTTGGGGAGTGCAGACTATCGCTTAATGGGGCAAGGTAGCGACTAATCGTGTTAGGCTTGGGGGAGTGCAGATTATCGCTTAATAGGGCAAGGTAGCGACTAATCGTATTAGGCTTGGGGAGTGCAGATTATCGCTTAATGGGTCAAGGTAGCGACTAATCTTGTTAGGCTTGGGGGAGAGTAGATTATCACTTAATGGGGCAAGTTAGCGACTAATCGTATTGGGCTTGGGGAGTGCAGATTATCGCTTAATGGGCCAAGGTAGCGACTAATCGTATTAGGCTTGTGGGAGTGCAGATTATCACTTAATGGGACAAGCGAGCGATTAATCATTATAGGCTTGTAGCTGGGGATGGGAATGGGTTGTGTGTAAAAAATAGGTAGTGTGTAAGGGGAAGATAAACAATGATGCTAGGGGAAGGAGGAAAAGATAAACGGTGTTATCTGACGGAAAATATGCAGAGGAGAGAACGTAAATTGCTATAAGACACTATGACCAACCTCCCAAAGCCTGATTCGGAAAGGTGAATTATAGGCGTTTAAGATGAGGAGGAATAGGATATATTGAAGAGAATAAAAAAAATGGGAATGGGTTGTGTGTAAAAAATAGGTAGTGTGTAAGGGGAAGATAAACAATGATGCTAGGGGAAGGAGGAAAAGATAAACGGTGTTATCTGACGGAAAATATGCAGAGGAGAGAACGTAAATTGCTATAAGACACTATGACCAACCTCCCAAAGCCTGATTCGGAAAGGTGAATTATAGGCGTTTAAGATGAGGAGGAATAGGATATATTGAAGAGAATAAAAAAAATGTGATACGAGAATGTAAAGATGGGTCACTGAAAGTCAAAGGTGTTGCTCTTGTGACTAGGGGCTCCTTAAGTTTCCATGGGACCCTATACAGCGCGTCCCACAATTGACCGTATTGGAATAAAATCGGGTAAATTAAAAAGAAAATGGTGATTTGAAATAAAATAGTTTTTTTGTCGTAATTTAAATGTTCCGCAAAGCAAGGGTCGATTTTAATTCTGCCATTAAATTGATAGAATACCTGTTGATTGTTTATATTTTTCCATCCCTCGAAGCCTTCCTCAATTTGGAATTGATTTATAAGCTTCAATTTTACGTATTTGTGCTAACTCTATTTATATCATTTAATACAGCACCTCCCCCCCATTGGGGCACAACTTTCAATAAGCTTCATTCTTTATTCGACAAACCATTAAGAAATGGAGCCTATTGAAAGTTGCGTCTCGTTTTGGGGGTATTGACGTTGTATTTGATCCCCTTAGTCACTTTAACAACTTGAATGCCTATTTTAACCATTAAAATCATCTTTCATAATGCCCACAATTGTAGTTAACAAGGTATCCACATACCCCAGATTTGAATGGCAAGATTCAGTACAGCATCTCTGGAGGCGATGACAAGAAGCAGTTCAGCATCAGTGAGAATGGAACAATTCTGACGAGGGCGCCGCTCGACAGAGAAGACCAAAGTTTCTACAACCTGATTGTGACCGCCACTGACCTCGCTCAGCCAGAAACTCAAAGACTATCTTCAAGCGTTCAGGTGAGGTGCTCTCTTGTTTTTCCACGCTCTAAGTTACTTGTCTATGCAGTTACAACCGTTTACACGGTTTTGTATATTTTCTGCGGTACGGTTGTTGAAACCTTTGTATTTCTCAATGAACCTGGTCCTTCTTTGTCGTTCCCTCTTCGAATTCCTATTGTTTACACTATTTTCCTTCCTCTATGTAAGATCATATCAAGAGGTTATTTGAGAGCTCATGCTAGCATCGCTGAAATTCATTTAATAATCGATATTTGGGTAATATTTAGAAAATCCTAGGAGAGTTCAGATGATTTCAATGATATTCGAGTAATGATCTTTCCTTTATTCCCACTCCTGACTAATTTCTGCCCTCCTTATTTTGTAGGTAACAATAATTCTTCGAGACGTTAATGACATGGCGCCAGAGTTTGTAACTTCGGGAGAAACAATTGTAGCCGAAAACACACCCATTAACACTGTTATCATGGCTGTAAAAGCTATAGATCGTGATGAAGGAAGAAACTCTTACATAGAGTACTCTCTCGAGCCGGTCCCTAAAAATACCTTCACTCTCGGTTCCGCGGACGGTCTTCTTCGGATTACAGGGCCTCTTGACAGAGAGGAACGTGCTAACTATTCTTTGGTTGTTACTGCTAGAGATCGCGGTACACCATCTAACGCCCGTACCTTGACCATTCACTTGAGGGTCGCTGACGAGAACGATAACTGCCCGATCTTCGACCCAAAGCAGTATTCGGCCAGCGTACCGGAAAATGCTTCTATTGGTCTCTCAGTTCTCCAAGTGTCCGCAACAGACGCTGACGAAGGTCTTAACGGTCGGGTTCGGTACACGATCGTAGCGGGAGACAAGAATAGAGATTTCACCATCAGTGAAGATACGGGTATCATCCGTGTAGCCAAAAACTTGAACTACGAACGCAGAAATCACTACCTCCTCACGGTCCAAGCCGAGGATTCCGGAGCGGACATCCGATACGACTCTGCCACTGTGACCGTCTCCATCATGGATATTAATGATAACGCGCCTGTATTTCTCGACTCTCCTTACCTCATCTATGTGATGGAGAACATGCAAGGGCTGCCAACTCCCATTGCGACTGTTACAGCCTTTGACGCGGACAACTCGCCATACAATACTGTCAACTACTTGGTGAAGGAAGGGGACAAGTCTCTCTTTGCTGTCAACTCCTCCACAGGAGAACTTACACTCCTGAAGGCGCTTGATCGCGAGACTCAAGATCGTTACACCATCACCATCGTTGCGATGGACATCGGTAAGTACAGATTGAGCTCAAGATTTAGTGACAATCCATAAGTGGTCAATTAAGTTGTCGCGAGGCCTCGAAGCTCCTCTAGCTTGTTATTACGCATTTTTCTATTTCACATTCTGCTTTCATTTCCTGTTAAAGTTGTCAATATTCCCCCGCCCGCATTAGTGGATTGGTAGAATATGTCTATCCTCCTGTAGGACTAGAAAAATAGAGCTGTAGAGTGGATTTAACACGAGCACCCCACCTAGATGAAATCCCGCTCTGGAACCATCCCACTTGGATGTATTTCTCCTGAAGCTAAGTTGCAATGGACCTCCTTTGTGTTGCATGGACCTCAAGGACAGGGTGGTGCTATAAAATTCCCGTAGCATGCACCAGCCTCCCTCTACTCTAACCTGGTTCCTCAGGACATTTTCACAGAAGGCGAGGCCCCAATTAAGTGTGAAAACGTTGACGGAGACTACATCAGACGCTGTACAGTCTAAGCTTTCTTCCTTAATCTCCTAAATGGTTAGATGTAGCAGAGAGATCATCTGTTCCCTGGGGAACAAAACAACAACAACAATCATCTTTTTTAACAATTCATACAAGGCGAATGCAAATTAATTCTCTAAGCCATGACTTAAAGCAAGAGCCGTCCCCCCCTAAAATGTATTGTATTAATGTAATTACTTATAACCTTAGAGGAGGGGGTGTGATAAGTTTGCTAAAGTTTAAAAAACAAATCCCCCAAATATTAACACTTGAAAAAGGGTTTGTCTCCGGAAGTAACAAGTGTTATAAACACAACAAAGTCTGCTGACCAAAATCGCCTGCTCTCACTTATTCTGATTTATGACCTTACGACCTTCAAAACTTTCAATAATTCCCTGGCTAACCTTGGGAGGTTAGAAAGAGAATGTAAAACAACATAAGGGTTTCAAATTTCGTTGAAATCGGCTGAATAGTTATGATGTTATTGCCAAAGGAAAATAATTCCAGGAGTAACCTTGGGAGGACCTTGGCAATTATATCATTCGAAAGAGAATGTAAAACAACATAAAGGATTCAAATTTCGTTAGAATCGCCCGAATTGTTACAATGTTATTACCCCCCCCCCCCAAGAAAAGCAAAAAAGGAGACCGACTGACAGACATAATGAGATATTGAGTCACGCGACTAATAACACCAATCAGGTGCAAGAAGATATACAGGATATCATTTCCTTGAGTCTCATGTCTCCTATAGTGTCCTTTTCACTTGAGTTTATTAGACATGAACACAGTTGATCTGATAAGAACAAAGGGGGTCAAAACCTATCTAGATTTACACTGATTATGGAATAAAAATAAAATGAAAAGACTAATAAAGAAAATTACATAAGATTAGAATGACAATAATTGGCAAGGTTATAGGCACCAGGGAACAGTTATCGTTGGAAAGGTAAAGAGCAGGCACACAGGTAATACTGTCTTTTGACACTCCCTAGTGAGTAGGAAAATCTTCGTGGCCAAAGGAAGAGCCACCCAATTCCGCTTCAGGGGAGTGTGGATATAAAACCCTCTTTATCAGGTTCATGATGGAAGAGTGATGCGTTGTGTGCGTGAAAAAAAGATGGTATAAGAGAAAACGATTTAGTGATTACAGACTCGACGCACCGCTTTCTTTGGCGGATGTCCCCCTTGCGCTCCCCCAAATTTTGTGTACGCTTTCTCCGAGTATCGAGCTCGGTACCTAGGCGTTGGAAATCCAACCCCTTCACTATGTCAGCGAGGGCTCTTAATTAACAATGTACCTTAACCAAAAGAAATAAGAACGATAAAAAAAGATAAAATGGAAGGAATAAATGGAAAAATAACATTCATACATACCCAAAATACCCGCATGCCCTACTGGGGTAAGAGTGAGCAGCTCAGGCACTTACACATACACACACACACATACGTTTTGGGTCTTCTGTCGCGGTATTAAATTCAGCTGGAAACCACAATTTTTAAGTATCCCAAATTTCAGAAATTGATCCGAGCGAATCGGATCATTTTACAGGTTCCATATTATTCTCTTCTCACACAATCCGATGTCGCCGATGTCACGAGGGGAAGGCCTTTCACACATGCACGCACATAAACAAACATATACACACATTCATACCTACACGGAACACAAAGGAAAGGCACCAATGTGGCTATCGATTACCATGAAAACAAAAATAAATTAATATTCCTCCCCTTTCTCTCTCATACTCTCTCTCTTTCTTTCTTCCTCTCTCTCTCTCTCTCTTTCTTCCTCTCTCCCTCTCTCTCTCTTCGGCTATTATGCCCTTGGTGGCAGTCGCCAGTGGGATGCTTTAGAAAAACTCTTTCCTAGTCTCTCTCTCTCTCACTCTCTATTTCTCTTACTTTCCCTGAGTGTCTGTCTCTCTCTCTCTCTCTCTCTCTCTCTCTCTCTCTCTCTCTCTCTCTCTCTCTCTCTCTCTCTCTCTCTCTCTCTCTCTCTCTCTCTTACTTTTTCTGAGTCTCAGTCTCTCCAAGCAGTGCCTCTAGGTAGAAAAAAAAGCCCATAAAATGCTGGGGTACATAAAGATACATTTTCGCTTCCGAAATAAGCAGATTGTTCTCGCCTAGTACAACTCTAATCCGGTCACACATTGAATACGCTGTACAATTCTGGTCCCCAACCCTAAGGAAGGACATTGAACGGCTGGAAAGGGTACAGGTCAGAGCCACAAAATTGATCCCTTTCCTTAGACATAAAAGTAATCAGTAGCGGCTACGAGGCAGCTGATTGAAACTTTTAAAATAATACGAGTTAAATACGCAGATCACAGGAAGATGTTCACGTTGAACGCAATTGGTAACGTAACCAAAGGTTACAACCTGGAATTACCGCAATTCTATACTAACATTTGCGGCAACCTTTTCTCGTACAAAATCTACGGAACTTAAAACCATCTGCCTAGAAGTGGTGAACAGTTCGTCAATCGAACAGTTCAAATCTCGACTTTACGAGATAATCCACACCTTGACCCAGATGGTACCACCTTGGTATAGATTATAGTTTAAAGGCAAGTAGATAGGTTTCAACTTTTCTATAAAAATTTCCTTATTGTGTTCTTTTCCACAGTACATTCAGGTCTCTTTTTCCACTTTCTGGCGGGTGGGAGAGGTGGGTGGGGAGAGTCTTCATCTATGTTAGGCTTTCTCTTATGCTATAGATAGGTTAAGGCCTCCACGGTATGGTCAGCCATGTCATCTGAGGTACTATTTTTCCCTGTGGCTCTCTATCTCTCTAAGTCTCTTGCTCCATATATTACTTTCTTTTTTCTCTCTTATTCTATCTCTTACTTTCTCTCACTTACTCTCTCCCTCATACTCTTATTCTTTGTTATTCTTTCTCTTAATCTATCACTCCCATTCTCTCTCTCGCTCTCTTAATCTCCCTCTTTCTCTTATTCTTATTCTCTGTTATTTTCTCTCTTAATCTACGACACTTATTGAACTTCGTGGCCTCGTAGCGACGAAAGAACCTGAAATAGTAGCCATAACGGAGTCGTGGGTAAAAACCTCAAACCGAGATTTTGAAGGTGAATTCACGATTAGCGGGTACCAACTCTTCCAAAAAGATAGGCCAGATAGAGAGGGTGGCGGTGTGATGTTGTATGTCAAGGATACACTCAAATCGACGAACTGCAACATTGTATCCAACCACGAGCTACTAGGTGTTGATCTAGACATTGGTCCTGCCCAATACAGGACCCTGATGCTTTACAGACCCCCTACCCAACTCGTTGAAAAGGACAGGGATTTGTACTGGCTGTTGGGTGAACTTGTACAAGACAAAGTGTGTATCGCAAAGGGTGAGTTCAACACCCAAGTTGACTGGGAAGCGAGAGAACCCTGTGGCGAGAACGCACTACTACTGAAGTTCGCGAATAAAGAGTTCCTGACTCAATGGGTGAGAGAGCCGACGAGAGGCAATAATACCCTCGACTTGGTTTTCACCTCTGAGGATGACATCGTTGAGGATCTCTCTGTAGGCGAAGAGCTCGGCGGCAGTGATCACCGACTAGTCAGATTTATAGTCAAGGTCCCCAAGGTAGAGTCTGCGACTAGTATATCGAGGAAACTTGATTTGAGAAGAGCAGACTTTGCAGGTCTTCGTGCTGGCTTGACTGATGCGAGGCTAGAAGTGTGCAAGGATGTTGAAAATTCGTGGAATAGATTCAAAACTACGTTCATGAGTTTTCAATCACGATTTATCCCTTTGAAAAGCCTTCGCCGGTCTTCCGTTCAACCAAAGTGGTTTAATTAAGAAATCGGTCAATTGCTGAGGGAGAAAAGAACGGTGTACCGGCAGTCAAAGATTTCTGGAGACTTTGAGGAGTACCGTAGGCTAGCTAGGAGAGTGAAGTCCAGCATAAGTGCGGCAAAGCGTGCCGAGGAGCTCCGAGTGGCGAGACTCTGCAAGGAGAATCCCAAGGAGTTCTTTGGTTATATAAAAGCCGTAAACCAATCCATCGCACGATTGGCCCTTTAAGGAATGAGGAGGGGCATTAAAACACTCAGATGCAGAAAATGCTAACCTTCTCAACGAATACTTCTCTTCAGTATTTACTGAAGAATGTGGTCCAATCCCCCAGGCCACGTATTCTTACTTGGGGAAAAAGCTGGAGGAAATGGACTTCACCCAAGGAGAAATAGATAAAGAGATCACTGATCTAAAGACGAATAAGTCCCCTGGTCCGGACAGGTATCTACCTAAAGTGTTGAAAGAAGTGCGCGATGAAGTGTCACGACATCTGAGCACAATTTTCAACATGTCAATCCGGACCGGATGCGTTCCTAGAGATTGGCGTGAAGCGGATGTGACTCCTATCTTCAAGAAAGGAGACCCTAGCCAGCCGTCGAACTACCGACCTATTAGCTTAACCTAAATAGTCGATAAACTCATGGAAAGCATCATGGTAGACAAAATGACGTCATATTTAGAGTCGAACCTGCTACTGAAGAGTTCCCAGCACGGTTTCCGAAGGCAACGATCATTCCTAACGAACCTTGTGGAATTCTTCCACTTCGTTTTCAGTGAGCAAGATCGGGATAAGGCGGTGGATGTTATCTACTTAGACTTCAAAAAGCCTTCGATAAGGTACCACACTGCCGCCTCCGGAAAGTGCGTGCGCTGGGCATAGACAGAAAGGTAGCAGGTTGGATAGAGAACTGGCTAAGCAGCAGACGGCAACGGGTGGTGCTGAATGGACAAGCTTCTGTGTGGGTGCCTGTTACTAGCGGGGTGCCTCAAGGTTCTGTCCTGGGACCACTACTTTTCATCATCTATGTTAAGGACATGGATGATGACATGGTTGCGAAGATTTATAAATTTGCCGATGATACCAAGCTTGGTATGAACGTTACAAAGGAACGAAACACTACCCGCCACAATAAGATCTCCGGAAGATTAGGGAGTGGTCGGACACGTGGCAAATGCCTTTTAACGTAAACAAATGCAAAAAAATGCATATCGGCCACCGAACCCCCCAATCACGGTATATCCTTAAGGGCACTGCTCTCGAATGCACTAATACCGAGAAAGACTTGGGTGTAACAATCACTAGTGACCTCAAGTTTTTGAAACAGTGTATAGAGGGGGAGGAAAAGGCCCAAAGGATGTTAGGATATATATAAAGCGACAGTTTGGATATCGAAACAAGGAAATAGTACTCTGTTTGTACAATTCACTTGTCTCACCGCACCTGGAGTATGCCGTACAATTTTGGAGTCCTTCGT
Organism: Ceratothoa steindachneri; assembly: GCA_963969495.1. Lineage (NCBI taxonomy): Eukaryota > Metazoa > Arthropoda > Malacostraca > Isopoda > Cymothoidae > Ceratothoa > Ceratothoa steindachneri. The sequence continues at coordinate 20,188,912 of OZ018338.1, read as the reverse complement.
TTCGACAGAATATCGCGACATTGGAACGTGTGCAAGCCAGGGCAACCAAACTGATTCCCTCTATCAGACACAAAAGTTACGATAATAGATTAAAGGAACTAGATCTGTCCTCGTTGGAGACCCGGAGACTGCGTGGTCAGCTTATCGAAGTGTTTGACATACTTCGAGGCTTCGATAATGTAGACTGCACAGATATTTTCCAACTTAGTGAGGGCAGAACGAGAAATCATGGCTATAAACTTGAACTGGAGTGTTACAAACGTGATCTGTGTGGTAAATTTTTAGCATACAGCATCTGCGGTAGCTGAACGCACTTCCAGTGGAAGTTGTCAACAGCAATTTTGTTGATCAGTTCAAGTCAAGACTGGACAAAGTCTTGAAAAGTGGCCGTTTGGGCATCTAAGTCGTTGTGCAGAACTGTGCCTGCTCAACTGTTAACCCAAAGGTACCCTCTTTGAATGGACCGTAAGGTCTCCTAGGGTACTTTTTTTCCTTGTAGCTCTCTCTTACTCTTATTCTCTGTTATTCTCTCTCTTAATCTATCATACTTGTTCTCTCCCTCTCTCTTTAGCTCTTATGTTTCCCCTCTCTTACTCTCTATCTATTCACTTTCTCTTACTGTCACTTACTCTCTCGCGTTGGGCGCCTCCTTGTCGTGGAGATAGAGCTTGCGTGTACTATAGAGTTTCTGAGCTATGTCGTCTGGGGTACCTTTTGTGGTATCACTGGTAGGGTTACCCTTGTCGAATTGGTCGGGAATGAGTTTCCAGTCAAAGTGTGTCCGTCTTCTACAAGTCCATCATGTGCTCTGCTAGGCCTTTTCTCTCTGTGTGACCTATTTCCCCCTTTACACACACCAAAATAACCCCCAACTACGACTGTACTCTTAACTCCACCCTTTAACCTTCAACCTAGTATATAAGGACCTGACCGTTACCTCATGCGTCAGAAGGGATGCTTTAGAACCTCTAAAAACAACGCCAATCGACGTTCACTGGTTGCGAGAGACTAAGACTAGAAGGATCCTAGGCACTGAAGTGCGATGAATGGGATGAATGTATGTGCCCCGTTAACCCCTTCCTTGGCGTGTAATTACTGTCCATTCCCAGTGACCTTTGAAGGGTGCCTCTGGTAGCAACGGTCCGTGGTGATGGGCTTTAGTTCCCAGGCTAGCTGCCAGGACAGCAAAAAACCTTGGGTCGAGTATCTTGGTGTGGCTGGATATCCAGTGAATGCTACACCGAGATCTTGGCCACCCTGAAGGGAACTAGTAGGAGTTTAGTACGGGGCATGTTCCGCTGTTCACCTGGTGTGAAATGGGTGGTCCCCTTCGGGAGCCTTCAGTACTGCTTGGTTGGACGCCATGGCACGCCGGGCTTGGATGACTCGGTCGGACCATCAGCGGCAAAGGAGCGTGCCTTCTGAAATATCCGAAACGTCGCCGATAGTTAAGCAGGAGCGACTCTCGCGGAGCAAACTCACCAACCCACCTTTTTTTCCCTTTTGATTGGTCGCAAAGTTATTGGTGCTATAAAGTGTTTAACATGACTGGAAAGAAAGGATCAGTTGCTTTAAAGTACACCTGTGCGATATACCAGAAGGACAAGTAGTGGGTGGACTTCCCGGAACCTATTATTCCAAATGCCACCCGGGCAATATCTGCGTCGATTGCATCTTGAAAGGGAAAGTTCAAGAAGCAATGGTTTATTGCAAGTAACTGAAAGATCTTTATAGAGCATCTGAGTAGAAATCTAAGGAACTCAAGAGGAAATTACAGACCTTAGAATCGGAACAAGCGCGTCAGATTCGCTGTTTAGAGGACAGGATCGCAGAGTTGGTTCACTCAAGAGGCAAACACTGTATCGGCAGTGCCGTTGCAACCGAGTGGAGAAGAGATATAGAAGAGAAAGAAGAAAAACAGGGATAAAAACACACCTACCCCTAGTGTCGAGGGTTCCAGCTTTTCTGGTGCCCAAGGTGTCAACCACCATGGCTTCACCCCTGTCAGAAGGGGGGCAAAGAAACCTAGAGAACCTCCAAGGCCGAAGCCGTTGCCAACCCCCAATAGATTTGCAGCTCTCGAATCTGGCCGGGAGGCAGCAATCGTTTTGGGGGACTCTGAAGTGAGGAAATTGACGAGTATGTCAAACGGGGTGTCCAAGGAAATGGGGCACATACGTAGCCTCTCAGGGAAGCGGACCCGAGATATTAGGCAGGAAGTGGAAAAGCTATGACTTAGATTGCATGATACACTGGCAGTCGCACTATCCAGCGGAAACGACCTGTTCCTACGGGGAAGTCTTGCAAACTTCACTGACTGCATAATTGAGGACGGGAAGTCCTTAACAACCTCGTTTAATGAGAAGTCAACCAGAGCAGTCGTCGTTGGAATCGTTCTGAGACGCTCTGGAGGTGCCGTGGCCAACCAAAACGCTCAGAGCATCAACTGGAGACTCAGCGAGATCCTTTCAGACATGGGCGTAGGTTTCATCAACCCGCTCGAGAAATTCTACTGCCGGTCTGGACTGTTCGCCAATGACGACACCCACCTGTCTGTCCGCGGGAGAGGAGTGTTGCGTGAGCTTATACGCCGCGGTTTGTACTGGGTGGAGAGGTTTGGTTGAGGGGGACGGCCGACCGGAACTCAGTTGTGAGATTCTCCCAAAGTAGCTCCCTCGGGAGCCGAGGTCGAACACCCCGAAGATAATCCTTCCGTCGATACGAGGGAGGGGGTAGAGATAGGTGATGGCTTCCTCCGAATTCAGCTTCGGAGAAGAGGACACCCGAGGGACCGTCGGGAAACGAACAAGTGGAGGCGGTATTAGGGCTAGTGAATGCCCCTAGGAGTGCTTCTCTTAAATACCTGCTCGATAAGGTACAAGTTCTGTGAGCTTATAGCACTGATGTCATCCGAGAAGCTTGACATAGTGGCCATCATGGAGTCGTGGATTCGTGTAGACACCAAGAGATTCATAGGCGAGTTTGGAGTACCTGGTTACGCGACTTTCCATAAGGATCTCGCTGACCGGGAAGGCCACGGAGTTCTTGTATATATACAGGACCATCTCTCTCCCGTTGAGTGCAGACCTGTTCTGGGGCATGAGGTGTTAGGAGTCGACATTAAGGTTGACGATACAACGCGCAGGGTCTTAGTGGCCTATCGGCCTCTCCATCGACCAGTAAAGGTGGATATGGAATTGTACCCAAAACTGTCCAATCTCTTAGACCGTCCCCCGTCGCTGCTGATATGTGACTTCAACTGTTGAGTCGACTGGAGGGACCGAATGGGCGATGGAGAGGCGTCTCGGGTTGTGGACTTTGCTGACAGCAACTTTTTGACTCAATGGGTCTGCAAGCCTACCCGAGGGGGTAACTTTCTGGATCTAGTATTTACCACCGAAGATGACCTCGTCTCTGACGTGCCAGTGGATGAGTATTTGTGGGTAGTGACCACAACATGGCCAGGTTCAGTGTACATGCCCCCTGTATGCAAGGTACGAATAAACGGGCACGTAAGTTAGATCTCAGACGTGCAAACATCGATGGACTTCGGAAGATACTTGGCCAGATACAGCAATCTAACGAGGACATGACGAACTCCAAATGGAACCACTTCAAGAATCGTTTTATGGAGCGTCAGGCTGAATTCGTTCCCACGAAGAATGTCAGACTAGTGATGATTCAGCCAAGGTGGTTTAGTAAAAAAATCGCGACCGCTATTAAAGGTAGAAAGACAGCTCACAGGATTTGGAAGAGAGTAGAAATGCAGCACATCATGAAGCTTACGTGAATCACTGTAGAAGGGCAAATGTACTAGTGCGTACGGCTAAGAGGAATGAAGAAGTTTGTGTAACCTCTCTCTCTAAAGAGAACCCTAAGGAGTTCTTCGCGTACGTGAATGGTCGAAAACCAGTGCGCCAACGCAGCGGACCTCTGAGGGACGCGGACGGCGTCCTCCACGATTCGGACCTGAAAATCCACAACGTACTCGACGACTACTTTTCCTCGGTGTTCACGAGGGAAAGGGATGGATAGATACTCAGACCGCCAATAGTGATATATATCGGATTAGAGACGCTAAAGGAAATAACTACAACTAGCGAAGAGGTTGCCAGGAGGTTCGGTCAGTTGAATGCGTACAAATCTCCTGGTCCTGACGGCTTCTTGCCAAGAGGTCTGCGTGAGGTGAAAGATCAGGTGGGCACTCATCTTCCTGACATCTTCAACGCGTCACTCGATGGTGGGAAAGTCCCTACGGACTGGCGTATGGCCAACGTCACCTGATCCACAAAAAAGGGGACCGTCATACCACTGAAGACTACAGACCGATAAGTCTCACTTCAATAGTGGATAAAGTACTGGAAGGCATCATAGCGGATAGAATAACGGATCACTTAGAATCCCACAACCTGTTGAGGGACACCCAGCACGGTTTCCGAAGAAAGCGCTCGTACCTCACGAACTTGCGCGAATTCTTTCACGGGATGATGAGCGAATTTGACGGAAGTCGGGCGGGGGACATACTTTATTTGGATTTCCAAAAGGCTTTCGATAAAGTCCCTCGCCGTCGACTGATGGCGAAAGTACATGCCTTGGAAATTAGAAGAAAGGTCGAAAACTGGTTAGAAAGTTGGTTGTCGAAGAGGCGACAGAGGGTTACTATCGGTAACCACGCCTCTCTGTGGTCGTCAGTAACGAGCAGAATCCCTCAGGGCCCCGTGTTGGGCCCTTTGTTATTCATTATCTACATCAACGACATAGATGAAGGACTGATGAACTGCCTCGCGAAATTTGCCTACGACACAAAACTTGGAGCGAACGTAGGGACGAAAACATCGAGGGGTTGAGGGAGGACCTACGGATGATCGACGAGTGATCTGACAAGTGGCAGATGACTTTTAACTTGGACAAGTGCAAGGTGATGCGAATCCCCAGTCAGATTACGAGCTACAAGGTATGTGTTTTGAGTCAACTGATGTCGAGAAGGACTTGAGGGTGCTGATTAGCAGCTATCACAAATTCTCGAAGCAGTGCTTATAGGTAGAGAAGAGGGCTCAGTGCCTGGTGAGTTACATCAGGAGGCAATTAAGTTTTCGGAACAAGGAGGTTATTCTGCCCTTGGACAACTCACTGGTGCAGCCTCACCTATATTACGCGGTTCAGTTCTGGTCTTATCGCTATCGAAATGGTGGATGCCAGGGAAACGAAACTTGTCCAATCGCTAAAGACCAAGACAGACCAGGAAAGACTGCAAGAGTTCAGTCTCCTTTCGCTCGAGACTCGAAGATTATGCGGTCGTCTCAGAGAGCCTTTCAAAATTTTAAAGTGCTTTACCCTTAAACGGAATGCGACTCGAATGCCGAGATTTAATACGCTTCCGATGGGTAAGTCCTTTACGTACGACATCTGCGACACGTGGAATAGACTGCCAACGGTAGTTGTCGACAGTAGCAGTGTCGAAGAGTTCAAGAGTTGACTCGACAAGATATACTTTAGAACATATGCGGTGATAGCAATTTTGTATTACGCGCTGAAGAGTGCCTCTTCAGCATGGGCCGCAAGGCCTTTGAGGTACTTCTCTCTCTCTCTCTTACACGACCTTTTTTTCTCTCTTGCTCTTTTATATTTTATTCTCTCTCTTACTCTTTTTACTATCTTACTCTTTCTTTTACTCTCCTTACTCACTCTCCACCACCTCTGTGTATGTATGTGTGTGTCTTTCTCTCTTACGCTCTATCTCTCTCTTATTCCTTCTCTTTCTCTTTCCTTCATATATCGGCCCTTTCTTATTCTTTCTGCACTGAATTAAAATTCTCTCATTTGTTAGCCTTAAGTCTACTTCTTTTTTTCTTCAAATCCCTCATTTTTCTATTCTTTCGTCTCGTATTTTTCCTTTTCTTTTCAGTTTCCCTTAAATCTTTCAAACGTATCGCGAAATGTGTAGATCTTTATCGCTTTATGATCAACCCTCTCATTTATTCTCATCTATTTCTTCCTTCTATTTAAGCGTCTATACTTTTACGTATTATTATTATTTCTCTTTTTTTAGGTTTCGTAATATTTAGCCAGCATTTGTGCTCCTACGAAACTTGAGACGTGTAGGACATTTACTGATGCTGTCAGGTTGATTTCCGACTTTGATTATAATATAGATTTGCATACAAACATTTCCTTTCTCTCTCTCACACACACAGACACTCTCTCTCTCTATCACACATACGCACACACACACTCCCTCTCTCCCACATACTCTCTCGCACACACTCTTTCTCACATTCTCTCTCACGCACACACACTCTTTTTCACATTCAATCTGTCACTTACTCTCTCTCTCTCTCTCTCCCACATACTCTTCCCCTCTCTCCCAAATATTCTCTTCTAATTCTCTTCCACATACTCTCTCTCATTGATTCCCTCTATCAGGCACAAAAGCTACGACGATTAATTAGGGGAATTAAATCTGTTCTCGTTGGAGACCCGGAGACTGCGTGGTCATCTTATCGAAGTGTTTAAAATACTTCGAAGCTTCGACAATGTAGACTACACGGATATTTTCCAACTTAGTGAGAGCAGAACGAGAAATCATGGCTACAAACTTGAACTGAAGCGTCACAACCGTGATCTGTGTGGTAAATTTTTCACATACAGCATCTGTGGTAGCTGGAACGCACTTCCAGTGGAAGTTGTCAACAGCAATTTTGTTGATCAGTTCAAGTCAAGACTGGACAAAGTCTTGAAAAGTGGCCGTTTGGGCACTTAAGTCGTTATGCAGAACTGTGCCTGCTCAACTGTTAGCCTAAACGGAACCCTCTTTGAATGGACCGTAAGGTCTCCTAGGGTACTTGCTGTCCTTGTAGCTCCTTGTAGCTCTCCCTCGCACTTACTCCCCCCTCTCTCTCTCTCTTCCAGGAACAAACAGATGATTTCTTGGCCTAAATAAGATTCTGCGAAGTCTCCTTTTCTCCTGCTTGTTTTTATGTGCATTCTTCTTTTACATTCTGGTTTCATTCTGTGTCGCAGTTGTTCATATTTTCCCCCCAATAGGTTATTGGCCGAATAGATTCGCCCTTCATCTAAATTGATCCAACGGGCCTCGAACATGGCTCTACCAATTGATTAAGCGATGTACAAAATTGGTAAAACACTATGCCTGGTAGCTAAAGTGGTTAGAACATCTGACTGGTAATCGCCCCCCCCTCCCCTTGTCTGACTAGTTACATCTAGGAAAATTCCATTTTATTTCAGACTGTTATTCCTGGGTTTCGGGTGTATAGATTGCATCTAGGTCCCTGCTCGTCGCTCTCCTTGGTCTGAACATTTCTCGGTCCGAGTCTTACTGTTTCGCAATCAAATTTAGAAGAGAGAGAGAGAGAGAAACAAACACACACACACACACACATACACACAGAATAGGTATATATCAAAAGACATTGTTATCTATATTGTGAGAGAGAGGGGGAGGGATGTATTATGTAAATGTAATTACCCAGTTAAGAATGAAACATCGGTTTATGTGGTTAAGACGACACAGTACAGAAACCAACGAAAGCTATTAGATAGAATATAAATAAACATCCTCCTCGCCATACCCCACCCCCTCATCTCCTTTAAACTGATAATCAGAGAGATAAGGAAACAAACACACAACCAGACATGTTGGAAATCATCAAAACGCGGTCTTGTAAATATCTCAGTGATTTATGGGCGTCCTTCTCTGTTGTTGGCCTAAGCGAACGCTCTGGCTGCGAAAGAGTCATAAGCACGCCCGTAGGGACAATTTTATGCTCGCTTGTTTATGGAGTACCTTATTCATAGGACAAGCCAAGGTACCTTCTTTACCCTTGTACCCTTGTGTCACCAGTGGGGGTCATCTTATTTAAAGTTTTCGGAGTTGTTTTCTTTGGTTTGGATTACTTACTGGTTTGGGTTTTCTGTCTCCTTTTTCCGTGTTTCTTACTTCTTTTCTCTTTCTCTCTCTCTCGATATATATATATATATATATATATATATATATATATATATATATATATATATATATATATATATATATATCCAACCTTGTATTTCTGGTTGTCTTAAAGCACGAACTTGAACCTTAAATGGAAGGGGGAGGGACTTGTTCGCATCTATGACCCCCGAGGGTTTACAAACCTTCATCCCGTTATAGCCTACCTTTCTCATCCTCGATCCCTCCTTCCTTTCTAGTTCTCTCCCACTTAAAAGTGTTTCACGGCCCCCAAGTAGTTCCTGCTCTTGTCTACTCGGAGTATATATCTTCCTCACATTTCTATATCCCCTAACCTCATCACTCTTTTCACGAAGCTTCATAAACCTTCTGGTGCAGATTCCCACGTCCCACGTTAGTTTAGTTTAGTTTTTTTTTTGTTTTTAAGTAAGAGATAATACATAAATTTCTTTCCCCACTAAGCGTCATTGGGGACCGTTAATTGCCCCCCTTCCCCATTGCTCTCACTGGCACCAACATCGCCCATCCATAACTTCATTACACCCTCCATCTATGTTTGTATTTGTGTCTGTTTTTTAACCCATATTTTTGTAGCTTTGTGTGTACAAATACAAGTATTCCATGTACAGACACATGCGTGCAAACACGCACATACACACGCGAATAGACAGTTAGGAAAATGCGATTTGCATCTTATTAAACACATTCAAGAGAGACCTGAAATCATCGCAATTTCACTGGACTGCCACACTGAAAGATGCTTCTCTCACACATTTAGTCGCACATAAACGTGCAGTCACATACATGTACACACATGCTTATGCATCGAAACACGAATCAACACTGAAACTTACATCAGACATATATGAACTCTACCCGCTAGTACGTACATGTAAGCATGCATACATCATTTACACACACACATATATATATATATATATATATATATATATATATATATATATATATATATATATAAATATATATATACAGGGGTTGGACAAAATAACGAAACATTAACTAATGCCCCCATTCACACCCAAAAATATTTTAAAACTTGTTTAAAATGCCTGAAAATGACGTTGAACACATTGGTCTCCATAATTCACAGATCTTGCCATAATCAAGTTTTTTTGTGTAAATTGGAGCAAAAACTAGGGGATATATTCCCTCTAAAAAGCGTCTACGAAGGAGCTGGAGCAGATTTCACCCCAAAACAGTTAAATTCGTATAGATACAGCACAAAACTGTATGAATCGATTGGTCGGCGTATTGAATCTATTTATACTGCTAAGGAGGAGGGGACTCAAAGTCAGTAATTTAATTAATGTTTCCATTATTTTGTCCAACCCATGTATATATATATATATATATATATATATATATATATATATATATATATATATATATATATATATATATATATATATATATATATATATATATATATATATATATATATATATATATATATATATATATATATATATATTTATATATATAATGAAAAAACTCACAAAGTGGCACGTGAGGAAAGCAATAATATGAAAATTAACCCAGAGGAAAATGAAAAGATGAATCCAAGCACTTTCGAACTATATTTGCAAGTTCATTTTCAATGAATGAACTTGCAAATATAGTTTGAAAGTGCTTGGATTCATCTTTTCATTTTCCTCTGGGTTAATTTTCATATATATATATATATATATATATATATATATATTTTTTTCCATTTAAGATACACTGTGTCTACACACGACATATGTGTACTGCAATGATAAGCTATTGTGTTTAGTTTGAGACGAATAATTGTGATGAAGTGTCGTGATGTGCTACAAAGATGTTCGTGTGATAGAAATGTTTTTTTGTGTGTGTATGTGTGTGTGTGTGTGTGTGTGTGGGATCGTATTGTATTTGTAATGTGGTTAGTATGAGACGAATAATTGTGATGAAGTGTTGTAATTGCTATACAGATGTTTAGGTGATGGAGTTTTTTAATGTTTTGTGTGTGTGTTGGAGCGTATTGTATTTGTAATGCATTTAGTGTGAGATGAATAATTGTGATGAAGTGTTGTGGTGTGATATAGAAATGTTCACGTGATGGACTTTTATAATGTTCTTATTGTGTGTTGGTGCTTATGGTGATGCACCGAAATAATGAGTTTTGTAATGACCTACCGAGAGGATTATTGTGACGAGTCCTTTTAATGGTTTTATTATATTTGATGGGATATTGTAATGCAGGGGGGGGGCAAACCCTCGCTCGCGGGCCCAATATTTGATCGCCCCCTGTGTGATGTTGTATGCAGAAATTTTCAATACTGAAATTGAACCCTTTGACTACCAACGGGACAATACGTCCCATAACATTCTAGTTTATATTGTATTATGTATATATATATATATATATATATATATATATATATATATATATATATATATATATATATAAAGGGTGTTCCAATAACTTGGACCGATTTTAAATGTGAGTTAAGTTTAAGCGTCTAATGATTTTTTTCTTTTTCTTTCAGATTTAACAACTTCAGTTTTTGTCAATTTTAACCATGGGAAGATTAACAATCGAGCAATGTGTTAAAGTTATCGAAGTCTATTACGAAAATGGACGTTCAAACAGAAACGCATTTCGGGCACTTCGCGATTTTTTTGGTCAACATAAATAATCGACCAACTGAGAGTGCAATTGGGAAAATTGTTCGTAAATTCAAACAAACTGGGTCGGTGGCAGATATGAAAACGCCATTACGTGATCGTTTACACCGTTCAGCTGAAAACATTGCTGCCGTGCGCGAGAATGTGGCCGAAGATCCAGACATCTCTATTCGTCATCGCGCGCAGGAACTGAACCTCTCCACAACAACGTTACATCGAATTTTGACAAAAGATTTGTCTCTACACGCTTACAAAATTCAAGTGACACAAGAACTGAAGACTGCTGACCATTTGAAGCGCCGTACATTCGTCAATTGGGTGCACGAGCAAAGACAAGCCGATGATGATTTTTCGCAAAATATCATCTTTAGTGATGAAGCCCATTTTCATCTTGGTGGATTCGTTAATAAGCAGAATTGTCGCATTTGGGCTGATGAAAATCCCAGGAAGATTGTTGAAAAGTCACTGCATTCACAAAAGAGCACTGTTTGGTGTGCATTTTTTGCTAGCGGAATCATTGGGCCGTATTTCTTAAAAAATGATGCCGGGAATTCTGTTACGGTGACAGGCGAGCGATACCGTGCCATGATAACCAACTTTTTATGGCCTGAATTGAATTCTATGGATGTCGAAGATTTGTGGTTTCAACAGGACGGCGCCACATGCCACACAGCCAATGCAACAATGGCTTATTGAATGAGAAGTTCCCAGGTCGCATCATCTCTCGAAACAGCGAGGTCAATTGGCCACCACGATCGTGTGACTTGACGCCTTTAGATTTCTTCCTTTGGGGTCATCTCCAAAGTAAGATCTATGCCAACAAGACAACAATAATTCAACAGCTGAAAGATGAGATAATAAGGCATATTGGTGCGATCGAGGAGCAACTATGCAGAGACGTCATCAAAAATTTTGACCATCGAGTGGAGGTGTGCCGCCGAAGCCTTGGCGGACATTTAGGCGATATTATTTTTTCACACATAATTGCCATGACTCAAATAACACGATCCAATAGTGAAATAAATAAATTTGCACCAACAACACTGTTTTATTTACTGCTAACTTCGATCCGTCTTAATGGAACACCCTTTACATATATATATATATATATATATATATATATATATATATATATATATATATATATATATATATATATATATATATATATATATTATTATATTTTATTATTATTATAGGCCTAGCTATACGGTACCGGTATTATTTGCGAGTTTAAAAAAAAAAACAACTTTTGGTAGTCAAAGGGTTAAATAATATTTGTATGTCCACAACGAAAGAAAAAAAAAGTAGATGTCAATGTATTTGGATATTAATGCCTAAGTCTATCGCACCATGTAATAAATTTAAACAATATTTACAAAGAGACGAGTCAAATTTTATTTATCCTCTGCCGACTTCTTTCAGTAGAAACTTTCCCCCCACGGCTCAAAAAAGTTTCCCCACCTCTGTTGTAATGGGTTCTTGCGCTGTAATGATTGATTATTGGTGTGTTTTAATGTGCTATAGAAATGGGCTGTTGTGAGGGTCTGTTGTAATGGTATCATCTGTTGAATGGTTGCAATGGTCTATTTTGCTGGTTTGTTATTATTATTTGTTTTGATGGGTTGTTTTTATATGCTTTGTTGAAGTATATGGGTGCAATGAGATATTTTGATTATTTTTAATGATTTGTTATGGTGGAGTGTTGTGATAAGCAATTAGTATGTTTTTTTTTTAATCCATTCTGACCCCCCCCCCCTCTTCGTTAATTTTCAATCGTCGGCGAGTCCCAGAGTGGATAATAAAATTTACATTAAAATCAAAATGACAGGGTCTAACAAGATCGTGGAGAGTAACAAGGAGTAACAAGGAAAGAAAGTACCCTAGAAGACCTTACGGTCCATTCAAAGAGGGTACCTTTGGACTAGCAGTCGAGCGGGCACATCTATGCTCAAATGCTTTACGTCATTAAACGGCCACTTTTCAAGACTTTGTCTAGTCTTGACTTGAACTGGTCAACAGATTCACTGTTGACAACTTCCACTGGAAGTGCGTTCCAACTACCGCAGATACTGTACGTGATTTAAAGCCGTGATTTCTTGTTCTGTTCTACGCAAGTGTGAAAATATCCCCGTAGTCAACATTGTCGAACCCTCGAATTATTTTGAAAACTTCGATGAGCTGACCACGCAGTCTACGGGTTTAAACGAGAACCGATCTAATTCCCTTAATCTATATTCTATATTCACAGGGGAAGGTTAAGGAAGAACGGGAGTACTGTATTTTGCCACTATCCAGGGAGTAGGGAACCCTTCGTGGCTCAGGGGAGATTCATCAATTCCGTGTTGGATAAGTGTGGATTTAGAAACCACTTTGGCAGGTTCCGGGGCCGGGAGAGTAATGTGAGGCATGTGAAAAGATAGGAAGGGAGAGACCAAGGTGTGGTGTGAATAGCTGTGTGTGTGCTGACGCGTGTGGATGGAGCTACTTCCACACAACCACCCGACGCCCGCCAATGGCGGGCGTCGGGTGGTTGTGATATGCCATATGTAATAGTTTGTTGTAGTCGATGGTTGTGACGAGCCATATGTAATAGTTTGTTGTGGTCGATGGTTGTGATTATTTATTTATATAAAATAGTTTATTGTGGTAGATGGTTGTGATGAGTTATTTATATCTAATAGTTTGTTGTATTAGATAGTTGCGATGTTTATTATATGTAATAGTTGTAGATGTTTGTAATGAGTTAATTATATGTAGTAGTTAGGTTGCGCTGGAAGGTTGTAGTTATTTAGGTCATCCCCAGCTTAGGTTCGTCGCTTGTAGGCCAAACGCCGATGAGTGGACGGGGTTCTCGCAGAGATTCTGCAACACTCCGTGCTTCTGCATGTTTTGTCTCGGTTGCGCTCGTGTCGGGCAAGTTGTGGTAATACGTTGAACAGTATCTAGTTCCTGGTGGTAGTAGGATCAGATGCCTACATCGGTCAGGCACGTAAAGTATTTGTATGTGTTTAATGTGTTTAGGTTTGGGCGCTTGACCGCGCCGGAGCTTTGCACAGGCGACCCGTGGAAAAGATTTTCTTCTTGGTTGAGGAGGAGGTTTGCACCCAGAGATTGGATACTTTGCTGTGTTTATGTAGAGGCGGATTGTTCTGGTGGTAATGTTGGTCTGACTACAGGGATGGTGGTGTTTATTGTAGTGTCTGTAAGTTTTGGGAGTTTTGCGCACGTTTGGGAGGTGCTGGTGGTAGGAACATTGCCTGTAATGGTATGGGTTCTTTGGCTTACGGGTACTATGGAGAGACTGTGTTCTGTAAGGTCAATATACCCTTCGAGGGCATGACCTTCGTTTTAGAGTGTAAGTGGTATATTGGGGTGAAGTGGCGAGGGGGAGATGTATTTTGTAGTGTGTTGAGGTGATTGGATGCGAGATTGGGCGTCCAGGTTGTAGAGACATAGTACGGTGAAGGGTGGATGTACTGCCCCTGAGTGTGGTGAATGGATCCTTTAGATTGCCCGAATGTGGTTAGCGTGAGAGTTCTGGTGTGTTCATTTTCGTGTTGGTTGTGTGTGGTCGGTAGTTAGTGTAGCAATAGGTTTTCACCTTCACACTACATTGAGTACTCCTGGAGGAGTGCCCTCATCCGAGCCAAGAAAGTGGATACAGTCACTTATTGGGCGTGAATGGAGAGCGCAATCCAAGTGTGCCCCAGCAGTGTGAAGGTGGAGAGATAACTACAAGTGTGCGCCAGCAGTGTGAAGGTGGAGAGCTTACTCCAAAGGTGCCCCAGCAGTGTGAATGTGGAGAGCTTACTCCAAGTGTGCCCCAGCAGTGTGAAGGTGGAGAGCTTACTCCAAGTGTGCCCCAGCAGTGTGAAGGGGGAGAGCTTACTCCAAGTGTACCCCAGCAGTGTGAAGGTGGAGAGCGCCCTCCAAGGGTGCCAGAGCAGTGTGGAGGTGGAGAGCTTACTCCAAGGGTGCAAGAGCAGTGTGAAGGTGGAGAGCTTACTCCAAGTGTGCGCCAGCAGTGTAAAGATGGATAGCTTACTCCAAGTGTGCCCCAGCAGTGTGAAGGTGGAGAGCTTACTCCAAGTGTGTGCCAGCAGTGTGAAGGGGGAGAGCTTACTCCAAGTGTGCCCCAGCAGTCTGAAGGTGGAGAGAGCCCTCCAAGTGTGCTCCAGCAGTGTGGTGTGAAGGTAGAGTGCGTTCCCCACGCTGTGTGAAAGTAGGTACTCCTTGCTGTAGTAATCTCATACCATCACTTACTACTGTGTGTGGTCGAAAAAGATGATTTCTGAGTCGAGTGTAACATCGAGTAATGTAGGCGTTCTATTTAAGGGGAGTGGTGGGTTTGATTGAGTTGGGATGAGTTATGAGGAGTATGTAAGGTCACACATAGTTAAGGATGGTTGTAAGTGTGTACTGTTTATTATATGGTGGTAATTGTAACGATTATGTTTTATAAAATTGCTATGAATGATGTGAGAGGTGTGTAGTGGACTCTATCGAGTGGTATTGTTCCGAGGGGCGGTGTATAACTCCTCTCCACAACACACTATTTCAGGTTTCCTATCTGTGTTCCCTTAACATGTATCTATTTTTTACCATGCCTGTTCATATGTTTTCCAGAAGATCTAGTATCCCCCCATTGGCTTATACAAGATTCTATTAATGAGGTAATTCCATGGAAATTAATTTATTAGCTGTTACCAACGAGCTGGCACGTACATGCACGCATACACACCCACTCATACATGGAAAAACACATTTGATGTATTCTGTGTTTACGTTAAAAGATATCGATTTGTTTTTTTTTAGAAATATACTCTATTTTATGTGCGTGTATCAAGGAAATCTGGTTTCGACACACGTGTGCACAGATACGTACACATACAGTGTGGAATAAAACGCAAATGACCTTTTGTTTGTATTCCCCACAAAGGAACCCCACGTCTGACAGGGACAGGAACAATTTCTGTGTTGGTGGAGGATGAAAACGACCACGCGCCGTCGTTCCCCAACCCTAAGTATGAAGTGTCTGTAAACGAGGGTGTAAATCGAGGTACGCCCATTCTCACGGTCACAGCCACTGATGAAGATACAGGCATCAATGCTGCTATCAGGTATGACCCCTCCACACTCATCGGTAGTCTTCAGTTTTACTCTCTTTATTTATGTATTTTCCTGTAGCTCATTAGTTCCTACTCCATACAAAATCCTTAGTAGTCTTCAGTTTTACTCTCTACTATATATATGTATTTTCCTGTAGCGCATTAGTTCCTACTCCCTACAAACTCCTTAGTAGCCTTCAGTTTTAGTCTATTTATCTATTTTCCTGTAGCTCATTAGTTCTTACTTCCTCAAACTCCTTGGTAGTCTTCTGGTTTACTCTCTACCTTATTTATGTATTTTCTTGGTATCTCATTAATTTCCTACTTCTCGTTGTGGTTGTCAGAGTACCATCTTTATACAGCTTTTAATGAGTACTTTGATGCCAATATTGGAGCTGAACCTAGCTAGAGTTTTCAAGTTACCAATACTTTACAAAGTGCATCTTCAGATATGTGCAAGAGGAGTAATTTGACCTAACTCTCTTCCGTAGGTACTCTCTCATTGGCGGAGCTTCTCACGTGTTCTCTGTAGACCCTCAAACTGGATTAATTCGAACCAAAGAAACGCTTGATCGAGAAACTTCCTCTCAATACTTTTTAATACTCGAAGCCAAAGATTCTTCTCTAACCGAGCCAAAATCGGCCAGTACAAGAGTAAGTACCTAGTTCAATTTTTCCTACCCCTAGACCTACCATCAATTAACTAATCGGAAAACACAAAGATAATTCTAAAAAAAAATATTGATACATCTCAGAATACTGATAAGAAGCCCAGAACAATGTAGTTGAGCTTAAAATTTGGTTGGTTTACAAATGATTATAGTTATCCTGGTTCTCGAAAAAATAGGTAAATAAATATACTTTTTTTCAGGTTACAATAACAATAACAGATGTAAACGACAACGCCCCTCTTTTTCCAAAAGAAAGTCATACCATCTACATACCGTACCCTACTTTAACGGGTGAGTATTAGAAAAGAAAGAACTCTTTTCAAAGCCATTTGTCTTCAAAAAACTAATGTTCTTGGATATGTTATGCGCCTTTGCTGTTGTAGTAATAAATTACTTTAATTACTTTAGTATTGTGCTTAGTGTCTTTTTTTATGTAAATCTTATAGTGAGTAAGTCGTGTCTTTTGTTTTTGCCTAGATGTCTTCTTCGGTAAATTTGGGTCTTCATCAATAGAAAAGAAAGAATCTTTTTCCAATGAATTTTTCGATTGGGTGATAGTACTGAAAGTCCTTAAAAAGGAGGGTAAAAATAAGGGAATTACTACTCTAGAATTCGGTAACTGGTGGTCTGGCCCTATTTCACTGAATCAGGATCTTAGCTACGAGTTTGTGTATGTTATTTCACTTGTGCATGTGAATCTTTTTTCACTGGATTAGGATCTTAGCTACAGTTGTGTATATGTGTGTTATTTCATTTGATCATGACCTTAGTTACAACTTTCTGTATGTGTATGTTTTTTCACTGGACCAGAATCTTAGCTACAATTTTTTGTATGTGTAATTTTTTTCACTAGACCAAGATCTTAGCTACAAGTTTGTCATGTGGATGTTTTTTTTCACTGGATCATGACCTTATCTACAAGTTTGTGTATGTGTATATTTTTTTCACTTGATCATGACCTTAGCTACAACTTTGTGTATATGTTTTTTTCAGTGGACCAGGCTCTTAGCTACAAGTTTGTGCATCTGGATGTTTTTACCCAGTTTGTCTATGTGTATATTTTCTCACTGGATTAGGATCTTAGCTACAACTTTGCGTATGTTTTTTTCCACGACCAAGTTCTTAACTACAAGTATGTGTATGTTTTTACACGTTGGTGTGTTTTTTTCAGGTGATTTTGTGTTTGGAGACGCAGCCACAGATCCTGATGAAGGCAAAAATGGGCGCATAATTTACCATTTATCAGGCGAAGACGCGGCAAAATTCGATTTAGATCAATGGAAAGGTATTATTAAAGCTTCGGCTGAATTAAACGAAGATAAAGTTTATGAAATAACTGTCGGAGCTCAAGATTTCGGATCTCCTCCTCTGTCCTCTAGCATGCGACTACATATCCATCTAAGACCTAATCGGCTCTTCCCAGTATTCCAACCAATCGATAAAGTATTCAGTTTCAGTGAAAACGATAAAGGTGTTTTGGTCACCAAAGTTCTTGCTAACTCTCCTAAGAATGGAGTAGCGAGGAAAATCAAATACAGAATTGCCGGAGGAAACGTTGAACAGGCTTTCGAAATGAATGAAGACTCTGGGGCTATCGTAATTTCTCCCAACGGGATGAATTACGAAACACTCAAACAATATGAACTCTACATTTCGGCAAAAGATCAAGATGACCCACCACTGGCTTCTATCATGTACTTAGCTATTAATGTCACCGACTACAATGACAATCCACCTATTTTTACCCAGTCGATCTACAACGCGTCTTTGCCCGAAGATCTTGATCCACCTAAGTTAATAACAACAGTCTCTGCCACGGACAAGGATTCTGGCGTAAACTCTGAATTTACCTATCGGTTAATGAGGGATGATAAGATTTCAAAGGTGTTTACTCTTGATAACGTAACTGGACAAATATATACAAAAACTGCCCTCAAGCGAGAAGAGATAGACAAGTATGAATTTGCAATTGAAGCAGTCGACAAAGGATATCCAGCTCAGACTGGTACTGCTATGGTCATTGTAAACGTACAAGACAAAAACAATAATCCACCCAGATTTACCAGACTGTTTAGTGTAAATGTCACTGAAAACGCTGAAATAGGAACGTTTGTTATTCAAGTCACATCGAGTGATAAAGATATCGGTGAAAATGCAAATGTCACTTATAGTTTTACTGAAAACCCAGAAAACAAATTCCGCATCGATCCTATTAGCGGAAATGTGACGGTAGCGTCTCCAATTGACCGAGAAGTTCGGGACGAATACTCTCTTAAGGTGTCTGCGAGCGATGGCTCTTGGCAAGCCGAAACTCCATTGACAATCACAGTTCAGGACGAAAATGACAATGCTCCAACATTTGAAAGCAAATTCTATGAGTTTAACTTTCCTGAGTTGCAAAGATCAGTTGCTTTTGTGGGACACGTGAAAGCGAATGACAAGGACAAACAAGGCCCAAATAGTGCAATTTCCTTTTCTTTGAAATTTCCATCCGACTTCTTCAGCGTAGACTCTATAAGTGGAGAAATATTATCAAAGCAGGCACTTAAATACAAACACACTGTAAAGGGGCCTTCTCCCGAGAATCAGTATCATCTTACGGTTGTAGCAACTGATAATGGTAAACCACCTATGTCTTCTGAAACTTCCATTCTCGTCAACGTTGTGGATGCCAATAATAACCAACCGCAGTTTAAGAAGAAGAGATACTTTTCGCCAGTTCCTGAAAACTCACAAGTTGGTCAAAATATAATTGAGCTTGAAGCATTTGATGACCTAGATTTTGGTATTAACGCCCAAATTATCTTTAAAAAGGTAGGCGGAAACGGAACTGATTACTTCTCCCTTGACACCCAAACAGGTTGGATTACGGTAGCACAGACGTTGAAAAGAAAAATCGGGACTCATTTTATATTGCTTGTTAGGGCTAAGGACCGTGGAGTACCCCCGTTGCACGATGAGGTGACAGTAACGTTGGTTGTCACAGGAGAGAATAAATATTCCCCAAAATTTACAGCAAGTAGTTATCAAGTGATCATCGCGGAAAACGAAAATCTTGGATCAACGATTGGAAACGTTTTGGCATCTGACGACGACATTGGACCAAACGGAATAGTTCGTTATTCTATTGCTAGTGGAAATGATGCTGGAAAATTTGCCATCAACGAAAACTCTGGCACCGTTACAATACTCGCTCCTTTGGATTATGATTCTATGAAAGAGTACAGGCTCAATATTACTGCTAGAGACCTTGCATTCGAACCATTGCATGCAACTGCTGTATTGACGGTGATCTTAACTGACGTTAATGACAATCCACCTCGTTTTGAAAAGGACAAATATAGCGCGTACATTCCTGAAAATTCAGGAGTAGGAACAACTGTGTTCCGCATGAATGCTTCAGACATTGATTCGGCTCATAACGCCGTTATTCGATTTTCGATTATTGGCGGCGACGGTAAAAACTTTTTTTCAATTCACCCCAAAACTGGGTTAATCAAATCTCGTCGAGTTTTTGATTACGAAGAAAAGAATCAATACATATTAAATGTTGTTGCTTCCAATCCAGATTCCAAGCAAATGAGTTCAGCCAAAGTCAACGTATATATAACCGGTCGAAATGAGTTCTTCCCCAAATTTATTCAACCGGTATTTCAGTTCACAGTTTCAGAATCCGCAAGAATTGGAACTTCAGTTGGAACGATTCAAGCTTCAGATGATGATATGGGAGATGATGGTGTTGTTTATTACTTGTTGGTTGGCTCTAGCAATGACAGGGGCTTTTTGATTCAGCCAGCGACTGGAGTTTTAACTGTTGCTCGAAACCTTGATCGAGAAAGCCAGAACAGAGTAGTTTTAACAGTGATGGCAAAGAATGCCGGAAGTATACGAGGCAATGATACAGATGAAGCTCAGATCATCATTTCAATTCAAGATGGAAATGATCCTCCACTTTTCGAAAAGCCTTTCTACAAGACACAATTAAGTGAGGGGGCCCTGATTGGCACAACAGTTTACAAGGTAAACGCTGTTGATTCTGACGTCAGCCCTCAAAATAATCAATTTACGTACACGATCATTGGTGGGAACTTTGGCCAAGTATTCAAAGTTGATCCACAGACAGGAGTAATTGAAACCACAGCTCAACTGGACAGAGAAACAATTGAAGTGTATAATTTAACCGTGGGAGCGATTGATAATGGTAGCCCCTCACAAACAGGAACAACATTGGTTCAGGTTATCCTCGAGGATATTAATGACAATGGACCTCAGTTCGATCCCCCTGACATAATTGGCTACGTAGCTGAAAATGAACCCGCAATGACTTCCGTCATGACCCTAAGCGCTACGGACCCAGACCTACCCCCAAACACGAAGCCCTTCTCTTACTTTATCGTGGGTGGCGAACACAAAGATTTCTTCTCTGTGGACGAAAACACCGGGGAAGTCAAAACAACTCGAAGCATCGATCGGGAAACAACACCGGAACTCACCTTCCGTATTGAAGTTCGAGATAGTGGTAAACCTAAAATGAAGTCGCTGTACCCTGTCACCATCATTATTTTGGACAAAAACGATTCTCCCTCTACCTCGCGAACGGCTACAGTCAAAGTGATGACACTAAATGGCAATTTTCCTGGAGGAAAAGTGGCCGATGTTCATCCCAATGACGCTGATACATCGGGTCAATATTCTTGCAATATTATTCATGCCGATTCTACCATATTCTCGATACCAAATGCTTGCAATTTGCATGTGAGTCGTGGAGCACATGATCATTCTTACTCTCTTAACATCTCCGGAAATGATGGACGATACTCAAATGTAACTTCAAAGATTGTAGTGGAGTTTGAATCTTTCGATAACGCTAGTCTAGAAAACAGTTTGATCGTCCGTGTGATAAACGTGACATCTGATAGGTTTTTAAGATTATATTACAAATCCTTTATAGAATCTATCAGCCATTTATTTACGAATGAAGTTGTACACATATTCTCAATGGCAGCGGTGAATTCACACACAGATCTCGCTGTGGCCGCGGAGAGTTTATCTTCCGACAACTTCTTAAAGCCAACAGAAATGGCTAAAGTCCTCAGGGAAAGGAAGGCAAGACTGGTTCAAGCTCTCCAGGGGTTGCAATTTATAGTTAATTATAATCCCTGTAACGAAAATCCTTGTAAAAATAACGGAGAGTGTGCGAATCAAATTAACGCATACGATGAAACTGAAATTACAGATTCGCCCACGCTTATTGTTACTACACCAATCATTAAGAACGATTTTATGTGTCACTGTCAACAAGGCTTCACCGGGGAGCATTGCCAGTTACGCCAAGATCCATGTTCACCGAACCCGTGCCAATTCGGTGGCACTTGCGCCAGAAGAGGTTTCAACTTCGTGTGTACCTGTCCACCTTCTCGCCAAGGGTCACAATGTGAAGTAGATAAGACAAATGCTTGCGATAACAGCCCTTGTCGAAATGGCGGTTCTTGCCAAACTACTTTGGAAGGCGGTTTCTTCTGCCTCTGCCGTCCTGGATTCCGAGGAAATCAATGTGAACTCGAAAGTGAATCGTGTCGCCCAAATCCTTGCGAAAATGGTGGATCATGTATATCTCTCAGACCTGGTTACAAATGTTCTTGTGCACTCAATTTTTATGGTTCTCACTGCGAGAAATCCACCTTCAGTTTCAGCCAGTTGTCATTCATGACATTCCAAACATTAGATTCCACCACAAATGATATTTCGGTTGTATTTTCAACCAACAAACCAGATGCTTTACTCGTATATAACTATGGACTCCAGACCGGAGGACGTTCAGATTTCGTCGCCATTGAAATCACAGGTGGCAGACCACGATTCAGCTATGGAGGAGCTCGCACTGAAATTACTTATGTTTCTGTCGACCGCGACGTGACAGATGGTGGTTGGTACAAAGTAACTGCTACTCGGAACGGGCGAGCCATCTCCTTGAGTGTATCTGAATGTACTAGTAGTGGTGAGCTTTGTAAAGAATGTCAACCTGCTGACCCTAAGTGTTACGCCGATGCGATTGGACTGACAGGGTATGTTTTCTATACTTTTCTTTGAATCGCAATATTAAACAAACTTAAAATTAGCTTTTCTAGCATAATCCACCTCTCAAGTAATATTCCTAGCAAATTACAGTCGTAATCTTGTTTCAAATAATTTCAATTCGATCATCCACAACAATAAGCAGTAGTTTGTCCATGTCACTCTCCAACTCCATGGAATGTTCCAATAAGGACTAAGAATGAGATCGGGTTGCATGTTCTCGAAAGTAGATGTTTCAGTAGTTATTGTACTACACATTACCATATACTGATTAGCCGTTCTTGATGGTTCTTGACAGAACGCTGAATTTCAACAACGAACCAATGTACCTCGGAGGCGTCATGACGGTTGACCCGATTCAGGAAAGACCTAATCAAGTATTCGCTGATGATTTCGTGGGGTGCATTCAGAGTGTTTCCATCAATGGCCGACCCCTCAACCTCTCTGGACCAATACAGGTACGAATCATGTAGTGTCAAGTTCGTCTATTTTACTTTCCAATTTTACCATTAATTTGTCCCTGTAAAGGTAGGTTTTTTTTTAATGGTTTGGCAGCTTCTTTCATTCTTCTTCGTCTCCACCTAGGTGTAAGAAAGAATAAAGGGTAAACAGACAGAAAAAGCTAAACAGCAGAACCAAAAATAACAGTAGTTAAAAGGTTTGTGGATAATCAGGGTTGTTGCTAGGGCAACCCCCCTAAACACCCCCAAATAGAGACCGAGAGGGAGGGCATTCAAAGACCCCCCCCCAAGAAAATTCCTGTAAAGAGCACACTCATCATCAACCGCTTTCCCACGAAGTGTGGTTTGTGTACATCAACACCACTCAACTCTACCCACCTCACTCCAACTCTTTATATCCTACAATGCATAAAAACACACATTATCTCGTCCATAGTGATGGGGTACTATGTGCTGTATCATATCGTCCATTCAGGATTAATCCTTAGGAAGAAAGCCATTACTACATTCCTTCTCACAGCCTCCATACACATCTATAATACACAAACATCCACCCCCTACTCGGTTGTCTATTTTTCGCACACACACTTACATATCAACCCACCTTAAGGCGGGTTTCCAATCCTTTTCACACCCTAACACTCTTGTATATTCTCTTCACAATTTTATTTCAATCCATTCTTGTTCAATGCCCATACTATTTCACGCCACCCTCAATCACACCATCAACACCTCTTACCCAGTCGATCCTCACTCTAACTTTCACACACGAAACACCCCTCTCAAGTTGTTGATATGCACTCCTCTCACTTCAGATCTCTCCTTCATCTTCCACAACATACTATCATCCATCAACGTTGGCACCAACATACTACGCCTTCCTGGTACATTCCACACTCAATCTCTTAGCATTCACTGCCATACAGAACATTGTGGTCTGCTTCACCTACATCACTATCCTTCACGATCCATCTTCGATGCCTAAAAATGATTGAACATGTTCAAAGCTACCACAGATTCTACTGTCACACTCCACCTCATCCAGACCCAGATTTTACGCGCCTTACTCTTTTCTACATTCACCTTTACACACCCTTCTCACACCCTACCAAACGCTTCATTTCCTGCTTTTTTACTCTGGTTAATTCAATTCCTTCCAGGATAGCTCCATGTTCCTATCCGGATATTCGTTCATCTTCCATTCAAATGTTTCAGTTTCTGTTTTCTCTTCTCTGGTTAATCCAATTCCTTCAAGAATAGCTCCATGTTTTCATCCGGATCTTCGTTCATCTTCCATTATAATGTCTCAGTTTCTGTTTTCTCACTCTGGTTAATCCAATTCCTAAAAAGATAGCTTCATCTTTCCATCCGGATCTTCATTCATCTTCAATTCAAATGTTTCAGTTTCTGTTTTCTCTTCTCTGGTTAATCCAATTCCTTCAATGATAACTCTGTGTTCCCATCCGGATCTTCGTTCATCTTCCATTCAAATGTTTCAGTTTCTGTTTTCTCACTCTGGTTAATCCAATTCCTTCAAGGATAGCTTCATGTTTCCATCCGGATCTTCATGCATTTTCCATTAAAATGTTTCATTTTCCGTTTTCTTACTATGGTTAATCCAAGATAGCTTCATGTTCTCATCAAGATTTTCATTCATCTTCCGTTCAAATGCTTCATTTTCTGCTTTCTTACTCTGGTTAATCACTCGGTTCACCACTCTTTTCGCTTCCTTGTATGCATTCATCCGCATCTCCCTCACATTCCCATCAGTATTGTTAAGCATTTGCATGTACATCACCTTATTTCTCTCAACTACACGTCTCATATCTTCATTCTGCCATTCAACATTCTGCTTTCTCTTTCAAGTTCTAGCATACCCACCTTACACTATACATTATTACTTGCTTAACTCTATTCCATAGTTGATCTATCCGCATGCTCACACTTTGTCTCTCTTACTCTCAGTCGTTCTCGTTTTTTTCTATCCCCTCTTTCTAATCCAATAACCTTTCTCTTTTTATTTTCCTTTTCTTCCTATCTTCCTCCCGTCTGTTCAGCCATACACGAACCAATTTACCCTCACATAACACAATCGTGTAATCATATAGTCCAAATACACCCCGCAACATATCCTCCCCCCCCTTACCAATGTGTATTTATGCACATCCTTGTACGGAAAGAACGTGCTTGCTACTTACTCGTTTCTTTCAGCACATCACTTTACAATTCTCCATTTTCATTCCCTCCAGGTGTACATAGCTGCATTTCTTCCTTCTCTCCCCCTGTCACTTATTCGTCCATTCATATCTCCACTCATCGCAACTCATTCCAGAACCTCTCTTTCTCAACCTCACTTTTATCATTACAGGATCCGTACACTACAACCACACAGTTTTACCCTTGAAATTTTAACTTCAACATAATTCCTGAGATTGAACGTTCATACCCAATAGCGCATCATGCTATCCCTCAAAAGCACTATCACCGTATCGCACCCTCACTTTTATCACCCTGATTCACACCTGTTCGCATTCAATTCACTCCATCTCACAAACTCTTCATTCCTTCTCTTGTTTGTCTTACATAGAGCAAGCATCTGCAAGCTCCCTCTTCTGAACACATTTATTCTATCTCCTATTTCGCTCATCACACATCCCCCCATATTTCAGTCCTCCACCTGGTTCACCCATTGACGCGGGTTAACAGGAGGCACAGCAGCCCCGCCCATTACTGTCATTGCACTCACAGGAACACAACTTGATAGTTCACGGCTTTCCAGGCCAGACGCCCATATCCGGATTTAGTTGCCTTTTACGACAGCGCCAGAAGCCATTCGAATCCTCTTGGAGAGGTACTAGTGACTACCTAGTTCATAATGAACCCCCTTGGAGAGGTACCAGTCACCATCTAGTTCATAATTGACCCCCTTGGAGAGGTACCAGTAACGATCTAGTTCATAATTTACCCCATTGCAGAGGTACTAGTAACCATCTAGTTCTTAATGGACCCCATTGGAGAGGTACCAGTAACCATCTAATTCATAATGGACCCAATTAGAGAGGTACCAGTAACCATCTAGTTCATGATTGACCCCACTTGGAGAGGTACCAGTAACCATCTAGTTCATAATGGACCACATTGGAGAGGTACCAGTAACCATCGAGTTCATAATTGACCCCATTGGATAGATACCAGTAGCCTCTAGTTCATATGGACCATATTGGAGAGGTACCAGTAACCATCTAGTTCAGAATAGAACCCATTGGAGAGGTACCAGTAACAATCTAATTCATAATTGACCACATTGGAGACGTACAAGTGATCATCTAGTTCCCAATGCCCCCCCCCCCCAATCATTGCCTGTATTTTAGTGATTCGGCAAACAATAAAAGTGAAAAGAAAAAAAATGCTCCTTATTCTATTGGAGAATGTGTTTCTCCACTAATACTAGTAAGAGTGTGTTTGTAGACGAGGATATACCTGTTAATAACAAGATATAAATATACCTGCCTAGTTCTGTAGCTGAAATTTTGTTATTCTCGCTAACACTAAAGTTTTTGGACATAATAGTAGTGATGCTCTTTGCTACCGTTATTCCATAACGTATTTCAATGTTTCTAAGAGAAATGTTTCACGTTTTTCGTTTTTGCAGCAACGAGGGATTTCACCCACGTGCAAGAGAGTGGCAAATGTCTGCAAAGGAAACCCTTGCGGGAAAAAAGCCCAGTGTCTGGATAGGTGGTCAACGTACAAATGCCTCTGCCCCAACGGCCTGCTTGCTCCCGATTGTTATTCTTCCTTGAAAGCGGTCACCTTCATGGATAATGCTTATATCGAGTTCCTCATCACGGAGCAACATCGTCGAAAGCAACTTTTGCCGCGTCTCTACCAAAAGCACTCGAGATGGTTACGCCACGTTCCCTCTAAAGCAAGGATTCGTCGCCAGGGGTCGCCACTCCCGCCCAAGAATCTTTCCTTTAAATTCCGGACCCTGAAACTGGACGGAGTTTTGTTACATGCTGCCACTAATAATGACTACTCGATGGTAGAAGTAAGTCGAGGTCGTCTAGTGTATTCATCCAAACTCGGGGCAAATAAGCCGATGAATATGACCCTCGGAGAAACGAAGGTTGGAGATGGTCAATGGCACAACTTGACTCTCCTTTCGATCGACCGCGCCATGCGAATTTTGCTGGACGGACAAACCGTTGGAGAAGAACTTGACGTCTCGTCTGTCCACGACTTCCTCGATGCTTACCTCACATCACTCACTCTTGGTGACGCCCCCCACTTTTCTGGGGCTCATTCACACGACCTTAAAGGTAAGAAATATATTTTATATCATTGATTAAAATGAGGAACCTATGAATGTTTGGAGTAGTTGGTTTGATTTCAATGAATTTTGACAGATTTCTTTCGGCAGAGAAGAAGAAAATGGTTTAACTATATTTCCCCGTTTACTATCCATTGACAACTTTGCTTATGGAGTACTAGGTCGTACATACTTAAGTTTAGGTTCCGTATTGCCAATAAGCTCGTAAAACAATACATAAATAATTTCAGTAGTCCTCAAAGAATTAAAACCTAATAGTAATATATTTCTTGCCAGGCATTGCGTAAGATACAGTATCTCTGGAATAGTACATCAGAGGTGTAATCCTCTCGAAACTCATATATAAATCACCCAACGTGATATAAGACTCCTTCCTTCAAAGAGGTTTAATATAAGAATTTTAGGGTTTCCTGTATTTTCCATGTTCTTTGTGTACTTTCGAATTAAGGGGAGAAATAAGACCGGGACTTGTCGGAATTATTCTCTGGGTACAAGTTTCAAAGGTTGTGCCGTCACCCGAGTACAGATTGTGTCGTAGTCCGAGGCCCATTCTGGACTGATGAAAATAACCTGGTTCGAAACTAGTTTAAAAAAAATTAATTATTATCATGTCAAAAAACCTTTGGGATCGATATCCTTGGCATGGGTAATTTTGGACTCGCTATTTTTGGAATAAGTAATTTTGGATTCGCTATTCTTGGTATGAATAATTTTTGACTCGCTATTCTTGACATGAATAATTTTTTGATTCGCTATTCTTGACATGAGTAATTTTGGATTCGCTATTCCTGGCATGAGTAATTTTTTGATTCGCTATTCTTCACATGAGTAATTTTAGGTTTGTTATTCTTACCCTCAGTAATTTTAGATTCGTTATTCTTTGCATGATTAATTTTGGATTCGCCATACTCGCCATTATTCTTGACGAATAATTTTGGAATTGCTATCATCGGCATGAATAATTTTGTATTCGCTATTCTTGACATGAGTAATTTTGGATTCGCTATTCCTGGCATGAGTAATTTTTTGATTCGCTATTCTTCACATGAGTAATTTTAGGTTTGTTATTCTTCACATGAGTAATTTTAGATTCGTTATTCTTTGCATAATTAATTTTGGATTCGCCATTCTCGCCATTATTCTTGACGTATAATTTTGGAATTGCTATCATCGGCATGAATAATTTTGTATTCGCTATTCTTGACATGAGTAATTTTGGATTCGCTATTCTTCATATGAGTAATTTTAAGTTTGTTATTCTTGACATGAGTAATTTTAAGTTCGTTATTCTTGGCATGAGTAGTTTGGGTCTCGCTATCTTGACATGAGTAATATTAATTTCGGTGTTCTTGACATGAGTAATTTTTGGATTCGCTATTTTTGACATGAGTAATTTATGGGTCTCGCTATTCTTGACATGAGTAATATTGGGTTCGGTGTTCTTGACATGAGTAATTTTTTGGATTCGCTATTCTTGACATGAGTAATGTATGGTTCGCTATTATTTTCAAGGGTAATTTTGGTTCGCTTTTCTTGACATGAATAGATGGATTCGCTATTCTTGGCATGAGTAATTTTGGATTTGCTATTCTGGACATGCCAGAATTGGGTGACAACCGCTTCACGCACTCGTTCTTTCTCTGCTTATAGGTGACCCAGCCCCACTCCTCCTAAAATTATAATAATAAAAAAATCTGCTGAAAAAAAACGAATTGTTCCAAATACGCAAAAAGTCCAAGTGGGTTTGCCTTGAAATGCCAGGTTAACATTTATAAAACCGGGCTCACTCCTTTTAGGGAGTATAATAATAATAATAGGTATTTATAATGCGCCTTTCAGGGCTGTTAGACCTCCCAGAGCGCAGGTTGTGTCGAGATGAGTCTTCAGGAGACGTTTAAAAGTAGTATTTTATGTATTTTGTTCAAATCTGTCAGCCATTTCTTTCGGAAACGAGCTATGTATAGTAAACTATCTAATGGGCGTTAAGGATTGTTAAAATTCTGCAAGCACCGCCGACTATAATTCTAAAGTTATGCTCAGTTGTGCTCACAGGACTTTATTTCTTATTCTGTCTTCCTCCAGAGCGTAGGCACATTTTAAATAATTTATATAAAAAGAACACTTTATTTAACCCCTAAAATTATACGTCGGCATGGTTTGTTGATATCATACTCAACTTTAGGAGACGAAAATTTATAGGTTACGACCCCGGTCCGTGCTTGCAAACTTTTGCCTTTCGCCCGTCTTTTATTTTTTTGTAACAACGCAACCTTCGCTCACTAAGATTATAATTACAAATTGCTTCAAAATACAGGTAATTTTTCACGGAAGGCAAAATACCGTGCTTGATAAAACTATTTATTACTTTTGCGTCGTCGTCACTGTATATTTGATCAATTACACAACCATCACAAACCATATTCACAACGAAAATGCCATTCCTGCTTCATTTCTTACGTTGTGGTCTGTATTTGAGCCGAAAATCAAATAAAACGCCGATTTCTGGTACCAGTTTTGAATTATTTCATTTAAAGAGAAATTTCCGAAAGATAAAAGAGGATTAGATCTAAACAAAGCATGTAAAATACTAACAAAAAAATCATATTGTGTTAATGAAATTAGGTAAACCCGATTTTCTAAATATTGCCCAAATGCCATTATAAACGCTTTAAGAACACAACCTTCATAATAGCTGTAGTCATTTTTTTGGTGTGGGGGGGGGGGGGAGTATGATCCATGTAATCTAACCTAACCTACTATTTCAGCAATAAAATGAACATTGTGTATACTTAAATTCTTCCTTATCATGATATTTACATTGGGTTCGCTTTTTTTGACATAATCCATAAATGTCTTATTTGCCACTATTCCTTCACTGATTCAAACTTTAACAGGATTATATATAAAAGTTTCCGCGACAAATAAACGCAGTTATTTTTGTAATTGCGATTTCTATGGCAACAGAAATTCGATTGATTCATTCACTGCTGTGGCTAGGCTTAATTAGGCCTTGTCTATATGGACTTTCTATCACCGAAAATTAAATCTTTTAATAAACTGTTTATCGGGGAAAATTTGTATACAATGTAAAGGTTGTTCCTACCTATCATCATTACACTTAGTCTTTTTCATTCATATATTCTTTTATCTCTTACCTATTATGCGATTGGTTATATTTGTTCTTTGCCACGTGTCCATCAATTTCCATGGCATATGATTCTGTGGGTCTTCTTGTTTGAGACTTGAAATCCGAAACCTGCCCAGTATCGGGATATTCGGGCCAAATTCAAACAATAGACGGACATATACGTAATGTGTATGCCTTTTTTGATATGCATGTACACGGGCTCACACGAGAGTGCGGGAGAATCATTTATCTGTTAATAAGTTAGAATTTTCCTCATTAAAATTTATTCTTATATTTTACGACTAAATGTCAGCGTGGTGCCACATTTCCTTCGCATTGAGAAATAATTCTACCCAGTATCGTCTTTATCCTCTTCTATTATCGAATTTTGTATTCATAATAGCGATCCATTTTGGGGACTGTCTTGCAAAGGGACAGAAACTATTTTAATTAGGCCAAGCCAACCTCCCCGCCTTACTCCCCAGCACTCCAAAATCCACCCTTAGTAAATTTTAATGCGAAATTTTAGTTTAATAATTACTTCAACTTGCAGATCAAAACGGATAAGGAAAAAAATAATGAGATAAACCCCCCCCCCTCCCCCGTATCAATCAATCAAAAGTAATGTTGAACCGACAAATGCTGAGATAAATCTCATTTTATTAGTTTTAACGCTGCTAAAATAGGAAATTTTAAGTTTGCCCTCATTACATTTTAGCCAATTTGGTAAACAAAAAGTACTGATTAACGTTTGAACGTTTAACGTTCTCTTAAAAGTGTACAAATGTTATGATGACTTATGTATGTACGTTTATGTGTGAGAGAGTGGAATCGTCAAGTAACAAGATATATTTGAACTTTATTCATTTACCGACGACGGCCCAAAAATATGCGGTCCAGGATGAAAATGAACTGATCTTGGGGACGCTTCATTCGACCGGCCATTAATCATTCAAGATATATTTGGGGCAAGACGATTTTCAGCTCTTTTGATTTGATTGTTTCTTCTTACATGTTCCGGTACCCATTCTATGAAGTGCTAATACCCACATACTCCTGCCCTGGAACGAGTCCCCACCCCCCTCCTCCACGAGGACTTGCGCCTGGTACCTTAGAGCGCACAAGCGATTGTCATTCTGATTGTTATGTGAATTTGATTCGATTGGGGAGATCAGATACACGACCGAGTGCTGGAGGGCACAGCATAGCTCTAGTGGTAATAGTATATTTCATCGTCGACGCTTCTTTCTTTTCCCACGGGGTCGTTTTCCCTTCCCAAACCTTCGACCATCCACTGTCGGATTCGAGTATCTTGCGATTTCTCTCACCACCCTGAGTGGTTCGCCTATTTGCCCACACTGGGTGGTTGGCGTATTTGCCCACGCTGGGTGGTTCGCCTATTTGCCTACCCTGCATGGTTAGGCAGATTTGCCCACTCAGAGTGGTTGGCCTACTTGCCCACCCTGAATGGTTGGCCTATTTGCCGACCCGGGGGGGGGGGGGGGCATATATACCCAGCTTGAATGGTTGGCCTATTTGCCCACCTTTAGTGCATGGCTTATTTGCCCCCCGGGTGGTTATCATATTTGACCACCCTGGGTGGTTATCCTATTTTCCCACCCTGAATGGTTGGCCTATTAGCCCACCTTAAGTGGTTGGCCTATTTTCCCACCTTGGGCGATTGGCCTATTTGTCCACTCGGTGGGGGAGAGGGTAGCCTAATTGCCCACCTTGGTTTATCACTGTTATTTTTTAAAGTTTTTTTTATCATTAACTCTACCTTCTCCCTGTGAAATAAAAAATCCACTAATATAGTGTCAGCCGTGTGTCGTAGACTGTGACCAGTAACTGTTTCATGTATGAAATGAGAATTGACGCTGGGTTGGGAACCACTTCTCTATATAATAATCCCATGAATGCGGCAAATGAGCTCGGAGTAGTCGAGGATAGATCCTCATTGGAGAAGAAAGTGTAGACAGAGCGGTATTACAAAGTTCACCCCCCTCCTCAGTGAGCAAGGAACCCATTGTGGCCCAAGGAAGGGTTACCCATCCGCATCAGGAGAATGTGGACATAAAACCCCCTTTCGGAAAAGAGATGTGTTGTGTGTGTGTAAAGAGAGGGAGATGGAATAGACAGTGGTGTTATGATTGGCTATGTGTGTGATAATATGCATGGCTGAAGCTGTTTGTGCGAATGCTAGGACTCGATGCACCGCCTCATTGGCATCTGTCCTCTACCAGCGTCAAAATATTTTGGGGGTCTCGCCGGGAATCAAAACTAGTACCTAGGTTTTTAAATCCAACGCCTTGTTCACTAAGGCTATCGAGAGTTCCTCGGTTAACGTATAATCCTATTACCTACACTAGCTATTCTGGTTCTTCGAAACTTAAACGCAATCCACATAATTCCAAGCCTACTTTTGTAATTTTGTAGTTTTCCAAACCTGATGTCATCAATATAAACTGACATACTATCTCCTCTGTATGTCAATTACTGATAACGCTTTATTAATCATCACCTTTCTTTAAAAGGGTTCGTAGGATGCATGGCGACCTTAAGCGTGGACGGCGAAGTGCAGCCTTTCAACAGCACCGAGACGAGTCTCCTGGAAGCGGTGCCTCACAAAGTGTCGTTTGTTCGCGATTGCGCGGCCTTGATCGATTCGGAGACCGCCACTGACCCTATTTCCATCGGTATCACACTTGTGATTGTGTTCTTCGTCCTCCTCTTAGTTGCCATTCTTGTCTCTTTCATCGTTTACCGAGTGCGACGTCAGAGAAAAGAGAAAGAAGGCGGCCACGTCTTCCAAAATGGCTCCGCGCTCCTCGCTAACACATCTTCGGACTCCGGACGAACTCCGCAAGATTCCGGTTATGTAGAAAGTGCAGAAATGACTGACGATGTCCTTCGATCGCATCTCTCGCAAGAACTCGCCGCGAAGAAATATAAAGAGCGAGAACATGATCGCCCACAACGACCAGACATCATCGAGAGAGAGGTCATAAACAAATCCCCCGGGGTTCCCCTCAGAGTAGATGACAGCCCTCATGGAGACCGGGATACGATGGGAGGGCTTGGTCACATGCAAGACGCCGAGCAGCCAGAACACTACGACCTGGAAAACGCCTCCTCTATTGCTCCCTCGGATATCGATATTGTATATCACTACAAAGGGTACCGCGACGGCAACGTACGCAAATATAAAACGAATCCCCACGTCCCCGGTTACCATAAACACAATCACCGTCATTCTCCTCACAACTTCCCCAACACCCCTCACAGAGAAAGCCCCAGAAATATTATGCGGCAAAGCCCTAATCCCGTTGCTCCAAGAGAATCCCCATCAGTCCTCAAAATGCAGTCCACACCTCTCGCTCGACTTTCCCCCTCTTCAGAACTGTCTCAACAGACGCCACGCATTTTGACGTTGCAAGATCTTAGCGGAAAGCCGTTACAGACGGCTCTTTTGGCCACCTCTCAAGGGCCCGGCGTCAAAGACGTCATGTCTAACAGTGAACGCTCACTTAATTCTCCTGTATCGCACTTGTCACAATCTTCAGGGTCGATCCATGCTTCATCCCAGTCGACGAAAAAGAAGAAGCATGATAACAGCGTCAACTTGGGATTGACGGCGGAAGAAATCGATAGGTTGAACTCTCGGCCAAGAAACTCGTCTTTGCTGACCACGCTAGATGCTGTATCTTCATCCAGCGAAGACCATCAGAGAAAAGAGAAACTAGCCGAGCTTCTGGAGACCAACACCGAACTCCTAGAAGCCCCTGACTCATCAACAGATGAGTCGGGAAACGACTCATTCACGTGCTCTGAGTTTGAGTACGATAACAACTACGAGAAGGTTACGCGTGACTTTGGTCCGGGAACAATGATCTTCAGCAAACTCGCCGAAGTTGACAACGAGAATGAGCACGACAATGAGTCTTCTAAGAACTACGATGGATTCGATTCATTCCGAGGGTCCTTGAGTACTCTAGTAGCCTCAGACGATGACCTTAGTAACATGAGTTCTTATAAACCTCCGAATGGTTCTACATTTGGGTGGGACAACCTGCTCAATTGGGGTCCCAATTATGAGAGTTTAGTGGGTGTTTTCAAAGACATAGCGGAGTTACCGGACACCAATGCTAATGGAAGAGTCAGCAATAGGGGTACTCCAAAACCAAATGAAGAATATGTATAGCATAACGCCATTCTTCGTTAGAACACGTGGACGGCCCGTGGATCAGTCGCTTTTGTATTTTATAATGTTCGAAAGCAGGCATTAGTTGGACTTTGATATCACGCGCCATAAAATTTTCATGACTTGGATTTAAACAGTGAGTGTGCCAAAAATTATGGTTAAAAAACTTTCATAGCTGTAAATTTTGTATTTAAAATGGCATTAATTCTTTAATTTTTAAGAATTTTATATAAAAATTCAAAACGAACAGTGTATAAAGTACAATTTACAGTAAATACTTACTCCTCATGTTCATATGTTCACCTTTCAAAGTTTATTTATTGACAGTAACTCCTAAATAGCTGTTTAAACTTAATAATAAGGCACTCTATGTCTTATTCATCGTAAATGTTATTAATTCAGTATTTTATTTATATATTTGTATACAGTATATAAAAAATGTGAATTCTCAGTTGCCAAATGTTCTTATGCAATAAAGACTACTTTTTAGAAGTAAAGCAGCTATAATTTAATTTAAATTATTTCTAAATGATCATAATGAAGTAAATGATGATATGAATGTAAGAAATGGTCAATTTATTATCTGATGCAACAAATGCAGAGCTACTTAAGTCTAAATATGCATACAAATTGTAAATATATAATGAATTTTTTTCTGTAAATAGCTATGCTTAAGCATTAGCCTTATGCCTTTCAATGTTGAGTTGCAAATGCCTAAGTAATCTTGGATTATATATATATATATATATATATATATATATATATATATATATATATATATATATATATATATACGAATATATATATATATATATATATATATATATATATATATATATATATATATATATATATATATATATATATATATATCCAAGTTTGTATATTTCAAACAAATTGTGATTCCTTTGTGTAAAAAGTCATATTGTAATAAACATTTTTGATTTATTTGGAACTTTTATGGCACCTTCAGTTTTTTTCCTATCAATACTTTGCCTAAATTTGTTCCAATATTAAAAATTAAAAGCTTCTTTAATCTCCACCCTTCCTTAATAAATCACCGTGTCAGAAATCTACTGCGCCATCCTGAGTCTCAATAAAAGACTGATTCAAGCGAAACTTTTATGCTGTTCGCTGCACTTCTCGTACGCTACACAACCCCACTCCTTAGAAGCTGAGCCTATTTTGAAGAAATGAAGAGAACACCGTTTGGAAATGTTATCCAAGGGCTAAAGCCCCCCCCTCCCGGGTCTGGGCAACATTTTTATGTGTGCTAGTTATTATATTGCTGGCCTAGATAACATACATATATAACAAAAAAGACTCATTCAAGCCGCTTGCACGCACTTCTCGTACGCTACATAGATAACAAATTGTTAGTAGAGATAACGATCTTTTGGTACGCCAAGAAAAAAATTAAGGTAAGGTGTTAGGGTTCTTTGTGCATAGATACTTATGTGTGGCAAACACATTCGTTCAGCGGAAGGATGTGTATTGTGCATAAATTCACATGGGTTAGGTAAAGAAGATAAGGAGAATTTAAGAGTATGATTGATCTGTGCCAAGTAAGAAATACTATGCTGCGGGTTGTATTTGATGTGAAAGCCACAAAAGACGAGTATTGGCCTATCTGATCACATAATTATGCTGTGAAAGGATTAACTGGTTGGTAGATGAATGAGAAAACGTGACGAAGATGGAAAGGAAGAGAGAATGAGAAAGGAAAGGTTCTTGATTCAGAGAGAAAGGAGAGAGTATGTGATGGAGGAAGCAAAATGATGAACGGTGGAAAGGACTATGTGACCGTGTAGCAGAGAGCAAAAAGTAGACGTAATGCAAAAGTTTTCTAGTGCAGATGAGAATGTCAGAAAGATGCGACTGAATGCATCAAAGGCAATGGAAGAAAAGGAAAACAAGTGATTAAATGGAGAAAGAAAGCAGAAAATTAAGCATTTGAGCAAAAGATCAATGCTACTCTGGAAGAAATGAGAAAAGTGAAGAACCACAAGAAAAATAACGGTGTGAACATCATGGACAAGAATGGCAGGGTACTTGTGAACAAGAGGAGGGCAAAAGTAGGTGGCGAAAATATTTTGATTAGTTGGACAATGTGGGTACTGAAGATAATGCAAATAAAATTGGCTTCGTGGGCGAAAATCAGCTGCCGTATAGGGTAGAGGTCTGAAAAATGGGAAATCAGCAGGAGTAGGTGATATAGTCGATGAGATGGTTAAAAAGTAATAGTGATTTTGTTGTGGAATGGGCCTGATGACGGTGTTGTATGGTATTTGAAAGTGGAAGAGTGGAATAATAGCGACGTTACATGAGAGTAAAGAGGTATAGGGTTAAGCCTAGATACAAATTAACCTTACAATGGTGAATGATTTAATAAGGAAACCAGGCAATGGCTTCACCACTCCCGTCCTACGGGAGGACCTTGCGCTTCGCTACTAAGATTAAAATTTAAAATCTAAAAAAAAGCAGCCATGGTTAAATTTTTATAAATTTTCTGAACTTCGCCAATTATAATAATTTTAAAAAGGAACTCTAAACTAAATTTTATGAACTTCACCAGTTGTAATTCTTTTGGTTTTAAAAGTTTAACAAAATTCGGTACTTATATTTATTTCTGAACTTCACCATTTTGTTTTTGGATATTATAAAAGAATTATTAGAAATAACTTGGATAAAAAAACATAAGTCATAACTAAACTAAGATGAAATTATTATTCAAATACTCAAATAAATCCCCTTCTTAAATTAGAGAGTTAGTGATAATTAGCAATCCTAAATTCTGAGATTTTCTAAGAAATTGACCGAACTGACATGGGAAGTTATAATGACTTTTGAACACATAATTTAGATAACGCACGTAAGACAAATTAAGACTTAGGACATATATAACGAGAAAGCACATTTTTACTAAAAATACAAATAAGAATATGCT
Source organism: Ceratothoa steindachneri (assembly GCA_963969495.1). NCBI lineage: Eukaryota > Metazoa > Arthropoda > Malacostraca > Isopoda > Cymothoidae > Ceratothoa > Ceratothoa steindachneri. The sequence goes on along the minus strand of OZ018338.1, from coordinate 20,151,350 downwards.
GGCAAAGATATGGCAGGCTATGGCAGGTCGACTTGGTCCCTAGTTATCGTACCGGGTCAATAGGTTAGTAAGTGGTGGCACGTTGTAGTCGCTGATTATAGGCTGGTAGTTGGCCTATAAGTTATTAGTTACCAGTATTACCGATAAAGGACGACACGGCTGTTTCACATCCGAGTACTAACCTTCTCCACTGTTGCTTAGCTTTGACGTACCGCTATTGTGTTGTTGTTTTTTTTGTTTTTTTTATTTAGAGCCCATCTGGCGACTGCGCACCTCGGCATAAATCGCCGGAAATACGACAGCCTAGAACTAGGCTACTTTAAAATAAAATTATAAAAAAATAACAATGATAAATATTAGAAGAACTTAACAATTAGGAAGCAATCTCCGGCATCGGGGGGAGGTCCCCCTCACCCCGGTGCAGGAGCGTGCAACCTACAAAGAGAACAAACAAAAACAAATAACAAAAATACTACTTAAATAAAAGGGAGAAGCCCGGCCTCCCCCCAAAAGTCATCAAGTCCACAAGACAATGTGCACGAACTCGTCCCAAGTACAAGGGACAGGCGGTAGCGACCCCACCCCTTCCGGTACCGGGACAGGTAACGTGCGCGAAGATCACCCAGACTGGGACATTCGACAAGAATGTGCCGAACAGTCTGGGGGACGACGCAGTCGTCACAATAGGGCGCAGGCAAGCACTCCATCAAATAGCGATGCGTCACACGAGTGTGTCCGATTTGGAGACGACAGAAAGTGACCTGAGCCGTCGCGAAATTGGGGGATACGTCCATGGGAACAGTCGCGGGGCAATGGCACGCAACTTTAAGTTCCCTTCGACCGTCTCTCATCTTCTTTGCCAAGCAGTCCGAAGAGCTGCTCGTATTCCTGCCATGTAGTCTGTGTGAGGAAGAGCGAAACGCTGGTCCGGTCGCAGAGTCCTCGCGGACTCTTTGGCACCCCATCGGCGCGCTCATTCCCCGCAATTCCTACATGTCCAGGGACCCAGCAGAAGATAATCTCGACATCTGCCCGGCTCGGCAAAACCGTGGCGTCACGGATATCGCGAACCAGGAGATGCGCAGATTCCAATGCCCCGAGAGTGATCAGGGCGCTTTGTGAGTCGCTATAGATCACAATCCGGTCTCCGAACCGGGTACGTCGCGTAATCTCCCGTACCGAGTGGTGTATTGCAACCAGTTCGGCCGTGAAGACAGACGCAGCGCCTGGCAGAGCGCCGCTGACTTCAAACAGAGGGGACATCGCATGGAAGCCCAACCCCTCTCGGGACTTGGAGCCATCTGTATACACTGGCACAGTTATAACGTGACACGAGGTGTGCTCCAAAAAGGTCTAACGCAATTCTTCCGGGGCCGTACAAGCTTTGGGAGCAAAGGCGTGGCGACAAAAAAACAAATGTGGTACCCTCCAGGGTGGCGTCCTGGGCAGAACCAGGGGGGCCATCGGTCCGAGAGCTATATCTAGCTCTCGAAGGAGTTTCCTGACCCTAAACCAAGGGCTTAGGGTATAACTGGCGTCTCTCAACGGCATAGGCACCGTCAAGATCAGCTACGGATGCAGTGAGAGCTATTGGAGACTGAGGGAGGCACCGGGCTCGCGCATGCAGGCGAGTGATGCACTGCACGCGGCGCAGAGCGAGTGGCATCTCCCCAGCATCGACCAACAGGCTCTCAATGGGAAAGTGCGGAAGGCACCGGTCGCAAGGCGAAGGCCGGTGTGGTGGATCGAATCCACCTTCCGCAATAAACGCTCGGCTGCGGCTGCAAAAAACTCGCATCCGTAGTCGAGCTTCGAACGAACAAAGGATCGATAAAAAAGTAGGGCAGTAGCCCTATCAGCAACCCAAGCGCTGATCATCACGGAACCGGCAATATCTATGGCATATGTACAAAAGACCCTAAGGTCACGAATATGAGCCTCCCAGGTGAGGCGTCGGTCGAATACAAGACCAAGGAAACGGTGCGATTCCACCACATCCAGGCGCACCCCATTAAGAAACAAATCTGGGTCGGGGTGAAGCCGTGGATGGCGGCAGAAGTGCACCACCTTAGTCTTGGCCAAAGACAACCGAAACCTGTGCGCTTCGGCATAGCGAGAAATGCGGTTCAATGCCTGTTGGAGTCGATGCTCCAGAGTTGGCATCTGGGCCGGGCCAAAAGAGATCGAAAGGTCCTCCACGTAGAGCATAGCGAGAACATCTTCCGGCAGCACCGAGATGATGCCGTTGATGCTCAGGGCAAAGAGTGTGACACTGAGGACGCACCCCTGCGGGAAACCCTCTTCCTGCTCCTTTGGGCCGGAGAGGGCTCAACCCACCCGTACGCGGAATCGACGATCTCGCAAAAATTTAGAGAAAAACAATGGGAGGCGTCCCCTCGCCCCCATCGTGTGGAGAGTCTCCATGATACCGTATCGCCATGTGGTATCATAGGTTTTCTCCAGATCGAAAAACAACGTAACGTAGTGCTGTCTACGAAGGAAAGCCTCGCAGACGACATTTTCCAGTCGGAGCAGAGCATCCGACGTGGAGTGGAACTTGCGGAAGCCGCACTGGGCGGAAGACAGATGGCCTCTGCTGTAAAGGAAAAAGGCTAATCTAACATTTACCAATTTCTCCATCAACTTGCACACGCAAGAGCTTAGAGAGATTGGGCAGAAACCGGTCGGAGTAGAGTGATCTCTCCCAGGTTTGCGAAAGGAGAGCACAGTAGCGATTCGCCAGGAATCTGGGAGAAAACCCTCCACCCAGATCCTGTTGAACAAATCTAACAGAAAGGCAATGCCTTGCTCACCCAGGTGACGAAGCATGGCGTACGGGACATCGTCCGGACCATGCGTGGTGTCCGCGCACGAAGCGAGAGCGGAGCGCAACTCACTCACAGTAAACTTGTCGTTGAAGGGTTCTCCGCCTCTGGAGGTAAATTCCAGCCGGCGGCCTTCCGTGACATCACGACGTGCATTGAATGCTGGCGGAGCAGCATCCCGGCTAGAGAATTCGGAAAAAGCAGTCGCAAAATATTCCGCCACGGACGCGGGGTCCGAGATTGTGGTCCCATTCTCCTTGAGAACGGGAGGGGGTCCTGCGAGAACTTGCCCCAAATCCTTTTGACTCGCTTCCCCACCTCTGCTAAAGGTGTCTTCCCGTTAAGTGAAGACACGTATGCCCGCCAAGAAGAGCGGCGGGCGTGCTTTGAAATATACCGGAACCTAGCCCTAGCCCGACGAAATTCAGCGAAAGTAAAACCGTTCGGGCGTTGCTTATAGCTCATATAGGCATAACGCTTCTGTTTGAGAGCTGTCTAACACTCCGCCGACCACCATGGGAGTGGTCTGCGTGCAAAACGGCCAGAGGTTCTAGGAATAGTCGTCAGGCCCGCGGCGATGAGTTGCCGGAGAAGAACTCAACGGCCTCATCTACCGACCTAAACTCCTCGACTGAGATAGAGAATTCAGTCATTTCCTGAAATGCAGGCCACCGCGCCCGCGCCAAGCACCACCGAGGTGGGCTCTCAGGCGGTAGTTGCCCTGAAAATAATAATTGAATGGGAAAGTGATCACTACCATGGAGGTCATCGACCACCATTCAAAATCAGGCTGTGCATCCGAAGAGCACAAAGATATGTCAAGGCAAGAAAATGAAGCGGTTCTTGGGCAGTGATACGTAAACTCATCCACGTTTAGGACACCCATCTCAAGCTCTTCGATCAGATCGGCAAGGACTTGTTCACGAGGATTTATTAAGGAAACCCACGGGAGAATGCCTGCCGTTCAGATCTCCAAGCAAGAGAAAGGGCCTCGGCAACCGTGCCACGACGCGGCGGAAGTCCCCCGCGTCGAAGTCAGTTCACGGTGTAATGTACGCAGAAATGATAGTATACCTCCTATCCAGGTGCAGCTGCACAGCCACTGCCTGAAAGGAGGTATCTAAAGAGAAAGGAAGAACGGAGACATCATGCCGGGTGTAAACCGCGCATACCCCAGCCCGGCCATCCCACGGTGGTGGGTCGCAAGCCCCTTATACCCCGGGAGGGCGGGGAGGAGGCAAGCGCCTAGCATGGTCTCCTGCAAAAAGATAGCTAACGGGGAACGGGACGAGACGAGCCTCCGCAGCTCCTCCCAGTTGGCCCGGAGTCCACGGCAGTTCCATTGAAGGAATATGCCCTCCAAACCAAGCTCGGAGGAGACGTGGAGGCCCTTCTTGAACAGAAGACCCTCACGGGAATGGCCGTACGCTTCCTTGAGGCAGAACCCCAGGCGCTGTTGGCCGGACAAAGCGCTGTCGCCTTCGAGGACTTATTGAGGGAGGTTGGGCTCGCCATGCGAGTCTTTTCCTCCCTCCGCCTCAAAACCTTAGGCGGGCGTTGCGGCTTGGGAGGCGGGGGCCCCTCTTTTCGAGGAACCACCGTCTCCGAGACACTCGCTCCACCACTAGGCGTGGGCCAAGGAGCCGAAGCTCCTTTGTTGCTGTCCTCCTTTCGGGGGACAGCTTTAGGAACCCCGGAAGATGGCCTAGCGACCAACTTGAGGGGTGTTGCCTCCTGTGAGTCTAACGACTCGGTGGAGGCGCGTGGCCGTTTCGCCTTATAGGAAACGGTCACGCTGGGGGAAGAGGGGTGAGCCCTGGTTTTTGCTGGGGCTGAGTAGGAACCCTTTTTGCCGCCAGCTTTACCAGGGGAGCGCCCGGGTTGAGTAGAGCCCGCAGAAGGGCTCAAAATGGGCGCGGAAACAACCGTGCTCGTTGGCCTGGATGGGCTAGGAGCAGAGGGTGCCTTACTAACTACTGAGGCATATGACGTCCAAGGCACATCGGGCGCGCCAGGACCAAGTCTTTAGCCTGAACGGCCAGGATTTCTTTCTCAAGGAAATATGCACCACATTGCTTCGAAAAAGCAGGGGGCGGCTCTCCGCAATTGACACACTTGGCCACACACGATTTGGACTTATCGTGTTCGGCCTTGGAGCAATTTACACAAACTTAGGATGACCCCGACTTTGCACGTCTACAAGAACGATTCGTATGGCCGAAGCGGTGACAGTAATAGCACCGCCGCGGCAATGGCACGAATGCCTTCACGCGGTAGCGGTACCAACTGGCACGCACCGACTCAGGGAGCTTGTCACAGTCGAACGTGACGAAAAGTGTAGGGGTGGGTCTCGAGGCCCCTCCCTGTTTTCTCATCATACGTTCAACCTTGCCCCTCCCATGGTCGGCCAGCTCTAAGGTGATGTCCTCTATGGAGTAGTCAACGAGTTCCCTCGCATAAACTACTCCTTTCACAAAGTTCATGGTAGAGTGTGGCGTCACACTCACTGGGGTGCCATGAAGTGTCCGAAGAGCGCTTATCTTGGCTGCCTCGGCGGGATTCGCCGCATTCGCCAGAATGCTTCCGTCCGAGAAACGGGTCACCTTCGGCTCTCTATCAATTGCACTAGCTAATCCTCTCCTCTGATGGATCATGTTGCCCTTGGACAACATGGTGCCATCAGTGGAGCGAATAACGAGGAAGCGTTTGAAGACAGCGGGCTCGAAAACGCCAGGTAACCTCTGAATCAGGGCCCCCGATGTCGCTTGCCAAAGTGGCCGCAGACCCATCCGTCCCCGCCGCTCCCTCGGATGGAGAGGAGCCCCGAGTCTTCTTTGTCTTTTTGGTCTTTTTCGTCCTTTTCTTTTTTGGAGAGGAGGGCGGGGAATGAACCCGCTTCTTACCTCCGCCGGCAGAAGCCCCCAGGCCAGATGGACCGGCCTCAGCGAGGTCCTTCTCCAAAATGGAGAAGGTCCTGGTAGTCTGAGGGGCACCTGTCGGAGGAGATCCCTCCCCTCCTTGTACTGCCTCAGAAACGCTAGCCTTTTGAGGAGGTCCTTGCATAGGGGCGGATTCGTGTTCGGTGTTGACGCCGAGCCCGGATACCCCCCCCCATGGAAGGCCCTACCGTCTGATGCTGGGTATCCTCAAGGTCCATGTCTATCACAAGAGGGGCCTCCAGTTGGCCATCCCCTCCCAGGACATCGCAGGTCCCCTTGGCAGTATCGTCACTAGTCTTGTGTGGGGAGGCACAGGCCTTGACCTCGGCAAGGTTCAATATTCTTGCCAGCAGGTCTTTTGAGGGAAGCGACCGAAGGGGCCTGGCTTCCCTCTCCCTTCTAAAAGGGTTTGCCCTACCGAGTCGCTTCGATGTGGAGTGGCAGGCTAAGGGCTGCCTGCTGGCTCTCTTGGCAGTTCCCTTGGAAAGAACAGAGAGGGCTGCCGCTGGAAAAAGGGAGGTGCCTGAAAGCACCTCCAGAGAAGGGGGTGAGGGGGAGTCCTCTACACCCGTAAGCAGAGGAGAGGAGTAAGCCTCCTCTCCGGTTAAAGAGATATGGAGGGTCCCCTGCGCAAGCCCCGTTAGGGGGGAGACCTCCATTTTTTTGGTAGAGCTGCCAGAGTGTGGCTCCGTTGGTGACACATGGGGAATTAAGGGGAGATTTTTATGTTTCTCATCATTAGGCATGGTGACCCTATTTGTTTCACGGGATGCAATCGCTCATCACCTCTCGCAGTTGCCCGCACTGCAAGACGTGCTTACAGGGCTGGCAGAGCCAGGCGCCGCCATTTGTGACCACCCCTCCTGCCTGGTGGCCTGGCAGTCCATCGGCATGGCGGCTCCACCTTAGACGCGGCGTAAAAAGATAGATTGTGAAGAGGAGAGGAAAAGGGATGTGAGGAAGGTATGGGTGGGGATGAAGCAGGTTGTTAAAAAAAAACATCCCGAACTGGAGCTCAGGGGTTAGGGAACGTTGTCTCCTCGTCCCTCAGCCTCGATCCGGGACGGTTGGCTTGAGAAGAAGGTCAGCATCTACCCTGGGAAATTAGAGGCTGACCAGAGAAAGTTGTGGCAGAGGTTGTAGGAATAGCGACGAATTAGGGAAGAAATACAGGCTATCTGAAGGAAGGAAGAGAGGCTAAGCTGGGGCCGGACGGATCGCTGGATCCCGTCAGCACGGCTGCCAGGATGGCAAATCGCCGCGCCCCTCATGGGGCCGCTATTGGGGTATTCGGATACCGGGCGCTGACTCCAATTGCGGGGGAGATAATCTTCTTGCTTGGTTTTAGTGAAGTAGGCTGGGTAAGAGGACCGGTTGGGTTATTATTCGTAGGAAAATTACTCTCGGAAGGCGGATTCAAACGATTCTTTATTGGGCGGAGGACTGGGTAGGCTTAGGCAGAAAGAATTTGATTGAACTTGTGTTGGGTATCTGGGGTAGGCCTCAGATACCTCAGTAAATAAAGTCCGCATCTTTCCTGTCTTCAGCTCAGTGTCAATGACTGCACCTGCTTGTACGTTTGTTAGTACAGCTATGGCGTTTCCCAGACCCTTGGTGATCGCGAGATGTGTGTAAGTGTATATACGTGTGAGTGTGTATGTGTGTGAGCGCGTATGCGTGTGAAAATTCATTCTGCCTGTAGCCCTTTATAAGAATAGTACATATTATTGCTTGCATTATCAAACGATGCATATTACCATCTCTCTAACGAAATGTTATATATATTATTTTTTTTTTAATGACAAAATGTTGTATATTTTGGATTACTTGCATGCGCATAATTATGTGCGCGCCCATTACAAGCCTTCATAGGATTTATAAGACACTCATCCGGAAGATTCAATGTCAATCCTATTTCGCCTTGTATTGTGGCACTACATAGATACAATGGTTATAATTTTCCCAATTGAATCAACACGAGGGACGCAAAAAAGAATAGAGGAACAATGGCAGATACTGGGAAATTTAACACAGCTCAAGAATGGTAATACAAATACGTGCTAGGAATCGAAATAGAACAAACGTACTATGGACGGAATAATATGTGCTAGTGATGAAATTATACAACCCATGCTAGGGGCGAAAATAATACGATCCGTGTTAAGCACATAAAAATAAGCCAAAGGCAAAGCTGTTGAAACGAGAGCTCTGATGGTGAGAAAACACAACGAAATTATATAATCGACACTTACAATTTCTTTTAGCTCATTAAACTTTCAAGACAATATCATACAACCTTCTTTAGTAAAGATCCATGCCAAATGCGAGCACCAGGTACGCACCTCGCCTTCGCTAGAAGACCCTCATTTGGAGTGCACTACAATAGTTCCCCTCCTCCCCAAGAGGAGAGACTCCCACTTCCTTCCTAAATATTAATACAAACTAAGCTAGTCACGGAAGGGTGCAAGCTTCTCCATAATTCGACCAGATCGGGGTTTCGAAATACAGATGTCTTACTGAGAGCGAGAGCATTAAGGCTGAATGATGTATCCAGACACCGTGAACGGACTTCCGAAGACAAAGAGTGCGGGATCGGAGCTGCAGGTGTCGTTACTTCCCCTCCGACAGCGACTGGTGACGAGGGAACCTGTAAAAGAGAATCAGTCGGGAGTAGTTTGGTGGAAGGGAGAATGGAAATGACGAGGAAGGGTCCTTCATAAACATGATATAACGGAAAGCGGGCTGAGTCGCAACGGACAAAAACATGCGAACACGATATCATCATTTGCCACAAAGGCATTTCGATAAGCAGAGATTCTTTGAAAAATAGGTCGATGAACCTCAGCAATCGTCCATAACAAATTATAAACGTTCGAAAATTGATCGAAATTCGAAGGTGAATGGCATTCTTAAGAAGGAAAGGATTGACCGGGAAGAGGAAGATGGAGTCCGTATACCAGCTCAGCAGAGTAAATCCAAAAGGTCCTTTAAAAGGAAGAATCCCAAGCAAAATCAGCCGCAGATTATCCACTCAGGTAATAAACACATCGGAGACCGGAGAAGAGCCTTGAGGTGATCATGAGAGATTCCGAATCAACCTTTAATATGGGCGTGAAAACTCATGGTATACATTTGGAATGACTAGATACCTCCATGAGCAATTGTCATTAATGCGATTTGAATTAGCTCCTAAGATCGGCATGATCGTAGACTAGACACTGAATCACGAAACCCAATCTGAGACGAAAGTTCGAGTAATGGTCGAAACTCGAATGTCAGGGACTATGGTAGTCTCTGGTCAACGAGTGAAACGATCAATTATCGTGAGAAGGTAACAACATCCAGGAGACTGTGGAAGAAGACCGACAAGATCGATATTGATCGCGTTTGAACGCCTCGAGGGCAGAAGAAATGGAACCGGAGGTGACATAGTGTGACAATGAACTTTGGGACGCTGACAAGAGATACATACATTCGCAAACCCACTTATCAAAGTTGGTGTTATCCCTTGCTAAAACAAAATGCTGTTCTATGCGTTCGCGTGTAGCTTGAGCACCTGGATAAGAAGCCATGGATTTGCTCTAAAACATGCCGACGGTAGGCAAGAGGAACAAGACAACTTATATGGTCAAACAGAGAAACGCATATCGGGGATATGCTTGGCAGTGTTTTCCTGTAACTCGACTTAACAAAACTCGAGTTGAGACGAATTATGCAACGATTGGATTTCTATGTTGTGTACTTTAGCAAGTTGATGGTCGCATGATCGAAGGGCGAGGAGAGTTGCATGTCAGAGATCGAAGATATGCAAACTAGTTCGTCTCGTACGATGTTTGAAGAACCAAAAACAGAGCAGTGAATGTCGCTCGTGAGCTGCAAAATGAAATTCAAATAACGAGCATCGACTGAGGAATGCATAAAAGAAATGCAATAGCCTGAAAGAGCATCAACCAAAGGCATGTGGTCAGTGAGTATAGCAAAATTACACTCTTCCAAATACTGACGGAAGTGACAAATTACGAGGTACGTTCTTAGAAGTTTCCGAGAGAACATACTGTATCTCTTTTGAAAATTCAAAAGACATTGGGAGAAGGCAAGAGGTTACCTAGATTCGTGTACTTTCTACTGTAGTGTCGAAACAACATGGGTGGATGACGAGCCTGAGACAATGTTGATAGGGGCCCCGGGAAAAGGATGAGTCAGGCAAACAGCGGAACTAATAACCTCTTTATTACTAGACATAGTTTCAGTCATCATAATGAAACTTTAGATTAGAGTTACTCTTAGTTTTGGAAATCAGACTGTTCAAAGATTGCTGGGTCCGATCACAGTAATGAATGAATCTGTAGTTGAAGGTGCTTTGTAGATGAAGATGCTTTAGCGAGGAAATTTGAGGAAAATCTCGTATCTCAGCAACTTTATCCTCGAGAGGACGAGTTTTGTCAGGCTAAACATGGTCTCCTAGAAAAGAGGGCCGATAGACACCGAATGACATTGGATATATATGGCAGGAGATATCGATCCGGGATAGTTTGAAAACTCAAAGCTCTATGATCGCATACAGCCCTAAAGTCAAAGAGTGTATACCTCAGCGCTACGAGAAGTGCAGAGAACGTTAAAAGATGAGCAATATCGGCCTATATTATATAATTAAACTTCTTATGCATCACCGAGAGTCTATCTTGAACTATACGTCTGGGATGAGCGAAACGACGGCGTCTTGTCGTCCCTATCTTAATGAACCAGTGTTTAATCAGCCTGTCTTTTGAAGGAGGAGAGTAAAAGCAGGAAACTCTTGCAACAGGCGTTCGAAGTGAGGTTCTATCAAAATACCACGGGCAGAGATGAGGGGAATGGGATAAGGAAAGAACAAGATACAGTTGAAGAAGTTCTACTGTCAAGTAGCTTGCAGCAACGAGAATCAACCAGGAGGACATGGGCAGAAAGAAAGTCGAGGTCAAAGATCGGACAGTCAACCTCAGCAACGACGAGACTCCATCGAAAAACAGGACGGAGATCAAGGGAGCATTGAAGGATACGCTCTACATCTGTCCGCATATGTGAATCGCTTACAGCCTTGGAAATTGAGGGTCGAAGATGGGCAAGCTTTCTCAGAAGCAGAGACAAGGAGAACACTTCACTGTGCTCCAGTGTCGATGAGAAAAGAAAGGCCTGAAAGATGCAATACCCTTTAGCAACTATCTCCTTGTATTTCAGTCCACTTTGTTGCAAGCAGCAATTGTTGAACGGGTTTCTTTGGAAATAACCATTTCTGGAATTGAAAATGATTGAAACATTTATTTCCCATCCCCCCAAATATAATAAAATAGATTATAATAATACAGCATCATTCATTTAACCCATACTTTCATCATTTTATGCTTTTGATTGAATAACAAAGCTCCAGGGAATGAAACTTACCTCCTACAGGAGCAGGACCAGAGCGCGATTTTGGATTCAGCGAAGGAACACACTTCTTTCTGAATATTTTTGAAATACTAACTTTTTAATGAATTTGTAATAATTTAAATATTATAATAATTATCACGAAAATTTTTCATTCGTTTTTAAAATTTTCGAAATAGTAATAATTATTATAATATTTAAATTATTGCAGGTTTATTAGAAACTCAGCAAATATATATATATAAATATATATATATATATATATATATATATATATATATATATATATATATATATATATATATATATATATATATATATATTAACGGCGGTAGACATCTCGACGTCCCCGAGTTGACCATCGTTAAAAGAAGCACGTTTTTAAACTTGATTTTCCTTTGCTTCCTTTGCCAGAGAACTAGTTCGGAGCGACAAATAGTCAGACAATTTGAGCCTTCCAATTTTATGTTTCTTGTAGCGCTTAGTGTTCCCTTAAAATTTTCCCGTGCCATGATTGGCCAAGTTTTGTAATACTTATTTTCGCGTCGAAATACTACATATAATGTAGCAATTTTGGAATAATTCCATTTCTGTTCATTCCTTGAGGATGACCTAACATGGTCGATAGACGTCTAGCAATAAAGAATGTCATTCGTGGATGTTTTTTCTCGCCTCGAAGACCCCATTAAAAAACTTGTAAGAAATATTAACAAAATACAAGTTAAAATTAAAGGTATAAATATGGATCGAGTAATAAAACAAATAGTGAGAGAGGCAATATTGGGAAAATTTTGAAAGGATAGAAAAGAAAAGGTTTAGTCAGAATTCGAAAAGGTCTTTGATCCCTGGCGAAAGGGTATCTCTGGCGCTTGAGAAAGAGATCATCATAGTGTTAAAACATAGAACACAGAAAGGTCCCTGGTGAAAGGGTATCTCTGGCATTGTTTATAATTTATTTAGAGTATTTATATTTTTGGTAATATCGAGTAGTGGCATTCAAGCCTTTGTAGCAAGCGGGTTTTGCCGCTATTATGGTAGCTCGTAATTGGGATGATTAAAGTCGTATAATTGTTTGTCAAAATCGGGTATTTTTTTGTCATCTTAGGTAAGTTTTCATTATCTTGATAAGGTTTATTTCATATTACAGGAAATCTTTTGACACAATGCTCGCAGTATAGCGTAGTTGTTCGTGTTGGAACAAGTTCATCCTCGCACTACGTTAGTTCCGTGGTGATGAACGGTGATTTCCTTTCCTTGCCGGATCCTTTGTTACAGAATTCAGACTCCGTAAGAACAACAAAAGTGTCGCACAAGGGCTGCACGTATCCTCGGACAAGGGCCTATTCCACCAGTTTTTCTAGGGTGTCATCAGAGTAGTCCTATTTGTATTTTCGGGTCTTCGGACCATCGACAATTTCTTCTGGGCCTGCATCCTCTGGAAATTGCTTGCTTTTGGCAGCGTATACTCGGAGGTTGAGCATCTTCGACTAATACATATACCTGGGCTCCCTATTTTTTGATGACGAGGCTCTTCTTGGACGACGTGTCTGCGAGGCTTTTGGGGGAGGGGAATGCTACGCCTTTTTAGGCCTCACAGCTGGGACAGCCATCTCTTCTTCACGTGGATTTGTGGGTGTTTTTGCCTTTGTAGTTGTAGTTTTATTTTCATTATCACTTTGCCTCGCTGCCATAGCCTGGATCCGATGATCCCTCGAGAGGGGATTGCTCGAGCCAGGACTTTCCGGCAGCTTTTCTCACTCATGGGCTGGAGCTTTATCTGAAGGATTTCGTCCGACGGGTTTTTTCGGGAAACTTCATTTCCTCCATATCCATTTTTCACTAGCATATTGTCCATTTCCTTTGCAAAGGTGCCAGGTCGCGTCAGGTTTGCAATGTACGCATAATATATACAACTCATTATTTTCGTTGACTTTTTATTTTCTATTTGGAGAAAGGTGGGCTTTGCAACAACACTGTTCTCGGCGACAGCAGCCTTGGAAACCTTTGCGTAGATGGCTTTGGCTTTTTTCTCGTCTTCTTTTTTAGCCATTTTTGTAATTTTAATTTTCCCCTTCTTTACTGGACAGCTCATGGACATTGTCCTGTGTGGGCCATCGCAGTTAAGGCACTTCTGCACCTCACTTTTGCAGTCGCGCCAGGCGTGAACGTGTTCGGCACACACAGAACAGTGCAGATATGTCGTGGTAGTGTGTTCGTTGTACTTGTAGCACTTAAAGCACATTTGCAAGTCAACGAATTCTTCTCGCTCGATCTGCACATGACATACTCAGACATGGAAGAGGAGTAGGCCATTTAGTTTTGTTTTTATCGCCATCGAAGTTTCCACGAAAACCACCTTCAATACGTGGGTGTAGTCTTTAAATTTAATAATTTCGGCTACTTTGACCCAAGCGTGATTCTGTTGGATCTCCGTGGTGATTTTCTCGGGTGAGTGGCCTCCAACCTAGAGGTAGAGACGGCAGCATATAATGCTTCTGTGAGATCTAATTTGTAGGGGGATGGGTCTGAGGGCGTCGTTTGATTTTTTCAAGGTATCTGTGGCACTCGGGGAGGTGAGGGTATAGGTTTTAAATGAATATTGCGGCAATATCCTAGATAGATCTCATCACAATAAACATAAAAATCTATATTTCGTTATTCAATGGAATGCAGTTAAATGCTAACGCGAATTCTAAATTTTGCAGACGAACCTCTTTAGGCCAAAATTTGAGAGACGTTGGGAAAACGTGTATTAAAAACAAAGAGTTAAGAAAAATATATTTATTATTGAATAAACAGTTAGATTTAAAGGTGAATTTTTACAGTAACAGTTTAGGAATGTATTGAGAATTACGCGTGTGAATTAAATTTACATGAGTTAACGAGAATGGATTTACAATTGATAAATATGGTTTGGTAAATATAGTATAACATATGATGATTGATAATTAGAATATAATTGGTGATTGGATAATGGTTAAATAGATTGTATTATAAGTAATCTGTAAGTAGTAATTGTTAAATAGATTGGATAATTGTTAAATAGTAATTTGTAAATTGACTATAACAATTGATGATTGATAATTAGATTGGGTAGTGTTAAATGGTTTGATAAATTAATTGTTAAATGGGAATTATAATAATTGGGAAATTGATTGGCAATTAGTAATTGATTTATAGTTGATAAATTGGAATTGGTAAATATTGGTAATTTGATTGATAATTATTAATTGGTAAATTCTTTGATAAATACTAATTGGTAAATATTTTGATAAATATTAAATAGATTATAAATTGTTAAATGGGTAAATAGTGCTAAATCGTTTGATAAATATTAAATAGATTATAACATAGTTGGAAGGGTCTGTAAATGAGAAAAGAATCACGCATTAATTCGGGATTTTTGGGGGAAACATTTAGCTAAACAATTACAATTCACATATTTACAGACCTGTTTACCGAACCACCGAACAAAACTAATGAACCTCATGGGATAATTTTAAGACGCTTGGGAGAGCGGGAGTAGCAATCTTCCGCTTTATGTCAGGGTTACCAACCCTTCTTGAAATTATATATAGTTAGGAATAAATATTTCATTTGTAGATGTATAGACCACTACAACGGCTTCAGTGACCTATGGCCTCGCACAGATATCCGACTAGCCATTTGGTATGTCTATTAGCATTACCAGAGAAATATTTAGCTATCTGTATATTTTCTCAAAACCTTACTTCTGTGCGGTTTTGGCCGGTCAGACAAGGTCCCTTAAGGCATTTCGCCGTTTCTCCCTCATCGCTCCTTCATTTCATCCCGAGTTGAATTGGGGAGAGACCAAAGGAGGACCTGAGTTTAGGGTATGTGTTAATACTTACAGATACTTACAGAAGTTTTCATGGAAGAGGCTTACGCCTGTGAATCCAGATCTATATTATCAACTTGTGGCAGCGTGTGGTGGATTATATTTGCCTTGTAATTGTATTTCAATTCTTGATTAAACCAAAATTTATCAAGTCTGACCTCAAACTGGTTGACTGATGCTGCTGCAATCACCCACTCAGGCAACTGATTCCAGTTATTTATTACCCTACACGGGAAAGCATATTTCCTTATATCCAGCCGTGACCTTGTCTTAAAAAGCTTCAGTGAATTTTCCCTGCTGATGTTTTCTTCTCGAAGTTTCAATATGCCTTGACTACATTCCTCATCATATTTTCCAGTGAGTATCTTGTAGGTCTCTATTAAGTCTCCCCGTGCTCTTATGTATGACAGTGTTGGTAGGTTCAGTTTCCTTAGTCTCTCTTCATAATTAAGTCCTTTAAGTTCCGGCACCATCCTTGTAGCCCTTCGTTTCACGTTCTCCACGATCTCAATGTCTTTAACCAGGTGATGACTCCACACCTGATAAGCATACTCTATATGCGGTCTTACCAAAGCTACAATCAAAGATTTGTCTGTGTGTATGTGTAGGGAGCCGTTTTAGAAAAAAAAGCGAAGCTGGATGAAAGAATAGTGTTCAGATGTCCCAAAACCAAATGGATATTTCACCACTTTACCTTTGGGCTCGACGAAATCTTTTTATCTGTCTTCCTTTACTAGACTTCATCAAAGCCAGCAAAGCAAGAAATGCCACCTTTGAACGCAAGCTGCTTCGGATCTTTCCCAACGCTCACAAACAACGTGAAAAAACAACAATTCACTTCCCGAAAATATGACGATCCGAAAAATTGAGCAAGTAAAGCACTGTACCGCATAGCGATTAACACAACTAAACCATCCAGATGACAAGCGGTTGTGAGGAGAGGCATCCGCCTTACCTGCGAATTCCTGAGGAAATCCCAACAACTCCCACGACTATAAAGTGGGACTCGAGCAACAGGGCACATACGCCACAAGGCATCAAAGTCTTCAAAAACAACAACTACAACAACAACAAGTATTGAAAAGAGGAGAAGGCAAAAGGAATGTTATATGGACGAAAGGTGGTTGGATTTAGTAAAAAAGAAATAGAAGAGCTCCAGAAAATTGAGAACAGAGCATACAGAGTGATTTTAGGGGCAGGGCAGGCAGATGTGGTTGAGGTTTTAAGAGTAGAGTAGGGGCAACATCAATGGTAGCAAGAGTGATGAAGGGAAAGCTTACATATTACAGAAGCATAGTAACAAATAAAGAACAAGTTATAAATGAACTGATGAGAAGAATACTTGACAAGAGAGAAAAAGGCTATTTTGGTGGTAACACTTCAGATTCGGGGTGCACGGTAGATGGCGCTGTTAGTCGGCTACAATTTTGGGCTACAGCTTATCTCTTATGACATCAGACGGTAGTGTCAGATGTGAACAATATCGGCGTAATATTTTTTTTTTTAGTATATACTGGGGGGCTGCACCCTCCCAGACCCCCCTACCAATTGATTAAGAACATAAGAAAAGAAGGAGACTGCAAAAGACCATTCATGGCCTACACTTGGCAGCTCCTGTAACTCAGGATCATCGCAGGGGGGTCCCCCTGCAGTGATATCTTCACGAGCAGTCCCCTTGAATTTACTGGGCTTTTTTTTCTCCCCAACAGCTTTTCACTGGCAGAAAAACCTAACCTAATAACAAACAATTCTTACTTTTATAGGTTTCTTGATTAGTTTATGCGCCTCTAGATAATCTAAAAGTTTTTCGCGATCATACAAAGTAAAGTCGAATTTGAATAACAAAGAAGACATGGAGAGCATGAAAACACAATAGCGAAACAAAAACATTTGCAAAACTAAAAGTTACAAATCCCCAAAACAACAAAACAATATAACGCCGTGATTGGTCATATCTGAGGCTACCGTCTGACGTCATAAGAGATATGCTGTAGCCCAAAATTTGGCGCCATCTACCGTGCGCCACGAATCTGAAGTGTTACCCCTATTTATAAGCTACGATGTTGCCAGTAAGAAGCTGTTATCGTTTGCAGTAAACAAAAAATATGAAAACAAAACAAAAAACAATAAAAGACATCAAGAAACCTTACCTAACTTAAAAAAAAGGTAAATATATAGATTAGCGGCACGGCCGGAAAAAAAATTTGTGTGTAAATATTATCGTTCACTCGTGTCGGAATGTTCATGCGCGTTTGAGTCCTTTTTGAATTATTATTCTATAAACAATTAGGATTATATGCGATGGATGGACTCCATCTGAGCCGAGATGGGGTTGAGGTTTTGTGGCGGGAATTAGATAGTGTTATTAGGTCTTTAGAGGCGGGAAACTAGGTTTTGATAGTGGTCAGGGAAATTTAATGGCTCAAAGTGAGGCAGGGAAAGGAAGCAAACACAGATTTGTAGAAGGTAGGCAGGCTAATGGAAGTGCTTTAGGGTTAAACTATTTGAGTAGTGATAGTGGTCAGGGAAATACAAGAGTACAGGGTTGGGGAAAGAGAGAAAGGAGATGCAGAGGAGATAGGCCCTCAGGTGCTTCAGGGATAGGTGGGCTGAGTTGTCTTTACACAAATGCTCGTAGTCTTAGAAATAAGAAGGATGAATTATTTAGTTATATCATTCATGAAGATATAGATATAATATGTATAGTTGAATCATGGGTTAATGAAAATATATTTAATGATAATGTCAGTGAATTTGAACTAGAGGGTTATACTATGTACATTAGTCAAAGGAGAGATAGGACTGGTGGTGGGTTGATTATTTATATCAGAAATAGCATTTCTTCAAATCTAAATAACTCTATAAAGCAAGGAGAAGGTGAATCATTATGGATAGATATTAAGGTTGGTAAAAATAGGAAAATACACTTGGGAGCTTTTTATAGACCACCAGGACAGACTGATTGTATCGATGAGTTAATGATTAGGGAAATAAGTAAAGGATGCAAAGAAGATACAGTTATTCTTGGTGACTTTAATTTAACTTCTGTAGACTGGGAAAATATGATAGGAAGAGATAGAGCAAGTTGTAAGTTTATGGAGTGTTTTGAGGATAACTTTTTGATCCAATTTATTAATAAGCCAACAAGGGGTGCCAATATATTAGATCTAATTCTTTCAAATGATGATCACTTAGTTCAAGGATTGAGTGTAGGGGAATCATTGGGAAACAGTGATCATCAGATGGTTCGGTTTAATTTGCAAATAGTTAAGGGTAGAACAACGACAAACTCCACGAAAATTCCAAATTTTTATAGGGGAGATTACGATAAATTACGCAGCATGCTAAATCAGATTAGGTGGGATATAGAATTCCATGGAAAGAATACTTATGAGATGTGGGATATTTTTAAGACTATATTAAACATGGTTCAGGAACAGTGTATTCCGAGGAAGTCTATTAGGAAGAAATGTAGGAAACCATTATGGTGGAACCAAGAAATAGCTAATAAAGTTTCAGAGAAAAAAAGGGCATACCAGAGATTACAAAGTGAGAGTAGTTTAGATAATTTAAACCATTATAGGTCAACCAGAAATGAACTAAATAAGATTATTAAGAAGACCAAAAGGACAGCAGAAATTAATTTAGCTAAAAATAATAATAAAGATCCTAAAAAATTCTTTAGCTATTATAGAATCAATAATCAATCTAACAGTGATAAAATAGGGCCTATTAAATATGAAGGGGTTTTGAAAGAATCTGATGAGGAAATAGTAGAGGTCCTTAATGATCATTTTGCTTCAGTATTCACAGAAGAGAAACCAGTTAGATTAATTGATGATAATTCTAGGTCAAGGGAAGTAGTGATAAATTCTATTAATATAGACAGAGAAGAAATTAAAGGGCTTATAATTCAGTTAAATACTAGTAAGGCATCTGGCCCTGACAACATTCATTCTAGGATACTCAAAGAAGGTGTAGAAAGTATTGCAGTAGCTCTCGAGAAGATATTTATTAGATCACTAGAGTCTGGAGAAATACCAAATGATTGGAAATTGGCAAATGTAGTGCCAATTTTTAAAAAGGGAAGCAAAGAGGACCCAAATAACTTTAGACCAGTAAGCTTAACTTCTATAGTCTGTAAAATTCTTGAGAAGATGGTTAAGAAGGGAATTTCTGATCATCTAGAGAGTAGCAGGTTAATTAATGATGCTCAGCATGGTTTTAGAAAAGATAGATCGTGTTTAACTAATTTACTGGATTTTATGGATTATGTAACTAAAGAATTAGATAGGGGTGAGAAAGTTGATGTGATCTACTTAGATTTCAGCAAAGCTTTTGATAAGGTTCCACATAGAAGACTAGTTCATAAATTAAAGCTGCATGGGATATGTGGGAACGTTTTAAATTGGATAACTGAATGGCTGAAAAATAGGAAACAGAGAGTTGTACTGAATGGAGTGAGGTCAGAGTGGAGGAATGTTATTAGTGGCGTACCTCAGGGATCAGTTTTAGGCCCTTTATTATTTATAATCTATGTAAATGATCTTGGGCAAGGTGTAAATAGCAAAGTGTCAATTTTTGCTGATGACACTAAATTGGCAGCTGTAGTCAAAGAGGTTGAGGGTAGCTTTAAAGTGCAGGGTGACTTAGATAAGCTGTTAGCTTGGGCTCAGAAGTGGCAGATGACTTTTAACCTTAATAAATGCAAAGTTATTAACATGGGGAGAGATAATAGGGAATTTAGCTATGAGATGGATGGATATTGGCTTAATTCAGTTGAAGATGAGAAAGACTTAGGAGTGGTAGTAGATAGGTCACTGAAATTTTCAAAGCAGTGTATTGAGGCAAAAAATAGAGCAAATAGGGTGCTAGGTTACATTAAAAGAAATGTTAGCTACAAGAGTAAGGAGGTCATCCTTAAACTATACAACTCTTATGTCAGGCCACATTTAGAGTACTGTATACAGGCATGGTCACCACATTTTAGACATGATATAAACTTATTAGAGTCAGTACAAAGGAGGGCAACAAAAATAATACCATCCCTGAAGCACCTTCAATATGAAGATAGACTGAGGGTATTAAATATGTTTTCATTTGAAAGAAGGTGTGTGAGGGGAGATATGATTGAGCTTTTTAAAATCTTTTCTGGGATGGATAAATTAGATTTCAGCAAGTTATTTGAGTTAGAAGGTAGTAATAGAACTAGAGGCCACCACTTAAAGATTAAAAAACAGAGGTGCAGACTGGATGTTAGAAAATATTTTTTCACTAACAGAGTGGTGGATTATTGGAATAGTTTGCCACCTGAGACTGTAGACAGCCCAAACTTGAATGTTTTCAAGCGCAGATTGGATGATTATATGGGGATGGAGGGTTAATTTCTTACTTTTTGGTATGTGGATATGTCTCTTGACTCATTCCTGTGGATGCAGTTTCTTTTTATTGTATATTTTGGAGGATTTTGATTTTGTTTTTGACAGACTCCTATGGAGGCTTTAAATTATATATTGTAGATGCATGGTTGGACATTCCTATGGATTGTTAAATTGTATATTGTAGCTGCATGATCTGACAAAATCCTATGGATGCATTATATGGGTGGGACTTGATGGATACGGATGACCTTTGATAGGCCCTTGTGGCTTTTGTCATCCGTTAAATTATGTTATGTTATGTTATGTTAATGGGGGGCTGTGCCAATACCCCCCCAATTTAATGAAACTCAGGATCACCGTAGTGTAGTCTCCCCATTGTGTTTACCCCCACACGAGCCGTTAACTTAAATGTACTCCAAAAACGTGAAACATTTTGGAACACAGATGAAATAGTACGTCCCATCGTTCGCGCCGATAATCTACATATTTACCCCCAAAAAACTATAAACGAGCAGAGGCGCAGATATTTAGTAAATAATGACTAAAAGTTACAAATCCCCAAAACAACTAAAAAATATAACGCCGATATTGTTCACATCTGACGCTACTGTCTGACGTCATAAGAGATATATTGCAGCCCAAAATTGTAGCCTACTAACAGCGCCATTTACCGTGCACCCTGAATCTGAAGTATTACCATTTGGGTTTTATGAATGAAGTGGAAAAAGATAAAAAGGAATTAAAACTGAAGGAATCACAGATAGTAAAAATGAGTGAAGATGAGGTGAAGAGGGAAGTGAATAAATGGGATACAGAAGAGTGGAGAAGAGCATTGTAAAAAAAAACAGTGTAAGGATATATCGTATGAATAAGAAGGATATTGAAGAAGAGAGATGGTACGATAATACATACAAAGCAATCCTCATGTATAAATTGGATAACTGAATGGCTGAAAAATAGGAAACAGAGTTGTACTGAATGGAGTGAGGTCAGAGTGGAGGAATGTTATTAGTGGCGTACCTCAGGGATCAGTTTTAGGCCCTTTATTATTTATAATCTATGTAAATGATCTTGGGCAAGGAGTAAATAGCAAAGTGTCAATTTTTGCTGATGACACTAAATTGGCAGCTGTAGTCAAAGAGGTTGAGGGTAGCTTTGAAGTGCAGGGTGACTTAAATAAGTTGTTAGCTTGGGCTCAGAAGTGGCAGATGACTTTTAACCTTAATAAATGCAAAGTTATTAACATGGGGAGAGATAATAGGGAATTTAGCTATGAGATGGATGGGTATTGGCTTAATTCAGTTGAAGATGAGAAGGACTTAGGAGTAGTAGTAGATAGGTCACTGAAATTTTCAAAGCAGTGTATTGAGGCAAAAAATAGAGCAAATAGGGTACTAGGTTACATTAAAAGAAATGTTAGCTACAAGAGTAAGGAGGTCATCCTTAGACTATACAACTCTTATGTCAGGCCACATTTAGAGTACTATATACAGGCATGGTCACCACATTTTAGACATGATATAAACTTATTAGAGTCAGTACAAAGGAGGGCAACAAAAATAATACCATCCCTGAAGCACCTTGAATATAAAGATAGACTGAGAGTATTAAATATGTTTTCATTTGAAAGAAGGTGTGTGAGGGGAGATATGATTGAGCTTTTTAAAATCTTTTCTAGGAAGGATAAATTGGATTTCAGCAAGTTATTTGAGTTAGAAGGTAGTAATAGAACTAGAGGCCACCACTTAAAGATTAAAAAACAGAGGTGCAGACTGGATGTTAGCAAATATTTTTTCACTAACAGAGTGGTGAATTATTGGAATAGTTTGCCACCTGAGACTGTAGACAGCCCAAACTTGAATGTTTTCAAGTGCAGATTGGATGATTAAGGGGGATGGAGGGTTAATTTCTTACTTTTTGGTATGTGGATATGTTTCTTGACTCATTCCTGTGGATGCAGTTTCTTTTTATTGTATATTTTGGGGGACTTTGATTTTTTTTTTTGACAGACTTCTATGGAGGCTTTAAATTATATATTGTAGATGCATATATATTGTTTTAGGGTTAAACTACTTGAGTAGTGAAAGTGGTCAGGGAAATACAAGAGTACAGGGTCGGGGAAAGAGAGAAAGGAGATGCAGAGGAGATAGGCCCTCAGGTGCTTCAGGGATAGGTGGGCTGAGTTGTCTTTACACAAATGCTCGTAGTCTTAGAAATAAGAAGGATGAATTATTTAGTTATATCATTCATGAAGATATAGATATAATATGTATAGTTGAATCATGGGTTAATGAAAATATATTTAATGTTAATGTCAGTGAATTTGAACTAGAGGGTTATACTATGTACATTAGTCAAAGGAGAGATAGGACTGGTGGTGGGTTGATTATTTATATCAGAAATAGCATTTCTTCAAATCTAAATAACTCTATAAAGCAAGGAGAAGGTGAATCATTATGGATAGATATTAAGGTTGGTAAAAATAGGAAAATACACTTGGGAGCTTTTTATAGACCACCAGGACAGACTGATTGTATCGATGAGTTAATGATTAGGGAAATAAGTGAAGGATGCAAAGAAGATACAGTTATTCTTGGTGACTTTAATTTAACTTCTGTAGACTGGGAAAATATGATAGGAAGAGATAGAGCAAGTTGTAAGTTTATGGAGTGTTTTGAGGATAACTTTTTGATCCAATTTGTTAATAAGCCAACAAGGGGTGCCAATATATTAGATCTAATTCTTTCAAATGATGATCACTTAGTTCAAGGATTGAGTGTAGGGGAATCATTGGGAAACAGTGATCATCAGATGGTTCGGTTTAATTTGCAAATAGTTAAGGGTAGAACAACGACAAACTCCACGAAAATTCCAAATTTTTATAGGGGAGATTACGATAAATTACACAGCATGCTAAATCAGATTAGGTGGGATATAGAATTCCATGGAAAGAATACTTATGAGATGTGGGATATTTTTAAGACTATATTAAACATGGTTCAGGAACAGTGTATTCCGATGAAGTCTATTAGGAAGAAATGTAGGAAACCATTATGGTGGAACCAAGAAATAGCTAATAAAGTTTCAGAGAAAAAAAGGGCATACCAGAGATTACAAAGTGAGAGTAGTTTAGATAATTTAAACCATTATAGGTCAACCAGAAATGAACTAAATAAGATTATTAAGAAGACCAAAAGGACAGCAGAAATTAATTTAGCTAAAAATAATAATAAAGATCCTAAAAAATTCTTTAGCTATTATAGAATCAATAATCAATCTAACAGTGATAAAATAGGGCCTATTAAATATGAAGGGGTTTTGAAAGAATCTGATGAGGAAATAGTAGAGGTCCTTAATGATCATTTTGCTTCAGTATTCACAGAAGAGAAACCAGTTAGATTAATTGATGATAATTCTAGGTCAAGGGAAGTAGTGATAAATTCTATTAATATAGACAGAGAAGAAATTAAAGGGCTTATAATTCAGTTAAATACTAGTAAGGCATCTGGCCCTGACAACATTCATTCTAGGATACTCAAAGAAGGTGTAGAAAGTATTGCAGTAGCTCTCGAGAAGATATTTATTAGATCACTAGAGTCTGGAGAAATACCAAATGATTGGAAATTGGCAAATGTAGTGCCAATTTTTAAAAAGGGAAGCAAAGAGGACCCAAATAACTTTAGACCAGTAAGCTTAACTTCTATAGTCTGTAAAATTCTTGAGAAGATGGTTAAGAAGGGAATTTCTGATCATCTAGAGAGTAGCAGGTTAATTAATGATGCTCAGCATGGTTTTAGAAAAGATAGATCGTGTTTAACTAATTTACTGGATTTTATGGATTATGTAACTAAAGAATTAGATAGGGGTGAGAAAGTTGATGTGATCTACTTAGATTTCAGCAAAGCTTTTGATAAGGTTCCACATAGAAGACTAGTTCATAAATTAAAGCTGCATGGGATATGTGGGAACGTTTTAAATTGGATAACTGAATGGCTGAAAAATAGGAAACAGAGAGTCTTCGACTGACCTTCGAACAGGTAGCACGTGTTTCGTAGAGCTCTCAGAATATTTTGATTATTTGATATACTTTGGTGTGTGACATAAACATAAATATTAAGTTATAACATCATATATTTGGTTAATATAACAAAGTTAAATTGTGGTTATTTTGTATAAATTGTGATTATTTTGTTTTGGTGAGAAAGTGACTTTTGTTTACTTCGGGGCCATCTTGATTAGCAGGTTTTAAACTTGCGCGCACAAATTGGGGTCAAATTCTTGTTGTTTGTAAGTTTTTGTTTCTATTATTGTTTTTGTTTAAGTATGGCTGACTGTTTGGATGTAGAGAGTATGCCTTTTGAAAGTAGTGTGTATGTAGTGTGCGATGTCTGTGGTGTAGAGAGGAGAGTGAATGTGTCTGAGTGCCGTGTATGTGCTTTGACTGAGGAGGTGAGTCGATTACGTGCGGAATGCTTGAGACTGAACGATTTAGTGTCTGAAGTGAGAAGAGATGCAAGTGTACGTTTGAAGAGTCAGATTGGGACCAGGAGGGAGGAAGTTAGGCCTAGAACAGGGACTGGAGAGAAAGCAGTAAGTGAAGTAAGTGATGATGAGTGGTGGGTGAAAGTGAACAGAATAGATAAGTTAGGACAGGTTAGGTGTGTGAATGAGAGGGACATGGAACCTGTTAGGCTAACTAACAGATTTGATGCCCTGAGAGAGAAAGAATTTGAAAGAGATTTGTCTGGTGTGGCCGTGCCTGAAAGTAGAATAGGAGGTCGAATGAGTGAGAGCAGGAGGGAGGGTAATACTAGGCCTAGAGAGAATAGGAGAATGACTGAGGTGATTGTGATGGGTGACTCTCAGATTAGGTATTTAGATAGGAAGTTGAATGAAAGTAAATGGAAGGGAGTGAGAGTTTGTCTGCCGGGTGCTGGTGTAAATGATGTGTGTGAGAGGTATGATAGGTTGGTGTCTGGGTGTGAGAGGGAAGCAGTTGTGATTACACATGTCGGAGTAAACGATGTAAAGAAGGTGGGTACTTGTGAGTTACGACAGCGGTATAAAAGGCTGATTGAAAGGATGTGTGAAAGTAGAGTAAAAGGCGTTGTTTCAGGTGTGCTTCCCAGAATGGATGTGGGGATGGAATGGTTGTCTCGTGCAATGGGGTTGAATGAATATGTGAAAGGTTTGTGCGAGGAGTCAGGATTGGTATTTGTAGATGTTTGGAGTGGGTTTTATGGGAATAAGGGTTTGTATGCGATGGATGGACTCCATCTGAGCCGAGATGGGGTTGAGGTTTTGTGGCGGGAATTAGATAGTGTTATTAGGTCTTTAGAGGCGGGAAACTAGGTTTTGATAGTGGTCAGGGAAATTTAATGGCTCAAAGTGAGGCAGGGAAAGGAAGCAAACACAGATTTGTAGAAGGTAGGCAGGCTAATGGAAGTGCTTTAGGGTTAAACTATTTGAGTAGTGATAGTGGTCAGGGAAATACAAGAGTACAGGGTCGGGGAAAGAGAGAAAGGAGATGCAGAGGAGATAGGCCCTCAGGTGCTTCAGGGATAGGTGGGCTGAGTTGTCTTTACACAAATGCTTGTAGTCTTAGAAATAAGAAGGATGAATTATTTAGTTATATCATTCATGAAGATATAGATATAATATGTATAGTTGAATCATGGGTTAATGAAAATATATTTAATGATAATGTCAGTGAATTTGAACTAGAGGGTTATACTATGTACATTAGTCAAAGGAGAGATAGGACTGGTGGTGGGTTGATTATTTATATCAGAAATAGCATTTCTTCAAATCTAAATAACTCTATAAAGCAAGGAGAAGGTGAATCATTATGGATAGATATTAAGGTTGGTAAAAATAGGAAAATACACTTGGGAGCTTTTTATAGACCACCAGGACAGACTGATTGTATCGATGAGTTAATGATTAGGGAAATAAGTAAAGGATGCAAAGAAGATACAGTTATTCTTGGTGACTTTAATTTAACTTCTGTAGACTGGGAAAATATGATAGGAAGAGATAGAGCAAGTTGTAAGTTTATGGAGTGTTTTGAGGATAACTTTTTGATCCAATTTGTTAATAAGCCAACAAGGGGTGCCAATATATTAGATCTAATTCTTTCAAATGATGATCACTTAGTTCAAGGATTGAGTGTAGGGGAATCATTGGGAAACAGTGATCATCAGATGGTTCGGTTTAATTTGCAAATAGTTAAGGGTAGAACAACGACAAACTCCACGAAAATTCCAAATTTTTATAGGGGAGATTACGATAAATTACGCAGCATGCTAAATCAGATTAGGTGGGATATAGAATTCCATGGAAAGAATACTTATGAGATGTGGGATATTTTTAAGATTATATTAAACATGGTTCAGGAACAGTGTATTCCGAGGAAGTCTATTAGGAAGAAATGTAGGAAACCATTATGGTGGAACCAAGAAATAGCTAATAAAGTTTCAGAGAAAAAAAGGGCATACCAGAGATTACAAAGTGAGAGTAGTTTAGATAATTTAAACCATTATAGGTCAACCAGAAATGAACTAAATAAGATTATTAAGAAGACCAAAAGGATAGCAGAAATTAATTTAGCTAAAAATAATAATAAAGATCCTAAAAAATTCTTTAGCTATTATAGAATCAATAATCAATCTAACAGTGATAAAATAGGGCCTATTAAATATGAAGGGGTTTTGAAAGAATCTGATGAGGAAATAGTAGAGGTCCTTAATGATCATTTTGCTTCAGTATTCACAGAAGAGAAACCAGTTAGATTAATTGATGATAATTCTAGGTCAAGGGAAGTAGTGATAAATTCTATTAATATAGACAGAGAAGAAATTAAAGGGCTTATAATTCAGTTAAATACTAGTAAGGCATCTGGCCCTGACAACATTCATTCTAGGATACTCAAAGAAGGTGTAGAAAGTATTGCAGTAGCTCTTGAGAAGATATTTATTAGATCACTAGAGTCTGGAGAAATACCAAATGATTGGAAATTGGCAAATGTAGTGCCAATTTTTAAAAAGGGAAGCAAAGAGGACCCAAATAACTTTAGACCAGTAAGCTTAACTTCTATAGTCTGTAAAATTCTTGAGAAGATGGTTAAGAAGGGAATTTCTGATCATCTAGAGAGTAGCAGGTTAATTAATGATGCTCAGCATGGTTTTAGAAAAGATAGATCGTGTTTAACTAATTTACTGGATTTTATGGATTATGTAACTAAAGAATTAGATAGGGGTGAGAAAGTTGATGTGATCTACTTAGATTTCAGCAAAGCTTTTGATAAGGTTCCACATAGAAGACTAGTTCATAAATTAAAGCTGCATGGGATATGTGGGAACGTTTTAAATTGGATAACTGAATGGCTGAAAAATAGGAAACAGAGAGTTGTACTGAATGGAGTGAGGTCAGAGTGGAGGAATGTTATTAGTGGCGTACCTCAGGGATCAGTTTTAGGCCCTTTATTATTTATAATCTATGTAAATGATCTTGGGCAAGGTGTAAATAGCAAAGTGTCAATTTTTGCTGATGACACTAAATTGGCAGCTGTAGTCAAAGAGGTTGAGGGTAGCTTTAAAGTGCAGGGTGACTTAGATAAGCTGTTAGCTTGGGCTCAGAAGTGGCAGATGACTTTTAACCTTAATAAATGCAAAGTTATTAACATGGGGAGAGATAATAGGGAATTTAGCTATGGGATGGATGGATATTGGCTTAATTCAGTTGAAGATGAGAAAGACTTAGGAGTGGTAGTAGATAGGTCACTGAAATTTTCAAAGCAGTGTATTGAGGCAAAAAATAGAGCAAATAGGGTGCTAGGTTACATTAAAAGAAATGTTAGCTACAAGAGTAAGGAGGTCATCCTTAAACTATACAACTCTTATGTCAGGCCACATTTAGAGTACTGTATACAGGCATGGTCACCACATTTTAGACATGATATAAACTTATTAGAGTCAGTACAAAGGAGGGCAACAAAAATAATACCATCCCTGAAGCACCTTCAATATGAAGATAGACTGAGGGTATTAAATATGTTTTCATTTGAAAGAAGGTGTGTGAGGGGAGATATGATTGAGCTTTTTAAAATCTTTTCTGGGATGGATAAATTAGATTTCAGCAAGTTATTTGAGTTAGAAGGTAGTAATAGAACTAGAGGCCACCACTTAAAGATTAAAAAACAGAGGTGCAGACTGGATGTTAGAAAATATTTTTTCACTAACAGAGTGGTGGATTATTGGAATAGTTTGCCACCTGAGACTGTAGACAGCCCAAACTTGAATGTTTTCAAGCGCAGATTGGATGATTATATGGGGATGGAGGGTTAATTTCTTACTTTTTGGTATGTGGATATGTTTCTTGACTCATTCCTGTGGATGCAGTTTCTTTTTATTGTATATTTTGGAGGATTTTGATTTTGTTTTTGACAGACTCCTATGGAGGCTTTAAATTATATATTGTAGATGCATGGTTGGACATTCCTATGGATTGTTAAATTGTATATTGTAGCTGCATGATCTGACAAAATCCTATGGATGCATTATATGGGTGGGACTTGATGGATACGGATGACCTTTGATAGGCCCTTGTGGCTTTTGTCATCCGTTAAATTATGTTATGTTATGTTATGTTATGTACTGAATGGAGTGAGGTCAGAGTGGAGGAATGTTATTAGTGGCGTACCTCAGGGATCAGTTTTAGGCCCTTTATTATTTATAATCTATGTAAATGATCTTGGGCAAGGTGTAAATAGCAAAGTGTCAATTTTTGCTGATGACACTAAATTGGCAGCTGTAGTCAAAGAGGTTGAGGGTAGCTTTAAAGTGCAGGGTGACTTAGATAAGCTGTTAGCTTGGGCTCAGAAGTGGCAGATGACTTTTAACCTTAATAAATGCAAAGTTATTAACATGGGGAGAGATAATAGGGAATTTAGCTATGAGATGGATGGATATTGGCTTAATTCAGTTGAAGATGAGAAAGACTTAGGAGTGGTAGTAGATAGGTCACTGAAATTTTCAAAGCAGTGTATTGAGGCAAAAAATAGAGCAAATAGGGTGCTAGGTTACATTAAAAGAAACGTTAGCTACAAGAGTAAGGAGGTCATCCTTAAACTATACAACTCTTATGTCAGGCCACATTTAGAGTACTGTATACAGGCATGGTCACCACATTTTAGACATGATATAAACTTATTAGAGTCAGTACAAAGGAGGGCAACAAAAATAATACCATCCCTGAAGCACCTTCAATATGAAGATAGACTGAGGGTATTAAATATGTTTTCATTTGAAAGAAGGTGTGTGAGGGGAGATATGATTGAGCTTTTTAAAATCTTTTCTGGGATGGATAAATTAGATTTCAGCAAGTTATTTGAGTTAGAAGGTAGTAATAGAACTAGAGGCCACCACTTAAAGATTAAAAAACAGAGGTGCAGACTGGATGTTAGAAAATATTTTTTCACTAACAGAGTGGTGGATTATTGGAATAGTTTGCCACCTGTGACTGTAGACAGCCCAAACTTGAATGTTTTCAAGCGCAGATTGGATGATTATATGGGGATGGAGGGTTAATTTCTTACTTTTTGGTATGTGGATATGTTTCTTGACTCATTCCTGTGGATGCAGTTTCTTTTTATTGTATATTTTGGGGGATTTTGATTTTGTTTTTGACAGACTCCTATGGAGGCTTTAAATTATATATTGTAGATGCATGGTTGGACATTCCTATGGATTGTTAAATTGTATATTGTAGCTGCATGATCTGACAAAATCCTATGGATGCATTATATGGGTGGGATTTGATGGATACGGATGACCTTTGATAGGCCCTTGTGGCTTTTGTCATCCGTTAAATTATGTTATGTTATGTTATGTTATGTTATGTTATGCATGGTTGGACATTCCTATATATTGTTAAATTGTATATTGTAGATGCATGATCTGACAAATCCTATGGATGCATTATGTGGGTGGGATTTGACGGATGCGGATAACATAACATAATTACACGGATGACAAAAGCCACAAGGGCCTATCAAAGGTCATCCGCCTCCGTCAAAACCCACCCACAAAAAGCACCATCACCAGGGGAAGACAAAATCAAAGTCCCCCACAATATAATATAATAGATGACAAAAGCCA
Source organism: Ceratothoa steindachneri (assembly GCA_963969495.1). NCBI lineage: Eukaryota > Metazoa > Arthropoda > Malacostraca > Isopoda > Cymothoidae > Ceratothoa > Ceratothoa steindachneri. Next base: position 20,120,783 of record OZ018338.1, on the reverse strand, counting down.
CAAGGGCTCATCATAGGTCATCCGAGTCAAACGGCCTCTTTTTTAGGGCACCCACACTCCCAGGAAAACTACATCCAGAGGATTGCATCCAAGAACAAGGGTATCACCAGGATGACCTTTGATAGGCCCTTGTGGCTTTTGTCATCCGTGAAATTATGTTATGTTATAAGGCAAGGACTAACACACTGAAATTAAATGATAGAAGAAGATATAGTGGTGGGGAAGTGGGGTGTGAAGTGTGTGGATGGGACATGGAAAATCTGCAGCATTTCATTGTGAATTGTGAAGGTTATGAGCTGGAGAGGCAGGGGGTAAAAGTACTGCAGAGACCACATGGGGAGGATGAAGAGCGAATATTGGGAAAATTCTTATTTGAAAGAGATGAAGTGAAAATGGAGAGAAACAAAGAAATTTTGGAAAAAATAATAATGAAAAGGAAAATACTTACAGCTAGAAGATAAGAAAAGCCAAAAGGGGAGCTGTTATAAAAGCAATCCCCGAACAGCATTCAAGTCAAGTCAAAAGAAAGACAAAATGAAGGGAGTAATAGAAATGAATGATGCCCGGTGAGCGGGCTTTCTCTGTTTGGTAATGGTGTCCCACTGCGGGATCTTTTTTATTTCATTTGTATTGTGGATGTCCCACTGTGGTATCTTTTTTTTTATAAGTGCCAAGTCAAGGCGTTTCTTTTTTTCAAACAAATAAAGTTGAATTGTACCTCCTTCAGCCTCTGGACCAAGGGCATCCAGAGTCTCCCTCGGGAGAACTGTTTCAAATTTTGCCCAGATAACTCGTCCTTGTTTGTGTAGGAAGATGTTGATCGGATCTATTCCAGTATACCTTGAGGTCCGGAACTCTTGCCATTCGGCATTGGTGATGAACCACAGTCCTCGATTTTTCACCCACTAAAACTTTGATGTATTGCTTGATGAGGCCACCTTAAGCGCTATAGCAGGATACACCAGTTTAGGCCTAACTAAAGTGGGTAATACTTCAGATTTGGGGTGCACGGTAGGTGGCGCTGTTAGCAGGCTACAATTTTGGGCTACAGCATATCTCTTATGACATCAGACGGTAGCTTCAGATGTTACCAATCACGGCGTTATATTTTTTTGTTGTTTTGGGGATTTGTAACTTTTAGTCTGTATTAAGAACATAAGAAAAGAAGGAGACTGGAAAAGACCATTCATGGCCTACACTTGGCAGCTCCTGTTCCAGTCAACACAAAAGATTTTTTACCAAAGAAAAGTCATCAACATTGTCACCCTTTACAGGAGTTCGTCAGATCTAATCTACAATATACATAAAATGCATCCAGAGGATTATGTCCATTCATGCAACCGCAAAATATAATCTCCCCACTCCTTAGAAAAATATATACATATGTACATAAAAAAAAGTCAGTCCCATCTAGCAGCTTCATCCATATATTTATCTAATCTATCTTTAAGTGAGCCCCTAGCATGCATCTTTAGAAAATCATTGGAGAGTGGCATTGTGCCAGTGGCATGGAAGAAAGCCAATGTGATACCTATATTTAAGAAAGGGGATAAAACAAATATGTCTAATTACAGACCAGTAAGTTTGACATCAGTGGTAGGGAAAATGATGCAATCTATTATAGCAAGGAATATTAGAGATCACTTGGATAAGCATAAGTTGATAAAAGAATCACAGCATGGCTTTAGTAAGGGTAAATCCTGTCTGACTAATTTGCTGTCTTTTTATAGTAAGGTGTATGAAGCAGCAGATAATGATGAAAACTATGATACTTTATACTTGGACTTTAGTAAGGCTTTTGATCGAGTGCCACACTTACGGCTTCTGAGCAAAGTTAAAGCACACAGGATCGATGGCAGTATATTTAGGTGGATTCAGTCATGGCTTGGTGACAGACAGCAAAGAGTTAGTATAGATGGAGTTAAATCTGAGGGGGTGTGTGTTAGCAGTGGAGTTCCGCAAGGATCTGTTTTGGGTCTCTTGCTATTCTTAATTTATATTAATGATCTTGACATAGGTATAAGTAGTGACCTGAGTAAATTTGCTGATGATACTAAGCTAGGTAGGGCCATTAGGGCTGATTCTGATGCTGTTGTAATGCAGGAGGAATTGACCATTCTGTCCAATTGGGCCGAGAAATGGCAAATGAAGTTTAACATAGACAAATGTGGTGTACTTAGTATAGGTAGAAATAATCCATTGAATAGTTATAAATTAAATGGGAGAATTTTAGGGAGGACTGATTGTGAGAGGGACTTGGGTATTTTGGTAAGTTCAGACCTTCGTCCTAGAAAGCAATGCCTAAATGCTAAGAATAAAGCTAATAGGATATTGGGATTCATTAGGAGGAGTGTAAGCAATAAGAGTGCTGAAGTCATTCCAAAACTGTATCTGGCGCTAGTTAGGCCTCATCTAGACTATGCAGTACAATTTTGGTCACCATATTATAGGAAGGATATTTATTTGCTTGAGTCTGTGCAGAGAAGGATGACAAAGATGATTGGTGGGCTAATGAACTTACCTTATGGTGAAAGGCTCAGAAAACTAAATCTACATACATTAGAAAAGAGAAGAGTCAGAGGGAGATTGATTGAAGTCTTCAAATGGGTAAAAGGATATAATAAAGGGGATCTGGGTAAGGTTCTTATACTTAGTGAACATGACAGGACACGTAGCAATGGGTTTAAGCTTGATAAGTATAGGTTTAGGAAGGAGATTGGGAGGAATTGGTTTACAAATCGTGTGGTAGATGAATGGAATAGGCTCACTAGACATGTGATAGAAGCCTCCTCTCTGGGTAGTTTTAAGAATAGATTAGATAAATATATGGATGAAGCTGCTAGATGGGACTGACTTTTTTTTATGTACATATGTATATATTTTTCTAAGGAGTGGGGAGATTATATTTTGCGGTTGCATGAATGGACATAATCCTCTGGATGCATTTTATGTATATTGTAGATTAGATCTGTCAAACTCCTGTAAAGGGTGACAATGTTGATGACTTTTCTCTGTTAAGAAATCTTTTGTGTGTTGACTGGAACAGGAGCTGCCAAGTGTAGGCCATGAATGGTCTTTTGCAGTCTCCTTCTTTTCTTATGTTCTTAACAATAACAGCTTCTTACTGGCAATGTTGTAGCTATAAATAGAACCCGCTTAGCATTTGTTACTCTTTCATTATGGCTTTTTCGTGCTCTAGTTGTGCTTCTTCGTTATTCGAATTCAGGTTTATTTTGCATGACTGCGAAAAACTTTTAGATTATTTAGAGGCGCATAAACTAACCAATAAAACTATAAAAGTAAGTATTGTTTGTCATTAGGTTAGGTTAATCTGCCAGTAAAAAGCTGTGGGGAAACCCCCAGTAAATTCAAGGGGACTGCTCCTAGGGGAGATATCACTGCAGGGGGACTACCCTGTGATGATCCTGAGTTTCAATCAATTGGGGGGGGGGGTCTGGTGGGTGCAGCCCCCAGTATATACTCATATATAAAAAAATATAACGCCGTAATTGTTCACATCTGACGCTACCGTCTGACATCATAAGACATATATTGTAGCCTATAAACAGTGCTACCTACCGTGCGCCCCGAAACTGAAGTGTTACCCTAAACTGGTGTATAGTTTCTTCAGTAAATATGTAGATTAGTGGCTCGGCCGAAAAAGTTTATTTTTGTGTGTTTACCTTTCATTCACCCCTGCCGGAATATTCATGCACGTTTGAGTCGTCTGATGTCAGACCCCACCCCCACCCCCATTATAATTCGCAAAACAAAGGCGCTGACATGATTTGGTTAAATCATTCACCTCTGTAAACGTTAGTACATTAGTCTATAAACAATTAGGATTATATAATGGGGCACTGTGCCCCCAGACCCCCTCCAATTTATTGAAATTCAGGATCATCGTAGTGTGGTCCCCCCATTGTGTTTACCCTCACACAATCTGTCCTCTTAAATATACTCCAAAATGTGATACATTTTGGAACACGAATGAAATAGTATGTCCCATTGTTCGAGCCGCTAATATAAATATTTACCGTTTCTTTCTATTTGCTTGGTTAAGGTTTCTAAATCGTTGTATTTTGTCCAGTTCCGTGTTTGCCAGTCCAATACTTGTGCTGATGTTTTTACTTATGCCTGTGCTGGCAAGCTGAGTATGGATACATTTGGCAAGTTTTCGCTTTCGGTTTCGTCTAAATTGCGAGTGATATTCTGATATCTCCCTATCGTGGTTGCCTTGAATGTTGTGATGTAGGACTGATCTATCTGGGTTTTCCAGCATCTTTCAAAGCTGGAGATCTTTTTGGCTTCCGTTTCCATGGCTCTGGCGATCACCCTTGCAGATTTTGTCCTTTGAACCATGATTTGGGTCTCACCTTCCACATACTGGATGTTGAGCGTTCTTCTGCCAATAGGTTTAGGGATATCCCTCATGAAGATGGTAAAGAGATTGGGGCTGATATATCCTCCTTGCGGTACACCAGAGAGGACCTCAAAAGCCTCACCTGTGTGCTCCTTGAAGGCGATGACAGCTAGCCTGCCTGTCAAGTAGCTGCAAAGGATTTTTTTTAAATGGGGCGTGAGTCTCAGTCACGTGATTTTGTATTATCTTGTGACTGAGACAAGAAATAAATGGGACTGCTGGCTTATATTCGCATAGGACTGAACATTGCTCTGACCATTGTTTGAGCTTGTCAGTTTCTTGATAAGTCCAGAACAATGTGTATGGGACAGTCCATAGCGCTTGAAGTTATTTCCCTTCATCTTCTCACGGTAAAGGAGGCAAAGGAATAGGAGGACCAATTGCTCAGCCACGTTATGACTTATGTAGAACAAGCCTGAGTTGGAGTTCAAGCATTTTGACTTGGCTAAGAACGCTGCTTCCAATGCCTTCCTCCTCATTCTGTTGGGTGCGGATGTGACTGCTCTTGCTTTTCTCCAGTTGATGCAGTGGTCAGAATCTTACAGGTGTTTGGTGAGGGTGTTGCTGAATGGCTTGCCTGGATATCCTGCTTATGTTCCCTTACTCTTGTGTCTACGCCGGTGTGTGTCTCACCAAAGTAAACGAGGGGACAGTCGTCACAGGGCACCCTGTATACTACAGAGCTCCTGTAGTTTTCAGACCGCAGTAGGTAGGATTGTAGTAATCGGACTACGCAATAGGTATGCTTCTGGCACCAAAATTGCCCGAGTCCAAAGGCCCAAAAGATACCTCCGCAAAGGGGATGCGAATTGAATACTTGAAGGTGCATGGACCCTGCCTGGCCATCTCATTGTCGAGACCACCATCCTCTTCTCGCTAAATCAGTCACAGAGTTGCTGTGAGCCCGGGGAAGACCAGGTACTGGTGGCTCGTTGGGTAGAGAGAAGAGAAACTTGGTTAGCTGCGTCTTGAATGCATTAAGACTTCCAATCAATGTCAGCTCTGGTGGCAGGGAGTTCCACAAACTGAACCTACTACACTGAAAGAAGTCATACTTTATTAGAAGTGCTGGGTTGGAGCCTCTTAGTGGGGGGAATAACTGCTTGTATGCCCAGTCTTGATTGGGGACGGAATTTTATTTGGGGATCATTGGGACATACATCATGTAGTATCTTGTAAATATTAATTATAATAAAACATTCCCTCCTTCTTTGTAAGGACATTAAGCACAATTTTTTGAGTCTCTCCCAAGCTTGCCTTTTATATATATATATATATATATATATATATATATATATATATATATATATATATATATATATGTATATATATGTATATATATATGTATATATATATGGTAAACATTACAATCGGCAGCGCAAACGATGGGACGTAAACTATTTTGTCTGCGTTCCAATATGTTTCACTTTTTTGGAGTAAATTCAAGAGGACTGCTTGTGGGGGGTTTAAACACTTTGGGGGGCCCCCTACGATGATCCTGAGTTTCAATCAATGTGGGGGGGTCTGGGGGGCACAGCCCCCAGTATATAATCAAAGTTGTTTATAGAATAATGTTCTAACATTTTTATTTAACCAAATGTGCATGAATATGCATGCACAGGTGAATCATCATCATCATGGTACAGGCTCATGATTTAATCCTGTAGTCGCCCAATCATTGTTATGAAAATTTCTATGATGCTGGCTACATGTAGCTATACCATTTGGCCTCCCAGTGCTTATCCAACTTGTTCTTAAAGGACGAGACTTGTGGCTGTGATCACTTGATCTGGCAATAGAATTCCAGTCATTGACAATCCTCTGACCAAATACATTTTTCTTCACCATCTTCTGGCTATGGCATTTAAATTTTTTATTGGAATGACCTTGTGTTGCTGAATATTCCTGAGGTATGAAGAATAGGCCAGGATCGATTCTCTCCAATCCATTTAGAAGCTTGTAAACTTGAATCATATCACCTCTACGGCGTCTATATTTCATAGAAAAGAGTCCAAGCTGACACAGTCTTTCGCTATATTCTTGATCACTCAATTCCGGAACCAATTTTGTAGCTCCTCTTTGTACAGATTCCACCTTCATATCATCGGCGATGAATCGTGGGTACCAAATAATGTTGCCATATTCCAGATGGGGACGAACTAATGCATTTATTAACAGTGGCAAGGTATCTGGTAAATGTCACCAACATGCTTTTCACAATTTCCAACATCTGGTTGGCCCTTTTAACTGCAGCGGACACTTGTGCATGGAATTTCAATTCAGAGTCAATGATTACCCCTAGATGTTTCTCTTCTTTAACTTGATCCAGTATTTCACCATCCATGGTATATACAGAGTCTTGATTGTGGAATCCAAAATGCATCACTTTATATTTTTTTTGTGTTAAACCTCAACTGCCACAGATTAGACCATTCACCTTCCTTAAATTTCCCTGCAAGTCCTGATGATCTTGTGATGTGTTTACTTCCTTGTAAATCTTCATGTCATCGGCAAATATTTTAACTGTACTTGATACAGCATCAGGTAGATCATTGAAAAACAACACAAACAAAATTGGTCCCAGAACACCTACCTGTGGTATACCGCTTTTCACTGCTTTCCAGTCATCTGTCTTCATTCATGACTACCCGTTGTCTTTGGCCTGTCAAGAAGCTTTCTATCCAATAAGTTTTTCCTTCTATCCCATAAGCTTTCAGTTTACTTAAGTCTTTTATGAGGAACTGGGTCAAAAGCCTTCTGGAAGTCCAAATACACAACATCAAAGCTCTTTCCATGCTCCACAAACAGTGACCATTCCTCCAAACATAAGAGTAGCTGAGTTGTACATGATCTCTCCGGGACAAAACCATGTTGCTGATCAGCAAAAAGACCATTATCATTCATGTGTTTGACAATATCGTCTCGTACTATTGTCTCCATAATCTTACACACAACTGCTGTTAGACTTATTGGCCTATAATTCCCAGGCTGCCATTGACTTCCTTTTTTATGGATTGGGGTGATATTGCCATCTTTCCAGCCTTGTGGAATTTCACCAGTTTCATGACATAACATAACATAATTTCATGGATGACAAAAGCCACAACGGCCTATCAAAGGTCATCCGCATCCATCAAAACCCACCCACATAGGACTATATCAGATCATGCAACTACAATCCATAGGATTGTGTCAGATCACGCGCCCACAATATACAATTTAAACCAGCCACACGAGTGGATCAAAAACAAAAAGCACCATCGACAGGGGAAGACAAAATCAAAGTCCCCCACAATATAATATAACAGATGACAAAAGCCACAAGGGCCCATCATAGGTCATCCGATTCAAATGGCCTCTTTTTTAAGGCACCAAAACTCCCAAGAAAACTACATCCAGAGGATTGCGTCCAGAAACAAGGGTATCACCAATCAAGGTTTGTCAGGAACTAAATCATGCAGCTATAGATATATACAAACAATATTAACATATACAAAACTTAGTAACCATCACAACATTCCCTTCCCATAAACTCATCCAACCTACTCTTAAATTCATTTAAATTTGGACTACCTACTACCCTCCGCGGCAATTTGTTCCAGAAGTCCACCACCCTATTGGTGAAAAAATATTTTCTTAAATCCAACCTACACCCTTGCTTTTTAATTTTTAAGTGGTGACCTCTAGTCTGATTTCCATCATCTAACTCAAAAAACTTGCTAGCATCCAATTTATCTATCCCAGAAAATTTTTTAAAGAGCTCAATCATATCCCCTCTCACACACCTCCTTTCGAATGAGAACATATTTAATACCCTCAGTCTATCTATATATTCAAGGTGCCTCAGGGAAGGAATAATCTTTGTTGCCCTCCATTGCACTAACTCAAGAAGGTTAATATCGTGTCTAAAATGTGGGGACCATGCCTGTATACAGTACTCTAGATGTGGCCTAACATAAGAGTTAAGAATAACCTCCTTATTTTTGTAAGTGACATTTCTCTTAATGAAACCCAGCACTCTATTTGCCCCATTTCTTGCTTCAATACACTGCTTAGAAAACCTTAATGACTTATCTATTACTACTCCTAGATCTTTCTCATCCTCTACTGAGCTCAGCCAATGCCCATCCATTTCATAGTTAAATTCTCTATTATCTTTTCCCATGTTGATAACTTTGCACTTATCAAGTTTGAAAGTTATTTGCCACTTATGTGCCCAGGATAACAATTTATTTAAATCCCCTTGCACTTTAAAATTATCATCAATATCTTTAACTACAGCTGCTAATTTGGTATCATCCACAAAAATTGACACTTTATTATTAACTGCCTCCCCAAGATCGTTTATATAGATGACAAATAATAATGGACCGAGAACTGATCCCTGAGGAACCCCACTCATAACATCCCTCCACTCTGACTTTACACCATACACCATTTAACACTACCCTTTGCTTCCTATCTTTCAGCCACTCAGCTATCCAATTTGAAACACCCCCACATATCCCAATCATTTTTAATTTATGAACTAGTCTCCTATGTGGTACCTTATCAAATGCTTTACTAAAATCCAAGTAAATTACATCTACATTCTCTCCCTTATCTACTTGAATTGTTACAAACTCCAGAAAGTTTAGTAAATTAGTCAAACATGATCTACCTGATCTAAACCCATGCTGAGCATCACTGATTTAACCCCTCCTCCTCTAGATGTTGGCAAATCCCTTTTTTAATTATTTTCTCAAGAATTTTACAGACTACAGGAGTTAGGCTAACTGGTCTAAAGTTATTTGGATCCTCTTTACTACCCTTCTTGAAAATGGAGACTACATTCGCTCTCTTCCAATCATCAGGTATTTCTCCATATTCCAGTGACCTAGTATACAACTTCTCCAGAGCTATTGAGATACTTTCTACCCCTTCTTTAAGTATCCTAGAATGAATATTATCAGGGCCTGGAGGCCTTGGTACCATCTAACTCACCTATTAGTCCTTTTATCGTCCTCCAATTCACACTAATGGTAGTAAACACCTCTTTCCCTGACCCATGAGGACTATACATAAGAATATTTACTTTCTCCTTTGTAAATACTGGTGCAAAATGACCATTTAGTACCTCAACTATTTCCTCATCAGTTTCTCTCACAACCCCTTCATATTTAATAGGTCTTATTTTAACTCTGCCAGACTTGTTATTAATTTTATAGTAACTAAAGAACTTTCTAGGATCTTTGTTGCTATCCTGAGCTAATTTAATTTCTGACACCCTTTTGTTCTTCTTTATAATCTTATTTAACTCATTCCTAGCCATTCTATAATCACTTAAATTTTGAATATTATTTTCTACCTGTAATTTTTTGTATGCCCTTTTCTTCTCTGAAATTTTTCTAGCTATCTCCTGATTCCACCATAATGGTTTCCTACTTTTGTTCCTAATGGCTTTTGGGATACATTGCTCTTGGACTACATTTATTATATGCTTGAAAGTATCCCACATCCCATAAGCATTTTTACCTCTGAATTCTACATCCCAGTCTACCAAATTTAGCAAGCTTCGAAGTTTTACATAATCTCCCTTATGAAAATTTGGAACTTTTACAGCATTCTCAGTTATTTTACCCTTCTCAATTTCCAAGTTAAAACGAACTATCTGATGGTCACTATTTCCCAATGCTTCCCCAACAGTCAATTCTTGAACTAAATGATCACTGTTAGAAAGTACTAAATCTAATATATTGTCCCCCCTGATTGGCTCATTAACAAATTGATTAAAAAAATTATCCTCAAAGCATTCTATGAACCTGCCACTTGTTCTATCCCTACCTATCATATTTTCCCAGTCCACAGAGTTTAAGTTGAAGTCCCCAATAATAAGTGCATCTGTTTCACATCCCTTACTTATTTCCCTTATCATTAGTTCATCTATATTATCAGTCTGCCCAGGTGGTCTGTAAAAAGCTCCCAAATGCACCATTCTATTTTTACTGAACCTAATATCTATCCAAAGTGACTCAACTCCATCCTGCTTTATTGAAGTATTTAAACTTGAAACAATGTTGTTTTTTATATAGATAATTATTCCTCCACCAATCCTACCTGTCCTTTGACTAATGTACATTATTATAACCCTGTAAATCAAATTCACTTATAGTGTCACTAAATTCTATTTCATTAACCCATGATTCAGTAACACATAATATATCTATATCCTCATCACTAATATAACTAAATAGCTCATCCTTCTTGTTTCTAAGACTACAAGCATTTGTATAGAAACAATTTAACAATAAATCTTGAGATTTATTGTAAATAATATTTAATGGTAGGCTAATACTAGGTGCTATTTCACTAAGCATTTTTGGGTGAAAACCATCTGGTCCAGTTGATTTGTTTTTTCTCAGTTTTATTAGTTTCTTTCTCACTTTTTCTTCACTAATTACCACATGATCTAATGGGTTACTGCCAACATATTTGTTTCCTAACTGTGGTATATTTCTTTGATCCTCCTCAGTGAAAACACTATCAAAGAAGTCATTTAATGTTGCCGCTTTATCAATATCATTTCTTGCTATGTTACCATTGCCACAGTCCAAGTCACCAATCCTAGATCTTGTCCGGAGTTTACCATTAGCATATTTCCAAAATGCTTTGGGGTTATGCTTAATCTCACTAGCCAGTTTCATTTCAAAGTCTTTTCTTAAATTTCTTGTTAAGTTTCTGAGTGCATTCACTTCAGCCAAATATAACCTTTCATCTTCACTATCATGTGTGTCTAAAACGCTTCCATTTAGTAAACTTATGTTTTCTTATTTTCTCCACACTGTGATTTATGTAAGATCTACCATGTTTCTTGGCCTTCACTACAGGAATGTTCTCATCCATCTGCTCCCTCAAGTGATTGCTGAAAAAGCTCTATGCCTCATGCACATCCATGTTCATACAATTTGTCCAGTCTATTTCCCCAAGTTTCCATGCCATTTGTTTGTAGTTACATTTAAAATAGTTGTATCTTTTCATTTCACTTTTCTGCATATTAGTATAAAGATTCATATCATATATTAAATACATATGATCACTCATACCCAATGGTGAATCATAATTTATGTTAGTGACCATACCTTCTTCGTTTGTAATTATTAAATCCAATAGAATTGGTTGCTCATGTATTCTATACCTTGTAAACTCAGTGACATGCTGGAATAAGAATGATTTGTGCATTGCCAAAATAAATCTGTTTTCTCTATGATTGGGATGTTCTGATGAGTGCCAATTTGTCCAATCTATTTCAGGGTAATTGAAGTCACCTACTATCATAATGTGGGTATATTCTCTTGACTCTGCCACTTGTCTTAATACTGTACATAAGGCTGAATTATTTTCCTCACTGCAATTGGGACTTCTATAAATACATCCCAGTAGCAGACAATCATTACCTGTAAGTTTTAAGCTGCACCATATACTCTCTTCAAAATCAGTGTTAATTTCCATATCACAAGAAAAAATAAATCCTTTTTCGGGTGCACCGCCGATCTTCATGTTTACCATATATATTAGTGTGCAAATTAGTTCGGACAGTACCAAATTTTTGGACTATTTCATAATGTCTTAATTTTTGACAATACTAATGAAGTTTTTTTTTGTCTTCTATGCAGAATAGTGTACTAGTAACATCTGGCAACTGTTTTGTTGTGCCCTAGCTACACTAAGCCCGACAGTGCTACATCAGAGCTCGTTGTGGATGATTATTGCTGGGAGCGTGCTCCCTGATGTACTTGGTTCTGCCGGAATATCACCTTCCAATCATTATTAGACTATAAATTTATTATGGATATCACTCCCAAGAAGCATGCAAGTATTATAGCTCTTAGAAAAAATGCTGGTTTTATCATCAGACGGATTTCTGAGGAAATGAAGGTAGCAAAGTCAACTGTTGGCAACATTGTGAAAAGAGCTGAAGACACTGGTGAACATTTAACACTGCAACAAGGAAAATGTGGAAGAAAATGATGATAAGGCTCTCATCAGAAAGTGTAAATGATCCCCCCAAAACTAGTAAAGACCTCCAGAGAGATTTGTCTTTAGTTGGTATAAATGTTTTTTCTTTAACCGTCTGGCGAATGCTCATTGAAGTTGGCAGTTTTGCTAGAAAAGCGGTACATAAACAGTTGTTGACTTCTGATATGAAGACAAAACGTCTTCACTGGGCAGGCAAGTATGCTGGGTGGAAGAAAGTTATATTTTCAGATGAATTGCATTTTGAAGTAGCTAGGACACATTCAACAGGCACCAAGATACCCACTTAAGAAGATGTTTTGGGGTTGTTTTTATTGCTAAAGGCCTAGGGCGGCTTGTTACTATTGAGGGAATGATGAACAGCATTAAATACAAGGCAATCCTGCTGACTCACTTGCTTCCTGCACTGCAAAATGACTTTCCTGATGAATGCAGCATTTTTCAGCAGGATCTGGCTCCATGCCATGCTTCCCAAATAATGTGCACATTCTTTGAAAAAAAGTGGACCTGCCATTAAAGATTCAGCCTAGACCTCTTTTTTAATAATTTCCTCTCATGATCCCTTGCTACCCTTACACCTTCAAAAAACCCTAGAGGAGTATCCTGCTCACACTCTGTAAACATCCTATAGATATAAATCATATCACCCCTAAGAAGCCTATGCCTAACAGAAAACATATGTAACTCCTTCAATCTTTCCTCGTACCTCATCCTACTGAGTCCTGGAATAAGTTTAGTGGCTCTTTGTTGAACACCCTCAATCATATCCAAATCCTGCTCTTGATAAGGGGCCCAGGCCTGAGCACAATATTCCATATGTGGCCTAACATATGAATTGTATAGCTTATAGTGAGCCAAAAATCTATACTCTAATCGCAATTGTTCCAACCCGCTTCCTACACTAATTCAGATGTGAGAAATTGAAGGAGAATGAAACGGATTGTATGTACAGTCCTTTATTTACAAGAAAAATATGGGGTAAATATTTATAAGAGATCTCTTTACTTATTTACACAAGAAAAAAAAGGGCTTGATCAATTTGCAATTCCAATATCAAATCAAAGGCCTATAACTCAACCAAGAGACAAGAAGAAACAAAAAGAGATAAATGCGCAAACAAAACTGGTATTACTCCAATAATCAAGGTCTAACACTTTGCATCCGACACAGAAAAAAAAGAAAAGGCCTCATGTGGTACCCCGAGCTGGGGGAGTGGGGGAGTCCTGCTGGCTGCCACTCAACTGTTTACAAATTTCAGAGAACTAACAAGGCTAGTTCCTCTGAGATGTCTTACAGAAAAAAAAAAGCTGGTGCCTCTGAGATCAATACAATATATAGTGATCTTGTCGCACCTTCGAGGCAACAAAAAACAGCTCTTCTGTCCCAACAGGACGTACAACTTCTGGTATACCTCAAGCCCTATTGTCTCCGCCACTCTTTACAAATTTGAAAGGTATTATTATCGATAATTTACTAGAATGGTCTTTCAGAACAAATATTTAACATTTAGCTGAGGAAGAGAAAAAAGACATTTTATACAAAACATGAAAATGAATTTATATACACAAAAAGAAAAAAGTAAAAAAAAAAATGTTTCCATTCATACACACATTCTTACAGAGGGAGGGAGAGGGTATTGGGAAAAGGGTGGGAGAATAGCCCTTCACATACACACTCAGATTTGCTCCACCACACTGATTATTCCTAACATTTTAGTACCCTTGTTCCTAGCCTCAAGACATTGTTTATGAACCTTAGCATTACTAGAAATGGTTACTCCCAAGTCTTTTTCTTCAGAAACTTCTTTCAGCCAGGTATCATTAAAATCATAACAAAATGACATATTCTGTGGACCCATATACATTGCTTTGCATTTAATAAATTAAACTTCATCTGTTTGTTATCCAACCAGCCTAGGATTTTTCCAGATCCTTTTGAAGATGGGTTGCTCCTTCCACACTTGTTACTCTGGCGGCTATTTTAGTATCATCAGCAAACTTCCAAACTTTGCTTTGCAGACCCTTCTCTAAATCATTTATATAAAATATAAACAAAAGCGGGCCCAAAACAGAACCTTGAGGTACTCCACTAAGCACAGGGGGCCACTCTGATTTAGTGGTGATACCCTTGTTTCTGGACGCAATCCTCTGGATGTAGTTTTCCTGGGAGTTTGGGTGCCTTAAAAAAAGAGGCCGTTTGACTTGGATGACCTATGATGAGCCCTTGTGGCTTTTGTCATCTGTTATATTATATTGTGGGGGACTTTGATTTTGTCTTCCTCTGGTGATGGTGCTTTTTGTGGGTGGGTTTTGACAGAGGCGGATGACCTTTGATAGGCCCTTGTGGCTTTGTCATCCGTGAAATTATGTTATGTATTTCTGAGCTATTCTCCAATCCATTTGCATAAACTAAAAGAGAAACCACTCTCTCAACTTAATAGACAGTTGTCTATGAGGCACTGTGTCAAAAGCCTTGCTAAGATCTAAATAAACTATCCATTTCCTCACCCTTATCCAAATTATCTGGTGTATATTCCAGGAAAGACAGTAAATTAGTCAAACATGATTTACCTGGCCTGAAACCATGTTGAGATTTTTCTAGCAAGTTTCTATCCATAAGAAACCCATATAATCTAGATTTGATAAATTTTTCTAATACCTTACAAACAATTGAAGTAAGGCTGACAGGCCGATAATTATTGACATCTCCTATGCATCCTTTTTTGTAAATTGTAACAACATTTGCCAACTTCCAATCAATTGGTACTTAACAATAACCAACCAATCTGTTAAATATAAATCTCATAGGTCGGGCTAAATAATTTAATCCTTCTTGAAGTACTCTGATAGAAATTTCATCAGGCCCTGCTGACTTATTTGGCTTCATACAGGATATAACACACTTTATTTCATCCAAATCAAAACAAATGTCATTGCTACTCAAATCTGTCCTGCTATCAAAGTCATTGGCACCCAGTCTCGAGTCATCTTTGACAAATACTGAACCGAAGTGATTACTTAATACTTCAACTATATCCTCATCCTTGACAATTGGATCGCCCCTCAGACACTAATGCCATCTTTCTTCTTATATTTATAGAAGGCAAAAAAAACTTCTTTAAATCTCTGTTACAATTCTGAGCTAGATTAATTTCCACTCTCCTCTTACTAGCTCTAATTAATCTATTCAACTTATCTCTAATATTCTTATCTTTCCAAGTTAATTGCACCACCAGCACTTTTAAGAATTTTAAATAATCTTTTTTCTCTGATTTTCTGGCTAATTTCTTTACTCCACCACTGTGGTCGCATATGTCCAGAGTTTCTTATCTCTTTAAGTGGAATGCATATTCTTTGAATTCTATCTAATACTTCTTTAAACTTATCCCACATTTCAAAGGCTGTCATTAGAAAACAGGTCATCCCATTTAATTTTTTGTAGCTCTTCCCTCAGCTTTGTAAAGTTGCATTCCTTATAATTAAATGTTTTAACCTTATTATCTGGGATTAGTACTGCCAAGCTTAACTCAAACCTTAAAATATTATGATCACTTCTACTGAGAGTTTCTCCAACATCTACCCTGATTGGATCATGACACAAAACCAGATCTAATAATGAACCATTTCAGGTTGGTTCTTTAACACACTGAATGAGGAAATTATATAGAAAGCAGTTTATATAGAGTTTTGTGGTCCTATTGTTACCTTCCATAGCTTCCCAATTGATATTTGGCAAATTAAAGTCTCTAGTGATAATTACTTGCTCTCAGAATTGCAGGCCTTATTGATTTGCTCACATAGCAATAAATCTAGTTCATAAGTTCTGTTGGGGGCCCTGTAAATTACACCAACTCTCATTCTATTTCTTTTACTATCTTGTATATCTAACCAAAGTGACTCAATCTGAGCATGATTATTAATATTAATCACTTGGCAACTATGGCATTTCTTGACATAGATCAGTATTCCACCCCCTGGCCTATTAAATCTTCATGCAAAAATATCTCATAATTGTCTATTTTATATTCATCTATATTGTCATTAAAAATCTGTTGACTTATCCAGGACTCAGTAATAACATTACATAACATAATTTCACGGATGACAAAAGCCACATAGGCCTATCAAAGGTCATCCGCATCTGTCAAAACCCACCCACAAAATGCATTCATAGGATTGTGTCAGATCATGCATCTACAATATACAATTTGAACCATCCACATAAATGTGTCAAAAACTAAAAACATCATCATCAAGACTCGTCAAAATCCAAATCAATATACAATAATAAAAAACTGCATCCACAGGAATGAGTCCAGAATACCCCCCCCCTTTCCCCAAGTTAACCCTCCCTCCCCATATAATCATCTAATCTGCGTTTGAAAACATTCAAGTTTGGACTGTCTACTGTCTCATCAGATGGCAAACTATTCCAGTAATCTACCACTCTATTGGTGAAAAAATATTTTCTAACATCCAACCTGCACCTCTGTTTTTTAATTTTTAAGTGGTGACCACTAGTTCTATTACTACCTTCCAACTCAAATGATTTTGATCTTGATCCATAGGCAGGCGACCACCAAGCAACAATCCCCCTGGCCTTTGTATCAGCACTACCTGTGAGGACAGGGAAACAGTTAGTATTGTCAAAATGTTACCTGCCCACAAACACATTCTGACCCTCCATATGCTCTCCAGGAAATCTTTCACTGCTCCAATCATTCATCCATTTGTCTGGTCACTGAGTCCCAACAGAATAAGCAGCCATTCTCTTCCACTCTTTTCTATCACTTCATTCATTTCACATCCCATTTCATTCAGGATGGCCTGCATCATTTCCATTCTCTCACTAACATACTTGTTGCATTCCAACATGACATGCTCTGCTGTTTCATCCTCACACATTTTACTTCCAGACTCTTACCATCTGTAACTTCTTGCATTCACATCCATAAATTGTGTCCTAGCAAGGAAGAGAAGATCACCACCCAAGCTTCCATCATACCAGCTTTCATACCTTGGCGCCTTTTTCTCCTTATATAGCTCTAGTGTCCTCTTTCTCTCCATCTCATCCATCCACTTTCTTTGAGTCACATCTTTCACCACTTTGTCTATTTCATTTTTCCACTTTCTCCCATCCCAGTTACGTCTCTCCCCATTCGCATTCAATATTGTCCACTCATACAAACTAAAGTTTGCTACTAATCCACACACATTTTATCATCCTCAAGCACCTCTTATTCCACCTGCTACTGTTCTCATTCCACAAATAAACCTTTCGTGCCAATCTTGTATCCTCCATTTGTTCCAGTCTAATCTCATACCTCAAAGACGCTTTCATACACTTTTCTCTAAAAGTACTCCATCCCATGTCACCTCTCACACCCTCAATCGCTGCATACTTAGGTGCATTCAGGGCTATTCTTCCTACCCTATTTTGCCTAGTCTCTAGCTTGTCTATTTCCTTCTCCTTCCAAACTATCACATCCATACCATACATAATACTTGGCACTGCCACACTCTTCCATACTTCTCTCACCATATCATACTTACTAGCCCTAATCATAGCTGCACTGCCCAATCTACCTACCCGCTGGTTAGTCATATTAATCTTCTCATTCTTCATTTTATCACTGCCTTTTGAGCTCATCCACACTCCTAAGTACTTGTATTCTTCACCATTCACTCTCAAGCTTTCCACCCTCTCCTTTTCACTCACACTTTCACCTCTCATGAACCTATACCATTCACACCTCCCCTGCAATCCTTTCTCTTTCATTGCCTGAATCACATTTCTCTCACACTTCACTTTTGCATTCATAATCTTTCTCTTGGTTTGTCACTGTTGTTTCACATACTCTGTCCATGCCTTCTGGTATTCCTCCTCGTCTGCTTCACTTTCATGCCTCTTCTTTCTCAGTCTTCTGAATCTCTTATTACACTTTTTTCATTCACTTCTAGCATTTCTAATATCATCATTCCACCATGATTTACACATGCTCCTCCCTGGTCTCACCCTTACATATCCTATGTGTCTCACTGCTGCTCTTCTAACATCCTCCACTAACCTTTCATTCATTTCATTCACATCGTGCAGCCTAATTCCTTTCACAGTTCTTCCATTCAAATCTACCTGGAAATTCTCCCAGTTAGCATCCCTCAGTTTCCACTTTCTCTTCCTATCCTTCTCCTTAGCTTCCTTTCCTCCATACAACCGGCATTCCACTATCATCATATTATGGTCTGATACAATATCAATCATACCCTCCTCATCAATCCACATACTAGTTACAGATTCATGCATCCTTCCATTCACCAATATGTAGTTGATAGCTGACTCTTGCCCCCTTGTATTCCATGTTGCACGCCCTTCTGCCAATGTTTCATTCAAATTTTCCAGATTCATTTCATCTAGAAATTCTGTAAGCATTTCACCATTCCTATTTATTCTTTCCCCTAGCATACCTAGATGGGCATTTATATCTCCCACAATCATCACTTTTTCTCCATCATTCACTCTCACAAATTCTTTCAAGATGCTGTACTTGGTCCTGTTCTCATTCCTAGCTCATTCACCCTCAACAGTCATGTATACAGCAGCCACCCCAAAGCTCTGTCTTACCCCGATCACCTGCACACTCAATTTTCACTGCAAGTATATCTTCACTCATGGCACAGGCCTACTATATCAAGCTGCCATTCATTTAACTTTACTCACATCCTCACATTTGCCAACTCCTCATCCTCTCGCATTTATACATCCAACTTTCATGCACTTGCTAGCTTGGTGGAACTTTTCTCTTCCTCTTTCATGCCTTCATTCATTACCTTGTCTCACATTCCCTATCATCCTCACAAGGCTTTCTCATCACTCCCACTACCAACTAAAATCTAACTTATCCATCCCAGAACAGATTTTAAAAAGCTCAATCATATCTCCTCTCACACATCTTTCAAATGACAACATATTTAATACCCTCAGCCTATCTTCATATTCAAGGTGCTTCGGGGAAGGTATTATTTTTTTTTTGCCCTCCTTTGTATTGACTCTAGCAGGTTGATGCCATGTCTAAAATGTGGTGACCATGCTTGTATACAGTACTCTAAATGTTGCCTGGCATAAGAGTTGCAGAGTTTAAGGATAACCTTACCTGGATATCTTACCTGGACAAGTTCCACCAGAGGAGAACCCCATAAGTGCCAACACGCCAGCAGAATGAAGGTTAAGAATTTGCTATTGTATTAAAACTTATGAGCATCTGCTGGAAGGTGTGTTGATTGCACTAAGTAATGACTAGATTATAGTATTACAATTAGGATAGTTAATTATAAATATATGTGAATATATTGTTATTACTGTGTAGGGGGTTAATATTCGTATAGATTTTGAGCGAGGTGCTCCGCTAGTTTACTCTTAAATAGAGTTAAGGATGGTGACAGGATAACTGCATCTGGCAGGCTATTCCACAAGGCAATCACTCTTACTGAGAAATATCGCCTGTGTAGTTCTGTGTTGCTGTGGGGCAGAAATATTCTGTGCAAATTACAGCAGGTCCTAGAGGGGGTCTGGAGAGAGAACAACTCAGAAGGTTTCACAGGAGATAAGTCATTGAAAATTTTCCAGACTTTGACCCTGCTGGTGTCGCAGGGCTGATGAGTCAAAGATACTACGAAACTGCTTTGTTAACTTACTCTGTGATTATAAGTAATTCCTTTCAGTTTGCTTAATAAGTCGGTTGGCGGTCCATGTAGGACTGTCCCGGTTTAAGTGGTTACTTCATATGATGAATACATCGTTGAAGCAGGTCCGTTAACTGGCATTTTGCTCTTGTTGGAGCTTGTCAGTCAGGTATAATCCAAAGGGTAGAAAAAATAATTTTTCTATCCTTGTTTTGGATAGACCCCAACATGCCTCTCTTAGGGGAAAGGGCCTCTCTATAGAAAACAACCAGTAATGGTCGCCCTCGCAAGAAATTGCTTTCCTACCTTGGTGAGTCGCATTTGGTGTCCGTTTTGAATCGCAGTTCCCTGCTGGTGTCGCAGGGCTGATGAGTCAAAGACACGATGAAACTGCTTTGTTAACTTTGTGATTATAAGTAATTCCTTTTGATTTGCTTAATAAGTCGGTTGGCGGTCCATGTAGGATTGTCCCGGTTTAAGTGGTCACTTCATATGATGAATACGTCGTTGAAGCAGGTCCGTTAACTGGCATTTCGCCAGTTAACGGGGGAAACGGCCTCTCTATAGAAAACAACCAGTAATGGTTGCCCTCGCAAGAAATTGCTTTCCTACCTTGGTGAGTCCCGTTTAGTGTCCATTTTGAATCGCAGCGGCTCTCGGATGCACAGCCTGATTTTGATTGGGGGGGTGGTCAATGACCTCTATGGTAGTGATCACTTTCCCATTCAAATATCATTTTCAGGGCAACTGCCGCTTGAGAGCCCACCTCGGTGGTGCTTGGCACGGGCACGGTGGCCTGCATTTCAGCAAATGACTGAATTCTCTATCTCAGTCGAGGAGTTTAGGTCAGTAGATGAGGCCATTAAGTTCTCCGGCAACCAAATCGCCGCGGGCCTGACTACTATTCCTAGAACGTCTGGCCGTTTTGCACGCCGACCACTCCCATGGTGGTCGGCCGAGTGTGAGACGGCCCTCAAACAGAAGCGTTATGCCTACATGCGCTATAAGCGCCGCCCGAACGATTTCACTGTCGCCGAATTTCGTTGGGATAAGTTCCGGTATATTTCGAAGCACGCCCGCCGCTCTTCTGGGCGGGCATACATGTCTTCACTTAACGGGAAGACCCCTTTAGCAGAGGTGTGGAAGCGAGTCAAAAGGATTCGGGGTAAGTTCTCGCAGGCCCCCTCCCGTTCTCCAGGAGAATAGGACCGCAATCTCGAACCCCGCGTCCGTGGCGGAATCCTTCGCGACCGCTTTTTCCGCATTCTCTAGCCGGGATGCTGCTCCGCCAGCATTCAATGCACGTCGTGGTGTCGCGGAAGGCCGCCGGCTGGACTTTACCTCCAGAGGCGGAGAACCCTTCAACGACAAGTTTACTGTGAGTGAGTTGCGTTCCGCTCTCGCTTCGTGCGCGGACACCGCCCATGGTCCGGACGATGTCCCGTATGCCATGCTTCGACACCTGGGTGAACGAGACATGGCCTTTCTCTTAGATCTGTTTAACAGGATCTGGGTGGAGGGTCTCTCCCCAGATTCCTGGCGAATCGCTACTGTGCTCGCCTTTCGGAAACGGGGGAGAGATCACTCTACTCCGGCCGGTTTCCGCCCATTCTCTCTAACCTCTTGCATGTGCAAGTTGATGGAGAAATTGGTAAATGTTAGATTAGCCTATTTCCTGGAGAGCGGAGGCCATCTGTCTTCTGCACAGTGCGGCTTCCGCAAGTTCCACTCCACGTCGGATGCTCTGCTCCGACTGGAAAATGCCGTCTGCGAGGCTTTGCTTCGAGGACAGCACTACGCCACGGTGTTTTTCGATCTGGAGAAGGCCTATGATACGGCATGGGGATACGGTATCATGGAGACTCTCCACACGATGAGGGCGAGGGGACGCCTCCTACTGTTTATATCTGAATTTTTGCGAGATCGTCGATTCCGCGTATGGGTGGGGGGAGCCCTCCGGCCCAAAGGAGCAGGAAGAGGGTGTCCCGCAGGGAAGTGTCCTCAGTGTCACACTCTTTGCCCTGAGCATCAACGGCATCACCTCGGTGCTGCCGGAAGATGTTCTCGCTACGCTCTACGTGGACGACCTTTCGATCTCTTTTGGCGCGGCCCAGATGCCAACTCTGGAGCGTCGACTCCAACAGGAATTGAACCGCGTCTCTCGCTATGCCGAAGCGCACAGGCTTCGGTTTTCTTTGGCCAAGACTAAGGTGGTACACTTCTGCCTCCATCCACGGCTCCACCCCGACCCAGATTTGTTTCTTAATGGGGTGCGCCTGGTCGTGGTCGAATCGCACCGTTTCCTTGGTCTTGTATTCGACCGACGCCTCACCTGGAATGCTCATATTCACAGCCTTAGGGTCTCTTGTACCCGCACCTTGGATATTCTCCGTTCCGTGATGTTCAGCGCTTCGGGCGCTGATAGGGCTACTGCCCTACTTTTTTATCGATCCTTTGTTCGTTCGAAGCTCGACTACGGATGCGAGTTTTATACATCCGCAGCCGAGCGTTTATTGCGGAAGGTGGATTCGATTCACCACACCGGCCTTCGCCTTGCGACCGGTGTCTTCCGCACTTTCCCCATTGAGAGCCTGTTGGTCGATGCTGGGGAGATGCCACTCGCTTTACGCCGCGTGCAGTGCATCACTCGCCCGTACGCGCGAGCCCGGCGCCATCCTCAGTCGCCAACAGCTCTCACTGCATCCGCAGCTGATCTCTACCCTAAACCCAAAGGGGTTTAGGGCTAGGAAACTCCTTCGAGAGCTAGGTATAGCTCTCGGGCCGGTGACACCCCTGGTTCTGCCCAAGACGCCACCCTGGAGGGTACCACATTTGGCTATTTGTCGCCACGCCTCTGCTCCCAACGCTCGCACGGTGCCGGGAATATTGCGTTCGACCTTTTTGGAGCACATATCGTGTCACGCTGGAACCGTGCCAGTGTATATGGATGGCTCCAATTCCGAAGAGGGGGTCGGCTTCCACGCCGTTTTTCCTCTGTTTGAAGTCAGCGGCGCTCTGCCAGGCGCTGCGTCTGTCTTCACGGCCGAGCTGGTGGCAATACACCACTCGGTACGGGAGATTACGCGACGTGCCCGGTTCGGAGACCGGATTGTGATCTATAGCGATTCACAAAGCGCCCTGAGTGCTCTCGGGGCATTGGAATCTCCGCATCCCCTGGTTCGCGATATCCGTGACGCGACGGTTTTGGCGAGCCGGCCGAATGTCGAGATTATCTTCTGCTTTGTTCCTGGACATGTAGGAATTGCGGGGAATGAGGGCGCCAAAGAGTCCGCGAGGACTCTGCGACCGGGACCAGCGTTTCGCTCTTCCTCACACCGACTACATGGCAGGAATACGGGCAGCTCTTCGGACTGCTTGGCAAAGAATATGGGAGACGGTTGAAGGGAACTTAAAGTTGCGTGCCATTGCGCCGCGACTGTTCCCATGGACCTATCCCCCAATGCCGCGACGGCTTCAGGTCGCTTTCTGTCATCTCCGAATCGGGCACACTCGTGTGACGCATCGCTATCTGATTGAGCGCTCGCCAGCGCCCTATTGTGACGACTGCGTCGTCCCCCAGACTGTTTGGCACATTCTTGTCGAATGTCCCAGTCTGGGTGATATTCGCGCATGTTGCCTGTCCCGGTACCGGGATGGGTGGGGTTGCTACCTGTCTGGGTGATCTTCGCGCACGATACCTGTCCCTTGTACTCGAGACGAGTTTGTCCACAAGTCAATGTGGTTTTATTTTTTTGTTAAGTTTTTCTTTGTTGCGTGCACGCTCCTGCGCCGGGGTGAGGGGGACCTTCCCCCCACGCTGGAGATTGCTTCCTAATTGTTACGTTTTTCCCATTTTTATCATTGTTATGTTTTCATTTTCTTATTTTAAAGTAGCCTAGTGCTAGGCTGTCGTGATTCCGGCGACTTATGCCCAAGTGGGTAGTCACCAGATGGGCTCCTAAAAAAAAAAAAAAATTCCAGACTTTGATCATGTCACCTGAGGAGCCTGCCATGCACAGAGAAGAGACGGGAGGCATAGTCAAGATGCAAAAGTCTAACTATTTCCTTAGTCCATCATTGTTGCACTCTCTCAAGCATGTCAGTTGCGCCCACATACCCAGTGTCCCAAACAACTGAGCTAAATTCCAACACAGGACACATATGAGAGGTGAGAAGAGATTTCATAAACTCAGGCTCACAGTTAACTATGCTCTTAAGTAAATTTGACGCGATGCCTGCAGTTTTATTTGCAAGAGAGTGTATGTAGAGATGAAATTTTTGAGAAATATCCACTTGAACCCCCCAATTAGATGCAGATTGTAAAAACTGTAGAGGATTACTCTAATGTAGTAGTCAGGGTATTGGCCAAGATTAGGAGCAGATGCCTGACAGAATCTAAGAACACAAGTCTTGTCTGAGTTGAGCCTGAGACCCCATGACTGCATGCGAAACCAGTAAGTCTACATCTTGATTATGAGGTTATGATTGACAAGGTTGAATGCCTTACTAAAGTCAAACAATATGAGGTTGACCATGTGCCCTTGGTCAAGTCAGCAGGTAACGTCATCGTATGTGGCAAGGAGCTGATCATCAACTGAGTGGGCCTTGCGGAAGCCAAACTGGTGAGACTTATCAGTCTGTAATTTAGGTGGAAAGTATGTACACCTTTCTTGAAGATAGGGACTACTAAAGAAGACTTCCAGACTGATCGAGTTCTCCAGTTTGGACTGATTTATGGAAGAGCCAGGGAAGGGGTAATGAAAGGGATGAGGAGCAGTGTTTGAGCAAACAGAGGGGGGGATTCCATCAGGCCCCATACTGCTAGAGTGGTTGAGTTCCCCCAGAGCATTGACAACATCAGGCACATTTATAACTAAGTTACTCAGGTTACCTTCAAAGCTCTGGTGCTCCACTGGATTTCCAGGGGTACTGGTAGAATATAAAGAGAATGCCTTAGTAAACAGATCAGCCATTTTGGGGATGGAAGAACAAATTTCACCTGAGGGTTGCTTAAGGGGTCCTACTTTCTTGTTGCGGATATAAGCATGGAACAGCTTAGGCTTAGCCTTTAGGTTAGAAATTAGGTCGGATTCAAAAGCTTTTGTGACTGATAGGAATAATTTTTGTACTCAAAATTTACATCCAGAAAGGCATTTGGGGCAACATCTGGCACTGAACCCAAGTCCGCCCCTGTGTGAGGTCCTCCTTGGATGGTTCGGGTGTCCAAGACTTTACAAGGAGAGGAGGGATCTCCTCCTCCAGCTGGTACCCCTGCGGCAGCCAGGACCTTCTCCATCTTGGGCAAGGATCTTGCTGAGGCTGGTCCATCTGGCCTGGGGCTCCTGTTGGCGGAGGAGAGAAGCGGGTTAATTCCCCACCCTCCTCGCTGAAAAAAGGCAAAAAATACTCAGGGCTCCTCTCCATCTGCGGGGACAGATGGGGCTGTTGTCATTTTGGTAAGTGACCAAGCCAAGATTGGCACATGTGGCCCTGTTGCTTTCCTGGGTAGGGAGTCGCAGACAATGAAAAGAACTGCACAGAGTGGAGCCCCTCATTCAGAGACTAACCGGCATTTTCGAGCCTGCTGGCTTCAAACACTTCATCATACACTCCACTGATGTCAGCTTGTTGGCTAAGGGCAACATGATCCATCAGAAGAGAGCTCTAGCTAACATGATTGATAGAGAGCCAAAGGTGATCCGTTTCTTGGAGGGGAGCCTTCCGGCGAATGCGTTGAATCCCTCCGAGACAGCCATGATTAGTGCCCGTTGGACACTTGATGGCACGCTTGTGAGCATGATGCTGCACTCCACCATGAACTTTGTGAAAGGAGTAGTTTATGCAAGGGAACTTGTGGACTACTCAATAGATGAGATCACCTTATAGCTGGCTGACCATGGGGTGGTCAAGGTCGAACGTGTGATGAGAAAACAGGGTGGGGCCCCAAGACCGATTCCTACACTCTTTGTCACATTTGACGGTGATAAGCTCCCTGTGACAGTTGGCATCAGTACTGCATGAAGGCATTTGTGCCACTGCCGTGAAGGTGCCATTACTGTCACCACTTCGGCCATACTAATTGCTCTTGTAGCCGCGTAAAGTCGGGGTTACTTGAGGTCTGTGTAAGTTGCTCCAAGGCCGCACATGATAAGTACAAGTCGCATCTGACCAAGTGTGTTAATTGCGGAGAGCCGCATCCTACTTCCTCGGAGCAATGTGATGCGTATCTCCTTGAAAAAGAAATCTTGGCTGTTCAGGCCCAGGATTGTCTCTCATTTCGTAAGGCTAAGGACTTGGTCCTGATGCGCCCATCTCTGCCTGGGATGTCTTATGCATCAATGCTAAGAAAGACACCCTCTGCTCCTGGCCCCTCCAGGCCTATAAGCACGGTCATTTCCGTACCCATTTGGGAACTATTCTGTGGGTTCTACCCACCGCAGCTGCTACCCTGCTAAAGCTGGAGGCACAAAGGGTTCACACCCAGCCCCGGCTAAACCAGGGCTCCCCCCTTCCCTCAGTGTGACCATTTCCCGTAAGGTGAAACGCCCCTGCGCCTCCACCGAGTTGTTAGACTCGCAAGAAGCAACACCTCTGAAGTTGGTTGTAAGGCCATCTTTTGGGGTTCCAAAATCTGCCCCCTGAAAGCAGGACAGCACTAAAGGAGCTTCGGCTCCTTCTTCCACACCCAGTGGCGAGCTGGGTGGCTTGGAGACAGTGGATCCTCTGAAACGACTTGCATAGAGAGCCAAACGTCACCTGGTAAGTCCTTGAAGGCAACAGTGCTTTGTCTGGCCAACAGCGCCTGGAGTTCTGCCTCTGGGAAGCATACGGCCATTCTTGTGAGGGTGTTCTCTTCGAAGAGGGACCCTGCATCTCCTCTGACCTAGGCCTGGAGGAGGGCATATTCCTAAAATGGAATTGCCATTGACTCGGGCCAACTGGGAGGAGCTGCAGAGGCTTGTCTCATCAGCTTTTTTTGCAAGAGACCTAGGATGGGGGCCGGGCAGGGGGATGTGCCATTTACACCCGGCATGGTCTCCACTCTTATCTTTGCTTTAGATACTTGGTTTGAGTAAATAGTGGTGCAGCTGCACCTGGATAGGAGGTATAGTTATTTCCGCGTATATTCCACCGTCAGCCGACTTAGATGCTGGGGACTTCAAAGCCCTTTCTACCGATCAGGGATTTTAATGGTAGACAACCCCTTCTGGGGAGACTACTCGATTAATCACTGCCCGAGAACCACTTCATTTTCCTGCCTCTATCTTTGTGCTCTCCGGATGCACAGCCTGATTTCTAGGGGGGGGGGGCGATGAACTCCATGGTAGTGATCACATTCCCATTCAAATATCTTTTTCTGGGCCACTGTCGGCCGAGAGCCCGCCCAGGTGATTTGCATTTCAGGAAATGACCGATTTCTCTATCACAATCGAGGAGTTTAGGTTGGTTGATAAGGCCATGGACTTGACTAGTATTCCTAGAATGTCGGCTGTTTTACACGCCGACTACTCCAGTGGTGGTTAGCTGAGTGTGAGATGGCCCTCAAACAGAAGCATTATGCCTACATGCATTATAAGCGACGCTCGAATGATTTCACTTCTGGTGAATTTCACCGGGCTAGGACTATGCCTGTAACTCTTCTTGTTGTGCATATGTGTCTTCACTTAATGGGAATACCCCTCTAGCACAGTTATGGAAGCGAGTCTAAAGTTTTGGGAGCAAGTTCTTACAGGACCCTCCTCTCATTCTCCAGGAGAATGGGAGCGCAAACTCCATGGCCGAATCCCTCATGACCGCTTTCTCTAGCTAGGATGCTGCTCTACCAGCATTCAATGTGAGTTGTAATGTTGCATAAGGTCGCCGACTGGACTTTACCTCCAGAGGCGGAGAACGCTTGAATGACAGGTTTATTCTGAGTGAATTGCATTTCACTCACTTCGTGTCCAGACATAGTCCCTGGTCCGGATGATGTCCCGTATGCCATGTTTCGAAACCTGGGTGAGCGAGGCATGACTTTTTTGTTAAATATGTTCAACAGGATCTAGGTAGAGGGTATCTTCCCAAATTCCTTGCAAATTGCTACTGTGCTAGCTTTTTGCAAACCGGGGAGTCATCGCTCTACCCTGGCTGGTTTCCACCCAATCTCTCTAATCTCCTGCATGTGCAAGTTGATGGAGAAATTGGTAAATGTTAGATTAGCCTTTTTTTTCTGGACAGTGAAGGCCATCTGTCTTCAACACAGTGCAGCTTCCTTCAACTTCCACTCCACGTCAGATGCTCTCGAGTGGATTGACGTTTGTGAGGCCTTCCCTTGTACACAGCACTATGCAACAGTTTTTCGATCTGGAGAAGGCCTATGATACCACATGACAATACGGTATCAGGGAGACTCTCCACATGATGGGGGCAAGGGGACTCTTCCCAATCTTTATATCTGAATTTTTATGAGTGCCAATTCCATATACAGATGGGGGGAGCCCTCTCCGGCCCAATGGCGCAGGAAGAGGGTGTCCCGCAGGGAAGTGTCCTCAGTGTCACACTCTTTGCCCTTAGCATCAACGGCATCACCTCGGTGCTGCCGGAAGATGTTCTCGCTACGCTCTACGTGGATGACCTTTCGATTTCTTTTGGGCCGGCGCAGATGCCAACTCTGGAGCATCGACTCCAACAGGCATTGAACCGTGTCTCTCGCTATGCTGAAACGAACAGGTTTCAGTTTTCCTTGACCAAGACTAAGGTGGTACACTTCTGCGGCCATCCACGGCTTCCCCCCTGACCCAGATTTGTTTCTAAATGGGTTGCGCCTGGAAGTGTTGGACTCGCACAGTTTCCTTGGTCTTGTATTTGATCGATGCCTCACTGGAAGGCTCATATTTGCAGCCTTAGAGTCTCTTGCACCTGCCCCATGTATATTCTTCGTTCTGTGATGTTCAGTGCCTAGGGTGCTGATAGAGCTACTTACTGCCTTACTTTTTTAGCTTTTCCCCTGACCCAGACTTGTTTC
Organism: Ceratothoa steindachneri; assembly: GCA_963969495.1. Classification (NCBI taxonomy): domain Eukaryota; kingdom Metazoa; phylum Arthropoda; class Malacostraca; order Isopoda; family Cymothoidae; genus Ceratothoa; species Ceratothoa steindachneri. Next base: position 20,091,664 of record OZ018338.1, on the reverse strand, counting down.
TAATTGGGTTGCGCCTAGAAGTGGTGGACTCGCACCGTTTCCTTGGTCTTGTATTTGATCGATGCCTCACTGGGAGGCTCATATTTGCACCCTTAGGGTCTCTTGCACCTGCCCCATGTATATTCTTCGTTCTGTGATGTTCAGTGCCTAGGGTGCTAATGAGCTACTTACTGCCTTACATTTTTAGCGATCCAAGAGATTGGACTGGTGGTGGGTTGATTATTTTGATCAGAAATAGCATTTCTTGAAATGTAAATAATTCTATAAAGCAAGGAGAAGTTGAGTCACTGTGGATAGATATTAGGGTCAGTAAAAATAGGATAATACACTTGGGAGTCTTTGACAGACCACCCGGACAGACTGATTGTATTGATGAGTTAATGATCAGGGAAATAAGTAATGGATGTGAAGTAGATAGAGCAAGTTGTAAGTTTATAGAATGCTCTGACGATAATATTTTGAATCTATTTGTTAATAAACCAACAAGGAGTGCCAATATATTAGATCTGGTTCTTTCAAATGATGATCACTTGGCTCAGGAATTGACTGTTGGGGAAGCATTGTGAAATAGTGAGCATCAGATGGTTCATTTTAAATTGGGAATAGTGAAAGGTAGAACATCAATAAACTCCACAAGAACTCCAAATTTTTCTAGGGGCGATTACAATAAATTATGCAACTTGCTAAATCAGATTAGGTCAGATATATAATTCAAGGGAAAGAATACTTATGAGATGTGGGATACTTTTAAGACTATATTAAACATAGTCCATGAGCAGTGTATTTCAATGAAGGCTATTGGGAAGAAATGTAGGAAGCCATTGTGGTGGAATCAGGAGATAGCTAGGAAAATTTCTGAAAAGAAAAGGGCCTACTAGAGATTATAGAGATAAAGTAAAGCCATGGCAAAATGACTTGAGACCTACCACATTTTTAAGGAAAAATAAAACTTCAGCCTGAAAATTAGAGTATTGTACTAAAAAATACATAGTAACCACATAGTTTAGTATTTAGTCATGTTGCCCTTATTCTTGATGACCATGTTGAGGTGTTTTGGCATGGAATCACTTAGGTTCCTGAATTAATCCAAAGACATCTCTGTGCACCACACCTTCATCAGCTCTGCTCGGAGGGTATCCAGGTTTGGAGTCTTCTTCCTGCACATGGTTTTCTTCATTTTCTGCCAACAATTCTCTATGGGGTTGAGGTCAGGACTATTCCCAGGCCACTCTAACACCTCAATCTGTCTCTCCTGGAGCCACTTTGTGACCTTCTTGGCCGTATGGCAGGGAGCACTGTCATGCATAAAGATTTAACACTCGTGAATGGTGGACATTTTCAACATATGGTCATTCAGAACGTCAATATACCGATCAACGTTCATCTTTTGTTTCTTTGGAAGGAAGTAAAGGCCTGCCCTTCCCTTCTCACCAGAAAAAGAACCCCAAACCATCACTGAATTGGGGTGTTTAACTGTCAGAACAGTGTATCTTGGGTTATACTGATGGGAAGACGACGGGCGTCAAACCGTGATAGACCCCATCTGGAATACCTGGAAATTGCTTTTGGGGAAAACATCACCATCCTCCACTGTGCATATTTCTTTGCAAATGCAAGACATTGCTTCTTCATGCGGTCATTTATAAGCAGTTTCAAGGCGGCTTTACGGCATGGAAGCCCAAAGTCCTTTTGCAGCCAATGCCAAAGGGTCCGAACAACGATGTTTTGTAGCAGTCCCAGATGCAATTCCTTCAATTTGGGCACTGTCAGTTGAGGGTCCTTCTCCACTTCTCTCTTCATGAGGACATCTGTAGCAGCAGAAGTCTTCCTTCGCCTTCCACCACTGAATTTGTACTCTGGAATGGCGTTGAGTGGGAGTCCCGGGCTGCTGCCAGCAGCCTCAATATGGTTGCTTTTGCTCTTCCTGTACATTCATATATCGCCTTAATTGGGACGTTTTCTTGTCTCCACCACTAACAACAAAAAGCTGCAGATTATTAATGCAGTATGGAGGAGACATAACATTCCCTACTCATGTCTAGTGTAGCACTGAGTGTCATTGGTAGCACAGACCATTGTACGAAGATGCCAGATACTTCTAGAAAAAAAAAATTATGCACACTAAACACAATACATATTAATACGCTAAAAAAATGTGGTAAGTCTCAAGTCATTTTGCCGCAGCTGTACTTTTTACAATTTAAACCATTATAGGTTGATTAGAAATGAGTTAAATAAGATTATTAAGAAGAGCAAAACAGGGGCAGAAATTAATTTAGCTCAAAATAATAATAAAGATCTGAGAAAATTCTTTAGCTATTATAGAATTAATAACAAATCTAATGGTGTATAAAATAGGGCCTATTAGATATGAAGGGGTTTTAAAAGAATCTGATGAGGAAATAGTAGAGGTTCTTAATGATCATATTTATCTTCAGTATTTACAGAAGAGAATTCAGATAGATTAATTGATAATAACTCTAGGTCAAGGGAAGTAGTGTTGAATACCATTAATGTGAACAGGAAAATAATTATAGTAAGTCATCTGGCCCAAACAACATTCATTCTAGGTTACTCAAAGAAGGTGTAGATAGTATCGCACTAGCTCTTGAAAAGATATATACTAGATCACTAGAGTTTGGAGAAATACCTAATGATTGTAAATTAGCGAATGTAGTCTCAATTTTTAAAAAGGGAAGTAAAGAGGACCTAAATAACTTTAGGCCCTTAAGCTTAATTTCTATAGTTTGTAAAATTCTTAAGAAGATAGTTAAGAAGGGGATTTCTGACTATGTAGAGAGTGGTAGGTTAATAAATGATGCTTGGCATGGGTTTAGAAGAGGTAAATTGTGTTTAACAAATTTACTGGATTTTATGGATTATGTAACTAAACAATTAGATTTTAGCAAAGCTTTTGATAAGGTTCAACATAGGAGACTAGTTCACAAATTAAAAATGTATTGGATATGTGGTAAAGTTTTGAATTGGATAGCTGAATCGCTGAAAGACAGGAAACAGAGAGTTGTACTGAATGGGGTGAGGTCACAGTGTTAGGGACATTACCAGTGGTGTACCTTAGGGATCCATTCTAGGCCCTTAATTATTCATAATTTATATAAATCATCTTTGGGAGGCTGTAAATAGTAAAGTGTTACTTTTTGCTGTTGACACTAAATTGGCAGCTGTAGTCAAAGAAGTTGAGGGTAGCTTTAAAGTGCAGTGTGACTTAAATAAGTTATTAACTTGGGTTCAGAAGTGGCAGATGACTTTTAACCTTAAAAAATGCTAAATTATTAACATGGGAAGGGATAATATGGAATTTAGCTATGAAATGGAGGGGCATTGGCTTAATTCAGTTAAGGATGAGAAGGACTTAGGAGTAGTAGTAGATAGGTCACTGAAGTTTTCAAAGCAGTCTATTGAAGCAAAAATAGAGCAAATAAGGATGCTAGGATACATTAACAGGAATGTTAACTACAAGAGTAGAGAGGCTATCCTTAAACTCTACAACTCATATATCAGGCTGTAGCGGGCCGAAAAATTTAGATTAACCCCAATCGATCCAACCCGCTCCCTACACTAATCCGGACGTGAGAAATCGAAGGAGAATGAAACGGATTTTATGTACAGTCCTTTACTAACAAAAAAATACAATATTTACAAAAAAATATGGGTAAATATGCACAAAATATCTACAATAGAGAGGGGCGATTATATTGGAGATCTCCTTACTTTTTACCAAAAAAATACAAAAAGAAAATCCTATATATATGAATACTATTTAATCGATCCTAATAAACATAAAAAATCAAACAACCAAAAAAATCCTGACTACAACAGTCAATATATAAACAACAAACAAGGCCTCACTTTGTACAAAGAGGATGGGGGGGGGGGATGTCCAGCCACCTGCCACTCGAGCGAGCAAAATGCCTAGGACTTACAACAAGTGTGGCGCCTCTGCGCTTGATGGAAGATAATGACCTTATCACGCTTGCGTGGCTATTATAAGCCCTCCTTCATTAAGCTATACTATTGGCCTTTATTTATTAACAATAATATATAGCTTTCCAGAATATAACGCTTTATTTTTAATATAAGGATATATGAAACTAAGTCCTATCTTTCCAGAATATGGCGCCTGGAAAGAAAGAAAAAAAACATGGTAATCATTTTTATACATAAAATAAACAAAAATAAAACAAACCCAATCCCATTCACACACACACACACACACACACACACACATTCTTACAGAGGGAGGGAGAGGGTACTGAGAAAAGGGGTGGGAGAATGGCCCTTTTACACAAACTCACATTCGCTCCACCACAAGGCCACAAGCATGGTCACTACATTTTGACATGGTATCAACCAGCTAGAGTCAGTACAAAGGAGGGCAACAAAAATAATACCTTCCCTGAAGCACCTTGAATATGAAGATAGACTGAAGGTATTAAATATGTTCTCATTTGAAAAGAAGATGTGGGGGGGTGGTGGATATGATTGAGCTTTTTAAAATCTGTTCTGGGATATATAAGTTGGATTTAGCAAGTTATTTGAGTTGGAAGATAGTAATAGGACTAAGAGTTACCACTTAAAAATTAAAAAACAGAGGTGCAGGTTGGATGTTAAAAATATTTTTTTACCAATAGAGTGGTAGATTACTGGAATAGTTTGCTACCTGAGACAGTAGACAGTCCAAACTTGAATGTTTTCAAACACATTATATCATTATATTGGGAGGAGGGGGTATTCTAGACTCATTCCTGTGGATGCAGTTTTTTATTGTTGTATATTATGATTGATTTGGATTATGACAAGTCTTGATGATGATGCTTTTTGTTTTTGATACATTCCTGCGGATGGTTCAAATTGTATATTGTAGATGCACGACCTGACACAATCCTATGGATGTAATTTGTGGGTTGGTTTTCACATATGCAGATGACCTTTGATAAGCTCTTGTAGCTTTTGTCATCCATGAAATTAGGGTGTGTTATATTTAGCACCGAAGATTTTGAGATTCACATCCTCGGCATCAAAGAAGAAACCCTGCAGTAGTTTTTTAGGATTTCGTCTTTTGAGCTTTGTAGAAGTTGGCCTTTTCCCACTCCTTTTCTTTTTTACTTCTCTGTTTCTTGTCGCACTTCAGTCTTATTTTTTCTTTGACTTTTTTTCTTCAGGCTCTTTTTTGAGTTTCCACTCTTTTCTGATTCTTTTCCTCTGTCTTTTTGTTGCTTTTTTCCTGCTTCATCTTCTTTGTTTTTCATTGACAAACTGGATATTTAGTATTCCCTGCAATGTGGGGTTGGGTGGGAACCACAGTCTTTTTTTAACCCTGTTCTCCTTCGTGGGGTGTTTTTCCATGGCAAGGCATCAGAAGCAGCTTTCCAGGTTGATGAATTATTCAGCTTTGACCTACTCGGGGGCTATTCGAGGATAGAACCCAAAGAGTCCTTCTTCATGGCCTTCTGAGCCATATTGACTTTCTCGAAGATGATTTTTTAAGATATTCTTCCCAAACTTCTCCACCTTAGACATTTTTGCCCATTTTTGGTGTTTGGTCAGCCTGGCCTTGATATCTTCCCAACTGTTGTCAGTAAAGAATGAGTCAAGCCTCCTTAGGATGGCCGTGCTTCGTACGAGGATTTCTTGGCGTATGGAAGCCTCAATTCCAATTTTTCTAAGGGGCTCTTTGGCTTTTCTGAGACTATATTTTCTGTCATCGTCTGTCCAACACACTGTTGCTCATCGTGCAGTCTCAATAAGCCTGATAAGGGCTATATTCAGCACTCCAAAGATGGTTTCCATGACAGTGTTCTGAGATGGTTTTGTTCTTCTGATGGTGCGGAGAAGAACCCTCTTAACCCTCTGGCTGCTGCTGGTTTCTATATGGTCTCTCTCAGAAACAGTGATTGACTGCTCCCAATCCAAATATGGGTTCTGCCTTCTCTCTTGCTCTATACCAAGTCAGTTCCTCTCTATGACAAATAGATATATGTTGACATGTATTAAATAAAATTTTGAGTAGAAGATAATTTAATTATTTTTTTAAACTTCTAGCACTGAGAATAATGCCTTGAATTATAACTGCCGCAGTCAAAGTGTTAAGGGTGCCCCATGGCCCCCTTTGGGCAGTGTTGCCCCTCTTCCTTGTTGTGTAGGTTCTCATTACTCATCAAAGTGACACTGGGGTGGATAATTGTCTGGTGAGTGCGTGTTCAGATTCTTCCCTTAACCTTTCCTCCTTTGCCACAACCAGACATGATCACCAAACTTTCAATTAAACTCAATTACTAAAATGAATTCAACTGTGTCAATGATTTAACTGTCTTCAGCGACAAAATGCTGCTCTCTATATACTTTCCTACTTTTAAATGTTCAAAAAACATGTGTGATGAAGAGACCAGTGAGAGTGCCCAACATTATTTTTACCAGTCGTCTCTCAAAGGAACCATTTTTTCAAGGTCGCGCCTCCCTATAGAAACAATCCTGCAGATTATAATATTGCTATTTCGGATCTCTATCTTCCTGAATAATGTAACAGTAAAATTCATATTCCAATTTTTTTATTTCATTATTTTTAGGGGTGTTTAGCTAGTTCTTGTGATCTTTAACTATTAGGTCTATCAGATTTGAACTTGGACGTAAACAACATATTCATGCACATTAAATGAAAGATAAAAACAATTTCCAATACCTTTTGGCTTGAAAGAAACCCAATAATCTTGGCAGGGGAGCTCATTTTCAACTTTACTGATATAATGTGTAATAGAATCATGGGTTAATGAAAATAAATTTAATGACAATGTGAGTGAATTTGAACTATTCGGTTATGATATGTACATTAATCAAAAGAGAGAGGACTGGTGGTGGGTTGATTATTTATATCAGAAATAGCATTGCTTCAAATCTAAATAATTCTATAAAGCAACGAGAAGTTGAGTCACTATGGATCAGGGACATGCTGTCTAGGTAGGCAAGGTAGAGGCAGTGCCTACCCTGAATAAAATAAATCAGTAGCTACATTTTCATTATGTAGCAAAATATGCACCTAATTTAACAATATTATGAAAGTTTCTCTAATTGTCGTGCATAAAATGCAAAATATTTGAGCTCTTTGCAGATTAGGCAAGCAATAGGCATAATTCGGCCCTGCCTTTCAATCTCAGTATGTAAGCTATAAAGGCAGAAGTAAATCTGCCTCCATCTTGGTTGCTTGGCATTTTCCTTGTAGTAAGGTTCTGTGCCTATATTTCACTTATTTTCTTGTGTCTTTTCTTCAGATTAGCTTATTTCCATTTATTTACATTTTTTCCCTTTTCCAGCAATGAATAGTGAATATCTTAAGACATTTTCAAAACTATCTTATGAAGAAAAGAGACTACTTCTAAAAAATGGTAGACCAAAACCAGAACTTAAGAACCTAAAACAACAGAAAGGGACAAAAATTATTAGAACATTTCAAACGACTTGGTACAGCAAGAAAGAGTGGTTGTGCGGCTGTACTACAACAAAAAGGCTCTTTTGTTTCCCATGTTTGCTATTTTCTGTATCTAGTGAAAGTGTGTGGGTAAAAGAAGGATATTGTGATTTAAATAATTTGCCCAATGCTTTAAGTAAACACGAACGATCAGCCGCACATTATGAAAGCCAAATATCATTGAAAACATTTGGATCTACACAAGTTGATTTGCTCTTGGATAAACAGAAGTCTGTCAGCATTGAAATTCACAATAAAAAAGTTAAAGAAAACAGAGATATATTAAAAAAATTGATTTATGCTACTTGTTTCATGATTAAACAAGAACTTGCTTTTCACAGAGATAATGAACAGACATCATTGTTAAATCATGGAAACTATGTTGAGTTACTGAACTATACTGCAAAATTTGACGAAAAATTAGCACAACATTTACTGAATTCATCAGTTTTTTCTGGTCTTTCTAATAAGATACAAAGTGACTTGATTGAAGCAGTAGGCACGATTGTAGAAAATAATATTAAAGAAGAAATCACACAAGCCTCATTCATTGCTATAGAAGTAGATGAAATGACAGATATTTCATGTACAGCTCAGTGTTCTACATTATTGAGGTATGTGTTGGGCTCTGATATCAAAGAAGTCTTTATAGGATTTGACTCTCTTAAGGACAGAACTGTTGGAGGTGTAACAGAGTGTATATTTAATAATTTGGATAAATATGGCTGTGTTGAGAAACTTGTAGCACAGACTTATGATGGGGCACTGGTGATGGCATCTGATTTAAATGGTATTCAAGTTAAAGTAAGAGAAAAGGCACCTGCAGCTTTATTTACTCACTGCTATGCTCCTAAGTTAAATATTGTTCTATCTCAGTCAGCAAAATTCATACCTGAATGTACAAGCTTCTTCAAGACCAGTGAGGCCCTTGCCTCGTTTTTCTATCACTCTACAAAACGAACGCAATTTCTTGATGAGATAGTGAGAAAACACATTCCAAAGGCAGCACCAACAAGATGGAGTTCAAATTCAAAACTAATCCAGACTATTTTACAATACCATGGTGACCTTTGCAAACTCTTCAACAGTATTAACAATAATCCTATGTTGTGGGATCCAGAAACTTTAGTGAGAAGCAATGGGTTTTATGAGTGGCTAACAAAAGACTCAACATACTTTTTTCTGTTGGTTTATAATGAGATTTTCATTAAAACTAACACTCTTTTCAATGTCTTGCAAACCAAAATGATAGATATTCCATACTGCATTGAAAGAATTAATGGAACAATAAATTTGCTTGAGGATCTGCACAAAAATTTTGAGAATTTGTACATAAAGTATGAAGAATATTGCAGAGTGAATGCCTTAACTGAATCAAAATCTCATGCAAAAGGATTAGTTAAAGAAGAAAGAATGAGAATATTTGGTGTTATTATGGATGACATATTGAAGAACATGAAAGCAAGATTTGCTGATTTAAAAAACTTAAAGTTCATCTCATTAGTTCATGGAAATAATTTTCAAAATCTTGCTTGGCAAGTTGATAAGGATGCATTTGAAAGTTTAGAAAAGAACTATGGAAACTTTTTCGACATCATAAGACTCAAAGCGGATTTAGCTGGAATTTACAATGCCCAAGTGTTTAGAGATAAATCTGTTAAAACTTTGCTTGATTTTATATTTGAAAATGAACTGACCCAAACGTTCCCTGAAGCTGTGAAGTTGATGAATTTAATTTTGACAATTCCTTCTACAACCCTTTCTGTGGAGAGGCCGTTTTCTGCTTTGAAAAGAATTAAGAACTACACTAGGAACAGAATGACAAACCAAAGACTTTCATCACTTGCTTTAATATCCATTGAAAAGGAAAGACTTAACAAAATGGAGAAAGACCCTACTTTTAATTTTTATGAAAAAGTGACAGATATCTTTGCTACAAAGAAAGAGAGAAGAATGGATTTCCTGTACAAATAGGCTAATATAATTAGTAAGTAAACTATTTTTATATTTCTATCCTTTTCTATACTGTCCAAACCTTGGATGATAGTTTACTACATAAAGGTCACCAACTGCCTACCCTGTGTAATTATTGACAGCACATGGCTGCTGTGGATAGATATTAGGGTCAGTAAAAATACGATAATACACTTTGGAGTCTTTTACAAACCACCTGGACAGACTGATTGTATTGATGAATAAATGATCAGGGAAATAAGTAAAGGATGTGAAGTAGATACAGTTATTTTTAGTAACTAATTTAAATTCTGTGCACTGGGAAGAAATTATAGGAAGGTATAGAGCAAGTTGTAAGTTTATAGAATGCTTTGAGGGTAATTTTTTTACTCAATTTGTTAATAAGCCAACAAGGGATGCCAATATATTAGATCTGGTTCTTTCAAATGATGATCACTTGGTTTAGGAATTGACTGTCGGGGAAACATTTGGAAATAGTGATCATGAGATGGTTCATTTTGACTTGGGAATAGTGAAAGGTATAATATCAATAAACTCCAAATTTTTATATGGGCAATTACAATAAATTATGTAACTTGCTAAATCTGGTCAAGTGGGATATAAAATTCATTGGAAATAATACTTATGAGATGTAAGACACTTTTAAGACTATATTAAACATAGTCCAGAAGCAGTGTATCCCAATGAAGGCCATTAGGAAGAAATGTAGGAAGCCATTGTGGTGTAATCAGGAGATAACTATGAAAATTTTTGAGAAGAAAAAGGCATAACAGAGATTACAGGGAGAAAGTACTATTGACAATTTAAATCATTATAAGGTCAAACAGAAATTAGCTAAATAAGATAAAGAAGAGCAGAAGTTTGGCAGAAATTGATTTAACTCAAAATAATAAAGATCCAAGAAAATTCTTTAGCTATTATAAAATCAATAACAAATATAACAGTGATAATATAGGACCTATTAAATATGAAGGGGTTTTGAAAGAATCTGATGAGGAAATAGTAGAGGTTCTTTCTTAATGATCATTTTTCTTCAGTATTTACAGAAGAGAATCCAGCTAGATTAATTGATGATAATTCTAAGTCAAGGGAAGTAGTGTTGAATACCATTAATGTAAACAGGGAAATAATTAAAGGGCTTATATTGGAGTTAAATACTAGTAAGGCATCTGGCCCAGACAACATTCATTCTAGGTTACTCAAAGAAGGTGTGGATAGTATTGCAGTAGCTCTTGAGAAGATATATACTAGATCACTAGTTTGGAGAAATACTCAATGATTAGAAATTAGTGGAGGTAGTGCCAATTTTTAAGAAAGGAAGTAAAGAGGACCCAAATACCTTTAGACCAATAAGCTTAATTTCTATAGTTTGTAAAATTTTTAATTAAGAAGGGAATTTTTGAGTATCTAGAGAGTGGTAGGTTAGGTTAATAAATGATGCTCAGCTTGGGTTTAGAAGAGGTAGATTGTGTTTAACAAATTTACTGGATTTTATGGATTATATAACTAAACAATTAGATAAGGGAGAGAATGGTGATGATGGGTAAGTTGGACTTTAACAAGTTATTTGAGTTGCAAGGCAATAATAGGACTAGGGGTCACCACTTGAAAATTAAAAAACAGGTGCAGGTTGGATGTTAGAAAATATTTTTCGCCAACAGAGTGGTAGATTACTGGAATAGTTTGCCATCTGAGACATTAGAAAGTCCTGTGGATGCAGTTTTTTATTATTGTATATTATGGGTGATTGGGATTTTGACGATCCTTGATGGTGATGCTTTTTGTTTTTGACACATTCCTGTGGATGACTTATATTGTAGATGCATAATCTGACAATCCTATAGATGCATTTTGTGGGTGAGTTTTGACGGATTTGGATGACCTTTGACAGAAATAAGTACCAAATGTGAAAGAAGACTGAGAAACAGGCTACACTTCATTTTTTTTGCTGTACATAAGTTTGGCTATAACAAGAAATTTACCATATTATAATAGCACTGTATATCAGAAATATATTTATTTTGACACAATCCCCAATGCTTCCACATTGTCAAGTAATTTTTTGTTGCTATGAATTAGACTCACACTCAGATGCAGCGTCCTTTGATGGAGCACTTCCCTGAAACCTTTCTCTTAAGCTTACTTGATCTCCCATACATTGACAGACACATTTTGGTTAAATGTTCTAGTCTAGAGGTGAGCTCTGTGAATGGTTCCTGACCCAGTTCTGTAAGATTCTCTACCACCTGCTCTCGAGTCCTTGGATGGAACTTCCTCCTGTACAATTGAATGTGGTGAGATTGAGTTTTTGGAAGAGGTTGACCTCCATAGGATTTAATTATCTTTTCATGTTGTGATATTATAATTGACCAAGCCCATTGGATAGTTCTGTGATTGAGTTTTGGTGGTCAGGAATGTGTCTGCTGTTTGTTCCCCGAGATAAACCGGTTAAATTTTGGGAAATGACCGCCTTGGATTTTTGTGGGTGCTTTGTTATAAATATCTCTATTTAAAAAAATTCACAAATGCTATATAGTGTATATGTAAATATACACTATATAGCACTTTCACTAATTAAGGTAGACAAATTTCTAATTATGCTATGCCAAAAAATATATTGGCCACCATCTTGGGAGCCGCATTGTTAATTGGAATTGCATCATATTGTATAATACAGCATTTTGAAAGGAAATTTTATTTTCTGAATTAAAATATGATATGGATATTTCATATTATTAAAGAAAAGATGATTTATTTAATTAGCTTTAAGGGGTAGGTGGGGAGAGGCTTATATGTCTGAAGTCAAGCTACACAGTAGAAAAACTAGACTCCTAATGACATCTGACATTTGCCTTTGAATTCAAATCTAATGCTAGGCTTTTGAATTAGGAATATTATTAGTTTATTTAAAAATTAGCTGGGGATATGGGGGCGAAGCCCCCATTTTGAAATTACCTTAAAAATGATATACAATATATGATTGCAATAGCCTAACAAACACCCCCTCCATTTTTTTTTTAATTTGCCCAAGGAAAAAAACATTGTTTACATTAAAAAACTATTGTTTATAAACACAAATATATATGGATTATCCAAATAAATCGAGGACAGGCATTTTCTGAAATATTACTGATAAACCTGTGGCTTTTATTAAATGAGGGTTTTTTCTTATGTTTATAACAAATAACTACTAAAAATTCAGGAATCTGTTTGAGAAAATCAATTTCAAAGCCTTTTTGCAAAAGTCCATACTGTAATATCCGATAAGAATCTTTCTGCTTATTACTTGATTATTAAAATATTTATATTTTGATAGGTCATTAGTTTATCACTGTAATAAGTAATATTACTGTAATAAGTAATATTCAAGTAATTCCTTTTAGTTTAAAAATGCTAAGGAAGCAATTTTGTACTTGTAAATGTTATTTTGAGCAAAACTTATATTTAAAAGAATATAATATGCACTTCACTTACATAAATTCTACTCAATTCTTGAATGAATATACACAGGTAAGTAAGTATCTTAGCATCTATAGGATAATTTAAACCCTTTATACCTATATGTGATGAATTCATCACATACAAAATAAAGGCTTTAGGGAAATTAGATGTGTGGAGTCTAGGTTCACACAAGGGTTGCATCAGAGTTGCATGCCGTTTACCACTAATGATTTACCATTTAATAGAGAGAGACAATAAGTATAATTAATTTTTTTATTTTTGAAAAATTAATTCAGGGCATAAAGGGTTAAGAAGATTAGCTATTACTTTGAATAGTCTAATAAGAATGAAATTAATTTTTTTTTACAGTAAACCCTCGATATAACAAACTATATGGGGCGGGGGGGGGGGGGGGTCGTTCGTTAAAGCCAAAAGTTTGTTAAACCTGATGGGCCTTAATAGCAATGGAAATAATGAACCAAGTTCATTATGGATATGTAATACGAAATTTGTTATATTGAGGGTTTAGTGTATTTATTGATTCTAGGGATATACATGGGTTCCACTGAAAGAAATAAAAATATTGACTTGGTTTGACCTGGGTTTTCTTCATTTGAACCTGGCAAGGTTCAGGAAGTATGCCATAGAATGTGTCATATTTAATAAATAACTTTTTTATGTTTGGACATCTATCTAAACTTTGAGGTGTTTTATTTGAATCCTGAAGGTAACTGAACAATTCTAAATCTGCGGTTGATGGTGTTTGAGTGGGTTTTGTAAATCTAAAATAATCGTCAGTGTCTGATACACCACTGGATGATTCAGCTTCAGGTCTCTGCTAAATTTTCAATCACTTGAATCATAATATTTTTAACAGAGTCTTGGTGGCTTGAACTGTCCCATGAAATACTGATATCTAACCAACAGAGTTTGAAGAATGGATGGCTTGTTGATGCAATAATGGTATCTGTAATGCTGGCTTCATTTGCCAAGGTCAAATAAGATTAGTAGCGCTTTCTAAAGCCCTTAATGACTTCACTTAGAAGAGGTTGGCAAAATTTCAGAGAATGTGACTGAAGGCTCTTTAGCTTTTTCTCCATAGTGAGCAAGGTAGGGAGCAATTCACCATAAAAACAGTTTTGTTCTCCCTGTAGGTGATCAAGGGCCACTACAATAGGAGCCAAAACTGAGACATACTCCCAAGAAATTCAATTTCGTGACTTCTGAACTCTGGAAGTTCAAGGGATGTCATGAGTTAATGTAATTTGTCCTTGTGTTTTAAAAGTAATGGCAATGCATCAAACAGAGAGTCCCACCTTGTAATGCAAGGCACCTTTAATGAGCAGTTGATAACAGTTTTGATAATCTCTGCTGATATTGGATGACTGCTTTTGTTCTATAATGCTGAGCATTTCCCCATCACAGCATGATTGATATTAGCAAAAGAAGATATTTTCAGTGCCTATTTTGGATCAGTTGTGGCGATGAGACTGAGTGTGTGTGAAGCAAAGCGCACATGCTTAGGTAGGCTGAAGCTGCATGGGTTAGATGGAAGGTCTTCTTCCTGATCTAAGGCAGGCGCTTTTCATTAAGAAACTATCCTCCAGCTCATGCTCACCATGATCTTCTTCACTTACCCCCATAAGGGGTGAGGCGATTTGCCATCCTGGCCGCCATGCTGACGAGACTCAGCACCCTGTCCGACCCCAGCTTAGCCTCTTCTTTCAGACAGCCTGTATTTCTCCGCTACTTCGTCGCTTTTCATACAACCTCTCCCACAACTTTCTCTGGTCAGCCTCTAATTTCACAGGGTAGATGCTGACCTTCTTCACAGTCAACTATCCTGGATCGGGGCTGAGGGGGGAGGGGACAATGTTCCCTAATCCCTGAGCTCCGGTTTGGGATGGTGTTTTTTTAACAACCTGTTTCATTCCCACCCATACCTTCCTCACATTCCTTTTCCTTTTCTCTTCACACATTATCAATTTTACGCCGTATCCAAGGTGGAGCCACCATGCTGAGGGACTGCCAGGCCATTAGACGGGAGGGGTGGTCTTGAATGGCGGCACCTGGCTCTGCCTGTATGTACCCCTTGCGAGGGTCACCATGCCCAATGATGAAAAAATTGAAAATCTTCCCTCAATTTGCCCTAGTCCATCAAAGGAGCCACCCTCGGGCAGTTCCACAGAAAAAATGGAGGTCCCCCTCCTCTCCTGTACTTGCACAGGGGATCCTCCAAATTTCTCTAACCGGAGAGGAGGCTTACTTCTCTCCTTTGACTACGGGTGTAGGGGACTCCCTCTCGCCCCCTTCTCTGGAGGTGCTTTTGGGCAGCTTGCTCTTCCCAGCTGCAGTCCTCCCTTTTCTTTCCAAGGGGAGTGCCAAGAAAGCCAGCAGGCAGCCCATAGCTGACCGCTCCCCATTGAAGCGGCTCGGTAGGGCTAACCCCCTTAGGGGGAGTGGGAAGCCAGGCCCCTTCGGGCACTTTCCTCAAAAGACCTGCTGGAAAGAATATTGAACCTTGTCGGGGTCAAGGCCTGTGCCTCCCCAGACGTGACTTGTGACAGCACTGCCAACGGTACCTCTGATGCCCTAGGGAGGGGAGGTGGCCAACTGGAGGCCCCCCTTAGATAGACATGGTCCTTGAGGCAACCGAGCCTCAGATGGCAGGGCCTTCCATGGGAGCGAATCTGGGCTTGGCGCCAAGCACCGAAGGTGAATCCACCCCTATGCAAGGTCCTCCTTAAACGGCCTGGGTTTCCAAGGCAGTACAAGGAGGGGAGGGATCTCCTCTGACCGGTGCCCCCGCAACTGCCAGGACCTTCTCCATCTTGGAGAAGGACCTGGCATGAGTGCTCCTGCTGGCGGAGGGGCGAAGCGGGTTAAAGACTAAGAAGACCTGGGGCTCCTCTCCATCCATGGGGGCTGCGGGGATGGATGGGTCTGCTCCCACTTCGGTAAGCGACCAAGCCAAGATCTGCACATCCAGCCCCTCTGCCCATCCCTTCCCCCCTAATTGCGGAACCCCTGACTATGACTAAGATCAAAAGTGCACAGGGCGGAGCCTCGATAACATCGGGGCCCCTAATTCAGAGGTTACCTGGAATTTTCAAGCCAGCTGGCTTCAAACGCTTCTTAGTTATTCGCTCCACTGATGGCAATGCACTTCATGATCGTGCGGAAGGCTGCCGAATGGACTTTACCTCCAGAGGTGGAGAACCCTTCAAGGAAAGGTTTACTGTGAGTGAGTTGGTTCCGCTCTTGCTTCATGCGTGGACACTGCCCATGGTCCGGACAATGTCCTGTACGCCATGCTTCGACACCTGGGTGAGTGAGGCATGGCCTTTCTCTTAGATTTGTTCATCGGGATCTGGGTGGAGGGTCTCCTCCCAGATTCCTGGCGAATCGCTACTGTGCTCGCCTTTTGCAAACCGGGGAGAGATCACTCTACTCCGGCCGGTTACTGCCCAGTCTCTCTAACCTCTTGTATGTGCAAGTTGATGGAGAAATTGGTAAATGTTAGATTAGCCTTTTTTCTGGACAGCGGAGGCCATCTGTCTTCTGCACAGTGGGGCTTCTGCAAGTTCCATTCCAAGTCGGATACTCTGCTCCGACTGGAAAATACTAATGATAACAATAGCAATGCAAACAAAACTGAATTAATATAAACAAAGGGATGTAAAGAATTATTATCAGAATATAATAATAATAAATATGGACCAAAGATAAAAAGAGATAACAACGTTAATATCAAGCACAAAAGACATCAGGTTTAATAAAGAATATACCAGGTTTAAAATTAAGATTACAAAGGAGGATTAATATGCGCTAAGCTGCTCACCTTGGTCATCCATGCTCAAAACAGGTATTAATCCAAACATGCAGGAAAGAAATTGTTATAATTTAAGGCACATTACAAAAATGCACATAAAAATATTACTGCGCAAGACAAACCATGCTAGAAGAGCTTAATATATAGCTAAAACATCTGAAAGAAAGAGTAGAGTTGAATAACATGATCAGAATAAGTTAGAAGGAAATCATTTCACGGTAATGCCAATTCCCAACCTCTGTACCCAGAAAACTAGATCAGAACACTCTCCCTCCAAGGTCCACCCAACTAAATGGCCATAAGGAAAAAGACAAGAAAACACCTCAAACAGAACACGCCTCTTCAATGCCACATTGTTTTTTGATCTGGAGAAGGCCTATGATACTGCATGGCAATAGAGTATCATGGAGACTCCACACGATGGGGGGGCCAGCGAACGCCTCCCAATGTTTATATCTGAATTTTAGACGAACCTGTTCCCATGCCACTATCATGCCATTTCCTAATCCACTTATCCGTAACTTCACAGGTTTATGCTCGCAACATTTAAACTCATCATACTTACTCAGAATCCTCTCATTCACTAAAGACTCTTGCGCTCCAGTATCAATCAAACCACAGAAGAACCTTTCACCAACTTTCACTCTCACTTCCATCATATCAGGTCCACCATGTTGGCAATACACAGAAGGAACAAGCACACCAACATCAGCACTGATATCCACACTGTCATCAACTCCCATATCATCACTCACCACACACTCATCTTCATCCAGACAATCATTCTTCTCTCTTATATATGAACACTTTTCAATCACCCAATTGTAGTGCACGCCGCTCAAACATTGCAGATGTACCACATAAGGATTCAAACCCTTCATCTTCTCATCCTTGTACACAATCGGCCTCTCACCACCAAAGTGCACATAAATAATCACTCCATACAAATGACTCACTACAATCAACACTTCCTGAAATGGCGGGACCCCTTGCATACACATCGCTCTCAATTCTTTCATGAAGTTCCGCACCTTTGCCATACCAATGCTTTCAGGCTTCCTACATACTTCATTCATTACCTCCTTCCTTAAATCATCCACACTATCGGGCACTCTCACATCTACTCCATCACTCTTCAAATCTTGCAAACCATTCCATACACTCTCAAACAAGGAATCACCACCACCCTTACTCTCTTTTCCATTCATAATCCCTTTCGGCAAATACTCAGGATCACTCACTCCACACACATTTTCATCATTTGTACCAGGATACCTTGACATCAAATCAGCCACTCCGTTCCGTTCACCAGGCACATAGTCAAAGTCACTCAAATCTTCCAAAGTCTGTGCAATCCTACTATCAGCCCCCTTCATACGCTGCAGATACACAAGAGGTTGATGATCTGTTTTGATCAGAAACCTCACACCATACAAAAACGGACGCAACACTTTCAAACAATATCTTATCGCAGCCAACTCTCGTTCCACAGTCGAATACTTTTGTTCTGCAACATTCATAGCCTTGGATACATACCCAAATATTCGCCTGACATTCTCTCCATTCAAACGCTGCTCTTGCATCAGAAAACCTCCCATACAATACCCACTCGCATCTGTATACAATTCAAGCATTTTAGCATTCACACTATAATCTGGGTACGCCAATTCAACATCTTCAGCCGCTGCAGCTTTCAGTCTCTCGTACGCCTCATTCATCTTATCATTCCACCTGACAACCGTACTACCTTTCTTGCCCATCTACTCGGTCAGAGGATTACTCACACCAGAACAATCATGTATAAACTTTAGCTGGAACTCAATCAAACCCAAAAACGACTTCAGTTGCTTCACAGTCACCGGTTTAGGAAACATTCGCACCTTCTCAACATACTTCGGCGACTTTCGTAACCTATTCTCATTCACCATATGCCCAAGGAATTCCACTTATTTCACAAACCATTCACACTTCGCCACTTTCACCTTCACACCAACACTCTCCAACGTTCGCAACACATCATTCACCAATCTCATATGCTCCTCAAAAGTCTCAGTCATAATCAAAATATCATCTATAAACGCAATCACATTCTTACTCGCAAACTTACTCAACACAACATTCATTGCCCGCTGGAAGGCTCCGGGAGCATTAGCCAACCCAAAGCTGAGGTTCCGGAACTGGTAATGCCTCTTTGTGGAAGAGAAGGCAGTTATTGGCTGGCTCTCCTCAGCAATGGGCATCTGGTAATACCCCCATACCATATCCAGCTTCGTAAACCACTCCATCCCATGCATACTATACACACATCAGAAACCTTTCTTTCACAGTCCTTTCATTCACAGTCCTTTCATTCACCTTTTGATAATCCACACACAGACGCAATCTTCCATCCAGCTTACCTACAGGTACAATTGGACTATTCCATGCACTCCTACTCTCTTCAATCACCCCCAATTGCTCTAATTCTACACACTGCTCCTCAATCTCATCAGCAACCGGATGTGGGAAATGCCTCGGCCGCTGATAGATTGGGGAGTCCTCCTTCAGGACAATCTTGAATTCCCAAAGTTTTGCAACCCTGAAATCCAGATTACCCTTACTGAGGGCTCTCTTTCATTCAAATATCATTCGATACACATCCTCCTTTTCATACTCGGTTAAACATCCATCTAATTCCACCATGCTCTTCACCTCATTATACATCCATTCACACGTCTTTTCACCTGCAACATTCACCCTGACATCCATACTATCATCCATACCTACCTCATTGACAGTGGCGAGGTGACCCAGTACATCTCCGACTTGGATACCCCTCACCTGTCCTTTCACCCTGGGGTCCGCCTGCACACATACAAAAGGATCATTCATTCTCATCAAGCCATCAAACACACAAGCAACACGCCTTACCTTATAACACGCATCCTTTCCATCCAATATCACAGTGTTCTCACCCACATTCAAACTAACATCCTTACTCCAACTCACTCTAACAGACACCCTTTCACCCTCCACAAGCCTTAAATTCTCCATAGCAGTCGCCTCAATACCAGTAAACACACTCCTCAAAACGCTACCATCTTTCCCTACATACAACTTATACACCCCATTTTTACCAATCTTTCTCTCAATCTGATCACTCGCAGGATGCACAACCATACGATTCATTTTCATAAAATCATACCCCAAAATCACACCATACTCACTACTCACCTTATCAATCACCGAGAATTCACATTCATTCATCAACATACCATGCATTCGAACAGCTGACCTTATCATTCCAATCACAGGCAGTCTCCTATTACCAATACCTACCAAACTACCCTTGCACTCAGACAAGAGGGCTTTCTCGCTAACCTTGTCATACACATCTTTATACACCAAGCTCGCCTTGCATCCAGAATCTATTAAAGCCAAACACTCAATTCCATTCAATTCCACCATAACACTCAGACACTCATACTTCCTACCAGACAGCACTTTCACACTAGACAGACTTACCAACACATTACTCACACTCATGCACCCAGAGGATACTTCAGCATGTACCCTCTTACAATTCAGTTTCCCGCTTCAGACTTTCCATTCACACCTTGCGCTCTCAGTCTAATTCAACACTTTTCACTTGAATGTCCTTCCATCGCACAATAGCTACATACATTCCTCTGGTCACGACACATCCTTGCATAATGACCAGCCTTTCCACAATTACCACATGCATATTTCATACTTTCCCCACCAGTTGCTCCACCATTCAACCTCGGACAATCTTTCTTCAAATGGCCTATTTCTTTACACTTGAAGCACTCCTTCACACTTTCCTGGCAATCCTTTATCATATGCCCTTTCTTACCACACCCAAAACATGCACCAGACGTCCACCTACATTCTGCCAACATATGACCTTTCCTTCCACACCGATGACATTCTACAATCTTTCTCCCACCATTCGGTCTCTAATTTGCTGGGACATACCTCGGTTTCTCTCTCATATATCCGTTCCCGCGCTTGAAATTCATCTGCCCCCTTCCATTCGACCACCCTCCATTTACCCATCCATTCTGCCGGCCCGGGAAGTTCGACATCACTCCAGCTGGCGCAGCCTTCAGGGCATCCCTGTAACTGACAAACTGCTGGGGTGGATGAAAGCTCCTGGGCTTCTTACCCCCAACATTCACACTGTACCATCCATCCTCTTCTAGATCGCTTTCATCATCAAATCGTCCATCTTCTAACAGTTCCAACACATCCTCCCACATCAACCGTTCACCTGTCAGTCTCATTCTCTCCTTTCTCTTTCCACTCAACCATTCACTCACCTTTCGCGGGATCATGTCCAAAAACTTCCTCATCAGTGGTTTACATTCATTTACATCATCATCACCATACCTTTTTCTCGCCATACTCTCAGGCCTATGTGCATACATGTTCACCCTTTCACTCTTCCCCATTCGAGCCTTCTCAAATTCATTCACCCTTTTATACTTCGCACTCTCTTTCATTCATTTCACCTGCCCAATCAATCTCTTCTTCACTACATTGTACCTCGGTTTCCCCACACTTGTAATCATGCGGAAAAACTCCAATACTTTTTCCTCAAAACATTCATCCAGTATCCCTTATTCTCCGGGTACTTGAGCTTACAATATCGCTCAAATTCCCCGAAGAATTATTCCACACTTTTCCCACCATGTAACCTAAATCTATCTATCTTTGGCACTTCCCTTATCAAAATACCCTTTCGCACATTCACTTCACTCTCACTTGAGCTGCCTTCACTCTCATTCATATCAAGCATACCATCACTGTCTCCTTCATCTGACTACAATGAGTCCACACTCTTGCCTTTTACCTTCCTATCCTTCCCCTTTGCACCACTCTTCCTTCTCTTGCATTCAACTCTCTTCCATTCTCTGTCCTTCCTATCACTCATAATCACCCTATCCTCTCTAGACTCCCACACACTCCCATTAGTCTTATCCCCTTCAGTCGGAGCAGGGGTCAAGGTCAAGGGTCCTGGGGCCGGTCCTGACCCCTTCATCATGTCATACAAGTCCTGCATCCGTTGGTCAGTCTGATCCTGTCGGTCTCCCATTTCCTTTTTCATTCATCCCTTTCATTTCATTCTTCATTCCCTCAATCATTCCTCGCAACATTTCACACTCCTCTTCTTTCTTCCTTAACTCCAGTCTCAATCGCACTACTTCTTCATTCAAAGTTTCCACTACAGCCATTGTTCCCAAGTTAGTA
Organism: Ceratothoa steindachneri; assembly: GCA_963969495.1. NCBI lineage: Eukaryota > Metazoa > Arthropoda > Malacostraca > Isopoda > Cymothoidae > Ceratothoa > Ceratothoa steindachneri. The sequence goes on along the minus strand of OZ018338.1, from coordinate 20,069,681 downwards.
AAAAGATAGGAGAATGGAAAAATCAATCAAACTACTTGTCACACTAATTGGGTATGGACTGCAATCCAATCCCGTCACGCTCCCGGTTTTGAAGTCTTACGTCCCTATTCGGGCGGCAAATGTAGCGGGCTGAAAATCTAGACTAACCCCCAATCGATCCAACCCGCTTCCTACATAATCCGGACGTGAGAAATCGAAGGAGAATGATTGTATATACAGTCCCTTTAAAAAAAAGTACAATGATAATTACAATAATATAATTATAATTTATATTTACAAGGGAAGTGTGCACACTTCAAAATGTGGCCAAATTTCCCAATCCAAATTAGATACCAAAAGAATTTTATAACGGGCGAATAGAACAAATTTACTTAAATATATCTACACAACGAAATGAAAAAAAAAAAAAAACGAACGAAAAGGGGCACGCGCTATCACTTGTGCACTGGAGGTGGGTGGTAGTAGGCTAATACAAAAGGAGGCAGGCTCGTCAGCCAATGCAGGTGGGCAGTTCAGGTGTCTAGCAAGGTATGAAAGCCCTCTGTCTCAGGGCTGGGTGGAGCACTCATCTAGAGAACCCCTCTCGCAGTCCATCCAAGCTTCCACTCTGTAGAAGAGATATATCCTCCGTTTACGATCCATTTACTATACACGGAAGGGAAACTAATAAGTGGGCATTACCCGAGTAAATTTATCAACTATCTTACCTTTAAATGTATATCCAAACAATTTTCAGCATTAATAATTCTTTAAATATTTATCTTTAAAACTATTCTGTTTCAAAATATAATCTCTGAAAAAAGAATACAAACATCAATAAAATTAAAAACAAAACAAAATTTAAATTCCAGTTATTCACACACACACATTCTTACAGAAGAAGGGAGAGGGTATTGGGAAAAGGGGGTGGGAGAATGGCCCTTCATACACACTCACATTCGCTCCACCACAGCTAGATGTACATACACACTTCAATTTTTTTTTTCCATTGGAAGATTTCACTAAAAAAATTACCATCTAGTATAGGATGACTATAATTACATGATTCTTTACCTTCATCTTTATTATTGCCTAATCTCTCCATTTCACACTCTTTCAAAGAAGCTGAAGTTACCATGCAGCAGTTGAAATAACACTGAGCGCTCTCACTATACAACCAAAAACAACTGTGACCATCTGTTAACTGAATTTGAGCTGATGCAAGCAATCTTACCCCCCCCTCCATCTGTAAGGGGCACGGTAATTTGCCTTCCCGGCCGCCATGCTGATGGGGCTCAGTGCCCTGTCTGACCCCAGCTTAGCCTCTTCTCCTTCTTTCAGACAGCCTATATTTCTCTCTTACTTCCTCACTTCCCCTACAACCTCTCCCACAACTTTCTCTGGTCAGCCTCTATTTTCTCAGGGCAGATGCTGACCTCGGCCAACTATCCCGGATTGGGGCTGAGGGGCAATGGGACAATGTTCCCTAACCCCTGAGCTCCAGTTTGGGATAGTGGGGTTTTAATAACTTGCTTCATCCCCACCCATACCTTCCTCACATCCCCTTTCCTTCTCACTTCACCATCTATTTTTTTTTTTATGCCGTGCCCAAGGTGGAGCCGCCATGCTGAAGGGCTGTCAGGTCACCAGGCGGGAGGGGTGGCCTTAAATAGCGGCACCTGGCTCTGCCAGCCCTGTATGGAACCTTTACAGAGTGGGCTACTGCAAGGGGTGATGAGCGTTTTCTTCTCATAAGAAAAAGAGGGTCACCATGCCCAATGATGAGAAAACTAATAATCTCCCCTCAATTTCTCCCTGTCCATCGTTGGAGCCACCCTCGGGCAACTCCACAGAAAAAATGGAGGTCTTCCCTCCTGTGCTCTTGCAGGGGACCCTCCATACCTCTCTACCTGGAGAGGAGGCTTACTCCTCTCCTTCTCCTACGGGTGTAGGGGACCCCCCCCCCTCACCTCCTTGTCTGTAGGTGACTTCGGGCACCTCCCTCTTTTCAGTGGCAGTCTCCCCTTTACTTTCCAAGTGGACTGCCAAGAATGCCAGCAGGCAGCCCATAGCCGAGTGCTCCCCATTCAAGCGGCTTGGTAGGGCAAACCCCCTTAGGGGCAAGAGGGAAGCCAGGCCCCTTCATTTATTTCCCTCAAAAGACCTGCTGGCTAGAATAGTAAACCTAGTGGGGGTCAAGGCCTGTGCCTCCCCAGACTCAACTAATGCACTGCTGCCCATAGGACCTGTGATGTCGTGGGGGAGATAGCCAACTGGAAGCCCCACCCGAGATAGACATGGTCCTTGAGGCAACCCAGCCTCAGATGGTAGGGCCTTCCATGGGAGTGAATCCGGGCTCGGTATCAAGTATCAAACTTGAGTCTGCTCCTATGCAAGGTCCTCCTCAAACAGCTAGGGTTTCCAAGGCAGTAAAAGGAGGAGAGGGATCTCTTCCTTCCACCTGTGCCCCTATGACTGCCAGGACCTCCTCCATCTTGGAGAAGGACCTTGCTGAGACCGGTCCATCTGGCCTGGGGGTTGCTGTCGGCGGAGGGGTGAAGAGGGTTCATTTCCCACCATCCGTCTGCGGGGACGGATGGGTCTGCTGCCATTTCAGTAAGCGACCAAGCCAAGATTGGCACATCCGGCCCCTCTGCCCCCCTGGGTGCAGAGCTCCTGACTAAGACCAAAAGTGTGCAGGGCGGAGCCTTGATAACATCAGTGCCCCTCATTCAGAGATTACCAGGCATTTTTGATCCCGCTGGCTTCAAATGCTTCCTTGTTATTTGCTCCACTAATGGCACCATGTTGGCTAAGGGCAACATGATCCATCAGAGGAGAGCTTTAGCTAGTGTGATTGGTAGAGAGCTGAAGGTGACCCGTTTCTCGGATGGGAGCCGTTTGGCGAATGCATCAAATTCCTCCGAGGCAGCCATGATTAGTGCCCTTTGGACACTTGATGGCACGCCTGTGAGTGTGACGCCGCACTCTACCATGAACTTTGTGAAAGGAGTAGTTTATGCGACGGAACTCGTTGACTACTGCATAGAGGACATCACCTTAGTTAGAGCTGGCCGACCATGGGGCGGTCAAGGTCGAACATGTGATGAGAAAACAGCTCCCTGTGACAAGCTCCCTGAGTTGGTGTGTGTCGGTTGGTACTGCTACTGCGTGAAGGCTTTTGTGCCACTGCCGTGGAGGTGCTATTACTGTCACTGCTTCGGCCATACAAATTGCTCATGTAGACGTGCAAAGTCGGGGTCACCCGAAGTCTGTGTAAATTGCTCCAAGGCCACACACAATAAGTCCAAATTGTGTGGCCAAGTGTGTCTATTTGGGAGAGTCACACCCCTCTTTTTTGAATCAATGTGGTGCATATCTCCTTGAGAAAGATATCCTGGCGGTTCAGGCCCAGGATCGACTCTCATTCCACGAGGCTGAGGACTTGGTCCTTGCGTGCCCGTCTTTGCCTGTGATGTCTTATGCCTCAATGCTTAGAAAGACACCCTCTGCTCCTGGCCCATCCAGGCCAATGAGCACGGTTGTTTCCACGCCCATTCAGAGCCTTTCTGTGGGTTCTACTCAACCTGGGTGCTCCCCTGGTAAAGCTGGTAGCAAAAAGGGTTCATTCTCAGCTCCGGCTAAAACCAGGGTTCCCCCCCCCCCCTCTTCTCCCAGCGTGACTGTTTCCCGTAAGGCAAAACGGCCATGTGCCTCCACCGAGTCATTAGACTCACAGGAGGCAACACCCCTGAAGTTGGTCGCTAGGCCATCTTCCGTGCTAAAGCTGCCCCCCGAAAGGAGCTTCGGCTCTGCCCGTGCCTAGTGGAGGGCTGGGTGGCTTGGAAATGGTGGATTCTTGAAAAGAGGGCCCCCCCGCCTCCGAAGCTGCAACACCCATCTAAGGTTTCGAGATGGAGGGAGGAAAAGACTTGCATGGCGAGCCCAACCTTCTCCAATAAGTCCCTGGAGGCAACAGTGCCTTCTTCACATTGTCTGGCCAACAGCACCTGGAGTTCTGCCTCCGGGAAGTGCACAGCCATTCCCATGAGGCTCTTCTGTTCAAAGAGGACCCCACATCTCCCCCGAGCTAGGCTTGGAGGACATATTCCTTCAATGGAATTGCCGTGGACTACAGGCCAACTGGGAGGAGCTGCGGAGGCTCGTCTTGTCCTGTTCCCCATTAGCTATTTTTCTGCAGGAGACCATGCTAGGCACATTTCCCCTGCTCACCCTCCTGGGGTATAAGGGTTTTGTTTCCCTCCCTACCATGAGATGGGAGCCGGGCTTGGGGATGCATGGTTTACACCCGGCATGATGTCTCAGTTCTTCTTTTCACTTTAGATACCTCCTTTCAGGCAGTAGCTGTGCAGCTTCACCCGGATAGGAGGTATATGTTTAATTCATTAGCTATCTGTCTCTGAGATTTCCCACATTTATCAAGAGCAACAATAGCACTTTGATAATCACTCTGGAGTTGTTTCTTAGCACACATTAGAAATAAATTTGATTTAGACCACTTTCTGTAAAAATTCACAATATAATAATGAAATGGCAAAAAATAAGAAATTGGACAAATTTGACACACACCCGCATGCAACGAACGGTACCACAATACTAACTTAAGATTGCATTGTAAGCTGTGATATCAGAGTGTTATATGAAAGCTACCAGATGTTGATAGAACAAATAGAAAGTGAATTATGTGTCTATGAATATCATTGAAAATAATAGAAATTTTGAAGGGGTTTGGATACTTTTTGCAGGCTCTATATATATATATATATATATATATATATATATATATATATTAGATTTCTTGGTAATTTTTTTATTAGACTAAAAATACAGAAATTCCATCATTCACAGAATAATTTATTAAATAACTTCTAAACAGTTACTAAACTCAAAGATGGAAAATTGGTAACACAACCTGGAAAAACGAGTCATATGATTTTCAATTATTATTATTATTATTATTATTATATATATATATATATATATATATATATATATATATATATATATATATATATATATATATGAGGAATTAAACCACATTCTCCGAAGACAATTTAATTCAGAACAGTTTTGGTTTATCTCACACCCTTTTTCAACTGACACTGGATAGAAAATATAAGAAAAGTGCTTACAAATATAACACAGGGTCAGGTCGGGAAAGATCCCCTCTTTTTTTCCCTATTACAGTGGGCAGCGAAAGCAGTGGAATATTTTGCCATTTTAGAGACTTGAATCATTCGATCGATTTCAATGGAAGTAAAATGGTATTTAAATCGGCTAACTATGTTAAGAGAAGAATCGTAGAATCGAGCTTGATATCGTCAGTTCCTAATTTAAATTTATCTCAGGGTCAATTTTCTTTTAATCCTGTAATACGAAAGCAAATAAACAAAATAGTAAAATGTCAGCCCTTCAATATGTTTAGGCCTACCCCCCCCCCCCCCTGATTAGCCACAAGTAGGGGATTGGGGGAAAAAAGGGGATCTTTCACGACCTGACCCTGTGTTATGTTTGTAAGCACTTTTCTTATATTTTCTATCCAGTGTCAGTTGAAAAAGGGTGTGAGATACACCGAAACTGTTCTGAATTAAATTGTCTTCGGAGAATGTGGTTTAATTCCTCATCTTTTCTTGCGATATTGCATTAATTTTCATCATATATATATATATATATATACACACACACACTATAGGGCTGTTCCAAGTTCATATCGTGAAAATATAAAAGTTGTGGGAGACTTTAGGGCACATGTTGTTCTTGTTCCACTTGGGGTCGTATAGGTGCACATAAAATTTGTACTCAATTGGATAAGATATAAAGCTTCCCCAGAGTGACACATTCTCCTCTCCCTCCATGCGGCTGCCACCTGGTCCATTATTGAGGTGATGTTGGCAGTCAGTCAAGTGGATTGGCCTTTGGAAATGTTTGTTTGGAGTCTAGAGGTCACCAACTTCTTCATTCGTTTGGTGGTAAATTGGTACAAACATTACTTGTTGTTTGGGAACTGAAAGTTATCATTTTCAGTCACGATCACTAACAGAATAGAAAACTTCAATATTCCCATTTTTCCTTTCACAAGTCTGATGGTTTCTATTCTATTTGCAAACAGTGGTGGTTGATCGGCCACCTGGAGGAGAACATCACCATGAGCCATCTCCCCTCAAAGGGGCAAGTGCTCCAAAAATTCTACTTCCACCACAGTCTGGAAAAGAAAACAAAGGCGGAGGCTGCGAAGGAGACTGGAGGTAGTCCTGGGGATTTGTGAGAAGGCAGGTCTGCCTACTTACACACTGCATTACAGCAAGGTGAAGCTGCTTGAGTTAGTGGAGGCCTATGAGGGTGTTCAGAAACGCAAAAAAAGAGCTTTGGAAATGGCAAGGATGAATGAGATCTTTCAAGGGGACCTTGATGACTTGTTGAATGTGGTATTGTAGCGGCGGGATCGCGAGTCCCCAGCCAAAAGTTCCCGCCGCCCTGACAAGGTCCGCTCGGTGGTTCAAGGAGAGTGTATTGAGGAGAGAGAGTATTTTCTAAATTTATTAAAAACCAATGAATAATGGCGATCAACCACAACCCCAGTAAATAATAAAAATGCAAATTAAACCAATCACCAAAATATTTACAATTTCTAAACACACACAAAAAATATATATAGTTGGCCTCACAATAATACCTTGGCCAACAAACACATGTATATTTACACAAAAGGCCTTACAATAAGATCTTGGCCACGCAACGAATATTAAAACCAAGATATCGCGACAGACGGGTGCACCCTTAACTATCTAATGGAGTGAGACGTGTTGGAGAAAGTGGGAGATGGATCACTTTCTGCGGGATTCCGAGGGGTCCAGGACTCAGCAAAGCCGAGGATTTTGGGTTGCTGGGACGCTTGTTGGTACCAACTGCTGGGTCACAGTCGGTTGGATGCTGCTTCCACCACTCCCTGGAGACTGGAAGGTGCTGGCCAAGGTCCACATGTTAGAAAATTGCCCCAAAAGGTAGGCACACTTGCGAGGGTCAGGATTGGCTTCAGATGTCGGCGACAATCGGTATCACGGAACTGGAAAAGAGAAGGCACATTCAGTCACCTATTCACTACCACACTCAAACATCTTTACTCCTAACTCATTCAACCATATCCACTCTCACACAATCTTCACTCACCTATCCTCCGTCCAGGCGGTTCTTCCTTCTTCAGTCACAACTAATGACTTCCAAACTTATACACTAAAAATATTTGCTGAAAGAATCCGCCTAAAAAGAAAACAGGAGATGAATGGGGGAGCACGATAGAGATCCATCGAGTCCCCCCACACAAAGCAAAGACGGTGATCACACGATCCACACACACACACATTCTGCAAAAGAAGAAAAAGATTAGACATAGGGGAGGGGAGGCGGACAACCAAACTACTACATCCCTCCCAGCTAAATTCGCCTCACCTCACCATGTCTCAATCCCCATCTTCATTCATTCACAATGCTTTCGACATCACCCAGTCATACTCTTTCACTCTGCCTCTCCTCCTAGTCACAGGTCCATCAACTGTCTCTGTCATCTGTCGTAATGTCTCCTCATGTCTGTCCATGGCCCCTTCTCTATGTACTTCATCCACACACACATCCGACATTCCCTGACCAATCCCACTCAAATCCTCAACTAACCTCTCTACTACATCCATCAAACCTTCCCATTCTTTCATAGCATTTATCGACTCTTGTTCCAATTTCGCACTTATCCCATTTATACACTCTAGCATAGACTCAGATTCATTCAACGGAAACTTACAAATACTGTACGTTCTATCATATACTCCATCTCGATCTTGCACAAACCCAGAAAACTCTCTCACATCACTCTCACCAAACTGTTCCATCCATTCATCCTTTCTCAACCGTTTACTCTTACGCTTCCCCCTTCGATGTTCAACTAACACTAACTGCTTCCCCTCTAAAGCACTAGCTATATCATCCACCATTTCACAGTCTTCCATTCTTTCAGACAGATATTCATTCACCGGATGTTGCACCAAATACTCAGGAGGTTCACGCCACTTTCGCAACTGACCTTGATGCGCTCTACGTTCATCCAAACTTCCATCCTCTCTTTCACGAACTATCACATAACTTACCCCATTTGACCAAACCTTTCTTACTACAAACAGACCTTCAAATTTCTCTTTCAACTTATCCACATTCAGTCTACCTTTTGTCTCAATCTCCTTTAGTACTTTATCACCCACAGAAAAACTCTCAAACCTTTCATTCCCTTTTCTCCACAACTCACGATCCTTCTCACTAAGTCCCATATGTGGCCTAATCATTCGTTCAAAGTTCATCAAATACTTACATGGTGACATTCCAATCGCCTTATGCACTGTCATGTTATACGCCCAAAGCACTCTTCCCAAACATTCATCCCATTCTTTCCCATCTTTCACCATCAATCGTAACATCTCACTCAAAGTTCTTATCGTCCTTTCAGCCAAACCATTTGCACTAGGCATATACGGCGTCGTTCGCACATGATCTATTCCCCATTCACTCAACATCTCCTCAAAAGCACGTCCCACAAACTCAGGTCCATTGTCACTCAACATTCGCACAGGCTTACACATGCACATGGGCAACATTCTCTCACTCACTTCTCTAGCAACAGTCAATGAAGATTTATTTGTCACAGGTGCAGCATACGCAAATTTGCTCTTATGATCCACCATCACAATCATCCCTACATACCCTCTTGCAGTCCTCGGAAAAGACACGCAATCGATCGCTACCATTTCAAAGGGTTCATTCACACTCAACTTTAATACAGGTGGGGCGACATACACTCTCTGATATTTTCTCTTCTGGCACACTTCACACGTAGTTGCTACATCCACGCAAATCTTTCTCAAAAAGGGACTAAATATACATCCTTTCATACATTCCCACAATTTATTCTTACCCATATGTCCAAACCTATCATGCACAATCTTCACCATTCCAATCGTGCCACACACGGAAAACACCGGAATATATACATCCTCATCATCTATACATTGCACAAAATACACTAAACCCTTGCACACTACAAACTTTCCAGCAAACCTTCTAAACTCTCTTAATATGCAACTCCATTCATTCACAGGAACACTGGTCATCACGCTATCTTTCAATTCACGCACCATCGGACATGACTCTTGCATGCTCTCTATATCTTCAGCAGTCAACAGCTCTTCACTCAAATCGACACCTGCCACTCCTACAAATCCAGTTGAGCCTACAAGCTCACTCTGCAACTTCCCAACTGTTACACCATCTTTCACTAAACATTCATTACATACATCCACTGAAATCCTATTCTTACGCAGAAAATCAATCCCAAACAGAAAACAATAAGGTAACTCATTCTCGCTTAGCACAACAAATTCATGCAATATATCATTCAACTTCCCCATGCTTACAGTCAAACTCACTTCCTCCCATGCCATAATACGTCCATTTCCGAGTCCACTTATCGAAACTGTCACACCTTTTCTAGAAACATTCAAACTCATATTGTCAGCATCATGCACAACCTTTGCATTCACCAAGGAAATTTGCGCACCTGTGTCAATCATTCCACAATAGCTCTTCCCATTCATAGTCAAGGTAACTTGCACTCTCTCTTCAAGTCCATGTTCACACATTATATTCAACACTTCGGTCTGTTCCACAAACACTTCTGCAGCATCCAAACCTTCATCTTCACTAACAGGAACAGTTCCTTCACAAACGTAGTCAATCTCTCTTCTTACATAATTCTTCTTCTCAATCAGCCAATTATAATGCACACCACTCAAACATTGCAGATGCAACTCACACCCATTCACTCGGTCTACACCTTTACCACGATACATCACTGGCTTCTCCACACCATAATGCACATATACTCTCACACCAAACAGCTTACTCACTATCGCTAACACTTCCTGAAACATCATCACTCCTGGCATACACATACTTCTCAACTCTTTTCTTAACCTACTTGAATTTTCCATTCCCAATTGCTCTGGTCTCTTACACGCTTCTTCCATAACCACCTTTCGTAATGCATTCACACTTTCTGGCACCTTTTCAAGCAATCCATCTTTCACCAAGTCTCGTAAACCATACAACACACTTTTGAACATAGAATCACCTCCACCCTTACATTTTCTTCCAACAACTACACCTGCTGGCAAATACTCAGGATTTATGCTTACAGTCTCGCTCTCATTCAAACTACAAGGCAAACGTGACATCAAATAAGCAATCACATTCCTTTCACCTGGCAAATACTCAACCACAAAATCAAAATCACTCACTCCTCTATCGTCCTTGCAAGCCTACTATCAACTAACCTCATACGCTGCAAATACACTAGTGGCTGGTGATCTGTTCTCACTACAAACCGTACTCCATACAGAAATGGTCGTAACGACTTGAGACAGAATCTTAACGCAGCCAGCTCTCTTTCAATCGTTGAATATGCACGCTCTGCCACACTAAATGCCTTGGAAACATACGCAATTACTCGCTTTCTTTCAACCCCATTCACAACTTGATCTTGCATCAAACATCCACCCATCGAATGACCACTTGCATCCGTATACACTTCAAGCATTCCTGCATTTGTTCCATATGCTGGATATGCAAGTTCCACATCTTTTGCAACTTCCGCTTTTAACTTTTCAAATGCTGCATTCATAGAGTCATTCCACTTAATCACAGCACTCTTCTTTTTCCCAGTCCATACACTCAACGGTTTCATTACACCTGAACAATCTTTCATAAACTTTCTTCCAAACTCAACTAAACCAAGAAATCCACGCAACTCTCTCACTGTGGTAGGCTTAGGAAAATTCCTAACCTTTCCCACGAACTTCTCCGATTTACGCAATCCAACCGCACTCACTTTATGTCCTAAAAACTCAACTTCACTAGCAAACCATACACATTTAGACAACTTCACTTTCACACCAACGTCTTCCAACTTTCTTAAAACATCATTCACCAAGGTCATATGTTCTTCCATGTTCTCACTCATCACCAAAATATCATCCAAAAACACTCGTACATTCTTACACGGAAAACCACTCAACTCTACATTCATAGCACGCTGAAAAGCAGCTGGGGCGTTCGCCAACCCAAAGCTCAGGTTTCTGAACTGATAATGGCGCTTTGAGGTAGAGAACGCCGTAATAGGCTTACTCTCTTCAGCCACAGGCATCTGGTAGTATCCACGTACCAGATCCATCTTAGAAAACACTTTCATTCCATACATACTGTACACACATTCAGACACAACACTCATAGGAAACTTGTCTTTCAACGTTCGTTCATTCACTCTTCTATAGTCAATACACAGTCGCAAACGTCCATCTGGCTTTCGTACAGGTACAATCGGACTATTCCAGGCACTCACACTCGGCTCAATCACGCCAATTCTCTCTAATTCCTCACACTGTTCCTCAATCTCTTGAGCCACAGGGGCAGGGAAATGACGAGGCCTTTGATATATTGGCATATCGTCGCTCAAAATTATTTTGAACTCAGGCAAGCGAGCGTTGCCAAAGTCCTCATCCCCTTGACTCAAAGCACCTCTCCTATTCCACAACATCCTGTAAACTTTTTGCTTCTCACATTCACTCAACTTTTCTTCCAATTTCACTTGCTCAATCAAATCTTCATACTTCCAAACATTCGACGTTACACTCACGGAAAACACATTTGCGTTCACCACATGCATATCATTCTCCATATTCACCACTGTATTTAACACACCCAATTTATCTCCCACTTGCACTCCTCTAAGACTCTTCCTTCGCAGATCAGGCCAAACTTGCATGCAGACACGCGGATCTTTCATATCAATTATACCATCAAACACATGCACCACTCGCCTTAATCGATAGTTCGCAGCACTACCATCCAAGACATAAATATTCCCATCATTCTCATTTATCTCAACATCCAAATTCCATCCAATCCTTACACTCAATGTTTCATTCTTCTTGACAGGCACACTCTCAATCGCATATACCTCCAGACCTTTCATGATGTTCACTCTCACACTTCCATCTGGATTCACATACCATTGACACTTCATACTTCCATCCTTCTTACATTCAATCATCTCTAAATCAGGGTGAATCACAATACCATTCGCTTTCAAAAACTTATAACCTAATAGCATGTCATACTTCTTGTTTGCACCTTCTACAACACAAAATTCATCTTCATTCATCCGGACACCGGCAATCAAAACACTTTCTCTAAACCTTGCAACAATCGGCACATCCTGTTCACCTAATCCAGTCAAATGATATCCACGATCCTTAACTTCACTTACTTTCATTCCTACAAATGCTTCATAGTACACCACATTCACCTTACATCCTGTATCAATCAATGCACTAACTTCTCGTTCTCCACACTTAATTTTAACACACATACACCTATTCACTCTCTGACCCCAATTCACTCCACGATTTGACAATCCTTCTCTCACATTCATCACTTGCACTCTAGAGAATTCCCCAGAAGGAACCCTCTCATTCCTTAGTTTCCCTGAGTCGTATCCTCTCGATTACTTGCATCATTCCCATCCATTCTTTCATTCATGCATCTTTCTCCGGTCCTACACAACCTTGTTGCATGACCTACCATTCCGCATTTACCACAGGTAGCTCTTGGACTGGCACACATCCTGGCATAATGCCCTATCTGCCCACAATTACCACACACTCCAGGTCCACTCATATTTACTCAACCACCTTCCCTGCAATCTCGTACCAAGTGGCCCATTCTTCCACATCCATAACACGCTCTTTCCCTCGCACGACTACAATCTTTTATCATGTGCCCCATTTGTCCACAGCCAAAGCAACTTCCTTGTGACCAGCGACAGTCAACCCTCATATGCCCAACTTTCTTGCACCTCAGACACCTAGGCTCATTTACTCTAGATCTACTGTCATTCCTACCATTTGTGCGACCACTATTCCGACCATTCTGAACCCTACTCCACCCATTCCGACTCTCACTCCTACTTTTACTCCCTCTCGGTTGGCGGCCAACATACACACTCTGTTGTTCATTCTGCCCGCTGTAATAATTTTCTAAAAATCTTGTCATCACATCGATCGGGTTCTCTATCAGCGCATCCCGATAGGACCGGAACTGGGGCAACTTACTTCTACTTGAGTTGCACACAGTGTGAATCGAGGCCTCCTCCCTTCCATAATCCTCAAATTCACGGTCCTCTAACATCTCCAGTACATCCTTCCATAGCAATCTTTCACCAGCCCATTTCATCTTCTCTTTCCTCTTATACGTCACATACTCACTCACTTCATTCGGAACCGTATTTAAAAACTTCTTCATCAGCTCCTTATTCCCATTTATTCCGTCATCTCCAAATCTCATTCGTGCCAAGGACTCTAAGCGATGCGCATAAGAATTCACATCCTCATTCTTCCCCATTCTCGCTTCCTCAAACCCATTTGTTTTCTTATATTTCACACTTGTCTTCATCCGCTTACAGTGCTCTATTATTCTCTCTTTCATAACCTCCCACTTAGGCTCACCCACGCTCATAATCGTCCGGTAAAAATCCTTCATACGCCCATCCAGAAACTCGCACAACTCTTTCACCCAAAACCTATTATTCTCTCCAAATTTTTCCTTACAATAATTTTCATACTCTTTCAAAAACACTTTCACATCTTTTGCTCCTTCCACTCTAAACTTACTTAACTTTGGCACTTCTCTGATCAGTATACTCCGATGAACCTCAGCATCACTTTCACTATCACTCACTTCTCTCCCACTTTCACTCATGCCTTCATTCGAGCTGAAATATAAGGAGTCAATACTAGCCAGTCGGGTCCTTTCCTGTCGGTCTGGGCATCTAGTCTTTGGGGTCTTCTTTTTTCGATGCCTAGTCATTTGCAGGGGTTCCTTTATGCCTGTCAATCCCTTTTTATCAGTCATGTCAATTCCAAGTGGAGTCGAGGCCACACCCCCACCAATTGCACCTGATTCTCCCATTTTCTCATTCAGCATTCGCATCAATCTTTCCTCCATTCGCACCTCACTGTCTTTAATCCTCTCTTCCATTCTCACTTCCATCTCCCTCATTTTCCTTTTCAAACTATCATTCTCTTCTCTCAAATGCGCATTTTCTCTGTCTTTCTGCCGCACTAACTCATTTAGTCTTCTCATCTCCAACTCCATGGTCCCAATCTGTTCCTCCTCCATTAGGGACAAAAGACACAGGCTCTCACTCCTCTCCTTCCTCAAACCACCGGGCAGTCCCTATTCGGGCGCCAAAAATATGTAGCGGCGGGATCGCGAGTCCCCAGCCAAAAGTTCCCGCCGCCCTGACAAGGTCCGCTCGGTGGTTCAAGGAGAGTGTATTGAGGAGAGAGAGTATTTTCTAAATTTATTAAAAACCAATGAATAATGGCGATCAACCACAACCCCAGTAAATAATAAAAATGCAAATTCAACCAATCACCAAAATATTTACAATTTCTAAACACACAAAAAAAAATATATATAGTTGGCCTCACAATAATACCTTGGCCAACAAACACATGTATATTTACACAAAAGGCCTTACAATAAGATCTTGGCCACGCAACGAATATTAAAACCAAGATATCGCGACAGACGGGTGCACCCTTAACTATCTAATGGAGTGAGACGTGTTGGAGAAAGTGGGAGATGGATCACTTTCTGCGGGATTCCGAGGGGTCCAGGACTCAGCAAAGCCGAGGATTTTGGGTTGCTGGGACGCTTGTTGGTACCAACTGCTGGGTCACAGTCGGTTGGATGCTGCTTCCACCACTCCCTGGAGACTGGAAGGTGCTGGCCAAGGTCCACACGTTAGAAAATTGCCCCAAAAGGTAGGCACACTTGCGAGGGTCAGGATTGGCTTCAGCCGTCTCTGAAAGCCAGATGTCGGCGACAATCGGTATCACGGAACTGGAAAAGAGAAGGCACATTCAGTCGCCTATTCACTGCCACACTCAAACATCTTTACTCCTAACTCATTCAACCATATCCACTCTCACACAATCTTCACTCACCTATCCTCCGTCCAGGCGGTTCTTCCTTCTTCAGTCACAACTAATGACTTCCAAACTTATACACTAAAAATATTTGCTGAAAGAATCCGCCTAAAAAGAAAACAGGAGATGAATGGGGGAGCACGATAGAGATCCATCGAGTCCCCCCACACAAAGCAAAGATGGTGATCACACGATCCACACACACACACATTCTGCAAAAGAAGAAAAAGATTAGACATAGGGGAGGGGAGGCGGACAACCAAACTACTACAGTATCCGATGCTGTACTGGAGGCGCGCATTCAAGGAATCACACCATCTTAGAGTATGTATTGGTCTTTTGCAACTAGGTATGAGAAAATTGCTGAAACAATGTTTCCTAATAGGTTTGAAATATTGAAAATGTTTCTTCACATAAATGATAATGACAAAATGAAATCTTGTGATGACCATCGGCATGATTATTTGTTCAAGGTTCGGCAAAATTGTGGGGAAATAGAGCAAAGAGAATATAACTCTGTAGATAAGATTGATTCCTTTCCATGGTCATTCAGCTCTAAAACAATATATAAAAAGTAAACCACAAAAGTGGTGTATCAAAGTCTTTGTCAGAAAAGAGGCCATACAAAAAGATGTACGTTTGGGAGTAAGTTAGATTGACAGAAGGCTTACCTAAGAATTAAAATATAAGGTTTTTACAGATAACTAGCTTATGTCATATGATCTAATCAAGTATCTAAAGACTGTAGGAATTTTGGTAGCAGGAACAATCAGGTGCAATAGATTGAAAGGTTGTTGTTTCAAAAGTCAAAATGAGCTAAAGGAGCAGGGATGAGGTTCATGCTATTATTGAACTGAATGCAATGAAAACATCTGCTCACTCAAATGGTATGATAGTACAACAGTTACATGGGAGGAGTAGATCTAAATGATATGTTAGTAGCACTGTACAGAACAAATATAGGCATAAAACTATACTATTTGAACATTTTCTTCCATCTTCTGGATATCTCCATCATCAATGGGTGCCTTTACTGGCTACTGGCACCACTCTATTCAAAGAAAAGGGGTGCAATATAAAAAGCTGTTAGATTTTGATGCCGATATAGCAGAGGCTTTGCTCAAAGAAGGAAATATGATGGTAAAAAAAATAGATGAAGCTTATTTCAGTAAGGCCAGTTGAAGATGTCCGCTTTGATAAGATTGATCATTGGCTATCTCTGCATTAAAAAGTATACAAAAATTCAGTGTACTAAATGCCAATTACCATTATGCATGAATAAATGTAAATTCTTTTGTAGACTTCCATCATAAGTAAATTTACAAATCACAATAATTTTTTTATCATGTCAAAATTTATATATCTTTGTAAAAGTGAAATAAAAATAGAATGCCAATGTTTTTACTTCATTTCCATTAGTAAATATATGAAATTTAAATTTTTACTTCCATAAAGAAAGGGTTATAAAAGCTTTAATTATGCCTTTTACTTTGGCAACAGGGTTAATGATGAATCAAAGCTTTTAATACTTTCTAAAAAATCTTATATATTTCTTCTGTTTTATCAGGTAGCCAAGCATACATTAATGGAATTTTTCTGTTATCTTCTAAACCAGGCAGCGAGTATAATTGATAAATACCAATGGGACTGATTTAAATGTACCATCAGCCTACCAGTGTTTGCTTTTTTCATCAATAGAAGATTTTTCAGAATATAATGCAATTTTTATAATTTCCAAGTCAAAATATAAAAACTATTCCATAATTTTGTCTAGTTTTTAGGAAAAAACAATGTCTTTTTGACAATTAATTAGTAAAAGTTGATTTTAAAAATGAGCTTTTGGACTAGATCCTACTGGAGCTCATTAAGTTTGCCTTCCTTATATCCAATGAAAATATAAAATCTAACTTCCTCTTCACTTAAAATAATTTATTATAAGTAAAAAAATTTCTTATTTTCAGGTTCTGGGAGCAAGAGGATATAAAGAACCATTAATAATTGAACAAAAGGTAAGGCAAAGCAAAAAAAAAAACCCCCCAACCCACAAAGCCCTTTATTATTCTATCGTAATTGCATCAGGTTTCGGAGGAGATGGAGAGGGTGGGGGTAAAAGTTTTGTATTGAGTGGTTAGAGATTGATGAATGGAATTTAGATGCAACACAGATACACATTTGTTTTCGAGGTGGGTGAGTGGCCAAGACCATATCTCAAACCCACCTAAAATGTGGCCCCATAGCCTATCTGCACTAATACATCAACTACTACTGGTTACATATCCCCCCCTTCCTTATCTGGAAACATGCACACACATATTGCTATCCTCAAATCAAATATACCCCTGAACCTCCATACCTTCTACCTACAGCCCTATCTTGCTCATCTCAACCCTCAACCATGTAAAAAATTATAGAAAAATATCCACAACAGAATCCAATCCATTGTACCCCTCTCACATATCCAACAAGGCTTCAGAGAAAAGCAACCAACAACAACACTACCAATCACCCAAACATCAAGTACATTAGAAGGCTTCAACTAAAACTGCCCTCCATAAGCACAGTCATGGTTGCAATAGACATCAGCAAAGCCTTCGACTTTGTCCCACACCCGCACGCCTTCCTAGAAGCTATTGCGGTGTCTACATCTGGGGCCAAACTGCCACAATATCCTTTCATCCTTTCACAGGGGTGTGAGTACCCAGTAGGAGCTTCAGTCACCCTGGCAAATACCACAACCTCAAAAAACACTAACCACACTATTTTTTTTTACACAGAAATAACTTTCTGGCAGTCATTTATCAGAAGCTCCTTTGAGCTGGAGTTTTTTAAATCAATCCTCGACCCACTTACAAATGCACACATCCAACATGCCCAAAACCCATCACATTTTGCCAATGTATGAGGGGTTCAGTTCAATCCAATTCCTGCAAGAACTGGACCCACTTAACATGTGTCACACTAGCGAACCCCCCAAAAACACACAGTCACTTGAACCTGCTCTTCATACCCCACTTACATACACAACACCCCATTCTAACCCATCCACCACCACAACACAGCCCACACCTATAAACCCTCTTACACAACCCTCTCCTCCATCATCCTCACTCCCTTTACTATCACATTCATCCTCATCACCTTCACCACAACCTTTCCCTGCTCCCTCCCCGGAACCCTCCACCTTCCCTCTAGTTAATGCTGGACTTCATTATTCTGATATACTAATATTGAAAGTCACAATCTAAGAATGAACCTTTGGATTATAGGGTGGTTCAAACATTATGAAGGTGATAGCAAGAAGAAACTTTGGATTATATATCATTTTGGGGAGATACAAAACAAATCCCTACATTCAACTCATTTCACACTATTGTACATCATTATTTAAAGGATAGAGGCAAGGTTTCACAATTGGAGAAATAGACTCCTCACAACCTGTCTGAGGTACACTTGAAATAAAGAATCAACATTTGTTTATCTCTCATTTCTTGACTAAAATGTGAACTATATTTAGTAGGATTTTTACAGATGAAAAATGGATTATGTACAATAATATTAAATATTATATACCATGGATTAGTCTTGAGAAAAAAAACATTACCCCCAGCTGAAACAGGGGTCTCATCCATCAAAGATTCTCTTGTGTGTTTGGTGAGATATGAATGTCATAATCCATTTTGAATTTCTTCACATAGATCAGACCAAAGAGGTTTAACTGTGCTCAGTTAAACCATTTACAAGCAGCACTTGAAAAAAAAGCCAACATTAATCAATAGAAGAAGAGTACTTTCATCTTAACCACAATACCTCATATCAAAAGAGATACCACACAAAAGCTTAGCAATTTTGATTGAGAACTAATGAGTCATCTTCTTAACATAACATAATTTCACAGATGACAAAAGCCACAAGGGCCTATCAAAGGTCATCCGCCTCCATCAAAACCCACCCACAAAAAGCACCATCACCAGGGAAAGACAAAATTAAAGTCCCCCCAAAATATAATATAACGGATGACAAAAGCCACAAGGGCCCATCATAGGTCATCCGAGTCAAACGGCCTCTTTTTTAAGGCACCCATACTCCCAGGAAAACTACATCCAGAGGATTGTGTCCAGAAACAAGGGTATCACCAATCAAGGCTTGTCAAGAACTAAATCATGCAGCTATAGATATATACAAACAATATTAATATATAAAAAACTTAGGAACCATCACAACCTTCCCTCCCCATAAACTCATCCAACCTACTCTTAAATACATTTAGATTTGGACTACCTACTAGCCTCCGCGGCAATTTGTTCCAGAAATCTAACACTCTATTGGGGAAAAAATATTTTCTTAAATCCAACCTACACCCTTGCTTTTTAATTTTCAAGTGGTGACCTCTAGTCCGATTTCCATCATCTAACTCAAAAAACTTGCTAACATCCAATTTATCTATCCCGGAAAAAAATTTAAACAACTCAATCATATCCCCTCTCACACACCTCCTTTCGAACGAGAACATATTTAATACCCTCAGTCTATCTATATATTCAAGGTGCCTCAGGAAAGGAATAATCTTTGTTGCCCTCCGTTGCACTGACTCGAGAAGGTTAATATCGTGTCTAAAATGTGGGGACCATGCCTGTATACAGTACTCTAGATGTGGCCTAACATAAGAGTTATAGAGTTTAAGAATAACCTCCTTACTTTTGTAAGTGACATTTCTCTTAATGAAACCCAGCACTCTATTTGCCCTATTTCTTGCTTCAATACACTGCTTAGAAAACCTTAATGACTTATCTATTACTACTCCTAGATCTTTCTCATCCTCTACTGAGCTCAGCCAATGCCCATCCATTTCATAGTTAAATTCTCTATTATCTTTTCCCATGTTAATAACTTTGCACTTATCAAGGTTGAAAGTCATTTGCCACTTATGTGCCCAGGATAACAATTTATTTAAATCCCCCTGCACTTTAAAATTATCATCAATATCTTTAACTACAGCTGCTAATTTGGTATCATCTGCAAAAATTGACACTTTATTATTAACTGCCTCCCCAAGATCGTTTATATAGATGACAAATAATAATGGACCGAGAACTGATCCCTGAGGAAGCCCACTAATAACATCCCTCCACTCTGACTTTACACCATTTAGCACTACCCTTTGCTTCCTGTCTTTCAGCCACTCAGCTTTCCAATTTGAAACACCCCCACATATCCCAATCATTTTTAATTTATGAACTAGTCTCCTATGTGGTACCTTATCAAATGCTTTACTAAAATCCAAGTAAATTATATCTACATTCTCTCCCTTATCTACTTGATCTGTTACAAACTCCAGAAAGTCTAGTAAATTAGTCAAACATGATCTACCTGATCTAAACCCATGCTGAGCATCGCTGATTAACCCCTCCCTCTCTAGATGTTGCCAAATCCCTTTTTTAACTATTTTTTCAAGAATTTTACAGACTACAGGAGTTAGGCTAACTGGTCTAAAGTTATTTGGATCCTCTTTACTACCCTTCTTGAAAATGGGGACTACATTCGCTCTCTTCTAATCATCGGGTATTTCTCCATAGTCCAGTGACCTAGTATATAACTTCTCCAGAGCTATTGAGATACTTTCTACCCCTTCTTTAAGTATCCTAGAATGAATATTATCAGGTCCAGAGGCCTTGGTAGTATCTAACTCACCTATTAATCCTTTTATCGTCCTCCGATCCACACTAATGGTAGTAAAGACCTCTTTCCCTGACCCATGAGTACTATACATAAGACTATTTAGTTTCTCCTTTGTAAATACTGATGCAAAATGACCATTTAGTACCTCAACTATTTCCTCATCAGTTTCTCTCACAACCCCTTCATATTTGATAGGTCCTATTTTAACTCTGCCAGACTTGTTATTAATTTTATAGTAACTAAAGAACTTTCTAGGATCTTTGTTGCTATCCTGAGCTAATTTAATTTCTGACACCCTTTTGTTCTTCTTTATAATCTTATTTAACCCATTCCTAGCCATTCTATAATCACTTAAATTTTGAATATTATTTTGTACCTGTAATTTTTTATATGCCCTTTTCTTCTCTGAAATTTTTCTAGCTATCTCCTGATTCCACCATAATGGTTTCCTACTTTTGTTCCTAATGGCCTTCATTGGGATACATTGTTCTTGGACTACATTTATTATATGCTTGAAAGTATCCCACATTCCATAAGCATTTTTACCTCTGAATTCTACATCCGAGTCTACAAAATTTAGCAAGCTTCGAAGTTTTACATAATCTCCCTTATGAAAATTTGGAACTTTTACAGCATTCTCGGTTATTTTACCCTTCTCAATTCCCAAGTTAAAACAAACTATCTGATGGTCACTATTTCCCAATGCTTCCCCAACAGTCAATTCTTGAACT
Organism: Ceratothoa steindachneri; assembly: GCA_963969495.1. Lineage (NCBI taxonomy): Eukaryota > Metazoa > Arthropoda > Malacostraca > Isopoda > Cymothoidae > Ceratothoa > Ceratothoa steindachneri. Next base: position 20,048,188 of record OZ018338.1, on the reverse strand, counting down.
AAATGATCACTGTTAGAAAGTACTAAATCTAATATATTGTCCCCCCTTGTTGGCTCATTAACAAATTGATTCAAAAAATTATCCTCAAAGCATTCTATGAACTTGCCATTTGTTCTATCCCTACCTATCATATTTTCCCAGTCCACAGAGTTTAAGTTGAAGTCCCCAATAATAACTGCATCTGTTTCACATCCCTCACTTATTTCCCTTATTATTAGTTTATCCATATCATCAGTCTGCCCAGGTGGCCTGTAAAAAGCTCCCAAATGCACCATTCTATTTTTACTGAACCTAATATCTATCCAAAGTGACTCAACTCCATCCTGCTTTATTGAAGTATTTAAACTTGAAACAATGTTGTTTTTTATATAGATAATTATTCCTCCACCAATCCTACCTGTCCTTTGACTAATGTACATATTATAGCCCTGTAAAATCAAATTCACTTATAGTGTCATTAAATTCTATTTCATTAACCCATGATTCAGTAACACATAATATATCTATATCCTCTTTGCTAATATAACTAAATAGCTCATCCTTCTTGTTTCTAAGACTACAAGCATTTGTATAGAAACAATCTAACCCCCCTATCCCTGAAGCACCTCTTGAAACCTGAATGACCTCACCTCTATCGCCTTGGAACCTATTTCTGTTATCTGCTAAGTCCATTCTACTTTCAGTACTATAATGTCCTCTCATAATTCCCTGACCACTATTAGTATCTAGTTTCCCGCCCGCAAAGACCTAATAACCCGATCATACTGTAGCGGGCCGAAAATATATCTCTAATCCCAATCGATAATCGATCCAACCCGCTTCCTACACTGTCCAGACGTGAGAAATCGAGGGAGAATGAAACGGATTGTATATACAGTCCCTTTACTTACAAAAAAAAGTACAATGATAGTTACAGTTATATTTACAGCAATTTATATTTACAAGGGAAGTGTGCACACTTCAAAATGAGGCTGGATTCCCCAATCCAAATACGATACCAACAGAGAATTTTATAAAAGGCGAATACAACAAATTTACTTATATATCTACACAAAACATAATAACACAACAACAACCGAACGAAAAAAGGGGCACGCGCTATCACTTGTGTGCTGGAGGTGGGTGGTAGTAGGCTAACTTAGAAGGAGGCAGGATTGTCAACGAAGGCGGGTATGGCGGTTCAGGTGGTTAGAGAGGCACGAAAGCCCTCCGTCTCAGGGCTGGGCGGAGCACTCGTCTACAGAACCCCTCTTGCTGTCAGTCCACACTTCCACTCTCTGTAGAAGAGATATATCCTCCTTTTATGACCCATTTATTTATACATGGAAGGGAAACTAATAAGTGGGCATTACCCGAGTAAATTTATCAACTAGCTTACCTCTTTCCAGAATATGACGCTTTGATAAAAGTTTATTTTAAGCAAAGTACAATATTCTTTTAATTATAGTGATATCTCAAAACTAGCTACTATCTTTCCAGAATATGACGCTTGGAAAGAAAGAAAAACATGGTAATCATTTTATACATAAAATAAACAAAAATAAAACAAACCCATTCCCATTCACACACATTCTTACAGAGGGAGGGAGAGGGTACTGAGAAAAGGGGTGGGAGAATGGCCCTTTTACACACACTCACATTCGCTCCACCACACCCCTCCTTCCTTAAGCCATTCGACCAGCCACTGACTAAACCCTTTCAATCACTCTTCACAGTACCACTTGTGCTCAATCGCACCCTTCTGCACCCATTCACACTCTTCTACTGGTCCCTGGCTACGCGTAGCAATTAGTCGGGGTTGTTCGTCAGTCGTCCTGTCAGTCTCATCGTCACTATTTATCATCTCATCAACCATACTCTTAGCCCTCATTACCAGTTCTCCCATCTCACGACAGAATTCTTTCATACTCTTCCATTCAGAACCCTCACTCTTCATACCCCCATTCATCAGCTCCTCACTTACAGCTCTCATCTAACTCAAGGTACATTCTTGCGAAACAGACAGGTCACTCACATCCCCTGTATTCTCAACAGGCATACCAGAAACCCCTTTGACTGGTTCCCACCAGAAACCTGAAAAATCAGCCATTTCATCATTCACTACATCAAACTCATCCCTACTATTACCATTCGTAAAACCCGAAAAATCAGCCACACTAGGTTCATTCTGCCCAAACACACTATCATTCATACTGTTCCCAAAACCAGAAAAATTTGGCACAGGCAGCTCCCTCACTCGTCTACTTATACCAGCTAAATCACTCACCTGTCTACGCAAAAACTCAATCTCCCTTTCAAGATCCCCCATACCAGAAACACTCTGCTCAGACTTACTTTCATTCGTACTTGCATTCTTCCTTTCACTCTTCTTTGTACGCTTTCTACTCCTCGAGACTAAGACTAGCTCTTTCCCAGACAGATCCATACTCTCACATTCAATCTCATCATCATGCACTTTACCTCTCTCTCTACACAGTCCATACACCGGATGGCTCACCAGGTAGTCAGGAGGTTCTCTCCATCTCCTTAACTGACTCTGATGAGCCCGCACTCTCTCAGTCATGCCGTCATTCAAACTCTCCAAAACATACGTCACTCCATTTTCCCAAACCCTCACAACTCTATAAGGTCCATCAAACTTCTCACTCATCTTTGACACATTCAACCTACCCTTCACTTCTTTCACTTTCAATACTTTTGTACCTAATTCAAATGAACAGAACCTTTCATGCGCCTCACGCTATACACTCTGCTCACTTTCACTCAAACGAAACCTATCTTTCACTCGCCTTTCAAAATTCATCACAAACTGACATGGGGACATTCCAGTTGCACTATACACAGTTGAATTATACGCCCACAACACTCTCCCCAGACACACATCCCAGTCATTCACTGTCGTACTCATCATTCTCAACATCTCACACAAGGTTCTTATAGTCCGTTCAGCCAATCCATTTGAAGACGGTACATACGGAGTTGTTCTCACATGCTCCACACCATTCTCTCTCAACATTTGCTCAAACACTTCTCCTACAAATTCAGGCCCATTATCACTCAGACATCTTCTAGGCTTCCATACACACACAGGAAAAAACAACTGCTCAACCACACGCGCAACAGTCACACTCCTTTTATCTCTCACAGGCGCTGCATACACAAACTTACTTTTATGATCAACCATAACAACCATACCAACATTCCCAGCACTAGTACGCGGCAAAGACACACAATCAATCACTACCAATTCAAACGGTTCTTTCGCATCAACTTTCAACATCGGTGGTTTCACTTGCACACCTTGCACCTTTTGCTTCTGACACCTTTCACACGTAGTTGCAACATCATTCACAACAGTTCTCAGAAACGGATGGAACACACGCTCTTTCATACACTCCCACAGCTTAAACTTACCCATATGCCCATAATTATCATGCACAACCTTCACCAGACCAATCATACCAACTAAGGACATCACAGGTACATACATATCATCACCACCCTTCACATGCCTCACAAAATATACAACATCCATACAAACAACAAAATCCTTAGCATACCTTTTAAAATCACTTAAACACTCTGGCCATTCATTCAAATCAACACGCATCATTACACACCTCTTCAACTCACTAACAAAAGGACACATCTCTTGGATCTCTAGAATATCATCATCACTTAAAATCTCATTCTCATAATCCATGACCAACTCAATCATGCCACAAAATTTGACAACATTCTTCGCACACTCATTCAACTTCATCACCTCACATTCACCTTTCATAAGACGATCCTTATCAGCATCCAAAGACAAATCATTCAATCTCATAAAGTCTACACCAAGCAAGAAACAACAAGGCATTTGCTCACCTTTCAGAATCACAAAGTCATGCTTCACATTCACACCATTACCCAAACTCACTTTCAGACTAACCTGTTCCCATGCCACTATTATGCCATTCCCTAATCCACTTATCCGTAACTTCACAGGTTTATGCTCGCAACATCTAAACTCTTCATACTTACTCAGAATATTCTCATTCACTAAAGACACTTGCGCTCCAGTATCAATCAAACCACAGAACAACCTTTCACCAACTTTCACTCTCACTTCCATCATATCAGGTCCACCATGTTGGCAATACACAGAAGGAACAAGCACACCAACATCAGCACTGATATCCACACCATCATCAACTCCCACATCATCACTCACCACACACTCATCTTCATCCAGACAATCATTCTTCTCTCTCATATATGAACACTTTTCAATCACCCAATTGTAATCCACACCGCTCAAACATTGCAGATGTACCACATTAGGATTCAAACCCTTCATCTTCTCATCCTTGTACACAATCGGCCTCTCACCACCAAAGTGCACATAAACAATCACTCCATACAAACGACTCACTACAATCAACACTTCCTGAAATGGCGGGACCCCTTGCATACACATCGCTCTCAATTCTTTCATGAAGTTCCGCACCTTTGCCATACCAATGCTTTCAGGCTTTCTACACACTTCATTCATTACCTCCTTCCTTAAATCATCTACACTATCGGGCACTCTCACATCTACTCCATCACTCTTCAAATCTTGCAAACCATTCCATACACTCTCAAACAAGGAATCACCACCACCCTTACTCTCTTTTCCATTCATAATCCCTTTCGGCAAATACTCAGGATCACTCACTCCACACACATTTTCATCATTCGTACTGTAGCGGGCCGAAAATATATCTCTAATCCCAATCGATAATCGATCCAACCCGCTTCCTACACTGTCCGGACATGAGAAATCGAGGGAGAATGAAACGGATTGTATGTACAGTCCTTTACTAACAAAAAATACAATATTTACAAAAAATATGGATAAATATGCACAAAATATCTACAATAGAGAGGGGCGATTATATTGGAGATCTTACTTTTCACCAAAAAATACAAAAAGAAAATCCTATATATATGAATACTATTTAATCTATCCTAATAAACATAAAAAAATCCTGACTACAACAGTCAATATATAAACAACAAACAAGGCCTCACTTTATACAAAGAGGATGGGGAGATGTCCAGCCACCTGCCACTCGAGCGAGCAAAATGCCTAGGACTTACAAGTGTGGCGCCTCTGCGCTTGATGGAAGATAATGACCTTAAAAAGCTTGCGTGGCTATTATAAGCCCTCCTTCATTAAGCTATACTAGTGGCCTTTATTTATTAACAATAATAATATATAGCTTTCCAGGATATAACGCTTTGTTTGTAATATAAGGATATACGAAACTAAGTCCTATCTTTCCAGAATATGGCACTTTCTTTGTAATATAAGGATATATGAAACTAAGTCCTATCTTTCCAGAATATGGTGCTTTGATAAAAGATTAATTTAAACAAAGTACAATCTTGATAAAAGATTATTTTAAGCAAAGTACAATCTGAGAAAGAGAAAACAATTAATACATGAAATCAAATACATATATATACAAAGAGAAAATATAAAAAACCTCATTCCCACTCACACACACATTCTTACAGAAGGAGGGAGAGGGTACTGAGAAAAGGGGTGGGAGAATGGCCCTTTTACACACACTCACATTCGCTCCACCACACCCCTCCTTCCTTAAGCCATTTGACCAGCCACTCACAAAACCCTTTCAATCACTCTTCATGGTACCACTTGTGCTCAATCGCACCCTTCAGCAACCATTCACACTCTTCTACTGGTCCCTGGCTACGTGTAGCAATTAGTCGTGGTTGTTCGTCAGTCTCATCGTCACTATTGATCATCTCATCAACCATACTCTTAGCCCTCATCACCAGTTCTCCCATCTCACGACAGAATTCTTTCATACTCTTCCATTCAGAACCCTCACTCTTCATACCCCCATTCATCAGCTCCTCACTCACAGCTCTCATCCAACTCATGGTACATTCTTGCGAAACAGACAGGTCACTCACATCCCCTGTATTCTCAACAGGCATACCAGAAACCCCTTCGACTGGTTCCCACCAGAAACCTGAAAAATCAGCCACTTCATCATTCACTACATCAAACTCATCCCTACTATTACCATTCGTAAAACCCGAAAAATCAGCCACACTAAGTTCATTCTGCCCAAACACACTATCATTCATACTGTTCCCAAAACCAGAAAAATTTGGCACAGGCAGCTCACTCACTCGTCTACGCAAAAACTCAATCTCCCTTTCAAGATCCCCCATACCAGAAACACTCTGCTCAGACTTACTTTCATTCGTACTTGCATTCTTCCTTTCATTCTTCTTTGTACGCTTTCTACTCCTCGAGACTAAGACTAGCTCTTTCCCAGACAGATCCATACTCTCACATTCTATCTCATCATCATGCACTTTACCTCTCTCTCTACACAGTCCATACACCGGATGGCTCATCAGGTAGTCAGGAGGTTCTCTCCATCTCCTTAACTGACTCTGATGAGCCTGCACTCTCTCAGTCATGCCGTCATTCAAACTCTCCAAAACATACATCACCCCATTTTCCCAAACCCTCACAACTCTATAAGGTCCATCAAACTTCTCACTCATCTTTGACACATTCAACCTACCCTTCTCTTCTTTCACCTTCAATACTTTTGCACCTAATTCAAATGAATGGAACCTTTTATGTGCCTCACGCCATACACTCTGCTCACTTTCACTCAAACGAAACCTATCTTTCACTCGCCTTTCAAAATTCATCACAAACTGACATGGGGACATTCCTGTTGCACTATGCACAGTTGAATTATACGCCCACAACACTCTCCCCAGACACACATCCCAGTCATTCACTGTCGTACTCATCATTCTCAACATCTCACACAAGGTTCTTATAGTCCGTTCAGCCAATCCATTTGAAGACGGTACATACGGAGTTGTTCTCACATGCTCCACACCATTCTCTCTCAACATTTGCTCAAACACTTCCCCTACAAATTCAGGCCCATTATCACTCAGACATCTTCTAGGCTTCCATACACACATAGGAAAAAACAACTGCTCAACCACACGCGCAACAGTCACACTCCTTTTATCTCTCACAGGCGCTGCATACACAAACTTACTTTTATGATCAACCATAACAACCATACCAACATTCCCAGCACTCGTACGCGGCAAAGACACACAATCAATCACTACCAATTCAAACGGTTCTTTCGCATCAACTTTCAACATCGGTGGTTTCACTTGCACACCTTTCACACGTAGTTGCAACATCATTCACAACAGTTCTCAGAAACGGGTGGAACACACGCTCCTTCATACACTCCCACAGCTTAAACTTACCCATATGCCCATAATTATCATGTACAACCTTCACCAGACCAATCATACCAACTAAGGACATCACAGGTACATACATATCATCACCACCCTTCACATGCCTCACAAAATATACAACATCCATACAAACAACAAAATCCTTAGCATACCTTTTAAAATCACTTAAACACTCTGGCCATTCATTCAAATCAATACGCATCATTACACACCTCTTCAACTCACTAACAAAAGGACACATCTCTTGGATCTCTAGAATATCATCATCACTTAAAATCTCATTCTCATAATCCATGACCAACTCAATCATGCCACAAAATTTGACAACATTCTTCGCACACTCATTCAACTTCATCCCCTCACATTCACCTTTCATAAGACGATCCTTATCAGCATCCAAAGACAAATCATTCAATCTCATAAAGTCTACACCAAGCAAGAAACAACAAGGCATTTGCTCACCTTTCAGAATCACAAAGTCATGCTTCACATTCACACAATTACCCAAACTCACTTTCAGACTAACCTGTTCCCATGCAACTATCATGCCATTCCCTAATCCACTTATCCGTAACTTCACAGGTTTATGCTCACAACATCTAAACTCTTCATACTTACTCAGAATATTCTCATTCACTAAAGAAACTTGCGCTCCAGTATCAATCAAACCACAGAACAACCTTTCACCAACTTTCACTCTCGCTTCCATCATATCAGGTCCACCATGTTCGCAATACACAGAAGGAACAAGCACACCAACATCAGCACTGATATCCACACCATCATCAACTCCCATATCATCACTCACCACACACTTATCTTCATCCAGACAATCATTCTTCTCTCTCATATATGAACACTTTTCAATTACCCAATTGTAGTGCACGCCGCTCAAACATTGCAGATGTACCACATAAGGATTCAAACCCTTCATCTTCTCATCCTTGTACACAATCGGCCTCTCACCACCAAAGTGCACATAAATAATCACTCCATACAAACGACTCACTACAATCAACACTTCCTGAAATGGCGGGACCCCTTGCATACACATCGCTCTCAATTCTTTCATGAAGTTCCGCACCTTTGCCATACCAATGCTTTCAGGCCTCCTACATACTTCATTCATTACTTCCTACCTTAAATCATCCACACTATCGGGCACTCTGATGTCTACTCCATCACTCTTCAAATCTTGCAAACCATTCCATACACTCTCAAACAAGGAATCACCACCACCCTTACTCTCTTTTCCATTCATAATCCCTTTCGGCAAATACTCAGGATCACTCACTCCACACACATTTTCATCATTCGTACCAGGATACCTTGACATCAAATCAGCCACTCCATTCCGTTCACCAGGCACATACTCAATCACATAGTCAAAGTCACTCAAATCTTCCAAAGTCCTTGCAATCCTACTATCAGCCCACTTCATACGCTGCAGATACACAAGAGGTTGATGATCGGTTTTTATCACAAACCTCACACCATACAAAAATGGACGCAACACTTTCAAACAATATCTTATCGCAGCCAGCTCTCGTTCCACAGTCGAATACTTTCGTTCTGCAACATTCATAGCCTTGGATACATACCCAATTATTCGCCTGACATTCTCTCCATTCAAACGCTGCTCTTGCATCAGAAAACCTCCCATACAATACCCACTCGCATCTGTATACAGTTCAAGCATTTTAGCATTTACACTATAATCTGGGTAAGCCAATTCAACATCTTCAGCTGCTGCCTCTTTCAGTCTCTCATACGCCTTATTCATCTTATCATTCCACTTGACAACCGTACTACCTTTCTTGCCCATCCACTCAGTCAGAGGCTTACTCACACCAGAACAATCACATATAAACTTTCGCTGGAACTCAATCAAACCCCAAAACGACTTCAGTTGCTTCACAGTCACCGGTTTAGGAAACATTCGCACCTTCTCAACATAATTCGGTGATTTACGCAACCCATTCTCACTCACCATATGCCCAAGGAATTCCACTTCTTTCGCAAACCATTCACACTTCGCCACTTTCACCTTCACACCAACACTCTCCAACGTTCTCAACACATCATTCACCAATCTCATATGCTCCTCAAAAGTCTCAGTCATAATCAAAATATCATCTATAAACGCAATCACATTCTTACTCGCAAACTTACTCAACACAACATTCATTGCCCGCTGGAAGGCTCCGGGAGCATTAGCCAACCCAAAGCTGAGGTTCCGGAACTGGTAATGCCTCTTTGAGGAAGAGAAGGCAGTTACTGGCCGGCTCTCCTCAGCAATGGGCATCTGGTAATACCCCTGTACCAGATCCAGCTTCGTAAACCACTCCATCCCATGCATACTATACACACACTCAGATACCACACACATCGGAAACCTTTCTTTCACAGTCCTTTCATTCACCTTTCGATAATCCACACACAGACGCAATCTTCCATCCGGCTTACGTACAGGTACAATTGGACTATTCCATGCACTCTCGCTCTCTTCAATCACCCCCAATTGCTCCAATTCCAAACACTGCTCCTCAATCTCATCAGCAACGGACGTGGGAAATGCCTCGGCCGCTGATAGATTGGGGAGTCCTCCTTCAGGACAATCTTGAATTCTGGGAGCTTTGCAACCCCGAAATCCAGATCACCCTTACTGAGGGCTCCCTTTCGTTCGAATATCATTCGATACACATCCTCCCTTTCATACTCAGTTAAACATCCATCCAATTCCACCATGCTCTTCACATCATTATACGTCCATTCACACGTCTCTTCATTCGCAACATTCACCCTGATATCCGTACTATCATCCATACCTACCTCATTGACAGTGGAGAGGTGGCCCAGTACATCTCCGACTTGGATTCCCCTCACCTGCCCTTTCACACTGGGGTCCGCCTGCACACATACAAAAGGGTCATTCATTCTCATCAAGCCATCAAACACACAAGCAACACGCCTTACCTTATAACACGCATCGTTTCCATCCAATATCACAGTGTTCTCACTCACATTCAAACTAACATCCTTACTCCAACTCACTCTAACAGACACCCTTTCACCCTTCACAAGCCTTACATTCTCCATAGCAGTCACCTTAATACCAGTAAACACACTCCTCAAAACGCTACCATCTTTCCCTACATACAACTTATACACCCCATTTTTACCAATCTTTCTCTCAATCTGGTCACTCGCAGGATGCACAACCATACGATTCATTTTCATAAAATCATACCCCAAAATCACACCATACTCACTACTCACCTTATCAATCGCAGAAAATTCACATTCATTCATCATCATACCATGCATTCGAACAGGTGACCTTATCATTCCAATCACAGGCACTCTCCTATTACCAATACCTACTAAACTACCCTTGCACTCAGACAGGAGGGTTTTCTCGCTAACCTTGTCATACACATCTTTATACACCAAGCTCGCCTTGCATCCAGAATCTATTAAAGCCAAACACTCAATTCCATTCAATTCCACCTTAACCCTCAGACACTCATACTTCCTACCAGACAGCACTTTCACACTAGACAGACTTACCAACACGTTACTCACACTCATGCACCCAGAGGATACTTTAGCAGGTACCCTCTTACCATTCAGTTTCCCGCTTCAGACTTTCCATTCACACCTTGCGCTCTCAGTCTAATCCAACACTTTTCACTTGAATGTCCTTCCATCGCACAATAGCTACATACATTCCTCTGGTCACGACACATCCTTGCATAATGACCAGCCTTTCCACAATTACCACATGCATATTTCATACTTTCCCCACCAGTTGCTCCACCATTCAACCTCGGACAATCTTTCTTCAAATGGCCTATTTCTTTACACTTGAAGCACTCCTTCACACTTTCCTGGCAATCCTTTATCATATGCCCTTTCTTACCACACCCAAAACATGCACCAGACGTCCACCTACATTCTGCCAACATATGACCTTTCCTTCCACACCGATGACATTCTACAATCTTTCTCCCACCATTCGGTCTCTAATTTGCTGGGACATACCTCGGTTTCTCTCTCATATATCCGTTCCCGCGCTTGAAATTCATCTGCCCCCTTCCATTCGACCACCCTCCATTTGCCCATCCATTCTGCCGGCCCAGGAAGTTTGACATCACTCCAGCTGGTGCAGCCTTCAGGGCATCCCTGTAGCTGACAAACTGCTGGGGTGGATGAAAGCTCCTGGGCTTCTTACCCCCAACATTCACACTGTACCATCCATCCTCTTCTAGATCGCTTTCATCATCAAATCGTCCATCTTCTAACAGTTCCAACACATCCTCCCACATCAACCATTCACCTGTCAGTCTCACTCTCTCCTTTCTCTTTCCACTCAGCCATTCACTCACCTTTCGCGGGATCGTGTCCAAAAACTTCCTCATGAGTGGTTTACATTCATTTACATCATCATCACCATACCTCGTTCTTGCCATACTCTCAAGCCTATGTGCATACATATTCACACTTTCACTCTTCCCCATTCGAGCCTTCTCAAATTCATTCACCCTCTTATACTTCACACTCTCTTTCATTCATTTCACCTGCCCAATCAATCTCTTCTTCTACATCGTACTTTGGCTCTCCCACACTCGTTATCACTCGCAAGAACTCCAACACTTTCCCATCCAAACAATCTCCCAGAACACTCACCCAGTGACCCTTGTTCTGCGGGTACTTGAGCTTGCAGTACCGCTCAAAATCCCCGAAGAACTCATCCATACTCTTTCCCCCATTCAATCTAAACTTATCAATCCTTGGCACTTCCCTAATCAAAATTCCTTTCCCCACATTCACTTCACTCTCCGAAGATCTACTCTCGGTCTCACTCATTCCAATCATATCGTCACTCTCTCCCTCATCTGAGTATAGCGAATCCACACTCTTCCCTCTCGCCTTCCTATCCTTAACCTTAGAACCATGCTTACTTCCTCTCTTACTTTCCACTCTCTTCCATTCACCCCCTTTCCTACCACTCACAGTATCTTCTTTAGACTCAATCATACTGCCATCCATTCCATTTAGCAGAGTCCCTTCAGTAGGAGCAGGGGTCAGGGTTGTAGGTCCTGGGACTGATCCAGCCCCTGTCATCATGTTATACAGGTCCTGCATCCGTCGGTCCATCTGATCCTGTCGGTCTCCCATTTCCTTCTTCATCCTATCAGTCTTTTCATTCATCCCTTTTATTTTATTCTCCATTCCCTCCATCATTCCCCGCAACATTTCACACTCCTCTTCTTTCTTTCTCAACTCCAGTCTCAATCGCACTACTTCTTCATTCAATGTTTCCGCTACAGCCATTGTTCCCAAGTTTGTAAAAAGATAGGAGGAGGGAAAAATCAATCAAACTACTTGTCACACTAATTCAAAGTCTCACGTCCCTATTCGGGCGCCAAATGTAGCGGGCCGAAAATATATCTCTAATCCCAATCGATAATCGATCCAACCCGCTTCCTACACTGTCCGGATGTGAGAAATCGAGGGAGAATGAAACGGATTGTATATACAGTCCCTTTACTTACAAAAAAAAGTACAATGATAGTTACAGTTATATTTACAGCAATTTATATTTACAAGGGAAGTGTGCACACTTCAAAATGAGGCTGGATTCCCCAATCCAAATACGATACCAACAGAGAATTTTATAAAAGGCGAATACAACAAATTTACTTATATATCTACACAAAACATAAAAACACAACAACAACCGAACGAAAAAAGGGGCACGCGCTATCACTTGTGTGCTGGAGGTGGGTGGTAGTAGGCTAACTTAGAAGGAGGCAGGATTGTCAACGAAGGCGGGTATGGCAGTTCAGGTGGTTAGCGAGGCACGAAAGCCCTCCGTCTCAGGGCTGGGTGGAGCACTCGTCTAGAGAACCCCTCTTGCTGTCAGTCCACACTTCCACTCTCTGTAGAAGAGATATATCCTCCTTTTATGACCCATTTATTTATACATGGAAGGGAAACTAATAAGTGGGCATTACCCGAGTAAATTTATCAACTAGCTTACCTCTTTCCAGAATATGACGCTTTGATAAAAGTTTATTTTAAGCAAAGTACAATATTCTTTTAATTATAGTGATATCTCAAAACTAGCTACTATCTTTCCAGAATATGACGCTTGGAAAGAAAGAAAAACATGGTAATCATTTTATACATAAAATAAACAAAAATAAAACAAACCCATTCCCATTCACACACATTCTTACAGAGGGAGGGAGAGGGTACTGAGAAAAGGGGTGGGAGAATGGCCCTTTTACACACACTCACATTCGCTCCACCACAATACTCCTCCCACAACATATCTACTTCCCTCCTACTCAAATGCAGTCCATACATCACATACATTAGCTCCTGTGTGGAACTTTTTTCACTTACAGTATCTGCGGTATGTGGAACGCACTTCCATTGGAAGTTGTCAACAGTGAATCTGTTGACCAGTTCAAGTCAAGACTAGACAAAGTCTTGAAAAGTGGCCATTTAGGGACGCAAAACAATTGAGCAGCCTTGTGCCCGCTCGATTGCTAGTCCAAAGGTACCCTCTTTGAATGGACCGTAAGGTCTCCTAGGGTACCTTCTTTCCTTGTTGTTACTCCATCAGATTACTCCTTTTAGGACTTTAGCAAATCACCTGAAGAGAATGAAAATACCAACAACCAAATAAAGTCAAACAATTTTTACATTGTATTGAAAAATGGAGACTAGTGGTTGAAACTGATTGAAATATTACTTAAATTAATAAATAAATACTAATTTAAATATAACTTAGAAGTTGTTTAATTCCTACAGTACTGGCGGAATTATTATGGATTTTCCAAAAATTGAAATTTTTCTTAAAAAATGCTAATAAAACTAATTTTATTCATTGCAAATAGATTTATTTTGACACATCTTGGTCACCCTTAGCATCCATGAGTGCTTTAACAAATCTTGGCATGGATGGCATTGATCAATGTTTTGCACATTTTCTGGATTCGCTTAGATCTGAGCCAAACTCCAATGACAGCATATGAGTTGCTGTTTGGTCATAATGGGCTCTGTGTGTATTTCATCTTTCAAAACACCATAAACCTTCAATTGGATTCATGTTCAGGGAATTTCCGGGTCATGGAAGCAGCTGAACTCCATTTTGTGCACACTATGTCTTCACTGGTTTTGCTGCATGACATGGGGCAGAGTCTTGTTGGAATAGCCAAGGTCCATCATCGTACCATTCCCTTATTTGAGGCAGTAAATGACCTTTAAGAACTATATACTTTTCTTGGTTCATAGTTTTCTCAACAATGAGCAAACGACTTATTCCATGCACTAAATGGCTCCCCACACCATGATTTTTGTTTGAAATTTTACTGTTTTCCTCAGATATGCAGCCATAAATTCTTCTCCAGGCTGCCTTCTTACACTGCATGTGGCCATCTAGCACTGCAATGGTTGATTCGTCAAAGAAAATACTTATACTTGAATACTTGAAGAAAGTGCATGAACCCCGCCTGGCCATTTCATTGTCGAGACTGCCATCCTCTTCTCACTAAATCAGTCACAGAGTTGCTGTGAGCCCGGGGAAGACCAGGTACTGGTGGCTCGTTGGGTAGAGAGAAGAGAAACTTGGTTAGCTGCATCTTGAATGCATTAAGACTTCCAATCAATGTCAGCTCTGGTGGCAGGGAGTTCCACAAACTGAACCTACTACAGGGAAAGAGGAGTCATACTTTGTTAGAAGTCCTGGGTTGGAGCCTCTTAGTGGGGAAATAACTGCTTGTATGCCCAGTCTTGATTGGGGACGGAATTTTATTTGGGGATCATTGGGACATACATCATGTATCTTGTAAATATTAATTATAATAAAACGTTCCCTCCTTCTTTGTAAGGACATTAAGCACAATTTTTTGAGTCTCTCCCAGTATGTAAAATTTTGATACCCGCAATAGTAGAAAATACAACATAAGTAGTTGAACAGCCAAAGAAATATTGGAAAAGCCATTGAAGTAATGAATCATCAAATAAACTTTATGGTTTGAAGAGATTGGAGCCATTACAAAAATGCGGTACTGTTAAAGTTAGGAGGTATTAATGCTTATTTATGAATTACAGGTAACTGATTAGTTAGATGTCATTCTTACCTTTCCCCATTGTTCTGAAGTCCACTCAAGGTGATTCTTTACCCAGGAATAGCATGCCTTCATCATTGCTTCCGTGAGTCAAGGCTTCTTTCTCAGGTGATATGATTTCAAGCCAGTTTCCAAAAGCCTGTCATACACTGTTCTTTGGGCAAGGCTAACATCCTCTGCTGCCAGCTCAATGGAAATCTTCCTGCAAGATGTTCTTCTGTTCTTAAGAGCCTATTGTGTTAATTTTATATGTTTTTTAACACATTTTCCAACCCTTTTGAGTTTAAATTTTGACCATTATCATTTTTTTTTCTTAATAACACTGATTTTTTGAGTCAAACACCTAGTTTTTTTCTATTTCTTTCTGTTTTAATTTAGTTTCTTTCAGTAAAACATTTTTTTGTCCAATATTTTGAGGACTCAAATCACTGTTTACCCATTTTGGTTTAATTCATTTATAGCTTTAAAAATACCTGAATAAAATATCCAAAACACACAAAACACTATTTTTAACAATTACAAGTTATTATAAACACATTAATGAAAAAAATGACAGTCAATAAATAACAAAAAACCCTTTTTGCTCCTAAAGCCAAGATACCAACTGACTCACAGCTGGGTGTTACTTCATTGAAATGGTCAAATGCCGTGTTGTTCCTTCAGTGTTACCAATTATACTTCAAAGTAACCTAAAGCTCTTAAAAAAAGAAGTTAAATAGTTGCTCAGCGTTGGTGCATAAAATAAATCTATTTGTGATCAAGGAAATTTGTTTCACTGGCTTTTTTGTAGAAAGAAAGTCAAACTTTGGAAAAATCCATTATAATTCCACCAGTACTGTATTTATAAAATAATGATATACCTGAAAAAAAAGGCAGAATTATGAGATGACCTAATATAAAAGTTGCTTAAAATATTGTATCTATATTTAATTTAAAAAAAGGAAAAATCATGAAACTTAATTTTGGTTTTATATTAACCCCTGAATCTTGAGTATTGTACTACTATTTCCAAACCCTTTTTAATGATTGAAATGATGATTCAAGATCAGCTCAAAATATTTGGTATTGAAATTAAAATTTCAATTTATATATATTATAAGTGATATGATATTAAAAGTAATTTTGTTATAAAGTGTATGATCATGAACTAAGGCAGTATTTAAATATAGTGCTTTTAGCATTTATGGCTCATTTAAAGCAATACAAAATTGTATTTTGAGTTTGCAATTAAAAAAAAGGTTAATTTAAAAATTCTGTTAATGAAACTATCAACACCACAACTCTTATCTAATGGTAGTGCCTTATACCTTACTATTTCCTATGGGCAGACATACATACTCATTCACCACACCAAACTTATGAAATCTGCACATCCACCTCTATTGCTAGCTTTAACTGATTTAAAAACTATTACAAATTGCCTCTCATCATTGAGTTTGCTTCTCAGCTTCTTATTTTCTATTTGGCCCTTTGTCTTTAGTCCCAGAAATTAAGCTTTCTGCAAGGGCCTTGTCCTTAAAGGGGTCTCTTTATAAATTTACTCTAATTAGAAAAATATTTTTATCATTCTTGGATAGGAATGAATTGTATAATTTATTTAGAAGCAGGAATCTATCTATTGTATTTTTAAAAATATTTTGCAGTTGAAAGATGAAGTTGCGAGAAGGAAAATACAAGTCGAGGATTTTTCCAAAAGGGTGAAGCAAATCCAAGAGAACTATGTTTCCCTCCATCCAGATGTTTTTACTTTTTCGGTATGTGGAAAATATTAACATTTTTATGCTTCTAGTGCCTTAAAAGACACAAAACTGTAAAACATGAGGTGCGTAAGTAGGTAAGAGTATTGCCAGATCCCCTTCCTGCACCCATTTCAATTAAAAAATAATGTAAATATATGTCATATAGGCCTTTCACCCATAAAGGCCCCAAAAAGGGTTTAAATACCATCATGGAATATGCTATAAAACTGTACTAAGGCAATTATATGCCTATATCGCATCAAATACAATTTCATCTCTTCCCAAAACTTTATAAAATTTACCATTCATAAATTTAACCAACTCTATCATAAAGACATTCAAACTAGCTCTATTGATGATCTTTACAGGCCAATTATTTCATGACCCTGCAACTCTGACTAATGAAATATTTGCATACATCCATGAAACTCCCCTCATCCAGTCTTTCTTGGGCTGGTCACAATTGACTTTCACTTCCTTGACAATGAGGGGTTTAGTAAGGTTGCCTGTGACAAGAGTACTTTTCTTATATGCACTTTTCTCCTCCCTATTGTTTGCTTTTTTCCACTTTTGCACCCCTCTGAACACCCTTTGAAACCTCTGCAAGTACTCTTGATCCATTGCATAACACCCTTTGAGCTCTTCCATAATATCCTTTGAGCACTCCTGAAAGCAACATAGCACAGCTCTTGCATATTCTGTCTGGCCCATAACACCCTTGGAGCCCTCACTACACACGAGTGGTAGAGCTCTGGCATGTTTTATCAGGGCTGTAACATCCATTGAGCCTTCACTTAATCCCCATTGCATCCTCCTGACAACCCCCTTTGAGACCTCCAGACACCCCCCTTTTTGCACTCCTGACATTTATAGAGCACAGCTTTGGCTTGTTTGGTCCAGATTTTAGCACCTCTGGACTCCTCTCATAACACTCATTGATCCATGATGTAGCAAAGCTCTGATAAGCTTTATCTAAATAACTGTACCCCCAATTGAGTACTTGTATCCTTGTAATGCCCATTGAGCACTCTTCTAAACCTTTAACACCCAGAGCCCTCCTGTACCACCCATTGATAGCTCTTGTTACTAGATAATACCAATTGAGCTCATACGTAACAGCCATTGAACTCTGCTCCCTTAATCCTCTTATGCTAATTGACCCCTCCTGTATCATCCATTGACCCTTCTCATACTATCATTTGCACCTTCCCATAATACCCATTGTGCTCTCCCTAGTAAGCCACGGCAATATTTAGTGTAAAATATGCAGCTGTCGGCTCACATTGTAATGTAGGCCTGTCCTGAACGCCCATTATTGCTTCCTGAAAACCTTTTTAGCCATCCCTTGACCAGTGTATTCCTTTTCTGGCGAATGTACGGTTGTTGTTGGCCCATGTGCAGTGTGCCATCCTTGAAGACCTATTGAGCCCTTCCTGAATGCTCCTTGAATCACCTGTCATAATCCTCTACCAGTAAACAAAAACAACCTATGAAACATGATTTTCCTCCTGACTCTCCTGTTTTCCAATTAAAAGAAAAGCATCCAAAATGAATGAAAAAAATTGATCAACTTTTTCCCAATTTCTAATTTATTTGTACCAGTGAACATTTTTATAACGAATGATGTCCTTTCTAAAATGCCTTTCAAAAGAATACAACTTCAGTGCTCTTGGCCTAAATATTAAAACACCGAATTTATACTCCATTTGAAATAAACTGTCAACTCTCTCACATCACCCACCCTAAACCAGCTTCCAGAAATATATCCAACCCACTTCACTCACCACTCTATCCAGTCACTTTCACACAGTACCCTGTTGCATTTATGGCCCCTTGACATCTACCCCTTCTGATTCCTCCCTCCATAATGAGGACAGAGTCCACCTGGCTGGACTGCAGTTTAGACATCACCCAGCCCTCCCGAGTTACCAAAAGAACGCAACCCCACACAAACAAACATAATGGAAGACTGCACTGCGCACAATCACGCAAACCAACAAGCAAATATACACTCCTTCAAGGTTGTGTGGGAAAACCTGATACAGGCTATAACCTTCCTCTGCCCTGGGGTTGTTCAGCCAGATAACTTGAACATCAGCAACAACAAGATAAAGGCCTCCAAATGAGTCCAGATTGGTCTTAAAATCCTGACCAATTTTTTTTTGTGTGTGTGTGTGTGTTTCATATGGTCTGATAATGATATGTTGAGTTCAAGCAAAACTGATTGTGCTTCATTTTTAAATTTCATCTTTCTCTGTTTCATAAGAAAAGAGTCTCCAAAAGGATAATCAATAGCCTATACCTGGTATTTCAAAAGTCATGTTACACTTGTTATGATGCTCTCAACAAAGGGTACAATAATAGTTTTAATGCAGTTTCTAAAGTTTTTATTGTTTTTGACATAAAAATGTGTTTAAATTGTAATATTAATCAATGTGGCTGCCCTTGGCAGCGAGCACATGCTCCAGGTAAGACCGGAAGACCATGCACATGTTGCGGATGAAGTCCTTCCTCATGCTGGCCCAATCGCAGTTGACGGTAAATTTCAGCTTGTTGATGTTGCTGTGATGGATCTTCCAAGCCTTGCCATCGACACACGCTCACACACTGTAATCAATCGGATTTGAGGTCTAGCAACTGCTGGGGCCCAAATGTCATTCAACCAAAAGTTCATGTTTGACCTCAACCACTCTTGCATAGCCTTGTCCCTGTGAGCCGGGACATTGTCCTGTTAAAACACGTACTCCACCTTCTTCATGATCTTTCTCACCCAGGGCAAGACTTTCATGTCCAAGATGTCCGTGTAATCAGGCTTGGTGAGCTTGTAACCAGCCACGAACCACACTGGTGGCATCTTTTCACCATTTGAAGCCACAATGCCGAGCATCATCACATGGGCAGTGTGATTGGTCATGGACACATAGTGGACCTCACCAACTCGCTAAATTTCCACACACATCAAGCTCCTGCTGCCCTCCTCTATGATGGCTCTGGACACTTGTGGCCACCAAGATGTTCTTCATCAGTCATTTTAAACTTCTGAGCACTTTTGAAGGCCTTTCTTACAACTAAGTGGTGTACAACTTGAGGTCAATCTAGGAGGTCTTTCCCATTCTTGAGCCTCTCCGTGACTCTTTGACAAGCTGACATTGAGCCCCTTGCCAATGTTGGACATATTGTGGCCTGCACAGAGGAGAGTAGAGATCTCAATTCTTTTCACTTCTATCTCGACACATCTGCACACAATGGGGAAAAAGTTGTTTTAATGACATATGCTTGAAAAGTAGAACTTTAAGTTTGTTTGACAGAATTTTTTTTAATGCACACATAAACATCTCAAAAGATTTTTTTAAAAACTGTAACCAAACTTTTGCAAAAAATTGTAACATGCAGCTCCTCTGAGTTTCATTTCACGGTAAGAAACTAAAGATATTTCTAAACTATTTATATTTTATTACCTTTTTTGTTTCTTTTGAGAAAGAAACAGATTTGTTTATATACAAGCATTCTTGAAGTTCTCATAGACCTAGTGGATAAGAGATTGGACTTCACACCGGGTCATAACTCACAAAAAAAACTTCCAATCTAAATAATTAGCTAACTACCTATTGGCTGTGTGCCTAGTCTGAGATAAGAGTTCAAGGGCACTGCTATTGAATCCACTGACACTGAGAAGAACTTGGGTGTAACAATCACTAGTGACCTCAAGTTCTCGAAACAGTGCATTGAGGCGGAGAAAAAGGCCCAAAGGATGCTAGGCTATATTAAGCGCCAGTTTGGTTATCGGAACCAGGAGATTGTACTGTGCCTGTACAACTCACTTGTCCGACTGCACCTGGAGTATGCCGTACAATTTTGGAGTCCTTCATTGCAAAAGGACATCGCGAGATTGGAACGCGTACAAGCCAGGGCAACCGAGCTGATTCCCTCTATCCGACATAAAAGTTATGAGGATAGACTAAGGGAATTAGATCTGTTCTCGCTGGAAACCCATAGACTGTGTGGTCAGCTCATCGAAGTTTTCAAAATACTTCGAGGGTTCGACAATGTTGACTACCGGGATATTTTCACACTGAGTGAGAACAGAACGCGCAATCACGGCTTCAAACTTGAACTGAAGCGTTACAACCGCAATCTGTGTGGAAATTTTTTCACTTACAGTATCTGCGGTATGTGGAACGCACTTCCAGTGGAAGTTGTCAACAGTGAATCTGTTGACCAGTTCAAGTCAAGACTAGACAAAGTCTTGAAAAGTGGCCGTTTAGGGACGCAAAACAATTGAGCAGCCTTGTGCCCGCTCGATTGCTAGTCCAAAGGTACCCTCTTTGAATGGACCGTAAGGTCTCTTAGGGTACCTTCTTTCCTTGTTGTTGTTGTTGTTACTCCTTGTTGTTGTCACACATATTGTTGCATTCAAATAGCCAATCATGAAGCCACTGTTTTCACACACATCATCCCCCTCTACCCCTATCCGCAGCAGTTTTTCTTGGGCTGGCTGGAGATAGGTTCCCATCTCAACAGACAGTGAGGGGAGTTAGGAGGCTTGCCCGTGACCATGAGGGCTTTCTTTATGCCCTTCTCTACCCTACTTTTTTTTCTCCCTCGCCAGGGTTCTCCTGAAGCACCTTTGCATGCCCTTTTTTTGGTTGTTGGTGTTATTGTATCAATTTTGTTTGTTTATTTTTACTTTTTAATTACCTAAAAGGTATCCTACAAAAAAAATATTGCCCTTTTCTCCCTAATGTATCTCTGCTTTTCTTCTTTCCTCTCAGAAGGGGTGGTCCCATGTACACTTTTACACCTGTTGCCCATGAGGGAATGGTATTCCCTCCCAGCTCCAATGTCCCTGGCAGTCTCAAACTAGATTGAGATTACCTAAGCCTTTTTGTTTACATTTCTATTTGATCTCTTTTTTTTCTGCCAGTTTCTTCACAAGCCTCCTCACCTGGCTGTCTAATGTTGTTTGGATAGATTCACCCCTCTCTAATGGCTCCTGTTGGGGGGGGGACACTTTTTAACATGTATTCTTCCACCCATTTCTCTTTCTAACCTCCCCCCCCCTATTTTCTTTATCTATCCTTTTGTCATATTTAGCAAGAGCAGCCTTGGTGTAACATATCTGGAAGATTATTATGTGCCCTTCCAACCCCATTGGGCGTGTTTTGCCCTCCTAGCCCCATTTACCTGCAGCATACAGGAGGTGCAGTGTATTAAGGTGGTTTTAATGCAGCCACTTGTGATGCAGAGGATTCTGTTTTGAACTGTTTGTATCTTGTGTAGGTATGTAGTAGATATGGTTAGTTTCCAGGCTGTGGATGTGTAGTTCAGTTTTATGTAGATGAACTATGTGTATAGAATAGAATGTTCAGAGTTTGCCTGTGTAGTCTGAAGTTTGTGTTTGATCAAAGTGTTGTTTGTGGCCTTTGATATAATTTTTTGTGTACTGAGCGAGGGTCATGTATGGGTTTAGGGTGATACCCAGTAGATGTAGGGTTATGTTTGAGTGGAAGAAGTTGGCTATGGAACAAGATGTGTGTTTGGTAGTTTCATTGTTCGCGATTGCAAATTGGAGAAATTGGTAAATGTTAGATTATCCTTCCTGGACAGTGGAAGGCGCCTGTCTTCTGCACAGTGTGGCTTCTGCAAGTTTCACTCCATGCTGGATGCTCTTCTCTTACTGGAGAATTCTTATTTTTAATGTAGCCTAGTAATAGGTTTATTATTACAGCGACAAACGCTTGTCCTGAGGTATGCCTCTCATTCCTCTTTGATGTAGTTGTTGCCAAGAGGTTGGTGCTCCACTTCGCCTCACTTTCAAAGTCCTCATCAGACTACCCGCTATAACCCACCCTTCTCTATAGAAGAGCTGCGCCCTAACTTTTCATCCTGTTGGTACACTGCCCCTGACCTTGGCATAATTCTCTACAGCTCTACATATTTACGATCCACTTCCTTCTGGATCTGGCTGGGAGTTAGTTTTCCTTCAGCCTGGTGTAAGTCATTCATTATGCCTGTACTCAAGCAGGACTTATCCCCTCAGACTTCTCATCCTACTGTCCCATAACAATGACCTGCTGCTTTTGCAAAATCATAAAGGGGGGATAGTGGCTTCACATCTCTCCTTTCACACCAAGTCCCATTCTCTGTTCCCTGACTGCCAGGCTGGTTTCTACCCTATTCGCAGTGTGATGGTTCCTCTTCTCCAAAATAGCCACTGCATCCACTAGGCATTCTATCATAGTTGTGCCATGGCTATCTTCTTTAACACTTGAAAAGCTTTCGACATTACTTGCTGCTCCTATATTATCAATAGTTTGTTCTCCTTTGGACTTAACTCACTTTCATTTCCAAAATTTTGTAAGAACGTTCTTCTCAGGTCCGTGTAGGCTCCTCTTACTCCAGCCTCCTATCACAGGAGGAGGGTCTTTTCCAGTGCCTGGTTCTGAGCATCATCTCCTTTGTGTGAACAGTCGCCTCCTTTCATCCCCTTCTGATTAGCAGCACACCACACTGAAGACTGAGTGATTACTACTGTGGTAAGTCTCTTCCCAAGGTAGCAGGGCAAGTCCAACTAGCCATCACTGCTTCTCCTATTCACCTTCATTAGTTTTCCTGCGTTCTTTTGCCAATGACGAAACTGAGAGGCCAAAATTCTGATCTTATATATATCTGGGGATCCAATACACACCAAGTAATCCATGAGGTTTCTAGACCTGATCTTCGATGAGATCCTCTCATGGAAGCCTCATGTCCCTCCCACCTTATTGCTACTACCCGGTCCACTCTTAACTTAAGTCATTTGTTCAACTGTACATGGGGTGTTGATCGCTGCACCTTACTTTGACTTTACAATGGCCTGATTCACTCCAAACTCAACTTAGGCTGTGCGGTATACAGCTCTACATAGCCCTCTTTCCTCTCCAGCCTTGATCTAATTCTAAACCCGGGTCTTTGACTGGTTCCAGGGGCTTTTCGCTCATCTCCAGTAGAATGCAAAGTCTTTTCTATTGGATAGGTGCACCTTACTGTTTGCATGCATTCCCCCGCTTTTGCCGGGTGTACACATTATTAACTTTCCATCTGTTGTCCATTTCCTCCCACCACTAAAAAGTACTGCCACCTCCAAAGGACATCTGTTACACAGGTGTTCTTCCGTGGAGGAACCAGCTCGTGCAAGGAGGCAAGTTCTTAACCCAATTAGTGTTCTCTGACCAGTGTTACTTAGTCAGGCTTCCACCCACTCTCAATGTACGACCATCTTCACCGGTAGTTTCCCCCCCCCCCCCTCCGCATCTTTTCTGCCACCATTTGGTGGAGGCTATGACTCAGTTTTCTTTCCCCCACCCCCACCCCCATTGCTCATACACAGCATAGCTGTACGCCATCCAGGAAACCCTCAGTACTATCACAGAACTCAGAACGCTGGTTTAATTGTAACCATTGGCCCCTTGCTCTCCTAAATAAGATTCTTCCTTACTACCACTAGCCTTCTCCTCTAGTACCAGGATGAGCGGGGTCGCTATCGCATGTCCTGCATTCTCGAGATGAGTTTGTGTACAAGGAACTATGGGCTTTCTGCAGGAGGGTGGCCTCCCATTTTATTTGACTCACCTGTCCCCCCCCCCCTCCCACCGACACAGGAGTGTGCTTCCTACTTGTTTCTTTTGGGGGGGGTTCATGTGTTTTTACTTAATCTTCATTTTAATGTAGCCTTAGTAATTAGGCTTGGCATTAATCACATAATTCGCCATATGAGTGTTATAAAAAATAACATTTCATGTGAAACAACCTAATAGGATAATATTCCAGGAAGATATCCTCGATCCTTCCTTCTTGAAGATCTCTGAATCTGTCGAGAGAGGCGAGTGTGATCTGGACTCATTGGAAGGTGGCATTCAGCAACACCTGGGCAACTTGTTTTCCTTACCCATCTTCAACAAGTCATTCTGTGATAAATTAATTGAGGAAATTAAGCATTTTGAAAGTTCGCCTCTTCCCAAGACCAGACCAAATACTATGAATAATTATGGGGTAAGTCAACCTGAAGGGTAAATTTGTACCTGTTTACCTTAGGAGTTTGGGAGATATTGCATGTCTCATTTAATCTGTGGTTGTTAATAACCAGTAAGTAATACCATCCTTCTCTTGGCCAAGACAGACCCTTTGACCCACCGGATAATGAAACTAACATAAAGATCAACATGACACAGCTGTGAAAATTTGTACCTGTTTACCTTGGAAGTTTAGGAAAGACCGCACATCTCCCTTAATGTTTTTGTCAATCATCAGTTACGCCATCCCTCCCTTGGCCAAGACAGGCCCTTCTCCACCGGATAGTGGAACTAACATAAAGATCAGCATGACACCCGCATGTGAGCTCTAGAGCAGTAGGAACCAGTCTGTTGTGGAGGGAGGGGCCAGATAGTATTTTTCTTTTTACATCCAGCGATTAAGTAAGAAAGAACCTTAGTCACCAGGGGGAAGGGTATATGGGTATAAATACCCATTAACAGGATTTCTTGGACCACAGGATAAGTGTGTGTTGTGCTGTAAAAACGGGGTGGGAAAGACAGCGGTGTTGCAATTGATTATGTGGTGACGTGTGTAAGATCTACCTATTCCGCGCGGGTGACCTCAACATGCCCACCAATCGGTAGCCAGCTCTACACGCACTGACGTTTGTATCAACTCTAGCTAGGATTCAACACGACACCTCGACGCTAGAAAACCAACGCTCTATCCGACTAGCGAAAGTTCCGGTTGTTAATGATTGCTGTATTCTTTTCTTTTTTCTCTCAGGTTAATGTAGACGAACTTGGTTTTGAGCCATTAATTTCAAAGTTACGAACGACATACTTGAATCCATTAGCGAATGTATTGTTTCCTGAGTGGGTGGGAACAGCCCTCGACTCTCACAAGGCTTTCGTTGTTTCCTACAGACTGGGCGAAGACGTCAATTTGTCCTATCACTATGACAATGCTGAAGTAAGGCTCTTTACTACTGATTTTTGCAAGTGTGTCTTGTTTACTCCCTGTGAGGACACAAGCTATGTTAATCGCGCTAGCTATCCTTTATCAATCTTGGATGATGTCCCCTGATGTGAAAATGAAATTCACATAAAGATCAAAATGACATTTGCCAGCAAGCCCGAAGCCACCAGTGGTCATTGTTGGAAGGAAGGGACAGAAGGAGGGGTGTGTGTTATGCAATTCCCTACCTTCAAAAGGAGACCTTTCTACATCCAAGGGAGGGACCAAAAGGCTTGGGGTCAGGGGATTGGGGATACGGAACCCATTTGACACGTTCTGGGGTGTCCCAGCAAGGAGGGGCCCTGTCTAGAATTCCAATTGGTACCAAAGGGGGCGGCATGCGTTCCTTGCTGCAGTGCCCCCAATGCTCAAACGAGATTGAGGATACCTAGGTTTTAGTCCTCCTAGCTTTAGTCATTTCTATTTCCCTTTTTCCTCCCTTTTGATCGGCTTCTCACCTTTTTTACTGGCAGGCACCTAGTTTCGCAGGCTAGCCACCAACCAGCTTTCGTCCATCCACCCCTTGTAGGGAGTGGGGCTGTTTCCACCCTCTCCAGTTGGCGTGGTAGGCTTCTATTCCACTTTTCTACTGAAACCCCCCCATCCCCTCACTTTACATATCTGCAAAGGGATGCCATGTTTAGCAAAGCTGGTCTTACTGCAGCTGATATCTGAAGGATTGTGTGCCCTCTCTAACTTACACCTGCAGTTTTTCCCTCCCACCCCAACACCTGCAGCTTTCCCTCCCAGTTTCAATGCCCACAGTTTGCCCTCCCAAACTCCATACCCTCAGGTGGATCTGGTGCTCTCTTCCACACATTTTCACTTCCTCTATCTATACCATTTTCTTTACATCTCACCTGAGAAACTTTCTGCCTGATATGACCTCGTTGCTATTTCCTTTTAAATTTAAGTGGGGAAAACCCCCATTCAGGGAAGATGTGTTTTATGTGTGCGATGGAAGGGATTTTTTTGTGATTGTATGGATGGAGGTATCTACCTTCATGCGTCAAACTTGGCCTGTCCCCCATAGGCGCTAGCTCCTTATGTTTTTTTTGGGTGGGGGGCCTTATCTCTTCCCTGGAATCGAACCCGGCACCTAGGCATTATAAATCCAATGCCTAACGAGAGCTCTACACAATTCCATTCGCTTTATTGCACTGCTGTCTGGGAGCAGATGACATTTCTGGTTCCCCCAACCGCTTTGATCCTACGGCCTGTACTGCAGGCTCCACCAACGTTACCACAATTAAGTAGAGCTGCCCCTTTGAGGTAGCAGGTTAGGGGGAGGGAGGTTGTTGCATGTTGTGGGAGTTTTATAGCAACCCCTGTACTAGAGCAGTCTGTGCAACAGATAGGAAGTGGGAGTTCAATGGCAACTTAACCGCAAACAGAAGACATCCAAGTGGAGTGGTATAAACTCAATGATTGCATCCAGGTGGGGGGTATAAACTCAATGATTACATCCAGGTGGAGTGGTATAAACTCAGTGATTGCATCCAGGTGGGGTGGTATAAACTCAGTGATTGCATCCAGGTGGGGTGGTATAAACTCAATGATTGCATCCAGGTGGGGTGGTATAAACTCAATGATTGCATCCAGGTGGGTTGTTATAAACTCAGTGATTGCATCCAGGTGGGGTGGTATAAACTCAGTGATTGCATCCAGGTGGGTTGGTATAAACTCAGTGATTGCATCCAGGTGGGGTGGTATAAACTCAGTGATTGCATCCAGGTGGGTTGGTATAAACTCAGTGATTGCATCCAGGTGGGTTGGTATAAACTCAGTGATTGCATCCAGGTGGGGTGGTATAAACTCAATGATTACATCCAGGTGGACTGGTATAAACTCAGTGATTGCATCCAGGTGGGGTGGTATAAACTCAATGATTGCATCCAGGTGGGGGGTATAAACTCGATGATTGCATCCAGGTTGGCTGGTATAAACACAATGATTGCATCCAGGTGGGGTGGTATAAACACAATGATTGCATCCAGGTGGGGTGGTATAAACTCAATGATTGCACCCAGGTGGGGGGTATAAACTCAATGATTGCATCCAGGTTGGCTGGTATAAACACAATGATTGCATTCAGGTGGGGTGGTATAAATTCAGTGATTGTATCCAGGTGGGGTGGTATAAACTCATTGATTGCATCCAGGTGGGTTGGTATAAACTCAATGATTGCATCCAGGTGGGTTGGTATAAACTCAATGATTGCATCTAAATGGGGTGGTATAAACTCATTGATTGCATCTAGATGGGGTGGTATAAACGCAATTATTTCATCCAGGTGGGGTGGTATAAACTCAATGATTGCATCCAGGTGGAGTGGTATAAACTCAATGATTGCATCCAGGTGGGGTGGTATAAACTCATTGATTGCATCTAGGTGGGGTGGTATAAACGCAATTATTTCATCCAGGTGGGGTGGTATAAACTCAATGATTGCATCCAGGTGGAGTGGTATAAACTCAATGATTGCATCCAGGTGGGGTGGTATAAACTCAATGATTGCATCCAGCTGGGGTGGTATAAACTCAATGATTGAATCCAGAAGGGGTGGTATAGACTCAATAATTGCATCCAGGCAGGAGTGTTCATGACAAATCCACTTGGAAATAACTGACCACTCAATTTTGTCCTACATGTTGGCTTGTCTTAAAAAACTCAAATGAATGGAAGCAAGTGATAAGAAACACGATCCCTAGCTGTATCTTGTGAAATGACAAGGATATGAATCTAATTTTAAAGGTGCTGCAGTGACTTCTTTTGTGGTTATCATTTTGAAATACACACCCTTCCCTTTTTCAGAGCCACTAAAGACCAGTTGTGGCCCATTCCTGTTTGTTATTGCAATCCTTGTCATTGGTGATTTTTTTTATTCGGTTCTCTTGTATTTTAACTCTTCTCTAATGCCCATTTGATCCTGTCCTATACCCATTTGGTCAGTGTGTTATATACCCATTTGATCTATGTCTTCTACACCGATTTGATCAATGTGTCCTATACCCATTTGATCAATGTGTCCTATACCCATTTGATCAATGTGTCCTATATCCATTTGATCAATGTGTCCTATCAGTGGCGTACCTAGGATTTTAGGCCAGGGGGGGGGAGTGAAACCTATAATTTTTATTTTGATTAGAGAAACAAAATTCTTCACTTACTCAAATTAAATCTTCACTTCAATTACTCCATATTATCTAGCATCAAGGGTTTTATGGTCCAGATTCATGCTATCAGCGGTTGATTTCTCCAGTTTAAAAGTGAAGAAAGGCACAGAACAGAATGAAACAGAAAATTATTTTTGTATTGTTACATGAACAAAAGATACCTAACACACGCTTGAACATAGTCTTTATTGTATTAATAATAATCGGCACAAATATCAAATTATAAAATTAATGAATTAACCATTAGGCAGTTAACAAACATTTCACCAAATGACTGCCTCAGTACCTTCATGAATCATTTTGACTACTGCAGAACAAAAGTTCAAAGCAGGAGCCTTTGATTGCCCTTATCGCAGAACACATCAATAACTTTGTCTGGGTCCACCTCAATGTCGTGTGTCATTAGCGCCAAAGCATCGAGACGCTCTTGAGTCATTGTCTACCTCAGATAAATTTTGAGCCTTCGAAGATGAGAGAAGGATCGCTCGGAACTTAGCATTATCGATTCCATCAGCGAGGTCTTGCTCGTAGATCTTGAGAGGGAGTAGTTTCTTCGAAGTGTCCTGTCGAGCAAATCAGTGTGAGCTCTTGCAATTTCACTACCTGGCACATGCATTTGTCGTCGAACAGGCTCGCTAGTTTGGTTATCATCGCATCTAGAAATCGGACTATTAAAGTTCTTTCATAGTACAATTCAGGCGTCGACCCTTCTTGGGCCTGTCGAGGCACAGAGATTCCAGTCCCCATGGTGGTGCTTATCTTCATTGCTTCAGTAAACATTGGCTTAAATGCAGTCGAGGACTCCTCTCATTTTCTCAAGCTTCTGCCTGATGACATGGATGCGTTCATATGCCTCCCCAAGATGTTGTGCTGGGTCCTGCAACCCCTGATTCACAGGGGAAGGTTAGACGCAAGACCGTCTGCCACTGCGAAAGAACAGGTAAAACTAGGTCGCATCATTGCGCCAAGAAGGGAGACAGCGTGGGAGTCGCCATCCTCCGAAGGATGGTTCATGATGGATACGACAAAGGGAAATAGCTCAACTAGAACGGCAACACTGTTCTGTCGTTCCACCCACCGCGTAGGGCAGTACGCCTTCAGACGTCGTTTCTTGTGTACCCCGTAAGGGGCGCGGCTATTTGCCATTCTTGCCGCCGTGCTGACGGGACTCAGCACCCCGTCCGACCCCAGCTTAGCCTCTTCTCCTTCTTTCAGGCAGCTTGTATTTCTCCCTTACTTCCCCTACAACCTCTCCCACAAGTTTCTCTGGTCAGCTTCTATTTTCTCAGGGTAGATGCTGACCCTTCTTCTCAGCCAACTATCCAGGATCGGGGCTAAGGAGGGAGGGGAAAATGTTCCCTCACCCCTCAGCTCCGGTTTGGGGTGGTGGGTTTTTAACAACCTGCTTCATCCCCACCCATACCTTCCTCACTTCACCATCTAGTTTTTTACACCGTGTCCAAGGTGGAGCAACCATGCCGAGGGACTGCCAGGCCACCAGGCGGGAGGGGTGGTCCTGAATGGCGGCACCTGACTCTGCCAGGCCTGTACACACTCCTTGCAGGGCGGGCTACTGCGAGGGGTGATTAGCGTATGCATCGCGTGAAAAATTTAGGGTCACCATGCCCAATGATGAAAAAATAAAAAATCTCCTTTCAAATTCCCCTGTTCCATCGTCGGAGCCGCCCTTGGGCAGCTCCACATAAAAAATGGAGGTCTCCCTTCCTGTGCTTGCGCAGGGCACCCTCCAAATTTCTCTAACCGGAGAGGAGGCTTACTCCTCTCCTTCACCTACAGGTGTAGGGGACTCCCCCCTCACCCCCTTCTCTGGAGGTGCACCTCCCTCTTCCCAGCTGCAGTCCCCCCTTTTCTTTACAAGGGGACTGCCAAGAAAGCCAGCAAGCAGCCCATAGCTGACTGCTTCCCGTTGAAGCTGCTCGGTAGGGCAAACCCCCTTAGGGGGGAGAGGGAAGCCAGGCCCCTTCGGTTGCTTTCCTCAAAAGACCTGCTGGCAAGAATATTGAACCTTGCCGGGGTCAAGGCATGTGCCTCCCCAGACGTGACTTGTAACAGCGCTGACAACGGGACCTTTGATGTCCGGGGGGGGGGAGGGCTAACTGGAGGCCCCCCTGAGATAGACATGGTCCTTGAGGCAATCCAGCCTCAGACGGTAGGGCCTTCCATGGGATCGAATCCAGGCTCAGCGCAAAGCACCGAACTCAGGTCCGCCCCTATGCAAGATCCTCAAACGGCTAGGGTTTCCGAGGCAGTACAAGGAGGGAAGGGATCTCCTCCGACCGGTAACCCTGCGACTTCGAGGACCTTCTCCATCTCAGAGAAGGACTTGGCTGAGGTCGGTCCATCTGGCCTGGGGGCCCCTGCCGGCAGAGAGGAGAAGTGGGTTCATTCCCTGCACTCCTCTCCTAAAAAGAAAAAAAAGACTAAAAAGACTCGGGGCTGCGGGGATGGATGGGTCTGCTGCCACTTCGGTAAGCGACCAAGACAAGATCGGCACATCCGATCCCTCTGCCGCCCCCCCTTGCCCGGGTGCGGAGCCCCTGGCTATGACTAAGTCCAAAAGTGCGCAGGGAGGAGCCTCAATAACATCAGGGCCCCTAATTCAGAGGTTACCTGCTGGCTTCAAACGCTTCTTAGTTATTCACTCCACTGATGGCAGCATGTTGTCCAAGGGCAACATGATCCATCAGAGGAGAGCTTTAGCTAATGTAATTGGTAGAGAGCCGAAGGTGACATGTTTCTCGGACGGGAGCCTCCTGGCGAATGTGGCGGATCCCTCCGAGGTGGCCAAGATAAGTGCTCTTCGGACACTTCATGGCACCCCGATGAGTGTGACCCCGCACTCTACCATGAACTTTGTGAAAGGAGTACTTTATGCGAGGGAACTCGTTGACTACTCCATAGAGGACATCACCTTAGAGCTGGCCGACCATGGGGTGGTCAAGGTCGAACGTGTGATGAGAAAACAGGGAGGGGCCTTGAGACCAACCTCTGCACTCTTCGTCATGTTCGACTGTGACAAGCTCCCTGAGTCGGTGCGTGCCGGTTGGTACCGCTACCGCGTGAAGGCATTCGTGCCACTGCCGCGGCGGTGCTATTACTGTCACCGCTTCGGCCATATGAATCGCATGACCGTTTCCCGTAAGGCGAAACGGCCACGCGCCTCCACCGAGTCGTTAGACTCACCAGAGGCAACACCCCTGAAGTTGGTCGCCAAGCCATCTTGCTGGGTTCCTAAAGCTGTCCTCCGAAAGGAGGACAGCAACAAAGGAGCTTCGGCTCCTTCGCCCACACCTAGTGGTGGGCTGAATGGCTCGGAGACGGTGATCCTCTAAAAGAGGGCCTCCGAAGCCGCAACGCCCGCCTAAGGTTTCGAGGCGGACGGAGGAAAAGACTCGCATGGCGAGCCCAACCTCCCCCAATAAGTCCTCGAAGGCGACAGCGTCTTCAGCGCATTGTCCGGCCAACAGCGCCCGGGGTTCTGCCTCCGTGAAGCGTACGGCCATTCCTGTGAGGGTCTTCTATTCGAAGAGGGCCCCTGCGTCCCATCCGCGCTAGGCCTGGAGGGCATATTCCTTCAATGGAATTGCTGTCGACTCCGGGCCAACTGGGAGGAGTTGCGGAGGCTCGTCTCGTCCCGTTCCCCGTTAGCTATTTTTCTACAGGAGACCATGCTAGGCGCGTGCTACCTGCCCGCCTTCCCGGGGTATAAGGGTTTTGTGACCCCACCACCACGAGATGGGGGCCGGGCTGGTGGATGCGGGGTTTACACCCGGCACGATGTCTCCATTCTTCTTTTCACTTTAGATACCTCCTTTCAGGAGGTGGCTGTGCAGCTTCACCTGGATAGGAGGTATACTATTATTTCTGCGTATATTCCACCGTCAGCTGACTTTGACGCGGGGAACTTCCGCCGCGTTGTTGCACGGTTGCCGAGGCCCTTTCTCTGCTTGGAGATCTAAATGGCTGGCATTCTCTTTGGGGAGATTACTCAATAAATCCCAGGGGACAAGTCTTTGCCGATCTGATCGAAGAGCTTGAGATAGGTGTCCTAAATGTGGATGAGTTTACGCATCACTGCCCAAGAACCGCTTCATTTTCTTGCCTTGATCTATCTTTCTGCTCTTCGGATACACAGCCTGATTTTGATTGGGGGGTGGTCGATGACCTCCATAGTAGTGATCACTTTCCCATTCAAATATCATTTTCAGGGCAACTGCCGCCTGAGAGCCCACCTCGGTGGTGCTTGGCGCGGGCGCGATGGCCTGCATTTCAGGAAATGACTGAATTCTCTATCTCCGTCGAGGAGTTTAGGTCGGTAGATGAGGCCGTTGAGTTCTTCTCCGGCAACCTCATCGCAGCGGGCCTGACGACTACTCCCGTGGTGGTCAGCCGAGTGTGAGACGGCCCTCAAACAGAAGCGTTATGCCTACCTGAGCTATAAGCGCCGCCCGAACGATTTCACTGTCGCTGAATTTCGTCGGGCTAGGGCTAGGTTCCGGTATATTTCGAAGCACGCCTGCCGCTCTTCTTGGCGGGCATACGTGTCTTCACTTAACGGGAACCTTCGGACCGCTTTCTCCGCATTCTCTAGCCGGGATGATGCTCTGCCAGCATTCAATGCACGTCGTGATGTCGCGGAAGGCCGCCGACCGGACTTTACCTCCAGAGGCGGAGAACCTTTCAACGACAGGTTTACTGTGAGTAAGTTGCGTTCCGTTCTTGCTTCGAGCGCGAACACCGCCCATGGTCCGGACGATGTCCCGTACGCCATGCTTCGACACCTGGGTGAGCGCAGCATGGCCTTTCTGTTCGATTTGTTCAACAGGATCTGGGTGGACGGTCTCCTCCCCGATTCCAAGCGAATCGCTACAGTGCTCGCCTTTCGCAAACCGGGGAGAGATCACTCTACTCCGGCTGGTTTCCACCCAATCTCTCTAACTTCTTGCGTGTGCAAGTTGATGGAGAAATTGTTAAATGTTAGATTAGCCTTTTTCCTGGACAGCGGAGGCCATCTGTCTTCTGCACAGTGCGGCTTCCGCAAGTTCCATTCCACGTCGGGTGCTCTGCTGCGACTGGAAAATGCCGTCTGCGAGGCCTTCCTTCGTAGACAGCACTACGCCACTGTGTTTTTCGATCTGGAGAAGGCTTATGATACGGCATGGCGATACGGTATCATGGAGACCCTCCTCAGGATGGGGGCGAGGGGACGCCTCCCAATGCTTATATCTGAATTTTTGCGAGATCGTTGATTCCGCGTAGGGGGGGGGGAGCCCTCTCCGGCCCAATGAAGCAGGAAGAGGGTGTTCCGCAGGGAAGTGTCGTCAATGTCACACTCTTTGCCTTGAGCATCAACGGTATCACCTCGGTGCTGCCGGAAGATGTTCTCGCTACGCTCTATGTGGTAGACCTTTCGATCTCTTTCGATGCCAACTCTGGAGCGTCGACTCCAACAGGCATTGAACCACGTCTCTCACTATGCCGAAGCGCACAGGTTTCGGTTTTCCTTGGCCAAGACAGGTGGTGCACTTCTGCCGTTATCCACGGCCCCACCCAGACCCAGACTTGTTTTCTTAATGGGGTACGCCTGGAAGTGGTTGAATCGCACCGTTTCCTTGGTCTTGTATTTGACCAACGCCTCACCTGGGAGGCTCATATTCGCAGCCTTAGGGTCTCTTGTACCCGCGCCATGGATATTCTCCGTTCCGTGACGTTCAGCGCTTGGGGGCGCTGATATGACTACTGCCTTACTTTTTTATCGATCCTACGTTCGTTCGAAGCTCGACTACGGATGCGAGTTTTATGCATCCGTAGCCGAGCGTTTATTGCGGAAGGTAGACTCGATCCACCACACCGGCCTTCGCCTGGCGACCGGTGCCTTCCGCACTTTGCCCATTGAGAGCTTACTAGTCGATGCTGGGGAGATGCCACTCGCTCTACGCCATGTACAATGCATCATTCGCCTGTACGCGCGAGCCCGGTGCCTTCCTCAGTCGCCAACAGCTCTCACTGCTTCCGCAGCTGATTTCAACGGTGCCTATGCCGCCGAGAGACGCCAGTCATACCCTATGCCCTTTGGGTTTAGGGCCAGGAAACTCCGAGAGCTAGGTATAGCTCTCGTGCCGGTGGCGCCCCTGGTTTTGCCCAGGACGCTACTCTGGAGGGTACCACATTTGGCTATTTGTCGCCACGCCTCTGCTCCCAAATCTTGTACGGTGCCGGGAGTATTACGTTTGACTTTTTTGGAGCACACCTCGTGTCACGCTGGAGCCGTGCCAGTGTATACGGATGGCTCCAACTCCCAAGACGGGGTTGGCTTCCACGCCGTATCCCCTCTGTTTGAAGTCAGCGGGGCTCTACCAGGCGCTGTCTCTCTCTTCACGGCCGAGCTGGTGGCAATACGCCACTCGGTACGGGAGATTACGCGACCTGCCCGGTTCGGAGACCGGATTGTGATCTATAGCGACTCACAAAGCGCCCTGAGTGCTCTCGGGGCATTGGAATCTCCTCATCCCCTTGTTCGCGATATCCGTGACGCCACGGTTTTGGCGAGCCGGGCGGATGTCGAGATTATCTTCTGCTGGGTTCCTGGACATGTAGGAATTTCATGGAATGAGGGCGCCAAAGAGTCCACGAGGACTCTGCGACCGGACCAGGGTTTCGCTCTTCCTCACACTGACTACATGACAGGAACACGGGCAGCTCTTCGGACTGCTTGGCAAGGAAGATGGGAGACGGTCGAAAGGAACTTAAAGTTGTGTGCCATTGCGCCGCTACTGTTCCCATGGACCTCTTCCCCAATGCCGCGACGGCTTCAGGTCGCTTTCTGTCGTCTCCGAATCGGGCACCTCGTGTGACGCAGCGCCATTTGTTGGAGCGCTCGCCAACGCCCTATTGTGACGACTGCGTCGTCCCCCAGACTATTCGGTACATTCTTGTTGAATTTCCCAGTCTTTGTGATCTTCGCGCACGTTACCTGTCCCGGTACCGGGATGGGCGGGGTCGCTACCGCCTGTCCCTTGTACTCGGGACGAGTGCGTGCACATTGGCTGGTAGACTTGTAGACTTTATGGGGGAGGCCGGCCTTCTCCCTTTTATTTAACCAGTTTTTTTTGTTTAGTTTGTTTTTTTTTGTTTTTTTTTGTTTCGTTTGGTTTTGTTTTGTTTTCCCTTATAGGTCGCACGTTTCTTCGCCGGGAGGACCTCCCCCCGATGCAGGAGCTTGCTTCCTGCTCCTTGCCTTTTCCCTTTTTTTTATTTTTGGGTGTTGGTTTTTGTTTTTTTTGTGTGTTTTTGAATTTGATTTTAAAGTAGCCAAGTACTAGGCAGGTTTTTAATACGGCGACTAATGCCCAAGTAGGCAGTCGCCAGATGAGCTCTTTAAAAAAAAAGAAAAAGAATCGTTTCCTGTGTAATGATGCCGTCTCATCCTTTTCAATCAGCTCCTCAAGCATGTTGGTACGCTTTGGCGAGTTGGCGAAGAAATCGCGGATTTGGCTAATGATTCCAAAGAGTACTTTTAACTCAGGACGGTCGCAGGCCTTCCCGATCACCAAATTCACCCGATGAGAAAAACAGTGTACGTAGACGTCGACCGGACATTGATGCTACCCCGTCGTAACCTTCGCCTCGCAAGTTTACCACATCCAGCCCAAGAGAGTTGAGGGTGTCCAACATCAGAGTGGCCAGCCCCTGGCCCGAAGTGTCTTTGGCCTTTACAAAAGCGACAAAATCTTCGCTTATCACACCTTCTGAGTTCACGGTGCGAAGAATGATGGACGCCTGCTCCGTTCGAGCCGTATCCGTGGTCTCGTCCATCAGCTCTGAGAAAAGCCTTGCTCGCTTGACTTTAGTGACCAACTCGTTGCGATGAGCTCGCCCACTACGTTGATAAGTTAATTTTGGATTCGAGGAGACGCATATGAAGCGTAGTGGGGTGACTCGGAACGAAAAGTCTGCAGTGCCTCATCTTCTCCGTCAACACAGAAACGCAAAGTGTTCCGAAATATACCATCATTTTTCGAGGCAAAGACGTCTCCGGCGTCGCGGTGGCCGCGAAAAGCAAGATTATTGCGACCCAGAAAGACGATTGATCCCAACTTTGACCGGTTGGCGGCAATCTGGACTTTCCTCTGAGCCATAAGCTGACGGTCGATGGCCTGATCACTCACTATCAGCAGTGTGGAGTCGATGCAGTCGCGCACGCTCAACGCAAGCAAGATGTGTGGCTGATTTGCCATGCTTTTGGAGTATTCCATTCGCGTTTTTTAGGTTTGTTAGCACACGCGTGACTAGCTGGGCGTATGGCTGGTATTTTCCTCCGACTTTGGCGATTTCTTTTTAGAATATAGTACAAGGAATGCAGAGGGACCCGTTGATTTCTTTAGCATAACCAACCAATTGAATATCTCCAGCTATTCCCGGCGAAAGCTTCGCCCTTCCTTGTCCACTGGAAATTTTTCGCCTTCTCCTGGCATCGGACGGTTCTCAAGAAGCTGCTTTACCTGATGAACATTTAAAGAAGATCCTCCCAGATGTATCCTTAGTAGCTGACCAAGGTTAACTGGTGACGAGGCAGCCATCACATTCTGGTTGACAGACGAAGTAGACAGAGTGTCCAACGGGCCGGGACACGCGCTCGTCGAAGCGATTGTGAGGTCTTCTCTGGTGGACACGCTCGATGTAGAGGACTGAGAATTCGAAGGCGAAGAACTTGAAGTCCAAGACTCAGACACAGGTAACTTCGGACTTTTTGGCACAAGCCGAAAGAAATTCGTAATACTACCACGCTTCATTGCACAAACCTGTGGTAAGAAGAAAAATTATGTTTAGTAAGAGCTAAGTTATTTTAAAAATCATTCAATAGTAATGAAAAAATATTTTAAATTATGTATTTAATTATAATTTAAATTATAATTAATACATTTATTTCTTATACTACTATGCTTCTACCAGCCTAAAAAAGATAAAAACATATATAGGTATTAAAGTATAAAATATAAGCAAATATAAAAAACATATGAACAAAAATAAATGTATTGACAAATCTATACAGACAAATAGCTATTTTGATTATCCAGAGCATATATTGTTGACGTTTGTCATATAAATTGACATGGACGTTTATTATATAGATGACCTGTTCTAAAGTGTTTTTCATAAGGCATATTCCAATGAAATTGGGAGGGAGGGCGGCAGCCAAGCTCGCCCCCCTTCCCTTAGGTACGCCGCCACTGTGTCCTATACCCATTTGATCAATGTGTCCTATACCCATTTGATTAATGTGTCCTATACCCATTTGATTAATGTGTCCTATACCCATTTGATCAACTTCTTCGATACATACAAGGCTCTTAAATTTGGAGAACCTTCCTACATTCGTGAACTACTTGTCAATTATTCTTCAAACTGTAATACGACTCTTAGGGCTTCAGACGATCCTACTTATCTGACTGTTCCTCATGTAGAGAGGGGCAACTCATGCTGTTATAAAGTTCTTTCTTATACTGCTCCTAAATACTACAATGAAAAAGAGGCTGAAAACGCATCTTTTTCTCTTAGCATATGACCAACCTACAAAAACTATATTTCTTGATTATGAAACCATTTTTTATTGAGTTATATTGAGGCTAGAATTGTGCCTGTTTCTACATTGTATTGTAAATAAGTGCCTCTGAAACAATGTCACCTCAGTGACTGGTGATAAAGGCGCTATATAAATAACATTATTATTATACCCATTTTATTGACTTATCCTATACCCCTTCGATCAACTTGTCCTATACCCCTTCGATCAACATGTCCTATATCCCTTCGATCAACATGTCCTATACCCCTTTGATCAACATGTCCTATACCCCTTCGATCAACGTGTCCTTTCCCCCTTCGATCAACTTGTCCTATACCCATTTGATCAACTTGTCCCCTACCCATTTGATCAACTTGTCCTATACCCATTTGATAAGCTTGCCCTACATCCATTTGATCAACTTATTCCTAATAGATTTTCCAACTTTATCACTTAAATATTTAGCCACTGATTGATTCCCTTTTCGTTGAGATTACATTCTTTTGGAAGGTTACGCTGAATGTTTCACTAAACGATGCCTTTAGTGACGGAGCCTTGGTCTTCGGACCGATGCGTTTTGAGGAGTCCTCATTTCGTTATG
Organism: Ceratothoa steindachneri; assembly: GCA_963969495.1. Taxonomy (NCBI): domain Eukaryota; kingdom Metazoa; phylum Arthropoda; class Malacostraca; order Isopoda; family Cymothoidae; genus Ceratothoa; species Ceratothoa steindachneri. The sequence goes on along the minus strand of OZ018338.1, from coordinate 20,008,601 downwards.
GTTGCGACCATGCTACCGGGAGAGGGATTCTCCATCGAGGACAACAAATGCATATGGCTCTTCCCATTACTGAAGGAGAGAGGTAAGTTCTGCATTTTCCTCACTGTCGTCTGGTCCCATTACGTTTATTTTTTTCTTTATATGCACTTTTCATGCAGGTTTTGCGCCTGTACCCCCGAATCAGGCGACTAACCGAATCGTTTGTGATCCGAGTTTGCTCGTGATAGACCTCGACGGTCCGATGCCGTTGAGAGACGTCAACATTGACTTAAGCTTTTCTCGTTTAGAGCTAAGAACGGCTTTCGAGTGTTTGGCGTACTCTTGATCCAGTGGTATTGATGGTTCTGTCCATAATGGTGCCCTTAAGGGGGTTACTCACTTTGCCAGATGGTTCCACGCATCGGCTCGCTGAGAATACTGCGTGCGATTTTGTTTGAGTACTCCATCGCCTCCAAGTTGACGGTTTTCTATTGGGTGCTACGTCCTTCATGGCTGAGGTGGTTCCTATCCATTACTCGGTATGAGAGTTCTTTGGCCGTTCTTTCCTGAGTTTCACTTATTTATGCGACCCCCAGTGTTTGGGGTGCTCTCAATTCGTTGATATCACTGCACCCTCTACTCCGTAACATCAGAGATACTGTGGCTGCCGTCTCAGGTTGGCTGTACATGTGCTGTAGCTTCAGTTTTACTATTTCCCACACACACACCTGAAAGGGGGTACCGTTGCAGACTTAGAGCTGGCCACAAGTGCATCATACCTTCTTTGCCCCTGTGCCCCAGGCTTTCTGAGGTAATTTTGAAGTAAACTGGGTTTTACTCCGAGACATCTCCATTTTTGCCACCTCACCATTTTCTATCCCACTCCATTCTCACCAATTTCTTTGGAGCTTCAGCCACAGCATGGGCCACTTTGCTGCGGGTATTGTTTGTAGGCTTTAATGCCCTCCTTACCCACAACACCCAGGCTTAGGCGGTGCTAAATATACCAGTTTACCTACTGTCAAGAGAAATTGGTGCCCTCTTCGACTTCTCATTTACACCTCTTAAATATCTTTTGTATATTTTCTTTCCTTATTTCTTTTATCTAGTTTTAAAGATCTGACCAGCTACCTCATGCCGTGTGATAAGAGAGGCTTTGGAGAATATAATCAAAGCCCTTTAATACCCGTAGGTTGCAACAGACCTGGCTTAAGGGGTCTTGAGCATTGGTTTATAATTAATGGGGTGAGCAGTTTCTGCCTCAATAGTCCCTTCTCTGCATCTTATAGGATGACCACTTTATGCGGCTGTTCTCAGGCGCATAATGCTGTACTGCTTTGGGTGCCTGCCTCTGGATCTGTCAAATGAGAGATTTTCAGATGCTGGCCGTCTGTTGTTTATAGCTCCCTAGGACCAGATGGCATCTCTTCCTCCGACCGCTTGGGAGATTAAGGGAGAAAGCTTTGACTCTACAGTCTCTGTGTAGGCTCCACCAACGTTACCACAATTAAGTGGGGCCTTGCCTTTTGTGAGGCTGTCCTGAGGAACCAGGTTAGAATGGAGGCTGTTGCAGGCTTTGGGAATTTTAAAGCACCCTGTGCTAGCAATTCATGCAACAGCCAGGATTGAGTTCAATTGCAACTTGACCTCACGTGGAATGCATCCAGGTGGTTTGGTCGTGTCATATCTACGTGGGAATGACTAAACACACCGCCGTCTTGTCGACGTATAGGGGTTCTGCTCCGACGCAACTGCCTCCCTGGCTGACCACTTAGGAGCTGCCCCTTTAGGGGAGTGACCGACGGCTAGGCAACTTCCGGGTGATGTGCGTTGTGAACAGGTTTCAATCACCACCGTTTAACGTACCCGGGCTTGGGGACTGAGAGACTTATAAAGCGGACTCAGTAATGGGGACATTGAAATCCCCTCCCCCCGCCCTCCTCATTTGCAGTATTCGTGATGTCATGGCTATTGCTTGTTGGGCGGATGTTGCAGTACGGCCTCTCGCGCCGAGTGCCTGCAGGGGGAGGGGACGGGGGTACCCTGTGTATTCTGTTATACCAGTGTCCGGAAGATCGAGACATCCCCCCGGTCTGAGTGAGGAGAGGGAAGGCCTGGTTCACTGGGTTGACTCGAACCCTTTGACAATGGCTGGGATGTTGGTGCATTACCCCTTGTCCCTATATGTACCCATTTTCTTCTAGGAGTCTACCCGCAAGAGGATGGTTGCTTTTGCCGGGGGCGAACACCTCCCCCTTTTCTAAAGCTAAAACATGGAAGACAAACACGTCCTCCTGTTCCTAGCGCGCCGCAAGAAGGTACCCTGTGTAGACAGACGGTTGCATTTCTTACCCGAGTGCCCGCAAGGAACTACCACAGAACTACTTTTGGTCCAGGTCTGGGGAAGCTGGTGATTACCCCGGTCCTTTTATGCACTCTTCCCACTACTACTGTTCCTTCCATTAGCCCTATCTCTTAGTGCCCTCTCTTTGACCTTGTCTTTGGTTACTCTTTCAATCGTTGTCGGGTGTAGTAACACCGACTTCTCCGAAGCGTCACTAAGCCGGATCCGCCACTCCGATCTATCTACCACACATCGCAATCGGTAGGATTTGGTCTGGAGTTCTCAATGAGTGAGGATGAATGCGTACACTGCCCATCCTAGTGGTTCGGCCGGGACACGTAAGATGCCCCATTACCCCGTCTCTTTGTGTGGGTTAATGTAGCGCCGCCGCAGGCAGGGGTAGTGATTACATGAGGCAATGAGTGATAATATCCCCATTGAAAAACTCGAGGAAGGTTGTGACACGGCCGACTGGTGGAGGGGCTTCCGTCTCGCACCTCCCTATTCGTAGAGAGGTTTCCCTTCTAGTACTTCTGGAGCCGCCCTCGTGCAGCTCTTATCTCTTTAAGGGGGTAGCTTACCCCATTTTGTTAAATTGCCTCCGGACGATTCTGGGCGTTCAGCCAGATGTACCTTGACTGAACTCTGTGAAGCGCCAAGGCTCAGCGGGGTGGGGGGGCTGGATGTGTAACTGTGAGGGTGGTAAAGGAGTCGTAGTTGGTGCCGTTCATGTGCACCGACCCTAATTTGTGCAATCGAGTGGTTGGTGTTTAGGAGAATTCAACTAATACCAAATTTTCTTTTCAGGTATAATCTGATTATTTGGATGCGTTCTTCTTCCCTGAGGAATGAGTTGTGTCCAATGTGTGATCGATGTCCTTCTTTAGAACCTGTTACCGAGGGAACGGGAGATGGGTTGACACAAACTGTTACCGATGGTTGTTGTACGAGCTGACCCTTTTATAGGATTTGATCCTTTATTTTCTGCGATGCAGTCCTTTTCGTAATGGTTGATATTTTTGAACACAGTTGAAAGTATAATGAGATTTATGAAATATATTTTTATATTAATTTGCGTTTTGATTGGCAAGGAATTAAGCCGCATCCCATAGATAATAACAATGTATCTTCTTATCGTCTTTTGCACGATGACATGACCGTGTCACTTAAGGCGAACGGGAGCTCAACAGACTCCTTCACTGTCAACTCTGGAGTCGAGCAAGGCTGTGTAGCCGCACCAACACTACTTCCCTTATTTATTACCGCCGTTCTGCTCTTTACCCAAAGACGACCTTCCTCCAACTATCTCCATCAACTAGAGATTTGACAGAGGGATTTTTAATCTTAGTCGTCTTAAAGCTAGGACTAAAACACAAGCTGCCTCGGTTTTCGAAATTCAATATGCAGATGATAATGCGTCTGTGCTCTTAACGCAGAGGATCTACAAACAAAACCCGGGTTTGAGAATGGCTACTCCAGGTTTGGTTTGTCAATTAATGTTCGGAAAACTCGAGTCTTTTATCCACCAGCACCAATAAAACTATGTAATCAATTACCATTAGCAGCAAATAATTAGGTAATCCTAAATTACCAGGCCCCTAATCAAATTAATGGGGAAACTCCATAATGTGTTGAAAGATTTGCCTACTTGGGTAGCCACTTAACAGCGTACGCAAATATTGATGATGAAATTTAACATAGGCTATGTTGCGGCAACACTTCGTTTGGTAAATTACGAAAGCGCATTTTTGACGACCGAGACGTACGTCTAGAAACTAAAGTCAGTTTGCAAGGCCATACTATCATATCGATCAGAAACGTGGAGTACTTACTGTCGGCGGAACATCAAAGCCCTAGAAAGATTTCACCAATGCTCCTTGAGCAGTATATTGAAATTAACCTGGGAAGCCCGGCCCACCAACCTGAGTGTACGTGACGAAGCAAACTGTACAAGTATTGAATCCATCATAATAAAATAAAAAAAGAGTTGAGATTGTCTCGCTATGTGGTCAGAATGGCGAATGAACTTCTACCTAGGCAGATATTTTACTCAAAACTCGGCTTGGGGGATAGAAGGAAAGGTAGAGAAAGGAAAAGGCATAAAGAGTCTCCATATAACTTAAAAGAATGTCAAATAGATCACAAAACGTTGGTAGCAGAAGCTCTAGACAGAAACGTATAGCGTACGAGAAGTGCAGCGGCTTAAAAGCTTCGTTTGAATGGGTTTTTTTTTTTTTGAGACACAGGATGGCCGAGTGGATTCGCCGCTGACTAACAGTGGGCCAGCGGCGCGGGAAGTTGTTCGCAACTCGCCTACGCTATTATTTTTTCTTTGCCCCTTTTCTTACTCTCCTCTATATATACTTGATCACCGGAGTTCAAACCTTTGGAGCAAATCGAAGGCAACACCTGGAAGTCCGCAGAGCTGCTAGATTAGCCTGTGGCGCTAGAATCAGGCTGATAAACCACATGAAGACATCAAAAATAGAACCCTGGGCAAAAGCTATACTCGTCCGCGAGTGGTGTCATGATGATGATATTCCTAGTGAATTACCTACAAATTTCTATCAGAATTTTGTGCATATTCACTCAGGAAGGGAGAGGTAAAGTTTGCTATATTGATTGGCTATGGATTCTTTTCTTCACAACACTACTATGTATCTTCCATCTTCTACTACGATTCTTCTCTCAGGTGATTGTTATTCTTCAGTTGGTCTTCAGTTTCGAGTTGTCTTAGCCACGCGCGTCTTGATGCCGACGAGTTTCTTCCCTTCCATAGGATAAATAGTTGGAGATAGAATTACCCTCCACTTGACGCGACGGAACTGGTGCCCAGGCGCGTGGGACGGATTCAGGCACACAATTGTAGACCCCAATGTTAGGGGAAAGGGAGACCACCTCAATTCTATATAGTTTTTTTGAGGCGTTTGAGCGCATGCTCAGTCCCATGAGGAAACGAGCCTCACGACACATGATCATGCTTTTCATTTTCCTTAGTGTTAGTCAGATTTTTGTTCAGTTTTTTTGTGGGGTTTTGGTTATTTTGTTTTTTTCTTTGATTTATTTTAATAAATAGGATACATAATTAAGTGGAATAATTTGTAATTTCGGTGTCTCTGACATTGCTGGCAACCGCCAGAATAAACTAAAATCTACAAAAAACTGCGGAAACAATGAGTCCGTGTTCCGATTTAATGTTTGTTTTTAGTGTTGATTTTAATCCCGATCTTTCCCTCTCTGTCTAGGACCCTTTCTTTTTTCATGGGTTGGTCTCAGAGAGGCTCTGGCCTTGTGATGAGAGGGGCTTAACCCTGGGACCCTTTGGATTACCTTAGTGCTGCGAACAAGATTTTTATCACCCCCTTTTCCTTATTCCTTTTACTGTCCTTTCTTTCTACCTCTTGTTTCTCCTATGTTTATTCAGACGGTTACCTGATCTTTGCTTGTCTTTTAGACTCATTCTGGATTTTCCTTAATGAAAGTCGGAGGTTGGGCGTTTGCCGATGCACAAGGCGAAATCCATCCTTGGCCCTTTTTCTCCGCGTAGGAGACCTCGGAGATGAGCTTTGGTCCATAAAGATGGTGTGGTGGATCCGTATCCACTTTCCGAGAGGACATACCGGACACAACAACCGACTCGAGATTTGCAGTAGCGCAGGGTCCTTGTAGTCCTCTGTAGGGGGGAGTCTCAAAAGAGAATGTGAAGTTAATTTTGTTTGTTATGGCTTATCTTAAACCTAAAACTTTCCCCTTCACTTAAAGGTTCTCGTGCCAAACTTTCCTCAGTTCCCCTCCCCTTCCCTCGCATGTTAGATCCCTATGACAACAGTGTGGACCAGATCTAGATTATCCACGCTTTTTGGCCTCACGTTCCTCGTCTGAAACTCCGCTTTCAAAAGAGGTGTTTGACGTCAACGAATCGTTTGTGTTCCTGTGTGGTGAACACCGTCGGATGTGGTTATTGGTCAAGAGGTAGTGGTGAGGCAAGATGATACTTGTATGGGGGCTCAACGTGGAAGTGATGATTGCAGTGTTGCTGCCTAGAGACGCCATTGAGGTAGTGACTGAGGTGGACGTCAGCGCAGTGGTTAAAATCACGTTAACCATTATGACAAAAAAAAACCCACAAAAAAGGGATGGAGAAATTTTGATTTTAGATTGGCGCTTGCGTTGTCGTACAGAAAAACAGTGCCGTCTAAAAAAAACGTGAGGTGGCGTTGTTCGTTGTCGTACACTAATTCCTTAGCTTTGAAACTTGACTGCAGATCTGGGTAACCAATAAAGCCGTAAGGGTGTTTGGCTTATAATGTGGATAATGATATTAAGTAGAACGTTTTTTAATGGTAATTAGCCTAGGCAGTTTAAGGGGACACCAGCCAAACTAAGAAATTATTTTGGCAATGAATTTGAGGTTGAAAGTGAATGGATGAGTTAAATGCAATTCTTCAGGAGGGATATTAATTATAAGTTTAGCAATATATTTATTCAAAAAATAATTTTAATATATATATATATATATATATATATATATATATATATATATATATATATATATATATATATATATATATATATATGCAATGTCCCGCAGGAAAAAAAAGGAAAAGGTGTTTCCAAGTACTTTCGAACTTTATTAAGTTCCTTATCAAGGATAACTACAAGAAATAATATTATATTAGAGGTATATATACGAAAGAAAAGTATGAAAGACCGCCCCCAAAAAAGAAATCACCAATGAGGAAGACGGAAGGGAGAAGGTAAAGAATCACATTAAGAATCACAAAAAGCAGGTAGTAAGGTTATGGGGGATGGGGCTCTTTCTTATAACTTTTTTTATTTATTTTTCAATATCATTCATCTTGTTGATTTTCTGTATTCGTATCTATGCATTATTTATAGACTGAAGATGCCCCTTTTAACATTGACTCCATTTATCTGACTCTTAGTATTCTTATTGGCTGAGATTATTTCTTTATTAAGTTGGGTTAGCTGGGTTAATTCTTGATCTTCGTAATTCTTGTTGATGTAATCTTCATATTAACTTGACGATGCGATGATTCCTTCAATTCTGATGACGTGATGACTTCTTCATGTTTCTTGACGATTTTAATGGGATGAAATGAGTTGAGACGAGTTAGCCCTTGAAGTCGTTTTCTTTCCGTTTTCCTTTGAGTGCGGTTTTCTCTTCAGTTGATTTCTTGAGTTGTCCTTAAAGTTTTTATCGTGGTCTTCGTTTTCTTCGAGAATTTTCTTTGTAAAAATTGTGGACTTTGGGGATCGATTGCGGGTATTTTGAATCTCGAGGCTAGCACTCTACCATTACGCTACGGCGAAGTCCGTCCTGACTTGGTAATTAAATGGGCTATTTATATTCTCGCTTTGGAAGGAAGTTTTTCTCTTATACATCTTCGCACCCCTACAAGGTCAAACTAAGCCGACGGAAAGGGTAACAGATTCAAAGAAATGGAGATATCCTAACGAGGGAGATTATAAGACACGATGAGCAAAAAGAAGGGGGGGATACAATGTGCAAAGCAGAGCAGTGAAAATTAAAAAAATAAAAATAGAATAGGGGCCACATAACTAAAGAATGTATATAAAAAAATGAAAACAAAAGACAAAACTAATTTCTTTAAGTATTATATACATTCTTTAGTTATGTGGCCCCTATTTTATTTTTATTTTTTATTATTATTTTTTATTTGTCACTGCTCTGTTTTGTACATTCTATTTCCCTCCCCTTTTTGCTCATCGTGTCTTATAATCTCCCTCGTTAGGCTATCTCCATTTCTTTGAATCTGTTACCCTTTCCGTCGGCTGAGTTAGACCTTACTACTTGCTTTTTGTAATTCTTAATGTGATTCTTTAACTTTCCTCTTCCGTCTTCCTCATTGGTGATTTCTTGTTTTGAGGCGGTCTGTCATACTTTTCTTTCGTATATATACCTCTAATATAATATTATTTCTTGTAGTTATCCTTGATAAGAAACTTAATAAAGTTCGAAAGTACTTGGAAACACCTTTTCATTTTTTTCCTGCGGGACATTGCATTCATTTGCTACCCTCACGTGATACTTTGTGAGTTTTTCATTTCATATATATATATATATATATATATATATATATATATATATATATATATATATATATATATATATATATATATATATATATATTTGTTTGGGGGAAACTTATTACATTTTGTAGGGGTTAAACCACTACACCAGCTCTCCAACAAACTGGTGAGAGTTGGTGCTCTAAATCCCAAAAGCCTACCAGTCTAGACATGGGTATGTTCCCAATCCTCTGTCGCTCTGCCTGGTTTAATGTATTTTAAAAATACAACGCTGCAATTCCTAGCCCTGCAGCCATGGGCAGACTGTTTTCCTAGGGAAGTGATATTCTTAAACCTAAGAGGGGCAGCTTAACATCGGAAAACTTTGAACGGTTTGTGTTTATGAAGGGAAATATGGATTTGCTGAAGCCACTAAGCCCTTGTCAGAAGACGAATAAATGACTTGTACGGGTCGTAGTATGGGAGAGGGCCATATTTTATAACTTTATTTCTTGACTGAAGTTGCCCCTTGAAACATTGTCTTGCATTCATCTGACTCTTAGTATTCTTGTAGGCTGAGATTCCTTCTTTTTTTAATTTGGCTGGGTTAGTTCTTGATCTTCGTTTTCTTTTCTTGAATGTATCTTCATATTAACTTGCATTCATCTTGGTATGATGATCCCTTCCAAATTCTTGATCAGGTGATGATTTCTTCTTAATTCTTGATGATGTGATGAGTTAGCCCTTGAAGTCGTTTTCTTTCCGTTTTCCTTGACATCGGTTATCTCTTTGAGTTGATTTCTTGAGTTGTCCTTAAAGCGTTTTCCGTTTTCTTCTGGGATTTTCTCCGTAAAAATTGTGGACTGAGGGATCGATCGCTGGTCTTTGAATCCAAAGGCCAGCACTCTGCCATCAAGCTACGGTGAGTCCGTTTAGACTTGGTAATTTAATGGGCTATTTATATGCTCGCGTTGGAAGGAATTTTTTTTCTCTGAAACATCTTCGCACCCCTACAGTAGCTTGTTTAATTTAAGTTATTAGTTTAATATACTATAAAGTATAAACTCTAGTGTGTAATTATTTTTAAGGTAATCAACTAATAGAATTACTATTTTTTTCTCTATTTTTTCACCCTCTTTTGTCATATTTATTTTTCAGAATTTCGTATTTAATATCCAGACCCCAATATTTCTCTACTTCCAGCCTGTGGCATCGGAGGAAACGTCTACGACATGAGCATCTCGGGAGACACTATTAAAATCGTCTGCGCCAACAACGGGCGAGGGACTCCATCATCGTACACTCATACGACTCCTGGAACTTTAGCCCCCCCTTTCCCCTCCAAATGCAATTGTGGAAATAAATCTTAAAATTTGCAGATTTGTGATTGCGGATTTGTGATAGTGGAAGTTCAAATTCGTTTACGATGCCCAGCACTGAAGCCCACCTTCTCTACGCATATAAAACAAGGACTCATTCTCACACTGACAGATACACATTACTCTGATTACTCGCATTATCCACACAGTCAATCAAATCACTTCGTCTTCGCACTGTGATCCATCCACCGCGGTGGATAGGATTCACAATTCATCATTAAATCTCAGGTTCAAAATAAAGTTATTTCACAAAAAGTTGTTTACAAAATCCACTACGAACTTATTTGGTGGACACTCTCAGGAATGAACTCGAATCATGTATCAGAGAATCAACCCCTTCTCTCACAATCAAGTATCATCTTTATATATATATATATATATATATATATATATATATATATATATATATATATATATATATATATATATATATATATATATATATATATATATGAGGTAGGTGATACACTTTTGCTTTGATAAAAACGCAAAAAATTCCAGGGGAGTTAATTCTCGAGGACGCTAAGGCCAAGGTCTAGCTCCTTCACGTCCAATCCATCGATTTAGCAAGCGACTGTTCAGGTAATTGTGGACAATCAGAACATAATGACATGGTGCACCATCTTAATGAAATACGACACTATCAACTAGCTGTGGTTCTAAAACCTGTTGGAGTATATCAAGGTGGATGCTGCCGTCACAGATGCATCACGAAAAAAGAATGCGCCAGAAATTTTAAATTTGGTTATTCCAAGCCAAACGTAAGCTTTTGGAGAGTCTCTTGTTCGTACCATGAAACCACTTGGTCTTTCATTTGCCCAGATATGACAATTGTGCCGATTAAATTTACCACAAGTGTGGAAAGTCGCTTCATCACTGAATAAGATGTTATCCAATAAGTTTTCATTTTCATTATGATCCGCAAATTCTGCGCAACTTGCTGCTTGAGTTGGATAATCTTAATTAAGGGATTGAAGTAATTGAATGTTATAAGGCTCTTTCCTAATTGTTGAACGCAAAACTGTGTACTGTTGTCTTGGGCACATTAAGTCTCTGACTGGCCTTTCTCACCGAAGTTCTTGGTTCACTTTCACACAATTGTCGAATTTGTTCAGTTTTTTAGGGAGGGGGTGGGTCACCCTTTTTCCCGTCCTCTTCTTTTCTCCTCATGTACAGATCTGGTTATTTTAAATTTGTTCACAAGTCAAGGGATTGCATTTTTAGCGGTCTATACCCCTACAAGTGTAAATATTTAATCCTAACTGTGTGTATATATATATATATATATATATATATATATATATATATATATATATATATATATATATATATATATTAATATATATATATATATATATATATATATATATATATATATATATATATATATATATATATATATATATTATATATATATATATATATATATATATATATATATATATATATATATATATATATATATATATATATATATATATATAATTTCAAGAAGGGTTGGTAACCCTTACATAAATCGTGAGATTGTTACTCCCGCTCTCCCAAGCGTCTTAAAATTAGCATTAGGTTCATTCGCATTGCTGTACTCGTCGGTGAATCAGACCCTCCCGACTCCGTTTTAATCTATTTATCACATCAATAATCTATTTAACCAATTAATAATTACCAAGTTATTAATTATTTTTTTATAAATTATCAATCTATTTACCAAACTACTGTAATTATTATTTAACAATCTATTTAATAATCTATTTAACAATCTATTTATCATCCCATAAAACAATTTAAACTATAATCTATTTAACAATTACCAAATAATAATTAGCAATCGAATTACCAATTTAATTGCATTAAACCAATTACTATTTATCACCTAAATCATTTACTAATTGTCAATCAATTTCCCAATTTATAATCTATTTAATATTTCATATTTATCAATTGTAAATCCATTCTCGTTAACTCATGCAAATTTAATTCACACAGGTAAAATTTAATCCAATCAAACTGCTACTGTATAATTTCACTTAACAATAACAACTGTTTAATCCATAATATATATTTTTCTCGACCCTTTATTTTTGATTCACGTATTCCCCCAACCTCCCTCAAATTTATGCCTAACGAAAACGTCTGCAAAATTCAGACTTCGCGTTAGCAATAAACTTCATTCCATTGGATAACAGTGATATAGGTTTTGGTGCTTATTGTGATTAGAACAATCTACAATATTGACGCAATAATCATCTAAAACCCTATAAATGGTGCCCAGAATAGTTTAATTATTTCCCATCCATTCATTCATTCGTAATAATAAATTAATTTTCACGGTCACGTGTGGTATTTTTCGGACGACGCGTTCCGTCGCCTCACTCAGTCCTTTTTTTTTCTCGCGTGGACTCATATTTTTCACGAGTGACTTTTCGACACGTGCTCATTTTCTATCCTAAGTGATCATAACATCCTTAAGTTCTACCTTAGCAATTTCGTTAAATTAATTATAATTCACAGTAATAAATACAAAGAGTGACCAATTTTCCATAATTTTTTTTCAAATATTTTACGTTCAAGCGCGTGAATTGAAGTTGTGCATATACACTTTCACACACACCCTTTTATTTTCCTTTAAATGGATTATAACGGATCCCCAAGCTACGCCCCAACTTCGGGCATAGTAAGAACTACGCAAGCATCCTCCCCCAGCAACAACAACGACGTATTCATCCACCTCCGCCCCCCACGCAGCCATCCTTCCTCATTCGCCACCCACTCAACGCCCTTTCCCCCACTCCCTCGTCGGTTCAGCTTCCGTCATTCGACCCACAAACCCCATTAAAGGGTGGGAAATGGTGGAGGTCATTCTCATACACCAGGCAGTTTCTGAGGACCATATAACAATTGTCGTATCCCAGAGATTACCTCTAAGTATCTTTTCCACTTTTAAAAGTATTCTGCTTGATGGGGTAATTTCTGGCTCTTGGAGAAGGTTCAAAAGGGCAATTTGAGAGGTCGCAAATAGAGGACCTGCGGATCCTTCTCGATACGCAGGAGATGGGGGACAGGCGCCCCACGCATTTTCTGGAACATATCAAGGCCCTGGCACATGCCAAAGGAGCACAGCTCGACCAACTCGAGCCCCTCATACTAGTGTCCTCCCTATTGAACGTGGAGAATATAGCATGGTGGATGACGCCCTGTATAATTATCCATTCGTCAGATAGGGAAATGCGGGCACCAGGTCATCACCAGCCGAAGCTCCTTACAACCAGCCAGGACTCCCTCAGGATTAATCCTCCCAGGCTTCGGGTCTTTTATCCGTTGTGGAGAGGATTGAAATGGATATTCGTGCCCTAAAGATGCGAACGGGTTTTCACCGAGCACAACATCGTGAGCAGGACGAAGGAGTCAGACGTCGTTCCTCCTCCCAAAAAAGGCAACACCAACCAGGGAAATCAAGCACAAGAGGTGAGGCACAGCAGTTTCATTTCAAACATAGTCCCAATTCCCCCTTTTCTGACAACTCTCAGGGTAGCTGCTGGTACCATTCCAATTATGGGAGCAACGCTGTCCGCTGTATGCAGCCTTTAAGTTTTTACCGGGCATCATCTCATGCCCACAACTTTAACCCTCATTCTGGTCGTGCTGCTCATACTGCTATATTTCAGCGTTTAGGCTTTTGCCGGTACACCCTCAAATTTGGTGCAAGAGCAGAAAAATTCTCAAAGCCATGCTCGTACCATCAAAATTCCCAATCTCAACCTACCCTTTCTTCACCACCTTCAAACCTACAAAACTCCACGGGTTACCTTATCCAACTTTCACCTTCAGCACAGGGAACTTTAAACTGAATTCGCAAGTGATCCGTGGGTCCGTCACCTCTGCAACTCATCCCTTCATCAGGTCGATCCTCCATTTAGTATTCATGACCCACTCTCTGGTTTCTCCTTCCTGGTTGCCCCCTGCGCTCAATGCAGTGTCATTCCAGCCTCTTCTTCTGATCTTGTCCTTAAAGCTGCCAATTCATCGGACATAAGGACTTATGGGAGGCGTATCATCGAGCCCTCTCGGGTTACGTCGTGTTTTCCCATGGACATTTATCATAGCCGACGTCGACATTCCAATTTTGGGCCTCAACTTCCTTTCCGCGCACGACATTTTCGTCGATTCTCGTCGCCACAAGCTTATCGACAGAACCACGACACCAACAGTTGCTGGTTCCTTCTTCCTTCCTTCCACCAGCTGTCTCCTCTCTGTTCGTCTCCCTGCAACTGCCCCCGACTTCCAGCATTTTGCGGGAATTCCCAAGCCTCTGTTTGCTTCATTCTAAGGATAGACCTATTAAGCCCAATGTGGTGCACAGAATAGAGACGACAGGAAGACCAATTTTCACACATCCCCGTCGACTGGCCCCGGATAGGCTTGCCCTAATGGAGCAAGAATTTAAGTTCATGATGGATGCCGGGATCGTTTCCCATCCACCTCCCCATGGGCTTCACCGCTTCATGTAGTACCAGAGTCTACTCCGGGGGAATTCAGAGCTGTAAGTTGTGGTGGAGCGAATGTGAGTGTGTGTCTGTAGGGCCATTCTCCCACCCTTTTCTCAATACCCTCTCCCTCCCTCTGTAAGAATGTGTGTGTGAATGGGAATGGGTTTGTTTTTTTTGTTTGTTTGTTTTTTTATTGATTAGCATGTTAGTATAAGATGTTGTTTTTTCTTTCCAGGCGCCATATTCTGGAAAGGACTTGGTTTTATATATCCTTATATTACAAACAAAAGAAAAGAGTTAGATGTAAAAATAGATTGAAAGTATAATATTTATATACATTTCAAAAGAACGCTAGCGAAGAAGAGTATTGTCTGATTAAAGAAGATTTACTGAGTTCGAGCTTAGAGTGGAGACCGTGTGGATGCAACCGTGGGACAACAGACTTCTAGCAGAAGTTAGAAAGAGGCCTAGAGGGTTTCTACCCCGACCTGGATAGGAGGGTTTACACGACCTCTCATTGGAAATCACGACCGCACCTGGTTTCGCCAGCCCTCATCGTGAACCAAGAAATATACAGCCTTGCCCTTCCTCGCGAGCGATACCCCTGCACCCCCTTTTTGTTTTAAAAAGAATCATATGGTGTTGATTGAACTATCTTGTACCGTTCAGTTTTTCTTTCATTTTTTTGAGCGCGCATTGTTTGACTCGGTACCGATTGGTGTTATTGTATAATTTTTTTTTTCCTCTTTGTCCGTCGTAGTTTTTTATCTTGTTTTTTTGATTGGAGAATTTTGGCCTTGTTTGTGGTGTACACACATTTTTTTCATTGAGTTCTTATAAGAAAATTTAATTTTCTTTTGTAAATATTGTATTTTTTGTTAGTAAAGGACTGTACATACAATCCATTTCATTCTCCTTCGATTTCCCACGTCCGGATTAGTAACAAGGAGTAACAAGGAAAGTAAGTACCCTAGGAGACCTTACGGTCCATTCAAAGAGGGTACCTTTTGACTAGCAATCGAGTGGGCACATGGCTGCTCAATTGTTTTGCGTCCATAAACGGCCACTTTTCAAGACTTTGTCTAGTCTTGACTTGAACTGGTCAACAGATTCACTGTTGACAACTTCCACTGGAAGTGCGTTCCACATACCGCAGATACTGTAGGTGAAAAAGTTTCAACACATATTGCGGTTGTAACGCTTCAGTTCAAGTTTGAAGCCGTGATTGCGCGTTCTGTTCTCACTCAGTGTGAAAATATCCCGGTAGTCAACATTATCGAACCCTCGAAGTATTTTGAAGACCTCGATGAGCTGACCACGCAGTCTACGGGTTTCCAGCGAGAACAGATCTAACTCCCTTAGTCTATCCTCATGACTTTTGTGTCGGATAGAGGGAATCAGTTTGGTTGCCCTAGCTTGTACGCGTTCCAATCTCGCGATGTCCTTTCGCAATGAAGGACTCCAAAATTGTACGGCATACTCCAGGTGCGGTTGGACAAGTGAGTTGTACAGGCACAGTACAATCTCCTGGTTCCGATAACCAAACTGGCGCTTAATATAGCCTAGCATCCTTTGGGCCTTTTTCTCCGCCTCAATGCACTGTTTCGAGAACTTGAGGTCACTAGTGATTGTTACACCCAAGTCCTTCTCAGTGTCGGTGGATTCAATTAGTGTAGGAAGCGGGTTGGATCGATTTAGGTTAGTCTAAATTTTTCTGCCCGCTACATTTGGCGCCCGAATAGGGACGTGAGATCTCGAAACTGGGAGCGTGACGCGATTGGATTGCAGTCCATACCCAATTAGCGTAGCAGGTAGTTTGGTTGTTTTTCACCTTTGTCTATCGCTGTTACTAACGTGGGAGGATGGCTTCTGTGGAACAGGGCTTCGATGATGAGATCGTGAGACTGAGGCTGGAATTGAGGCAGAAAGAGGAGGAATGTATGATGTTGAGGAATGTGATTGATGGATTAAAGAGTGATGTGATGAGTATGGCTGAGAAGACAGACAAGGTGAGGAAAGAAATGGACAAGAGACAGAAGCAGGTCGACCAACGTATGAAGGACTTATATGACATGATGAAGGGGTCAGGACCGGCCCCAGGACCCTCGACCTTGACCCCTGCTCCGAATGAAGGGGATAAGACTAATGGGATCAATGGGGGTGTGTGCGAGTCTAGAGAGGATATGGTGATTATGAGTGATAGGAAGGACAGAGAATTGAAAAGAGTTGAACGCAAGAGAAGAAGGAAGACTGGTTCAAAGGGGAAGGATAGGAAGGTAAGAGGCAAGAGTGTGGACTCATTGTACTCGGATGAAGGAGAGAGTGATGGTATGATTGATATGAGTGAGAGTGAAGGCAGCTCAAGTGAGAGTGAAGTGAATGTGGGAAAGGGTATTTTGATAAGGGAAGTGCCAAAGATAGATAGATTTAGGTTACATGGTGGGAAAAGTGTGGAATAATTCTTCGGGGAATTTGAGCGATATTGTAAGCTCAAGTACCCGGAGAATAAGGGATACTGGATGAATGTTTTGGGGGAATGTTTGGAGGGAAAAGTATTGGAGTTTTTCCGCTTGATTACAAGTGTGGGGGAACCAAGGTACGATGTGGTGAAGGGGAGATTGATTGGGCAGGTGAAACGAATGAAAGAGAGTGTGAAGTATAAAAGGGTGAATGAATTTGAGAAGGCTCGAATGGGAAAAAGGGAAAGTGTGAACATGTATGCACATAGGCTTGAGAGTATGGCAAGAAAGAGGTATGGTGATGATGATGTAAATGAATGTAAACTACTGATGAGGAAGTTTTTTGACACGATCCTGCGAAAGATGAGTGAATGGCTGATTGGAAAGAGAAAGGAGAGCATAAGACTGACAGGTGAACGGTTGGTGTGGGAGGATGTGTTGGAGCTGTTGGAAGATGGACGATTTGATGATGAAAGCGATTTAGAAGAGGATGGATGGTACAGTGTGAATGTTGGGGGTAAGAAGCCCAGGAGATTTCATCCACCCTAGCAGTATGTCAGCTACAGGGATGCCCTGAAGGCTGCACCAGCTGGAGTGATGTCGAACTTCCTGGGCCGGCAGAATGGATGGGTAAATGGAGGGTGGTCGAATGGAAGGGTGAAGATGAATTTCAAGGGTGGGAACGGATATATGAGAGAGAAACTGAGGTATGTCCCAGCAAACGAGAGACCGAATGGTGGGAGAAAGATTGTGGAATGTCGTTGGTGTGGAAGGAAAGGTCATATGTTGGCAGAATGTAGGTGGACGTCTGGTGCATGTTTTGGGTGTGGTAAGAAAGGGCATATGATAAAGGATTGCCAGGAAAGTGTGAAAGAGTGCTTCGAGTGTAAAGAAATAGGCCATTTCAAAAAAGATTGTCCGAGGTTGAATGGTGGAGCAACTGCTGGGGGGAGTGTGAAGTATGCTTGTGGCAATTGTGGAAAGGCTGGTCATTATGCGAGGATGTGTCGTGACCAGAGGGATGTATGTAGCTATTGTGCGATGGAAGGACGTTCGAGTTAAAAGTGTTGGATTTTAATGACAGCGCAAGGTGTGAATGGAAAGTCTGAAGCGGGAAACTGAATTGTAAGATGGTACCTGCTGAAGTATCCTCTGGGTGCATGAATGTGAGTAATGTGTTGGTAAGTCTGTCTAGTGTGAAAGTGCTGTCTGGTAGGAAGTATGAGTGTGAAGGTGGAATTGAATGGAATTGAGTGTTTGGCTTTAATAGATTCTGGATGCAAGGCGAACTTGGTGTATAAAGATGTGTATGACAAGGTTAGCGGGAAAGCCCTCCTGTCTGAGTGCAAGGGTAGTTTGGTAGGTATTGGTAATAGGAGACTGCCTGTGATTGGAATGATAAGGTCACCTGTTCGAATGCATGGTATGTTGATGAATGAATGTGAATTCTCGGTGATTGATAAGGTGAGTAGTGAGTATGGTGTGATTTTGGGATATGATTTTATAAAAATGAATCGTATGGTTGTGCATCCTGCGAGTGATCAGATTGAGAGAAAGATTGGTAAAAATGGGGTGTATAAGTTATATGTAGGGAAAGATGGTGGCGTTTTGAGGAGTGTGTTTACTGGTATTGAGGTGACTGCTATGGAGAATGTAAGGCTTGTGAAGGGTGAAAGGGTGTCTGTTAGAGTGAGTTGGAGTAAGGATGTTAGTTTGAATGTGGGTGAGAACACCGTAATATTGGATGGAAAGGATGCATATCATAATGTAAGGCGTGTTGCTTGTGTGTTTGATGGCTTGATGAGAATGAATGATCCTTTTGTATGTGTGCAGGTGGACCCCAGGGTGAAAGGACAGGTGAGGAGTATCCAAGTCGGAGATGTACTAGGACACCTCTCCACTGTCACTGAGGTAGGTATGGGTGATAGCACAGATATCAGGGTGAATGTTGCGAACGAAACGACATGTGAATGGATGTATAATGAGGTGAAGGGCATGGTGAAATTGGATGGATGTTTGACTGAGTATGAAAGGGAGGATGTTATCGAATGATATTTGAACGGAAGGGAGCCCTCTTCCACAAAGAGGCATTGCCAGTTCCGGGACCTCAGCTTTCGGTTTGCTAATGCTCCCGGAGCCTTCCAGCGGGCAATGAATGTTGTGTTGAGTAAGTTTGCAACTAAGAATGTGATTGCGTTTATAGATTATATTTTGATTATGACTGAGACTTTTGAGAAGCATATGAGATTGGTGAATGATGTGTTGAGAACGTTGGAGAGTGTTGTTGTGAAGGTGAAAGTGGCGAAGTGTGAATGGTTTGCGAAAGAAGTGGAATTCCTTGGGCATATGGTGAGTGAGAATGGGTTGCGAAAATCACCGAGTATGTTGAGAAGGTGCGAATGTTTCCTAAACCGGTGACTGTGAAGCAACTGAAGTCGTTTTGGGGTTTGATTGAGTTCCAGCGAAAGTTTATATGTGATTGTTCTGGTGTGAGTAAGCCTCTGACTGAGTGGATTGGCAAGAAAGGTAGTACGGTTGTCAAGTGGAATGATAAGATGAATGAGGCGTATGAGGGACTGAAAGAGGCAGCGGCTGAAGATGTTGAATTGGCTTACCCAGATTATAGTGTGAATGCTAAAATGCTTGAATTGTATACAGATGCAAGTGGGTATTGTATGGGAGGTTTTCTGATGCAAGAGCTGCGTTTGAATGAAGAGAATGTCAGGCGAATAATTGGGTATGTATCCAAGGCTATGAATGTTGCAGAACGAAAGTATTCAACTGTGGAGCGAGAGTTGGCTGCGATAAGGCATTGTTTGAAAGTGTTGCGTCCGTTTTTGTATGGTGTGAGGTTTCTGATCAAAACAGATCATCAACCTCTTGTGTATCTGCAGCGTATGAAGGGTGCTTATAGTAGGATTGCAAGGACTTTTGAAAATTTGAGTGACTTTGAATATGTGATTGAGTATGTGCCTGGTGAACGGAATGGAGTGGCTGATTTGATGTCAAGGTATCCTGGTACAAATGATAAAAATGTGTGTGGAGTGAGTGATTTTGAGTATTTGCTGAAAGGGATTATGAATGGAAAAGAGAGTAAGGGTGGTGGTGATTCCTTGTTTGAGAGTGTATGGAATGGTTTGCAAGATTTAAAGAGTGATGGAGTAGACGTGAGAGTGCCCGATAGTGTGGTGGATGATTTAAGGAAGGAGGTAATGAATGAAGTGTGTAGGAAGCCTGAAAGCATTGGTATGGCAAAGGTGCGGAACTTCATGAAAGAATTGAGAGCGATGTGTATGCAAGGGGTCCTGCCATTTCAGGAAGTGTTGATTGTACATAGTGAGTCGTTTGTATGGAGTGATTGTTTATGTGCACTTTGGTGGTGAGAGGCCGATAGTGTACAAGGATGAGAAGATGAAGGGTTTGAATCCTAATGTGGTACATCTGCAATGTTTTAGCGGTGTGCACTACAATTGGGTGATTGAAAAGTGTTCGTATATAAGAGAGAAGAATGATTGTCTGGATGAAGATGAGCGTCGTGTGGTGAGTGATGATATGGGAGTTAATGACAGTGTGGATATCAGTGCTGATGTTGTTGTGCTTGTTCCTTCTGTGTATTGCGAACATGGTGGACCTGATATGATGGAAGCGAGAGTGAAAGTTGGTGAAAGGTTTTTCTGGGGTTTGATTGATACTGGAGCGCAAGTGTCTTTAGTGAATGAGAGTATTCTGAGTAAGTATGAAGAGTTTAAATGTTGCGAGCATAAACCTGTGAAGTTACGGATAAGTGGATTATGGAATGGCATGATTGTGGCATGGGAACAGGTTAGTCTGAAAGTGAGTTTGGGTAATGGTGTGAATGTGAAGCATGACTTTGAAATTCTGAAAGATGAGCAAATGCCGTGTTGTTTCTTGCTTGGTGTAGACTTTATGAGATTGAATGATTTGTCTTTGGATGCTGATAAGGATTGTATTAAGAAAGGTGAATGTGAGGTAATGAGGTTGAATGAGTGTGCGAAAAATGTTGTCAAATTTTGTGGTATGATTGAGTTGGTCATGGACGATGAGAATGAGATTTTAAGTGATGATGATATTCTAGAGATGCAAGAGATGTGTCCTTTTGTTAGTGAGTTGAAGAGGTGTGTAATGACGCGTGTTGATTTCAATGAATGGCCAGAGTGTTTAAGTGATTTTAAAAGGTATGCTAAGGATTTTGTTGTTTGTATGGATGTTGTATATTTTGTGAGGCATGTGAAGGGTGGTGATGATATGTATGTACCTGTGATGTCCTTGGTTGGTATGATTGGTCTGGTGAAGGTTATGCATGCTAATTATGGGCATATGGGCAAGTTTAAGCTGTGGGAGTGTATGAAGGAGCGTGTGTTCCATCCGTTTCTGAGAACTGTTGTGAATGATGTTGCAACTACGTGTGAAAGGTGTCAGAAGCGAAAGGTGCAAGGTGTGCAAGTGAAACCACCGATGTTGAAAGTTGATGCGAAAGAACCGTTTGAATTGGTAGTGATTGAGTGTGTGTCTTTGCCGCGTACGAGTGCTGGGAATGTTGATATGGTTGTGATGATTGATCATAAATGTAAGTTTGCGTATGCAGCGCCTGTGAGAGATAAAAGGAGTGTGACTGTTGCGCGTGTGGTTGAGCAGTTGTTTTTTCCTATGTGTTTATGGAAGCCTAGAAGATGTCTGAGTGATAATGGGCCTGAATTTGTAGGAGAAGTGTTTGAGCAAATGTTGAGAGAGAATGGTGTGGAGCATGTGAGAACAACTCCGTATGGACCGTCTTCAAATGGATTGGATAAACGTACTATAAGAACCTTGTGTTAGATGTTGAGAATGATGAGTACGACAGTGAATGATTGGAATGTATGTCTGGGGAGAGTGTTCTGGGCCTATGATTCGACTGTGCATAGTGCAACTGGAATGTCCCCATGTCAGTTTGTGATGAATTTTGAAAGGCGAGGGAAAGATAGGTTTCGTTTGAGTGAAAGTGAGCAGAGTGTATGGCGTGAGGCACATGAAAGGTTCCATTCATTTGAATTGGGTGCGAAAGTATTGAAGGTGAAAGAAGTGAAGGGTAGGTTGAATGTGTCAAAGATGAGTGAGAAGTTTGATGGACCTTATAGAGTTGTGAGAGTTTGGGAAAATGGGGTGACGTATGTTTTGGAGAGTTTGAATGACGGTATGACTGAGTGAGTGCTGGCTCATCAGAGTCAGTTAAGGAGATGGAGAGAACCTCCTGACTACCTGATGAGCCATCCGGTGTATGGACTGTGTGTAGAGAGAGAGGTAAAGTGCATGATGATGAGATTGAATGTGATAGTATGGATCTGTCTGGGACAGAGTTAGTCTTAGTCTCTAGGAGTAGAAAGCGTACAAAGAAGAGTGAAAGGAAGAATGCAAGTACGAATGAAAGTAAGTCCGAGCAGAGTCTTTCTGGTATGGGGGATTTTGAAAGAGAGATTGAGTTTTTGCGTAAACAGGTGAGTGATTTGGCTGGTATAAGTAGACAAGTGAGTGAGCTGCCTGTGCCTGATTTTCCTGGTTTTGGGAACAGTATGAATGATAGTGTGTCTGGGCTGAATGAACCTAGTGTGGCTGATTTTTCGGTTTTTATGAATGGTAAGGCTAGGGGTGAGTTTGATGTAGTGAATGATGAAGTGGCTGATTTTTCAGGTTTCTGGTGGGAACCAGTCGAAGGGGTTTCTGGTATGCCTGTTGAGAGTACAGGAAATATGAGTGACCTGTCTGTTTCGCAAGAGTGTACCTTGAGTTGGATGAGAGCTGTGAGTGAGGAGCTGATGAATGGGGGTATGAAGAGTGAAGGTTCTGAACGGAAGAGTATGGAAGAATTCTGCCGTGAGATGGGAGAACAGGTAATGAGGGCTAAGAGTATGGTTGACGAGATGATTAATAGTGACGATAAGACTGACAGGAAGACTGATGAACAACCCCGACTGATTGCTACACGTAGCCAGGGACCAGTAGACGAGTGTGAATGGGTGCAGAAGGGTGCGATTGAGTATAAAAGGTACTGTGAGTAGGATTGAGAGTGTATTGTGAGTGACTGTGGTCGAATGGCTTAAGGAAGGAGGGGTGTGGTGGAGCGAATGTGAGTGTGTGTCTGTAGGGCCATTCTCCCACCCCTTTTCTCATTACCCTCTCTCTCCCTCTGTAAGAATGTGTGTGTGTGAATGGGAATGGGTTTGTTTTTTTTGTTTGTTTGTTTTTTATTGATTAGCATGTTAGTATAAGATGGTTTTTTTTCTTTCCAGGCGCCATATTCATTCACCAATCTCATATGCTTCTCAAAAGTCTCAGTCATAATCAAAATATCATCTATAAACGCAATCACATTCTTAGTTGCAAACTTACTCAACACAACATCAAAAACAAAAGAAAAGAGTCAGATGTAAAAATAGATTGAAAGTATAATATTTATATACATTTCAAAAGAGCGCTAGCGAAGAAGAGTATTGTCTGATTAAAGAAGATTTATTGAGTTCGAGCTTAGAGTGGAGACCGTGTGGATGCAACCGTGGGACAACAGACTTCTAGCAGAAGTTAGAAAGAGGCCTAGAGGGTTTCTACCCCGACCTGGATAGGAGGGTTTACACGACCTCTCATTGGAAATCACGACCGCACCTGGTTTCGCCAGCCCTCATCGTGAACCAAGAAATATACAGCCTTGCCCTAACTCGCGAGTGATACTCCTGCACCCCCTTTTCTTTTTAAAAAGCATCATATGGTGTTGATTGACCTATCTTGTACTGTTCAGTTTTTCTTTCATTTTTTTTGAGCGCGCATTGTTTGACTCGGTACCAATTGGTGTTATTGTATAATTCTTTTTTCCTCGTTGTCCGTCGTAGTTTTTTATCTTGTTTTTTTGATTGGGGAATTTTGGCCTTGTTTGTGGTGTACACACATTTTTTTCATTGAGTTCTTATAAGAAAATTTAATTTTCTTTCGTAATTATTGTATTTTTTGTTAGTAAAGGACTGTACATACAATCCATCTCATTCTCCTTCGATTTCTCACGTCAGGATTAGTGTAGGAAGCGGGTTGGATCGAGTGGGGTTAGTCTAAATTTTCGGCCCTCTACAAGGTGACTACAGGCGACTCAATGCCTGTACAGTTCCGTATAGGTATCCTTTGCCTTTCTAGTCGGATTTCAAATCCGCTCTCTTCCGTTGTTCCATTTTTCTCGGCTCGATTTGGTTCGTGCTTTCAACCAAATCCCGATTCACCCTGATGATATCGCGACTCAACTCCTGTACAGTTCCAGATAGGTATCCTTTGCCTTTCTAGTCGGATTTCAAATCCGCTCTCTTCGGTTGTTCCATTTTTCTCGGCTCGATTTGGTTCGTGCTTTCAACCAAATCCCTATTCACCCTGATGATATCACTAAGACGGCTATCACCACTCCATTCGATTCCTTCGTTATGAACCGAATGCCTTACGGGCTTCGTAACAGTGGTCAGACCTTCCAACGCTTCATGGATCAGGTTCTGAGAGGTCTTCCCTTCATATTTTGTTATATAAACGACCTCCTGATAGCCTCTTTGTCTTTAGAGGAGCATTTTTCTCACCTTCGCCAGATTTTTGCACGTTTAGATGAGTATTGTATCGTACTCAACACTTCTAAGTGTATATTTGGTGTAACACAGCTCTCCTTTTTGGGACACCACATTTTCCCTGAGGGAATTCGTCCTCTCGAAGACAAAGTTGAAGTTATCCGGGCTTTTCTCCGATCTTCTTCGCTAAAGCAACCTTGTAGATTCTGTGGGATGGTAAACTTTTACCACAGGTTCATTTCCAACATCTCCCACATTATGCAACCTCTCTACGAATTGCTTTCCAAGTCCAAGAAGAACCTTCATCTTTCCTAGTCCCCCGAAGCTTGCGAGGCTTTATCTCGCACCAAAGAGGCTATAGCTTCCACTGTCGCCCACGCCCATCCTTGCCCAGGAGCTCTTATAAGCGTTGCTTCAGACGCGCCCGCTACTCATGTCGGTGCGACTCTACAGCAGAAGGTTTGTGACTCTTGGCAACCTCTCTCCTTCTTCCCTAAGGCTCTTCTTCCTTCCCAACAAAGGTACAGTACGTTTTCCCGCGAATTACTGAACATATACCTCGCCCTCCGTCACTTCCAACAATACTTGGAAGGGCGTGAATTCACTGTCTTTACCGACCACAAGCCATTGGTTGGTGCGCTCGCCTCTATTAGCACCTCCTATGTGCATCGATCCTTCGGCCATCGATCACGGGACAATAGCGCTTGCCCAGGAACAAAATGAAGACACGCAAACACTGGGTCACTCTTCTCAACTCGTCGTTATCGAGATCGACTTGCCGGACAGTCCCTTCAGGCGCATCCTGGTTGACTATTCATTGCCTGAATGTCCTCGTCCACTAATTCCTCTCACTTACCGTCAGCACATTTTTTACCAGACTCATGGTCTCTCTCATCCTGGCATTCGAGCAACTCGCAAACTCACCACACAACGTTATGTGTGGCCAGGTATGAACGCAGACGTGGCCAAATGGACCCACGCATGTTTGCCTTGTAAACGTGCAAAGGTTCAACGCCATACAAAGTCCCCTCTGGCTGCTTTTCCACTTCCATCGGCACGTTTTGATGCCGTTCACATCGATCTGGTTGGTCCTCTGCCCTTTTCGCGTGGTTGCACTTACCTTCTCAACATAATCGATCGTTTTACCTCTTGGCCAGAGGCAGTTCCTATCCCCGACATCAGAGCTTCCACTGTAACTCGAGGCTTCGTCTCAGCATGGGTTCCTCGTTTTGGTGTCCCATCAACGATCATGACTGATCGAGGTAGCCATTTTGAATCCCACCAATGGGATGCACTCATGTCAGTGCTTGGCTCCTTTCGTCTCCGTACCACTAGCTATCATCCCCAGAGTAACTTTAAGGTGGAACGTTTACACAGGAACCTCAAAGGAAGCTTACGCTCCACTGACCCAACATCACTTGGGTGGACAAGCTACCCTTAATTCTCCTGGGAATTCGTGCCTCCTTGAAAGAGGATTTTAATTGCTTTGCTGCGGAACTCGTATATGGTACGCAACTTCGTCTTCTAGGTCAATTCTTTTCTTCCGCTGACTGTCCTCTTCCTTCTGAAATACATCCTGCTGCATATGTACACAATTAGGTACAGGCGATGTTTGAGGTAAAGCCGACCGCCACAAGAGTGCCTGCTAATCAGAAACCTTTCGTGCCGAAGGAGATGGCAACTTGCTCTCATGTGTTTGTCCGTCGCGATTCCAATCTTTCATCTTTGCAACCTGTCTCTGACGGACCCTTTCTCGTCGTCTCCAGGAAGCCGAAATTCTCTGTACTGCAGCTTGGCACCAAGCAGGATATGGTTTCCATCGATCAGCATAAACCCGCTTTCATAGAGGCCGTTTATCTGGAACAGCCACTACCTTCCTCTTCCACTAATATATGTCCAGTGGTCATCCCAGCCTACCTTCCGCACCCAACTATTCCTTCAACACTTCCCAACCAACAAACTCCACTTCCGAACCCTTCTTCGGCTCTTTCAAATAAACCTGCAACTTTTCCTCCCATCTCTTTACTCGCAAACCCTCCGCCAACCATCTCTATACCCTCCAATTCTTTTTCCCAACTGCTGCCGCCTCCCTTTTTGTTGCAGGACCACTCGACAGCAGCTGGAGAGGACCAAGCGACCAACACGCAACTCACGACAGTCGCCTTTTCGTGAGGTGCAGAACAATCGTCACCCGACGCTCCGGTCCTAGCTTGCAACAATATCACGCCTCAATCAAGTGGCACTACTAATCGCTACCTGTCCCGCAATCTGAGTCTGTCAATTGGCACCATAACCCGTTCTGGACGCGTTGTAGGGAGGCCTCGCCGCTATATAGACTAAGATTTATGTAAATACCTTGTGTTGTGCGAGCTTTTCCCTTGGTGGGGTAGTATTGTAGCGGTCTATACCACTACAAGTGTAAATATTTAATCCTAACTATATATATAAATATATATTAGTGTAGTTGGGTAGCACTTTTTCTTGAATACAAATTTTGTTGAAGACCATTGTGTATTTTGCCCTAATTAATTTTCTTTGGCAACTTTCTCTTCTTCTAACTATCTTTTTTATTCCATCTTGTAGATGGTGGATTATTTGTCCAATGTTCATCTCTTTTTTAAATGAATGTGTTTGGTAAAAACCAAACTAAAATGCTAAGCTTTCGATCTTATTCGATCATCTTCGGAGCGTTATGGAATTTCTTGCCTTCTTTACCGATGTAGTGAGTGGAGTGAGGATCTGGCAGAAAGTTAAGTGAAAGAAAGCGGTTTTAAGAGGTATTTATTCTCCTCGGTTGAACGTAACATTAGAGGAAATGCACCACTCTAGTGCGTAGTTTATTAAGCATTTTGGTCTTAATGCTTTTTTCGGAATTTTCCGTTTTTAAAGCGCTGTTGGAAAGAGCTTTTGTGATAGAGTCTCGTGTTGCTTGTGGAATTTCGAGCTCTTCAAGTTGTGATAACGTTTCCTCAACATCACTTTCAAGTTTGGGGATGGTTTTCTCTCAAAGTTCTATTTGCCCTTCTATAAGATGGCGACGAAAGGCTAAAGTTATAGGTTCATTTTTCGCTGTTAGGTCATGGGTTCTAATATTAGTGTAGTTGGGTAGCAGTCTTCAAGAAAGACTGCTACCCAACATAATTTAACAAGAACTTTTCATGAAAGTTTTCGATTCAATTTCATCAAAATACGTACTCAATTGTGTGACACTCGATATATATATATATATATATATATATATATATATATATATATATATATATATATATATATATATATATATATATATATATATATAAAGAGCAAATACAAGTTCTGCAGGTGATAACAACAACCACCACAGGGCTTTCGCCATATTTTTATTTTCTGCCTTTCAAATCAATTTGAAGACAGAAAGAAAGATGCAGAAACCTTGTATAGCTGAGTATATATACATATATTACAAGAGAAAGAGAAAATAGGACGCGAATGAGCAATGAGACAAGAAACCGAGATTTTTTTAAAGGCAAGAAGAAAGGGACATTAGAAGAACCCAGAATCAAAGAGAGCAGAGGGAGGCACATTGAAAGCGACCCTTTACCGAGAAGACAGAAATAACGCCAGGGGAAAAAAGTTTTTGAAAATTCCCCTGGCGTTATATCTGTTTTATCGGTTAAGGATCGCCTTCATTGTGCCGCCCTCTGCTCTCTTTGATTCTGTGTTCTTCTAATGTTCCTTTCTCTTGCCTCTAAAAAAACCTCCGGTTTCTTGTCTCATTGCTCATTCGCGTCCATTTTTTTCTTTTCCTTGTACTATATATATATATATATATATATATATATATATATATATATATATATATATATATATATATACACGCGCTAGAAAAGGTAAGGATAGAGAAGATCCGATTCATTGTCCTTTCTTTTACTACATTTCGAGCTTGGTAGCTCATCTTCAGGTATCGACATATCATAAATAAAAAAAAGGAATATAATGAATTAAAGTTAGTTAACAAAGGTTTAAATTTATATGAGTTAAAGTATAAATAAAATAACCAAAGTAAATTAAAAGAGTAAAACATTACCCTTTGCACAAAAATATAATAATAAGACTAATGAAATGTGACAAGAAATTTTAAAATAGAAAATATATTGAAGCTGAATAAAAGTTCATATAATAAACACTATCAATGGGGAAGAAAAACAATTCACTATGGAAAACTCTTAACCCTAATCACTGAGATCAGAAACTAAAGTGAAAGAGCATAGGCAAGAAGTTAACAAGAACAGGCTTTATTGCGAGTGAGTTATATAAATTGAACAGGGACTAAAGTAGAGTCGTAGTTAAGGTGGGAGAGCTCATTTTTCATGTAAATTGATTCCAAGATTCTGAGGAAAGTATCCGTTTTTATTCATCTTTTAGTTATGACCCCTTGCACTTGAGCAGTTAAATTTACATAGATAATTTTCAGCAATTAAATATTTTTATTATATAGTACATTGGTATGATGCGATGCTTATATTGCCTCATACCTTAAGGAAGTATTAGGAGTGATTAACAAAATAAGTTGTTTTTTACTCTACAAGACTACAACGTTTTTCAATTCATATAAAAGTGATCTTGAAAACTGATCTTCAAATTCACTATCTTGATCTGGATGTTCAAGATCATATTTTTTCCAGTGATCTGATCTCGATCTTCCAGATCACTTTTTAGTGATCTGATCTTCATCTTTCAATTCACCAAAGTTTGTGATTTCGCCCATCTCTGCACGAGAAGGTTTATCTCTTACTAAGCTGCCGATAAGAAATACCATATAATATGCAACAACGCAATATCAAAACCATTTACACCACACGTCGAGTGTTTCCTAGGGTAGCACGGTGGCATCAACAATATTCATCATGTACACTAACGACATCCCATGGCTTGCCAAAAAAAACTGCAGGCACAACCACACACTATCCTACGTTGACGACGAGACCATTCTCATCTCCAGCCGGAGACTCGAAACACTCGCGCGTCGTCCACAAATAATACTTGATGAAAATTAAGAATAGAGGACAAGTGGCGCATAACCACAAACGCCCTTAAGACACAAATTTCATGGCATTCTATTGCCCTCATAAGCACTACATACACAACTTAAACATATACACAAACGCCAAACTACAGCAAAACGACCCAAGTTAAACTCGCATACTCTCCTCCCACACCAAAATCCTCGATGCCACATTTGACAAATACCTACACTTTCACGTGCATCATATCCCTACACAAGCAAAAACCAAACACAACCAAAAAACGAGGCAGAAATTACCCTACCTACCGTAAAATGCTGCTATACCTATAAAAAACACCACTCAGACCATTACACTCACATCAGCGAGTCACACTTGATATAGGAGAGCAGAAATAATTCAAAACCTAGTGCTGAAACGCGCATGTCACTACCCTCTATTTACAGGCATGACAACACTACACGAAAACAATAAACTAATACCACTAAATGTATACACGTACAGACAAAAACCAAGACAAAAACACAAGTTAGGAATAGACTCGACCTACTTAGATGTATACTACAGACAATGCACTGATTGTGCACTGAAAAGAATCCCATCAGTCCACGATTACCCGCAGCCATAACCATACACACGTAATACATCAGCATCACGAATCTCCCGTTATCATCCTTTGCATCCACCCCTTTGCCGCACCAACTAACTAATTCGATGGCAAGTACAAATATACGTTGCCTCGGTGTCTAGCCAGCGACTTGTAACTATCCCTCCCTTGAAAATTTTCCGCACCATTTTCCTCTCACTTCTCGATCTCTGTGGCTCGCCAAATTCATTTCTCTTCTATTCTTTCTATACCCGATTTGATTTGTTATGATTAGTAATCCTGGTGGCAGTGTCTCATTGAATTTTTTTTTGGTAAGATTCACTCGTAGGAAGGGTATAATATTTTGTAAAAAAAAACCGACAAAAAAACGTTACTCTGAAACAATATACTCTTTCGGCGAGTAATTTAGGTAAATTGAGCGTAGGAAACCATTATAGAATCAGTTAGAAAAAGATAATGGAAGAGAATATTTCGATTATTATCAATAAAATCGAGATTTTGCTTTATTAAAATAAAGATCTGAAGAACAAGGCATATTCCTATCTATCTACAGGAATCTCTTGATCACTGTTTTACCCAGCCTACATCAACAAGAAGGAAGAAAATTTGGAGCTCAGCTTCGACAAACATTCACCGATCTCCCATAAATGATCCATATACCCTAACTCAACAGTTTACATTCATTTCCTTGAGGGCTAATTATGCTAAATAACTAAAAAACAAGTGACATAGCAAATCCGCATGCTCATAACATGTTGAAATCACTGCTTATCGCCCATTCAGCGAAGTTAAGCAACATTGAGCCTTGTTAGTACTTGGATGTGAGACGCCTGGTAACACATCAGAGCAAACTATAAGTTGAGACTGCAAGGGATGGGAATAAAGATATGGGCAGGCTATGTGTATGATGCCTACAATATGACTCAGTGGTGCAAAGAGATAATGAGAGTCGATACGAAGTATGAATTAGAAGCAATCTATATAGAGGACAGAGCAAAAGGAAAGCTTACACTTTAAAAAATATTAGAGGCAAGATAAAGGTTCTGGAGAAGAGGAATAAATGGTAAGAGAAGTCTGAACGTATACAGATGCAAAAGGGAGCCGTGCATTGAGAATATGTATGATGAGAGTTTGGCAAACCAGCTACCATTCAAGGCACGGACTGGATCCTTGGAGGTGAAGGGGCCACATACACGTGCTGATACAAAAGCAATCCTTGCAAATATTATCATATCCTTCTATCGTGTTATCTCTTATGTATAGCTACGCTTTGGTTATTCCATTACTATTCGAGTTTTGTTAAGTCTTTAATTCAAGGCCATCAAGTTTGAGTTTTCCCTATTCAGTCAAACGTCAGACGATCTACGCCGTATTTTTAGTGTTATACAATTACTCAACCTATTTAGGCATTTCCAGTCGGCAAGTATGGCTTCAGTTTGGCGCGGAAAGTACATGTTTTTAAGATATACATTAAAGGGTTTAAAATTGGCACTTAAATACAGCGAGCCTTGCTTTTTTTTAATGTGAAAATA
This sequence comes from Ceratothoa steindachneri, assembly GCA_963969495.1. Lineage (NCBI taxonomy): Eukaryota > Metazoa > Arthropoda > Malacostraca > Isopoda > Cymothoidae > Ceratothoa > Ceratothoa steindachneri. The sequence goes on along the minus strand of OZ018338.1, from coordinate 19,977,174 downwards.
ATCATTATTTTCACACACTGGCAACCCTTAATTCTACCTTAGGACAAAGGAAATATAAGGAATAAATGGGCAGAGAGAACATACGATTGTACTGATGAAAAGTCCCTAGAGAAGTACAGAAAGGAAGTGGAAGAGGAAATAAAAGGAAACTGGCGACAGAATATGGTGGGTAATTGTGTAGAGTATGGCCGAATCCGAGTCTTAGCTTATTTTGGGCTATTTTTCCTAGCTACTTTTTCTGAGCTGAAATCTATGTGGACGAAGTTTATGGCGATTTCTGATTATATACTGGGCGGGGCTGTTCTCCCTAGACCCCCCCCTCCCAAATGATTGAAATCTCAGGATCATTTTAGGCCCATCCTCCCGACGAGCATCTCCAACAATGAGCTGACCTCAAAATGGTAAATGTTGCGAGTATGGGCGGATGCGATTCTAGCTTATTTTGAGGGTTGGCTCGCCGGGGAGATGGGCCTACGATGATCCTGAGATTTCAATCATTTGGGGGGTCTGGGAAGCACAGCCCCCCAGTATATAATTGGAAATCACCATAAACTTCATCCACATAGATTTCAGCTCAGAAAAAGTAGCTAGGAAAAATACCCCAAAATAAGCTATGACTCGGATCCAGCCATATTCTACATAATTACCTTCAAAATAAGCTAGAATCACATCCACCCATACTTGCAACATTTACTTAATGGTGCTCTGAAGAAAGCAGAGGATAGCAAACTGAAAAAAAGTTTATAGAGAAAAAATACTCTACAAAGACCAAAAGCTAATAGTTGAAGCTCTATGGGTAAATAAAGAGATAAAGCAAAGGAAAGAGTACAATAGAGAAAACATAACATAACATAATTTCACGGATGACAAAAGCAACAAGGGCCTATCAAAGGTCATCCGCATCTGTTAAAACCCACCCACAAAAAGCACCATCGCCAGAGGAAGACAAAATCAAAGTCCCCCACAACATAATACAACAGATGACAAAAGCCACAAAGGCCCAGCATAGGCCATCCAAGTCAAACAGCCTCTTTTTTAAGGCACCCAAACTCCCAAGAAAACTACATCCAGAGGATTTGCAACAACTTTTTCCTTAGTGCATACCAGAGTTATCCCCCCAAATCCTCACCCTCACCAGATCTTTCTAGGTGAGATTGGCAATTTGTTGATTACTCAGGGATGTAGTGGAGGCTGTCTTGGTTCTCAGACCCTTCTCTGCTATGGGCCCTAAAGAGGTACATCCATATTACTTAAAGGCCTCTATAGATCAGTTATGTAGCCCTAAGATGCTTATATTTCAAGCCTCATACTCACAAGGCTGACTTCCAAATTCTTGGAAAAGATCTCTGGTTCTCCCAATATTTAAAAAAGGGCTTGAGGGCTGACCCTCTTAAATACAGACCCATCTCTTTAACGTCCATTTGTTGTAAATCACCTGAGAGAATTGTAATGAAGCTAGATTTTTAGTACGTGGAAGATCCACTGAAGACCAACTCTTGACAACTTATGTGACTAAATCTTTGGACCTGATACTTTTTGATTATTCAAAGGTTTTTGATGCAATTATAGTTTTTAGTCTGCACTTAATTAGATTTTAAAAGTTTAGTAATTTCACTTACACGTTAGAAAAATTAGTTTTGATATTAGTTCTTCTTGAATGTTGGAGTTTCTATTTTTTTTTTAGATCTAGAGACAACTCAAAGCTTTACAAATCCAAAAACACAATACTTTTCTTGCCAGAATTCACAAAAAAAACTTTCTCTTCAGCCTTCTTCCTTTTTTCCATTTTTGCTCCTCTCGTTATATTCAGGGAAGGAGAGAACATAAGAAAAGAAGGAGACTGCAAAAGACCATTCATAGCCTACACTTGGCAGCTCCTGTTCCAGTCAACACACAAAAGATTTCTTACCAGAGAAAAGTCATCAACATTGTCACCCTTTACAGGAGTTCGTCAGATCTAATCTACAATATATATAAAATGCATCCAGAGGATTATGTCCATTCATGCAACCGCAAAATATAATCTCCCCACTCCTTAGAAAAATATATACATATGTACATAAAAAAAGTCTTAAGATTGTAATTCTATACAATAACCCACAATGTTTTGCTTGAAAAGCTGCCACTTTGGGGCATCACTGGTGACATATTGGTGTGGGTTAAGGATTTCCTTACAGATCCGGTAATGAATATTGTAGTGGCTCACACTAAAAGTGTGCCACACCGTGTTACCAGTGGTGTACCACAAGGGTCTGTATTGGGACCTTTATTGTTTCTGTTGTACATTAATTTCATATCAAATGATGTGATTTCTACTACAAAGATTTTTGAAGATGATTTAATATTGTATGTTAATATTGAGTTGGGTTGTGTGGAGGGCATGATTGATGCTATGCGACATTGTCAGAATGATATTGATGCTTTGCTTAAGGTCTCTGAATCATGATGACTTACACTTAACCCATCCGAATGTGTTGCTATTCGATTTACAAGGAGTAATACTATATGGACTGATCTGGGTCAGACTTTATACCATATTAATCATATTCCTATTTCCTTTAAGGATTCAGTTACTGATCTTGGAATTACAGTTGATGGTAAGTTAAAATTCCATCATGTTGCAAATATTGTCCATAAGGCGAGTGGGGTAGCACTAAATATACTAGGGGCAACAGTGAACAGAGACATTGATTTCATGCTCCCTTTATTTATTACACATGTACATCTCCTTTTAGAATACGCTTCATCAGTGTGGAACCTTGGCTTGAGGCAGCTTTAGGGGAATAAGAGATATGGAATATTTACAGCGATTGCTAGCCTTGAAATTTGTATTCTGTTAATGGGAGGCTGCTCAGGAATATTATTATTAAATATTCGTACATCTTCCATGATAATTCTTCCGTGTCTAGAAATGACCTGTTTCCCCACCCACACCTGGGTTCCACAAGGAGTCACAACTTCAAAGTTGCTCACTCCAGACCACAGCTGGAGGTTAGGAGATTTTTCAGCATGAGAGATGTGAAATTGTGGAACTCACTTTCCCCCTCATGTGGTCTCATGTCTTACCATTAGAGCTTTTAAATCTGCCCTCCACACATACCTTGGCGACAAACTATTTGACTGTGCCACTGATCTTCAGGTTTACCCACTTATCTCTGCTTTCTAGAATTTCTGGTAAACCTGAAGATCGGCAGTGCAACCGATGGGCCGCAAAATATTTCATCCCTGTTCCAATATATTTCACCTTTTTGAGTAAATTCAAGGGGACTGCTCCTGAGCGAAATATCTCTGCAGGGGGGACTCTCCTATGATGATCCTGAGTTGTTATTTAACCAAATGCACATGAATATTCATGTGTGGGGAACGAAACATAAATACAACTTGGTGTCATTTCGGCTGACAAAATACACTTTCTGGGCGCGCCACCGATCTTCAAGTTTACCCAATTTCTTCCTTTATTTTTTTTCATACTGGTACATTTTTTCCCTAACTTTTCCTTGAGCTTCCTCTTTTATTTTTTGATATTCTCTTGATACATTCTTTCCTCTTCCTCACTTTTTGCATTCCTCTTTTTTCTATTTTGATAATTGCATTTTTCCAGTCCTGGGGTAGTTTGGCTTCAATTAATGATTTATTGAAAAGTAATGTTATAGGCACTGACACCTCTTTAGCAGCTTTTCGTAGCACTTTTGGGTGAATGTTATCTGGTCCAGTTGCTTTATATATATTTCTTAACACAGCATGTAAGAGAGATAACAAGAGTTAGAGGACAAGACCGACCAAGCACAATTGACCTTATTATTGACCCTATATTTGGGAAGCAGTGATCATGCAGTAATAACTTTTGAATATGAAATAGATTTCCTATATAGAAAAGATGACACCAAGAGGGTACAATTATTTTAAAGGCGATTATAATGGAATAAGGAGTGTTATGAAAAGAGATTGGAAAAGCCTGTTAGAAAATAAGAATGTAGAAGATGGATGGAATACTTTTAAGACAATATATGAAGAATGCGTGATGCGATTCATACCAAAACAAGATATTTGGAATAGGAGGGAAAAGCCACCATAAATGAACAAGGAAGCAAGCAAAGCAATTAAGAATAAAAACTGCGCATGGAAAAGATTTTTACAGAGGTAAAGCTGGGAAAGATATAGGCAATACTCCAAAGAGAGGGATAAGATCAGGAAAATACTAAGACAGATAAAGTGCCACTATGAAAAAAGACTTGTTAACGACATGAAAACTAATGGAAGAGCTTTTTTCAAATACGCTAACAGGAAGGGTAAAATTAGAAGACCAGTATGCAATCTATTGAAATCCGATGGTACCACTACACAAACTGACCAAGAAAATGCTGAGGTACTAAATGAATATTTTGCATCAGTGTTTACTAGCGAGGAAGACATAGATGTAATAACATTGAATCAAGGAATGCACCATCTGTATGGGGAAGTAACACCAGAACCCTTTGATTTTGAAGTGGAAGAACCTCTTTTCCAACTGGAAAACATAGAGTTTAAAGAGACAAGAGTGAAGAGAGAGTTGATAACTATAAATATATATAAAACAACTGGACCAAATAACATTCACTCAAGAGTGCTACGAGAAGCTGCTGAAGAAGTGTCAGTGCCAATAACATTACTTTTCAATAAATCATTAATTGAAGCCCAACTACCCCAGGACTGGAAAAATGCAATTATCAAAATAGAAAAAAAAAGAGGAATGCAAAAAGTGAGGCACCCTTTGAAATTAGTTAAAAAAGGTGAAACATATTTGAATATGGACAAAATATTATAGATTTCAGCTGAAAAACACCTTTGGCGGGCATGCCATGAATCTTCAGGTTTACCAATAAGTGCAAGTGCCGATCACATTGCAGCTGAAAGTTATCCCAAAGAATTAAAGAAAATTCTAGAAGGAGAATATGTGATGAGCAAATATTTAATGTGGATGAAACTGGTTTGTTTTGGAAAAAGATGCTGAATATGAAAGAAAAATCAGGTGATTATAAATTAAAACCAATGTTAGTTTATCAATCACTTAAATCCTCGGCTCTAAAAGCTATCAGCAACCATTCTTTACCAGTTTATTGGTGCTCTAATAAAAAATTGTGGGTATCCAAATCCCTTCAAAGACTGCTTTGTGAATTGTATCTGTCCTGAGGTAGAAAAATATCTCAAGTCTCAGAATCTAGCATTTAAAGTGTTATTCATTTTAGACAATGCCCCGGGTCACCCAACTGCACTAGGTGACTTGTGTGAGAATGTTAAGATAATATTTTTGCCACCCAATACATCACTGCTACAGCCCATGGACCAAGGTGTAGTTTCTTCATTTAAGTCTTATTACATGAGGAAAACCTTTTCACAGGCAATTAAGAAAACAGTTGAAGAAAATTCAACAATGAACTTAACTGAATTTTGGAAAAGTTTCAACATCAAAACTTCATTTGCAAACATCGTTCATGCATGGAATGAAGTGACACCAAATAACATGTGATCTGTATGGAAAAAAAATCATTCCACATTGTGCTAATAATTTTCAAGGCTTTGAGACTGAAATCATTAAACAAATTACAGATCTCAGATTGCAGCTGGGTTTTCATGAGCTCGACAATCACTCTATCAGAGAATTGCTACAATCTCACGATGAAGAACTGACAAATGAAGATCTTGTTGAGATGGAACAACAGCAGACGTATGAAGAAACAGATGTCGAAGAGGAAGCTCCACCAATGAAGGAGTTCACAATAAAAAACTTGCTGCATTTTTTTGTGATCATGAAAATGTAAAACAAATTAATGGATGATGATCCTGACCTTGATCATGCAATGAATGTTGAGAAATAGATTCTGTAATTAGATGTTCTTTTTAACTTATTTGAAAAATAAATAAACTATGCCCCCTTCCATTTTTATGTGCATGTTTGTATTTGAATAAACTTTTCAAATGAAAAACTGAGTTTAGGTTACTTCATTTAACCTTTGTAATATTAACCAATTTTACATGTTGTGATTTAGGTAAATATTAAATAGTTGTCATTTAGCACGGTTTTGTTACTATATCACAAGATTTTTCTGACATCAGCAACATTGCAGCATTTTATGTGTTATAATGGTACCGTTTAGCACAGTTTTGCTTATCGCGGTGTTCTGCTTGCACCAATTAACCGCACTAAATGGGACCTTCCTGTATACCAAAAAAGACTTTCAAACAAAAACCTGAAAAACTAAGAAGACCAGTTCTATTTGAATTAACAAACAGATACCATTCTTTTACAAATTGGACAGATGATAAATAATTGTAATAATAATGGGTCTAATAAAATATTAGATCAATCTAAGGTTTCTAAAGTAACTATTGTAGAGAGTTCCAAGGTTAGTAATATAAAAGTGACAAATGAAGTTAAATATTTAAGAGTAACAATCACAAATAAGAAAAACTGTTTCAAGCTACTCAAAGATAGAGTGATAGAAAAAGCAAAGAGGTTTGTAAATGCTACATACTTAGTAATAAGCCAAAGCTGCAACAAGATACTTATTGGGAAGACCTACGGAAAGAGATTTGTCTTCCATCCCTACTATATGCTTCTGAAATTCTGGGATACACCAAGACTGAAACAGAAACTCTACAAAGGATTGAAACTTCGGTGTACAGGCAGATTATAGGAGCACCAAAATACGCCCAAATGACAACCCTTAGAGGCAAAATCGGATCAAGTACTATGGAAGTACGTATCAGGACAAATCAAATAAATTACTTGAAATATGTAGAATGTCCATCTTTCGCATAACCATTTGGGTTAAGGATGGGTGAGCATGCAGTGCATATTGGAAGTGCTATCGGGATGCCCAGCTACCAACCACAAGTTCCACTGTGGATCAGAGGTACCGCTGAAGTGTGCAAAAACTTCCACATTCCCAATAAATCAGACTTCCACCCTCTCATGTTGAAAAATATGTTCTTGCAACATATAAACGAAAACCATCCCATGAAACCTGTGTTCACTGATGGTTTGAAAGGCCTGGCTGGTGTTGGGGCAGGTGTGATATCACCCACAGGGACTACCCTAGTCACACTCTCACCCCATGCATCCATTTTTACAGCAGAACTGACAGCGATACTTGCTGCACTTCATGAGATCTCCAGCTCACCACCCGATTCTTATGTAATCTATTCCGACTCAAGAAGTGTACTAGATTCTATAAGTTCTTTATACAACAAGCATCCACTTGTCCTCAAAATTCAGGACTGGCTGTACTGGATGAGTACTAAGCACAAGATAACCTTCTGCTGGGTCCCTGGCCATATAGGGATAAACTCAAACAAAAAAGCGGATGAAGCTGCAAAGGAAGCAGCTGGGAGAAGGCCTGCTCCCATTGGGGCACTAGCCCCCACTAGTGACCAGTACCCACTGGTGAGAGCATATGCCTACTCACTTTGGCAGCAGGAGTGGGAAGTGATAGATCCCCTAACTAAGCTTCATACCGTAAAACCATTTGTGCTTCCATGGCCAAATAGAGACCAGCCATTGAGCAAGAGAGGAGGACACAATATTGAGCAGGTTGAGGATTGGGCACCTCATGTGTGCTGCCCCACCACCCATCTGTGCCTCATGCAATGTGCCGGTGTCCATCCTTCACATCCTTATAGAGTGCCCCTCCCCCATTAACCAGAGGACAAGAGCATTCCCTTTCCTGAATAATAATCCAGCAAACTCGGCCCTAAAATCGGTTTTATCTCCAATCTCCAAAAACTTTGATCAAAAAGCACTCTTCAGGTTCTTAAAAGACATTAATGCCTTTAAAGAAATCTAGCCCAATAACGTGTAATCAAAGAATTTTAATGAGTGCCTTTTTCACCTGTTACCGTTTTTAATGTTTAGCAAAAGGCGCAAATGTGGTATTGAGTACCACTAATTTTTAATAGTCTATTTTTATACCATCCGCACCTCTTTTAATCTTTTAATTTTAGATATTGTGACATGCCTGCCAATGACATTGATTTCATATGCACCATGACCCAGCTGGACTGAGCGCGGTGTATGAAGAAAACTCTTAACCCCCAATGTACCTGGCTGCAAGATAGTCTTTACAGACTGAGCAGCATTGCACTTGTGTATTAATCATCATCATCACCACTCCTTAACACCTACCACTTCACTGGGTCCCAAGCTAAGTATTTCTTAGTAAAAGCAACCCACTTTTTCCAAGGGTAGGAAGTTAAAAGTGATTTCCTGAGGGGTGTGCTGTGGTCATGGTAGAGTCATCACTGGATGGTCCTAGAGGTCTTCTTCAGTGGATATTGGATTTTTTTCTTTGATTTCTTTGGTCACAATCCTAATATTAGCCTCTGGACAACCCTACAAGTCTTCTTGGAAGCCTTATGTAGCCTTCCTGGTTTCTTCTTATGAAGCGGGAGTTCAGAGTCAGAAGTCTTGTGTGATTTCAGTGTCTCTGAATGCTATGCAATCACACTCAAATTAGGGCAGCTATATCCTTGTTAAATGTGTTTGTCTTAAACACATTTGAAAGGGGTACAAACACCAGAAACAAACTGAAGTACATCTGCCTAGATAAATAAACCCACAAAAATTAACCTCGCCTAAACACAAGCTAACCAACCCCAAACCCCCTCCTAACCCAAGCATTATACTTTTGGTTCAAAGCAAGCTACCATTGATAAGAGGGCTACCAATCTCTTTTTATTTATAGCAGCACTCATATATTTATATCCGTGTCATAATTAGTAAAAGTGCTATAAACTATATATCACAATTAAACTATATAGCACTTTGCATGTCTTTCAAAATACAAATATTTATAAGAAAGCTCCTTGGATTGCAATGGCTTGTTAATATGTAGAATTACCCAAATTATATAGTTATTTTTTTTATTGCTTGCATAAATCATAAGAAAACAGTGAATAAAAATATTTTGAAATTATTATAAATTATATTAAAGTAAAATATATAAATCTAAAATAACTCATTTTACCATCTTTCTCCCCAAAATGTTAAGTCCCCTTAACATAACATTAAAACAAAGAATGGAAAAAACCCACTAGGGTCTATCATAATCATGCCAGTCAAATAATTAAAAACCTATTAACCACCGCCATGGTATAATCTGCCTCCATTGGAATGCATTATCAGCCATATTGAGTTTATCTGTAGTGTTGATTCCAAAAGGCATTGAACCTTATCCCCCTGTGCTTTCTCAGGGGACCCTCCAAAACTTTTAAACCGGAGAGGAGGCTTACTCCTCTCCTCACCTTCGATGGCGGCGAACCTGGGCTTGGTGCCAAGCACTGAACCTGAGTCGGCCCCTGTGCAAGGCCCTCCTCAGATGGCTCAGGTCTCCAAGACTGTACAAAGAGAAGAGGGATCTCCTTCCCTGGCTGGTGCCCCTGTGAAAGCCAAGACTTTCTCCATCTCAGAGAAGGATCTGGCTGAGGCTGGTCCATCTGGCCTAGGGGCTCCTGTCGGTGGAGGGGAAAAGCGGGTTCATTCCCCGCCCTCCTCTCCTAAAAAGAAAAAGAACAGGAAGAAGACTCGTAGCTCCTATCCATCCGTGGAGATGAACGTGGCTGCTGCTGTTTTACTGTCAGTGAATTTTAGGGGCTAGGGCTAAGTTCTGGTATATTTTAAAGCACACCCACCACTCATCTTGGCGGGCACAGGTGTAGAAGCGAGTTTAAAGGATTGTGGGCAAGTTCTCACAGGACCCCCCTCCTGTTCTCCAGGAGAATGGGACTGCAATCTCGGACCCTGCGTAAGTGGCGCAATCGTTTGAGACCGCTTTCTCTGCATTCTCTAGTTGGGATGCTGCTCCACCAGCATTCAATGTGCATCGTGATGTTGCAGAAGGTCGCTGTCTGGACTTTACCTCCAGAGGCAGAGAACCCTTCAATGACATGTTTACTCTGAGTGAGTTGTGTTCCGCTCTTTCTTCATACGCCGACACCGCCCATGGTCCGGATGATGTCCCTTACGCTATGCTTCGACACCCAGGTGAGCAAGGCATGGCCTTTCTGTTATATTTGTTCAACAGGATCTGGGTGGAGGGTCTCCTGGATTCCTAGCGAATCGCTACTGTGCTTGCCTTTCGCAAACCGGGGAGACATCACTCTACTCCAGCTGGTTTCCGCCCAATCTCTCTTAACCTCTTGCATGTGCAAGTTGAAGGAGAAATTGGTAAATGTTAGATTAGCTTTTTTTTTCTGGACAGCGGAGGCCATCTGTGTTCTGCACAGTGTGGCTTCTGCAAGTTCCACTCCATGTCGGATGCTCTGCTCTGACTGAAAAATGCTGTCTGCGAAGCCTTCCTTCATAGACAGCACTACGCCACAGTATTTTTCAATCTGGAGAAGGCCTATGATACTGCATGGCAATGCTGTATCAAGGTGACTCTCCACACAATGGCCGCTAGGGGATGCCTCCCAAACTTTATATCTGAATTTTTGCGAGATCATCGATTCTGCATATAGTTGGGGGGGAGCCCGCTCCGGCCCAATGGAGCAGGAAGAGGGTGTCTCACAGGGAAGTGCCCTCAGTGTCACACTCTTTGCCCTGAGCATCAATGGCATCACCTCAGTGCTGCTGGAAGATGATCTCACTACGCTCTACGTGGATGACCTTTCGATCTCTTTTGGCGTGGTCCAGATGCCAACTCTGGAGCATCGACTCAAACAGGCATTGAACTGCGTCTCTCGCTATGCCAAAGCGCACAGGTTTCGGTTATCCTTGGCCAAGACTAAGGTGGTGCACTTCTGCCGCCATCCATGGCTCCACCTTGACCTAGACTTGTTTCTTAATGGGGTACGCCCTGGAAGTGGTTGAATCACACTGTTTCATTGGTCTTGTATTTGACAGACGCCTCACCTGGGAGTCTCATATTTACAGCCTTAGAGTCTCTTGTACCCACGCCATGGATATTCTCCATTCTGTCACATTCTGCACTTGGGGCGCTGATAGGGCTACTGCCTTACTTTTTTATCAATCCTTTGTTTGTTTGAAGCTCGACTATGGATGCAAGTTTTATGCATCTGCAGCTGAGCGTGTATTGGGGAAGGTGGACTCGATCCACCACACTGTCCTTTGCTTGGCGACCGGTGCCTTATGCACTTTTCCCATTGAGAGCCTACTAGTCGATGCTGGAGAGATGCCACTTGCTCTACGCTGTACACAGTGCATTATTCACCTGTACGAGTGAGCTCGGCGCCTCCCTCAGTCGCCAACAGCTCTCTCTGCATCCGCAGCTGATTTTGATGGTGCTTATGCCGCCAAGAGATGCCAGTCATACTCTAAGCCCTTTGGGTTTAGGGCTAGGAAACATTTTCGAGAGCTAGGTATAGCTCTTAGGCCCGTGGCACCCTTGGTTCTTCCCAGGATGCCACCCTGGAGGGTACCACCTTTGGCTATTTGTTGCTATGCCTCTGCTCCCAAATCTTCTTCAGCACCGGGAGTACTACATTCAACCTTTTGGGAGCACACCGAAGAGGGGGGTCAGCTTCCATGCCGTATTGCCTCTGTTTTAAGTCAGTGGGGGCTCTGCCAGGCGCTGCGTCTGTCTTCACGGCTGAGCTGGTGGCAATACACCACTCAGTATGGGAGATTACACGATATGCCCAGTTCAGAGACTGGATTGTGATCTATAGCGACTCACAGAGTGCTCTCAGGGGATTGGAATCTTCGCATTCCCTGGTTCGTGATATCCGTGATGCCATGGTTTTGGCAAGCTGGGCGGATGTCAAGATTATCTTGTTCTAGGTTCCTAGGTTTCTTCATACCAACTACATGGCAGGAATACAGGCTGCTTGGCAAAGAAGATGCAAGACGGTTGAAGGAAACTTAAAGTTGCGTGCCATTGCGCTGCAACTGTTCCCATGGATCTACCTCCCAATGGTACGAAGGCTTCAGGTTGCTTTCTGTCATCTCTCAATTGGACACACTCGCAGGACGTACTGCCATTTGATGGACCGCTCGCCAGCGCCCTACTGTGAAGACTGCATTGTCCTCCAGACTGTTTGGCACATTCTTGTTGAATGTCCCAGTCTGGGCGATTTCTGTGCATGTTATGTCCCGGTATCGGGATGGGCGGGGTCACTACCGCCTGTCCCTTGTACTTGGGACAAGTTTGTGCACATTGACTGGTGGACTTATAGACTTTTGGGGGGAGGCTTGCCTTCTCTACTTTATTTAACTAGTTGTTTTTTGTTTTGTTTTTTTTGTTATTTTAGTCGTACGTTCCTGCAGCGGGAAGAGTCGGACCTTTCCCCAACGCGGAAGCTTGCTTCCTGCTTATTCCCTTTTTTCTTTGTTTTATTTTTATTGATATTTTTTTTGCATCATCTTTTAAAGATGCCTGATATTAGGCAGTGTTAAATACGGCGACTAATGCCCAAGTAGGCAGTCACCAGATGAGCTCTTAAAAAAAAAACAAAACCGTCTTTGCTGTCCTTGTTTCTGTAGTTTTAACATCACTACAATTAGAAACCACATTTCTACTTGGATAGTCGTAGCCCACTTACACTAAATGAAATATATTAGAAATCGTACATATAAAGAGTTAATATATTAAGTTTTTTTTGAAAGACAACTAAAAAAAACTACAGTATTTTTGTTTATTTGGTCATATATTGGATAATTGTATGTAATCTTTTTTTTTTTCAGAATTCTGTGAATTTATGTTGGGTAACTGAATCTCAATCATGTATAACAAATCTTGGTTATATTATTCAGTCAGGTATGTGGTATATGTTTTGAAATATAAAGACCAATTTCTATTCCACTAGTTTTTTGAGTACTGTAAATTTTGACTCTACAAATCTCTTGATTATAGAATAATCACATCAGAATTGAATTAATGTTCCTCTTGGTTTAAGGATTAGTTGCAGACTAGAGTTTAATCGGGTATCCAAAACACAGGTAACTACAGCATATGGCAGATGCTACAAAACTTATAAGAATATTGAATTTCTTGATATCATATTTCCTTCATTTCATCCTTCGATCTCTAAGGGCTACAATCGCTCCTAAATCTATCTTATGGAAAAATTCATTTTATACTTTCAAAAAGTACATTTTGTCATGTGGAAAAGTATATTTACATATGTTATAATATTGACATTGCTTCAAAAGAATGCATATTGTGTACAACAAGAGGACATAGTAATATGAATGCTCTCATATGAAGATGAATCAGTTTGGCATTTAGTCGTTAATAAGATCTTACATTTAAGAGGTACCCTCACTAAATTTGTAAAAATTGGGATTCAATCTGGTGACTACCATTCAAAATGGTAGTCCCTCAAAATTAATTAAGTTGCCCCTGACTTAGGATTGTGCCTCATCATATTCTGCTTTAGGCATATTCTGAAGGAAGAGTGAGTAGAGTGTAGATGTCAGTATGTGAGGAAATTGGCATGCTAATTTTTTAGGTGGTCTCTAGTGTCCTATTTAGTATTTTGTTGATAAGTATATATATGCCTAGAGGCTAGAACTGAATTGGGAGATAAATTAGGCTAGAAAGCTTGGCTATATCTCTAGAAGCAACATGGTTCTATGCTTAAAATATTAAGTATTTAACCAAAACATCATCAGTTCTAATATATAGAAGTAAAACTTGGACTCTGAATACTAAAAGTGCTGCTGTAAACATTTTAGGCAGATTGTAGCTTAAATGCTAATGTCGGGTGAATTTGATTTTGTTAAACTCCGACTGGTTTGTAGCAAAAAGATTAACAGGTTATGCTCTGGACCCAGGAATAATATATGATTATGTGGCAAAGGTTAAATGATTTTCTGACTGAAAAATAAAAAGGGCATCGTAAGAATGTAGCAAGTTCTGCGCGCGCAAGTTGTTTTATATTAAGCAAAAAGAGTATAAAACCCACATGGAAATAAACACACTATAAACACAAAATCGGCTGTCAACCCCCTTCCATTAAAAACAACAATACAAATGCTTAATTAGAAGACATCAACAAAAGAGTATAATACCCATATGAAAATAAACACACTACAAAGACTTAATTAGAACAAATACTTAATAATCACAATGAAAAAAATCACAACTAATACTAGAGGGAGTATAGAGGGAAGAGAGTAACAAACAATACTTATAAAATAACAGAGAAGATTCAAGTGTAGTGAGATGAAGCTCCTGAGATGTTAAGTGTAGCCCATTGGTGAATGGAAGCTTTTTTTTGTCAAGAGGCTCAAATCTCACAGAAAATTTATACTAGCTGGAGAGGAGGTGCGGCAGTGGGAGATGAGTCTAATACACAAGGCTCTTTTGAGTTGGGTGGCAGAAGGCAGGATGAGATAAAGGCCACTTCCTTGGTTGTGGTTGGCGCTGAGAGGTGGGGGTGAGTAGAGGGCTCTCTGGTTAAGAGAGTGGGAAAGGGATGACTTGAATGGTGGTTGATCATTTCTGGTTATTTGGGAGGTAATCTAGTATTTTGGGTTGGATGTAACACTGTATATATAAGGAAGTTTAATGTAAGATTTGATAATTCCATGTTTCTGTAGGGATTTGAGAAGTGAAGTGTATTTATTTATTCAAAGGCTTTTTTTTATAGTCAACAAATTCCCTTTTGAACAGTAAGTAATTTTTTGAGATATATTCAGGTTTTTTAATGGAATTTTGAAGGATTTTCCTTTTCCAATAATGATCCTGCACTTCCAAACTTTTATCAACATTTTTTTAGTAAATTTCTTAAGGGTTCCGGTTATATCATATTTGTCTTCAATTGCATATTTCCTTTCATTCAAGGAAGCTGAAAGTTCTCCCTTTGAGTCACTGTTCCTCTTTTACAGGTTTGCGCATGCTTATATTGCATTCTCTTGGCTTAATTTTTTAGGGATTTAGTCTAATTACATTTTTATTCTTTTCTTTTTATCTATTTACACATGCTTTATAAAATGTTTTATGTATATTAGTCACAATGCTGATGTTGTTTGTATATGTAGTTCTATTCCAGATTGAATTATGCAAACTTTGATCAATCCTTAAATTTAATAGATTATTATATAAAGTAGGGTCAGCCAAAAACCCCAAATTTTGAAAAAGCCAAATAAAACCTGGGTTTTATTCTGGGTTTTTCAAATCTCAGGTGTTTTCAAAAAACAAATGCTACAAGCATTAGAATAACATAGAAAAAGAATAGTTATTGCAATTTTTATATAATATTAATAATTAAAGTTTAATAATTATATTATAGTAAGAAAAGATTGCAGTGACAGATCACTGATGGAGAAATGTAGGTACCCATGATACCCATAACCTGTAGAAGAGATGAATTATGAGTCAGTATCAGAGAAATAATTTAATTTGATACATATTTGTTGAAATTATAAACATAAATATGAATCTTGAATAAAATAATGATAAATAGCATTCATTTCCTGAAAATAAAAGTATAATTTTGACACCCCCCCCCCTGTTTTTTTCAAATTTCACTTGAAAAAGCAAAAAAGAACCCAGTAATAAAACCCAGGGTTTTTATGGCTGGGTTTTTTAATTTGCCAACCCTGATATAAAGGTCTCCTCCCTTTAGCCATTGACTTAGAACAGAATCCTGGTCCCCATTCACATAGATATGCTCCACCTGTGATTGACAGTTCCACCACTCAAAAGCTTCTATCCTCTGCAACTTGTTCAACAAATGGTATATCCAATGTACCCACTTACAATCCCTAAACAATTAAACACTCCACTGGACCAACAATCTATGCACAACTAGCTGCACAATTTCCACTTGAACAGGAATGACATCCCCAACAAGCAGGAAGGTTTACAAATAATGGTAAACACAATATTCACATGGCCTAATCCAGAAATCCCTCAATCTCAACTAAGAACCTTTCATAACTACACTACATTAGGACAATGTACACTCATTCCACCATACCTTACACACTTTAATACATAAGACATTCTATTTTGTAATGCCACCAGGCACCAGAAACCCTCCTACAAAGTTACATCATCTTCATCCCACCTGCCTACTCCTAACACTGCTCAGCAAGGATTTTGCTTAACAGAGTCTTTGTCAAGTTCCTTTATCATTTCATATCTAAGAAAAATATCCAGTTATTAAGGCTTTGTCTTGTTCTCTCATTATTTCCTATTTTATTTCTTTGAAAGATATTAAATTGTTGAGTCTTTGCATGTTCCTGATCATTCCATATTTCATTTCTTTGAAAGATATTAAATTGTTGAGCCTTTGTCATGTTCCTTTATCATTTCATTTCTTTGAAAGATATTAAATTGTTGAGCCTTTGCATGTTCCTGATCATTTCATTTCTTTGAAAGATATTAAATTGTTGAGCCTTTGTCATGTTCCCTCATTATTTCCTATTTTATTTCTTTGAAAGATATTAAATTGTTGAGTCTTTGCATGTTCCTGATCATTCCATATTTCATTTCTTTGAAAGATATTAAATTGTTGAGCCTTTGTCATGTTCCTTTATCATTTAATTTCTTTGAAAGATATTAAATTGTTGAGCCTTTGCATGTTCCTGATCATTTAATTTCTTTGAAAGATATTAAATTGTTGAGGCTTTGTCATGTTCCTTATCATTTCATATTTCATTTCTTTGAAAGAGATTAAATTGTTGAGCCCTTTGTCATGTTCCTTTACCATTTTATTTCTTTGAAAGATATTAAATTGTTGAGCCTTTGCATGTTCCTGATCATTTCATATTTCATTGCTTGAAAAGACATTAAATTGTTGAGCCTTTGTTATGTTTCTTTATCATATCATTTCTTTGAAAGATTTTAAGTTGTTGAGCCTTTGTCATGTTCCTTTATTATTTTATTTCTCCTTATCATTTCATATTTAATTTCTGAGGTGTGAAGTTAAGATAATTGAAAATGGGGGGGGGGGAGATATTAAGCTGCAAATTCCCTCCAAAAAACTCTCTAGGAAGGTGGACATTGATCCTGGCTCTGAGCTCCTAAGAAGGCATTCTTTATGTTGCATATGCCTCCAGGTACAGTCCTCATGTGCATTTGAGATTACTCCAAAACTCCCACACTTGCAGAGAGAAAATCTCTTGTTTGGAATGATTAGTTTAGGACATCATAATTTTTTTATTTATTTTTAAATAAAACATTAGTAAATCCAGGGTTTTGTAAAGGGAGCTTTACCTATACTTTGATTTGCTAATGATTTTCATTTATTCATTCCTGATTTTAGTAAAAATCTTTATTTTAACTTTCTAGATATTCAGTTTGCATTTTGATCTATTCTTTCAGAAGGTTATTCTGGCCTCATATTTTCGGATATCATAGACGGGAATTACATTTGAGGCCCCGAATTCAACCAATTAAAAAAATTTTGATTGCAAATCGTGGAGAAATTGCATGCAGAGTGATCAGAACTGCACGGAAAATGGGAATTGAAACAGTGTCTGTCTTTTCGGAACCAGATAGAAAATCTCTTCATGTTGCAATGGTAGGTTGGCTTTTAACTAAATTTTTCTTTTGCTATGGTAGTTATATTTTTTTTCTAGGATTTGTTTCCTGACTATTATTCTTTTATTTATATATAACATTGATGCGTAGCTACATGCAACCATTGCAGATTAAGGATTTCCTTTCAAAGGTCTGTCCCATGTAGACTTTCACAAGGTACATGGGTGAGGGGCACCCCCTCCCAGTCTCAAACTACATTGAGACTACCTAGGCTTTATTCTAGATATTTCTACTTTACCTTTTTTGTTGGCATTTTTTATAACCCTTTTCTCACCTATTTTCATGGGTATCAGCTAATATCGCAAACTAGTAACCAAACAGCTTTCATCCAGGAGTGGGGGGTGATTTACCCCTCTCTTTTTGTTCCAGTTGAGGTGGTTGGTTTTAACATGTCTATATTCCTCCCACTTTATTTTTCATCTACCAATCATCTTTCTTTTCCTTATCTATCTTTTTATATACCTGCAAGAGGATGTCAGGTATCATCTGGATTTTTTTTGTACCCTTCTGTCCTCAATACCTGGCATATGCCTTACCAGTCCCAATGCCTCCAGGAGGATTTGCCTCCTCTTTTTTCTGTCTGTTCAAGCTATTTACCTATTGGCTGGCAGCTAATATTGTAGGCTAGACACCACTATCCTTTCATCACTGGTTGTAGGAGAATGGGGAGGTTAGTTCTTTCCTCCAGTTTGGGTGCGATTAGTTTTAATTTAGGAATTTTTAACAATATTTGGTTATCCAACCAGACATTACCTTTGAGAATTCCTAGGTCTCTCTGGAACCACCCATTGACTGCCTTCACTCATATCTATCATTTAGCACTCAGTCTATTTTTATTGGGAGTTTTGTATCTAGGGTGGTGTAGATACATTTTGGTATTCCACAAGGCTCAGTTCCGGGTCCCACTCCTTTTTTGTATCTCCAGGTAATGATCTTCCCATACGTTTGGGATGAGCAGAGTCACTACTGCTTATTCCTTGTACTTGGGACTGGTTTGTGCATACAGACTTGTGGACTAAGATTTTTTGGAAGAGGCTCCCGGTCACACTGAAGCGTGCTTCCTTCCTGTTTCCTTTTTGCTGTTTTTTTTTTTAGCCTTCTCTTTTTTTCTCTTTATTTGTTTTTTAATCTAGCCTAGTAGTAGACTGTGATCTGATTACAGCAACTTTTGCCCTAGTAGGCATTCGCCAGAAAGGCTAGCCCCCCCCCCCCCCCAAAAAAAACCCCATGGCATTCTTATACCATCATTTTGGTCCAGCATTCCATTTCTCTGATGATGACATGCAAATCTCTCTCTCTCTCTCTCCCTAGCCTCATTTGCTGAGACTCTTAGAAATCTATCTACATATGATGACAATACTGAATGGCTCAAAGACAACTTTGGAAACTCAATTATAACAAAACTGAGGTGTGCCTCTGGTGGGTAGTTCATTGGATGTGGCTCGCTGTAAAATTATTTATCCTTATTTTAAACAATGGCTCCACAGTTCCATTTTTGGATAGTTAATCATCCGAGTCTCCGTTAGTCAACTCTTTCTAAAGACTCGTGCCGCTAATATCTTCAAATCCCTTATCTGCTTTCTCTGTATTCTTAGCTATATTTGCTATAACCTGTACTGCAAGTTTTCAAGATTACATTCGTTCATTTCATTACCTCCATCCTTGATTGCTGTACTTCCCTTCTTTTTAGATCCTATGCCTTGAGTAGTGTAATTCTCTTCTTTTTTGATTCTACATTTTGATTACTGCAATTCCTTTCTTTTGAGATCCTACATCTTGATTGCTGTAATTCCTTTCTCTTTGGAGCCTATGCCTTGATGATTCCTGTAATGCCCTTCTTTTTTGATTCTATGTATTGATTACTGTAATTCCATTCTTTTTGGATTCTACGCTTACACTTATTAACCCCTGTGTAGACTGTTACACCTGGTAGGTGGAGGAATGGCAATGTGGTAGTCTCAAACTATATTGAGACTACCTAGTTTTTATTCCTTGACATTTCTATTTTACTATTTTTTTCCTCCTTTCCTCACCATCCTCTTATCACATATTTTCTTGACGTTGGATAATATTGTAGGCTAGTCTCTGACTAACATTTGTCCATTCACCCCAAGTCAGAGCCTGGAAGGGGGGGGGGGGTAAACCCCCTTGGTGTTGGTTTCTAACATGTTTGCATTCTTCACACCAATTTTCGACTGCTTCCCCCCCTTCCCCCTCCTATTTTTTTTAATGTCAGGTGTAGATTGGGCACCATTGCTACACTTGACATCTGGAGGAATTTTTTGTCCTCCTATCCCCAATGCCTGTAGGAAGATGTGCATCTGTATGTCAACATATTTTCACATCCTCTAACTTTCCCTCTTTCTTTACAGATTTCTCATTACCAATTTTCTGCGGGAAAAATTCTGCATTGGTATTTCTCTTTAACACTTTGACTGCTGTGGCTTGCATATATGCATGCCACGGCTGTTTCTGATGCAGCCGCGGCATTAGTGTGGTCCTCAAATTATAGTAAAAATCAAATTTTTATATTTTCATTGGTGCTCATTGCTTATTTGTTGCTGCTACATGAGAACATATGAGGTGAAATTAGAAGGAAATCGGACTTCATTTAGGGTATGCCATGCAGCAGCAATGTTTCAACTCTATTGTGAATTTTGGTGATCGTCAATTCTGGTTAGACAATTCTCTCAGTTGCTGAAGCATGATGTGTCATGATGTCCTTAGTTTCATTAGCAGGTGAACATGGCATCTTCTGGTGTATGCTTGTTGGTTCAACTCTGGAGAAAATACCAGAAAGCCGCCTTCCAACAAGCCATCAAGTAATTCAGATTTCTTAGGACACAATGGGAGAGGGCCTTTGTCAGTCTAGATCTGATTCTATGAGGTTATGTCTACTTTGTTTTCTCACTATAATTTAAGTGCTTATTTCCTGCATTATTATATTAGTAACATACTACTACTGCATTGCATAAACTGTCTCATCCTGTTTCTTCTTGATTGGGCATTGTTGCTTGATGAAATAAATTAATTATAATTTTTGTCATGTGTCTCTGCTGATGGCCATTTGTCCACCTTGTTGTTTTTCTGAATTGTGCCCCAAAGAGTAACAAGCTCAATAGCTCATACATATGCGCTATAGTGCAAAAATGTTGTATGATGTGTGCTTTGTTTATAAAATAAATATACTGTTTGTATCAAAATAAAGTTGAATTTGAATTTGAATTAGTTTTCCTGGTCTTGTAGCAACCCTTTCATTTCATCTTTCCAGGTACCTCAGCGGTAGTTCCACCACCTGAAGATGGGGGCACCAGGGTCCACTATGAAGTGCTCAGCAGTGATGGAGACAGTGCGTGAAATGCCAGGGATCTGGGAAAGGCTCAGATACCAACTGGAGGAGAGGAACATTGTTTGGAAGCTGGAAGGTATGGTTGGAGAGTGGGAGCTCTTGAAGAAGCACAAGAAGAATCAGACGGCTAACCAGAAGACCAAAGAAGCTGCTTTCCAGGGGAAGATTGATTCCCTCTTTATCATAAACACAAAGATTGGAACTCCCTGATCAAGATTCCTGAAGACAAAGCCTTTCGCTTTGACCAGGAAACTCAATGCAAGGAATACATGGGTCTGGAGGACAAAGAACACAACAGAGCAGAGAGGAAGTGGCTGGAGAGAGCTGAACGCGATCAGGCACGTCAAAAAGCTGAAGCACAGTGACAGGAGACCTCCTGTCAAGCAGTTCATCCTCCGACACATCCTGCCCTTCTCGCCGAAGACCCCTCATCGTGGAGCAGACCCAGGCCCATTTTGCTCCACTCTTGGTCCATCGATGGCACCTTTAGCGCATCCCAAGTCCATAGTCACCCCTGAGGTCGCAGCTGCTCTTGACAGAATGAAAACTAGCAATCGAAATGCTCTTTATGTCTTGGCCGCCACAGCAGAAGCCCTAGGACGAGCTGCGAATGCTGTGAATGACCTCACCATCAACTGATCCACCATTCGGCGTTCAAGGATGTGTCATTGGAGCACTAAGGCATCCTTCATCAAGGATCGATTAGTGGCGTGCCAAGGGATGGCTCTCATCATCCATTGGGATGGAAAGATCCTTCCTGATGCCACCACTGGAAGTGGAATGGTGGACCGACTGCTCATCTACGTGACAGGAACAGAGATTCCTCGGAAGGGGGATTCCACCCAACTTCTTGGTGTTCCTTGGCTCCTTGGAGGAGGAACTGGTGAGGCACAAGCGGAGGCAGTGGTGTAAGCGCTGTGGGAGTGGAACCTGGAGGAGAACGTCGTGGTTTTGTGCTTTGGCATGACCTCATCAAACACAGGGTCCTCCAAGGGCGGCTGTGTTCGACTAGAAAGACTGCTCAGCCGTGAACCTTTGTACTACTTGGCATGTTGTCACCGCATCCTCGAAGTTGTGGTTGGGCATGTCTTCATGGCCCTCCACAGGTCCTCCACTAGACCAGACATTCTTCTTTTCAATAGATTTGATGATCATTGGGCCTTTGTTGACCAGGGAGACTACGAAGATGGATGGAGTGACCCGGAAATATGAAAAGCGTTCAAAACAAACAAGGAAACTGTGGAGAGTACAAAAGTGTTTATTGCTAATGAACTTCAGGCAAAACAGTACAGGAATGACTACCATGCCTTCCTTGAGCTGGTGCTCATCTTCCTCGGGGGAACTCCAGGTCGTGGGGTGAAGTTCCCCAAGCCTGGACCAATCCACCATGCTTGTTGGATGGCAAAGTGTCTGTACACTCTCCACATGTTCCTGTTCCGACTGACAGCCAGAGAAGCGACCACCATCTGCAAGTTCTTATTCTGCAGCCTGGTGAACTGCTGAGCTTGGTTCCTGACCCCGAGCCTGACAGACGCGCCGTCCAACGATCTCCGGTTGCTGCAGGAGCTGAATGCGTTATGTACCACCAACGAGACTGTGGCGAAGGCAGCGTTGACCGCTTTCAAGCACCACTTGTGGTACTCGATGCTTCAAATGATCCCACTGTTCCTCTTCAGTTGGCCAATGTGACCAGCACCCGCGTCTTCAACATGGTCTGACTAGATAAGACTTTCCTTGGAAAGGACCCTGTTTCCTGGAAAGAGGATAAATTGTTCCAGTGTGGTCTGCGTACCCTCCAGGAGATGAACCCCCTCAAAAATGTGGCGGAGCATGGCATGAAGCTGATTGAGGACTACAATGCCTCGATTACCAAAAACGAAGACCAAAAGCAGTTTCTCCTTCCACAGATCTCTGAACACCGCCGAAACTTCCCAATCTGAAAAAGGGTGCTGTTGTCATGAAGTGATGGGTTATTTTCTCGTCTCACATGTGAGAATGAACTCTTGTTTCCATTCAATAAATGTAGAATGTTCATTTTTCTTTCATTTCCGATATTTTTAGCAAGAAACAAGTGTCATAAGTGTACTTTCAGTTCGTTTTTGGAACTTTAGTCATGTGTGGATGGTATCATACAGAGGGCTGAACATTTCCTGTCCCATGGCATACTCTAAATAGTGTTCGATCGCGGAGAAATTTTAGCTGGAGGACTTTTTCCAGAAGTGGCATCTATAGAGCAATGAGCACCAATCCCATTGTCGTCTTTGAATTTTGTGACCACCCTACCACATCATGCATATGTGCATGCCAAATGAGTGCCAAATAACTTTCAATATTAGCTGCAGCAACCACATTTGCTTGCCAGTGAAAGCAAATATCTATGTTATTTGAATAGTGTGGCTGCTGAGAAAGATTGTGGTGCATGTCAGTGGCATGTAAGTAAAATATTTTGTAATTTATCCGTTTAGTTTCAAGCCAAATTTTTTGACATTGAATCCAGGTTCCAGCATGAGAAGACAGTTGGATGATGGAACCCATTATTTTTTTTATTTAAAAAAAATATTATTTTAAGTATTTTTTATTTTTTCTTATTTTCTAAAATTATTTTATTTTATGATTTTTTACTAATTGTATCATTATTTTGACTTATATTACATCATTGCCCATGGAGGGAATGGAAGCATGGCATGCAGAGGTATGAATAGAGATATTCACCTGTTGCATACATGGAGGATGTGTATCAAGGCCCAATAGCTTTTCAACAATTTTCTCTCTAAATTTTGTGATCTTTATAAGCTTTCCTGTTGCAATTTTGTAGATTATGAAAGCATTTACTATACAAATTCCAAATAGCATTTCGATCGCCATCTTCCTTATACCATTTTATCCCTTTTCTCAGGCAAGTTGCATAGGATTTCATTTGATCAGAGATATTAATGCCAACTTTTCCTTTATTATATGCCACGAGTGGCACTAGTTTCTTCTGCGTTCGTCTTCTCTTACTCCTTCTAGCTGGCCCTTGTTCATCTACATCTTCTTCTCCTTCTTTGACCTCTTCTACATCCCCTACATCAACAAATCAGGTGTATGCTTGGTGGTGATCATTCTGACATCTCGGGTATCCTTCCATTTCCAAACAACTATGCTATTGATGTCTTCCAATGTTACCATCTTCCTTCTTCAATTTGGTATCCATAACAAATATAACCTAAAAAAATGATTTGAGCAAATTCATGTCATAAAAATGAGTGTTGTGGCCTATTTTCTATATGGCACTCACATTGGGATGCACATGTGCATGCCATGGCTGCATTGGATATATACAAAAAATATTTAAAAAATACAATATCTACAAATTTTAGAAGTTGTTGGCGGAACGATCTATACCATACAACTTCCCACACTGATACTAATATAATTAGCTAAAAAAAAAAAATGGCTGCAATGACATTTTTTCCATTATGGGCTTGGC
Source organism: Ceratothoa steindachneri (assembly GCA_963969495.1). Lineage (NCBI taxonomy): Eukaryota > Metazoa > Arthropoda > Malacostraca > Isopoda > Cymothoidae > Ceratothoa > Ceratothoa steindachneri. Next base: position 19,952,867 of record OZ018338.1, on the reverse strand, counting down.
AGTCAGTGTTAAATTCAATTGAGGGAAATCCAATTTTTTACCCTTTCACCTTGTTTATAACTGTGACCCGTGTTTTTGTTTTTCTCATGCTCTCCCCCTCCTCCGTAAAAACCTAGTGCAGTGGTTTTCAACCTATATATGATAGTGGCACCCTAATTTCTATCTAAAAGCAGCCGTGACACCCTAATTTTTATCTATAAGCAGCTGTGGCACCCTAATTTCTATCTAGAAGCAGCCGTAGCACCCTAATTTCTATCTTTAAGCAGCTGTGGCACCCTATTTTTTATCTAGAAGCAACTGTGGCACCCTAATTTCTATCTAGAAGCAGCTGTGGAACCCTAATTTGCCCCACCGATTCGCAAAACTTATTGACCGCCCCTCGTATTTCAATTGAATTAGGTTAAATGTCAATTGTTGCAGCCCCCCCCCTATTAAATATTTTACATATAGTTAATTACATGGAAAACACTTCAAAATTAACTTACAACAATTGACATTTAACCATATTCAATTGAAATACGAGGGGCGGTCAATAAGTTTTGCGAATCGGTAGGGCAAAACAGAGGAAGGAGGATGGCTGTTTGTGGGGGTGTTAGGACAAGTTATGACAAGTCAGGACCTGCAGCTGCATGCTCCTGCCTCATCTATTTAAGAAGCAGTAGCTGATTGCAGATTGTCAGTCACAAATTTTTCAACAATGGAGAAGGTTGAGCACCGCGCAGTGATCAAATTTTTGACCAAGGAAGGCAAGAATGCAAAAGAGATCCATGAATGCATGGTTGCAGTGTACACCGACACCGCCCCTTCCTATGCAACCATTGCTCGCTGGAATAGGGAGTTCCGCCATGGTCGTGAGTTCCTTGAAGATGACCCCCATCCAGGACGCCCGTCAGACGTGACCAATTAGGACAATGTGGCCATTTTGGAGAGGATGATCCTCAAAAATCGACGGGTGAAGGTCGAAGAAATCGAGTGAGAACTTAGAATATCACATGGAAGTGTTATGAACATCATCCACGACAATTTGGCCATGACCAAGGTCTCTACCCATTGGGTCCCTAGAAACCTCAGGCCCCATGATCGACTTCAACGTTGTCAAAGTCCACAAGGCCAGAGTTGCACAAGCTGCACTCTGTGAGTGTGGATTCGAGGAGCTCAACCATCCCCCCTACAGCCCAGATCTGGCCCCTAGCGACTACTTTTTATTCTACTAGCTCAAGGCTGCACTGGGTGGACGCTGGTTTGAGGATGATGAAGATGTCCAGCTCGCTGTCCAGGAGTGGATTGAACAGCAGTTGGGAGATTTCTGGTTGTCATGAATTTGAAGCCTCAGGGACAAGTGGCACAAGTACATTCAAGTCGAGGGTAGTTATATTGAAAAATAATAAAACACTTTTCCTCGTATCTCGTTTCCTTATATCCGAATTGCAAAACTTATTGAACTGCCCCTCGTAAGTTATAAAAATTTTAATATAATGGGAAATTTGAGGTTGATAAGTATCGCATAATTCTTTAATTTTGGGATGTAAAGTTGACAAGGCAACTCTCATTTCTTCATTCACTGTCTGCAATTTTTCTCTTTTTGTTGTTTTTATGTTACACAATGCATAGAAGCTAGTTTCAAAAACACTTTCAAGCGTTGTTTGATTTTTCAATAAATGCTGGAAATAAATATTTTTTGGCAATTTATGTCATTTTAAAAATGATTTCTTGGTCACTTCCATGCACCTCAGTCGAAAACCACTGCCATAGTGAATTGAATTGCACAAGCTGTCCATTGGATCCAAAATTACCACTCTCCTCACTTATAAGATCTTAAACACTGCAGCACCTTTCTGTCTTCTTCAGTGAAACTATCATGGCACCTGCAGACTCTAAATTTTGGCTTTACCCCTTTACTGCTTGTTCCTAGAAGTCATTCTCTACTTCATGGGAGACATGCTTTCTCACTATTTCTACAATGTCTCTCTACTGCTATACTCTCCTATTCCTTCATCGGTGGCTTCAAGCATGTCTTGAAGCACATTTCTCAAGCTTTTCCTCAGTTGGTAGGTATTCTGTGAACGTCTGTTTCTAAGAAGAGTACCATATAATTATTTTTTAAAATCTTTACTTTAACTATACATACAATAACTTGATATTGGAATGCCACAATAATATCAAGTGTAAAAGGTTGAAGCTGGGTGGTAATTGTTTCCAAATTCAATGTCAATCATTCACCATCCACCACAAACTTCTTAGTTCCTCTTTAATCGTCATTGATTGTTTTAAGTGATTAATTTGAGTTTGATTTAACCCCTTCCGCATGAGTCGGCGCCGCCCACATACGGTGCTGTATATGACATTTTATTAAAGTTAAATTTTGCATTGTATTATTCATGTTATGTTTAAATTTTGCCTATTCTTATGATGTTTGTTCATGTTGAGAATTTCAAATAATTAATTAAAAAAATCTAAAAAATAACATATTGCTTACTCGCTTAAATGCAATGTTTCCACCACCCGATAAATCCATTGCTTCACATTCTTCATCACTAATTGAAATATAAGTGTCACTATCACTAATATCATTTGATTCATTGTCACTGCATGGGTTTGAAGTCAATATCTTCATAATTATCACTATCGCTTGAAGACATCGTTAATGTGTGTGTTTGTGTCATCTTTGATTGGGAATCTATGGATTATGGGAGGAACTTGTGATGTGTCAAGATGTCTTCTAAGATTTGTTGAAATGGATAAATGCATTGAATCAGTAAATATGAGAAAGTAAAAGTCAGGCCTAATTCTCCCTAGATGCTTTTTCCTTGCTGGTAGTCTCTGATAATGCTGATAATTTTGGTATAAATTGATTATATATTAATGATAACCTTTGCTTTATTCAAGTAATTTTGAAGTTTATTGTCATTCCTCTTTTCAAATGAAAATTTAAATTTAAGTTGAAATTAAAATGATAAAAATGCTTTAACATTGAAAAGTTTAATATTTATTTAAACAATAAGGAATCACTATTTCTAAACTTAATGTTAGAATATTTAAGCAATAAATGTTAATAAGATTTGGTATAGAAATTATCATACTTGATTATTTAATCTTACTCTTTATCAGTGGGCTGCTTTGTTTCTTCTCCCTAGTATTTTTCAGCAACCTGTTACTATATTTTTAAGATTAATTTAAATTTCTATGATTTTATTAAATACTCTTTGGTTTGATTCATCCCTTACTGTTATTAATTTGTGATAGTGATTAATTTTAAAATGAAAAAAATGAATTTTAGGCTGATGAAGCATACTTTATCGGACCAGCTGCTGCTCAGGAATCTTACTTAAGAGGTGACAAAGTTCTCACAATTGCAAAAGAATCTGGTGCTCACGCCATCCATCCTGGGTATGGCTTCCTTTCAGAAAACACAGAATTTGCAGAGACCTGTGAAGAAGAGAAGGTCATTTTCATTGGCCCACCAGCATCTGCAATCAGAGATATGGGTATCAAAAGGTAATTTGGATAAAAGTAGTCATTTTTTTCTTCCTGTGGTGAGGAAGTAAGAATACCACCACCAATGTGTCAGGTCTATACTCTATAAGGCAACTAAATGAAGCTGCTTAGAGATACTGAATTGAGAATCTGTTCTTTTATAATAATCCATAAATATGTTAATGGCTTTGAATTGAACTTAGAGATTTGCCAGCCTTCTCTATCAATTTTATATATATTTTTTAATATTATATCCCATTACAACTGTTTTTTTCTTATGGTATTAATGTATGCTAATGTTCAGCTATTGGGTAGTGCCTTTTTTTGGATGAAGAAAAACTTGATATTAACTTCCTGAGAAAATGAAATAATGCTCTCTCATTTTTTGCTCATAAAGGGTGTGAGATTATAATTCCCTGAGAGAAATTTAGCTTCAGATCAAATATATATGATTTTTTTAGAGTGGTTTAACACATTTTTTCCTCTGATGCATTATGTCAAGTATATTACAATCTACACCTTTGAATTAAAAATAAGAAAAAGCCTTACAAGTGCATCATATGGTTGTTTTCCTCATACTGTTAATAGGTATATTAATAATAACATAAAAATAAGGAATAAAGGTCCAAGTCATCCTCCCAGTTACTCTATATTATAACAATTGGACTATTTACTCTTTTCCATTACTTGTGTATTTAGCAGATAGAATTTTAAATGATGTAAGCATTCATTTTCATCAATAATGTAAAGACAGTGATGTTAATCTCATGCAACATTCATACATAACCCGTTATTTTCACAGCACTTCAAAACACATTATGAGCGCAGCAGGTGTGCCCATTGTAGGTGGTTATCATGGAGAAGACCAGAGTCCTGAGAGGTTGTTTGAGGAAGCAAAACGAATTGGATTTCCAGTGATGATCAAAGCAGTTCGAGGTGGTGGTGGTAAGGTGCGAGCACTCATGGTTATTTTAAATAGTTAATTATTTGACCCTTAAGGATCTTTCATTTGGTCAATTGTCATGACAAACTGCTAACTGTTGTGGATATGTATTGAGTTGTCTCTGGTTTCTGCTGCCAATCTCAATGCATCCTTCCACATCAATGACATTAATAGATCATGTCGCAAACATAAAAAAACATGTTAGTCTCACTAATCTCTCAAACTGCTACATCTCTTAAAATGGTCCTTCACAATTTGGGTAATGGCTTGATCTTCCATTTTTTGAAGTCTTCTTTGGCCTATCAGTTGATTTACCAGCATTACATAAACCTGTTTTGTCATAGGTTTGTATAGTACAGGGTACAGATGGTATTTGTTTACAATTTTTAATTTATAATTTTACACATTTTTTTTCATTTGTCTGTCTTTTTCTTCATAAAAAATAACCATTTTTTGCTTTATTTTATTTTTATTTTTTTTGGCAGAATAATTTACTGGAAATTTTTTACCCCGACCCCCCCTCCAATTTGTTGAATCTGTACTGGAGGGACAAATAAGGAGATTTCAGATTTCCTCAATGTTAGTAAAAGGAGAGGAAAGCCCATGGTCGACGATCTGACACCATCAGAATGCTTGAATTCATTGCTGACATCCAGCAGATCATGAACAATGATCCCAGAAAGTCGGTGCATGCCATTGCAAGGAAGAAAAGTGTGGATGAAAAGCTCATCAGGCTGATAGTGCTTAAGGACATTCGCTACTTTTCATACAAGATGAGGAAGAGACAATTTCTGCCGTAGGCAATGCAGGAAAGATGACTCTAGCACACCAAGAATCTGATCACCAAGTTGAAACACCCATCAGAGCCAGACATGCTGTGGTTCTTTTCTGATGAGAAGAATTTCTGCCAAGGTCAGAAGATCAACTCACAGAAAAAGAGGTAGCTCATGGTCACATCCAAGGACATTCCCAAAGTCATGCAGAGGAAATTTCCAGTGACAATCATGATCTGTGGCATCATTAGTGAAGGTGACAGCATGCAACCCCACTTCTTCCCTGAAGGCCTCAGGCTGAACATTGATAGCTACATCTGTGTTCTGATCTTGGTGGTGAAGCCTTTGATTGACCGTGTAGCTGCAGGGAGGCCTTACGTGTGGCAACAAGACTCTGCTCCTGCCACACCAGCTGGAAGACCCAGGCCTGGCTGTCAGAGAATTTCTTTGATCACACAGTACCTGACATTTGGCCTCCCAACTCGCCTGACTACAACCACCTTGACTTTTTTGTGTCAGGTTTAGTTGAATGAGAGACCAACAAATCCAACTGCAACACAGATAAGCTGAGGGCCAGGATTACCAGGGCCTTCATGAACCTAAAACGGGAGATATTGATGAAGCCCTGTGGTCGGTTCTGAAGTCACCTGGAGGCTGTCATCTAGGCCAACGGTGGGTTCATCAACTGAGATTGACAGAACATGTCATGAAGACAAACACCCAAATTTGATGAATATATCCCCCCCCAAAAAAACACTTATTTTGTCCTGGGGCACTCATCATGAGAATGAATCCTATCCTCACTCTGTATTATGGAATACACTTTTGCAGCTCTTAACAGTCTCTGCAATGACTCCACTTGAAATCCCCGTAAGGGGCGCGGCGATTTGCCATCCTGGCCGCCGTGCTGACGGGACTCAGCACCCCGTCCGGCCCCAGCTTAGCCTCTCTTCCTTCATTCAAAATACTTGTTTCCTCTCTTTTCACACAACCTCTCACACAACTTTCTCTGGTCAGCCTCTAATTTCACAGGGTAGATGCTGACCTTCCTTTCAGCCAACTGTCCCGCATCGGGGCTGAGGGGGTGAGGGACAATGTTCCCTAACCCCTGAACTCCAGTCTGGGGTGGCTGGTTTTTAACAACCTGCTTCATCCCCACCCATACCTTCCTCACATCCTTTTTCCTCTCCTCTTCACAACCCCGTAAGGGGCGCGGCGATTTGCCATCCTGGCCGCTTTGCTGACGGGATCCAGCGCTCCGTCCGGCCCCAGCTTAGCCTCTCTTCCTTCCTTCAGATAGCCCGATTTCTCCCCTACCTCGTCGCTTTTCATACAACCTCTCCCACAACTTTCTCTGGTCAGCCTCTAATTTCACAGGGTAGAATGCTGACCTTCTCAAGCCAACCACCCCGGATGGGGCTGAGGGGGGAGGGGACATTGTTCCCTAACCCCTCAGCTCCGGTTCGGGATGGGGTTTTTTTAACAACCTGCTTCATCCCCACCCATACCTTCCTCACATCCCTTTTCCTCTCCTCTTCACATTCTATCTGTTTTACGCCGTGTCTAAGGTGGAGCCGCCATGCCGAAGGACTGCCAGGCCACCAGGCGGGAGGGGTGGTCCCAAATGGTGGTGCCTGGCTCTGCCGGGCCTGTAAGCACCTCTTGCAGTGCGGGCTACTGCAAGAGGTGGTGAGCGATTGCGTCCCGTAAAACAAAGAGGGTCACCATGCCCAATGATGAAAAAAAAACCATCTCCCCTTAATTCCCCCTAAAACAACGGAGCCGCCCTCGTGCAGCTCCACAGAAAACCCCCTGTGCTTGCGCAGAGGACCCTCCATACCTCTTTAACCGAGCCTACGGGTGTAGGGGACTTCCCCTCACCCCCTTCTCTGGAGGTGCTTTCGGGCACCTCCCTATCTCCAGCGGCAGTCCCTCCTTTGCTTTCTAAGGGGACTGCCAAGAAAGCCAGCAGGCAGCCCATTGCCGACCGCCCCTCGTACAAGCGGCTCGGTAGGGCAAACCCCCTGAGGGGGGAGAGGGAAGCCAGGCCCCTTCGGTCGCTTCCCTGAAAAGACCTGCTGGCAAAAATATTAAACCTTGCCGGGGTCAAGGCCTGTGCCTCCCCACTAAAGACTTATGACGCTGCCAAGGGGACCTGCGATGTCCTGGGAGGGGATGGCCAACTGGAGGCCCCTCCTGTGATAGACATGGTCCTTGAGGAAAACCAGCCTCAGAAGGTAGGGCCTTCCATGGGGGGGAATCTGGGCTCGGCGCCAAGCACCGAACCCGAATCCGCCCCTATGCAAGGTCCTCATCAAACGGCTGTGGATTCTCAGGCAGTACAAGGAGGGGAGGGATCTCCTCCGGATGATGCCCCTGTGACCACCAGGACCTTCTCCATTTCGGAGAAGGACCTGGTGGGGGTGAGAAGCGGGTTCATTCCCTGCCCTCCTCTCCAAAAAAGAAAAGGACGAAAAAGACCAAAAAGACGAAGAAGACTCGGGGCTCCTCTCAATCCGCGGGGGCTACGGGGACGGATGGGTCTGCTGCCACTTTGGCAAGCGACCAAGCCAAGTTCGGCACATCCGGGCCCTCTGCTTCCCCGGGTACGGAGCTCCTGACGATGACAAAGACCAAAAGTGCACAGGGCGGAGCCTCGATGACATCGGGGCCCCTCATTCAGAGGTTACCTGGCGTTTTCGAGCCCGCTGGCTTCAAACGCTTCCTCGTTATTCGCTCCACTGATGGCACCATGTTGTCCAAGGGCAACATGATCCATCAGAGGAGAGGATTAGCTAGTGCAATTGGTAGAGAGCCGAAGGTAACCCGTTTCTCGGACGGGAGCCTTCTGACGAATGCGGCGAATCCCTCCGAGGCGGCCAAGATAAGTGCTCTTCGGACACTTCATGGCACCCCGGTGAGTGTGACGCCGCACTCTATCATGAACTTTGTGAAAGGAGTAGTTTATGCGAGGGAACTCGTTGACTACTCCATTGAGGACATCACCCTAGAGCTGGCCGACCATGGGGCGGTCAAGGTCGAACGTGTGATGAGAAAACAGGGAGGGGCCTCGAGACCCACCCCTACACTCTTCGTCACGTTCGACTGTGACAAGCTCCCTGAGTCGGTGCGTGCCGGTTGGTATCGCTACCGCGTGAAGGCATTCGTGCCACTGCCGCGGCGGTGCTATTACTGTCACCGCTTCGGCCATACGAATCGCTCATGTAGACGTGCAAAGTCGGGGTCACCCGAAGTCTGTGTAAATTGCTCCAAGGTCGCACACAATAAGTCCAAATCGTGTGTGGCCATGTGTGTCAATTGCGGAGAGCCACACCCTGCTTCTTCGAAGCAATGTGGTGTTCATGCCCAGGATAGACTCTCATTCCGCCAGGCTAAGGACTTGGTCCTGGCGCGCCCGGCTCTGCCTGGGACGTCATATGCCTCAATAGTTAGAAAGGCACCCTCTGCTCCTGGCCCATCCAGGCCAATGAGCACGGTTGTTTCCGCGCCTATTCGGAGCCCCTTTTGCGGGCTCTACCCAACCTGGGCACTCCCCTGGTAAAGCTGGTGGCAAAAAGGGTTCATACCCAGCCCCGGCTAAAACCAGGGCTCCCCCATCTACCCCTAGCGTGACCGTTTCCCGCAAGGCGAAACGGCCACGCGCCTCCACCGAGTCGTTAGACTCACAGGAGGCAACACCCCTGAAGATGGTTCCTAAAGTTGTCCCCCGAAAGGAGGACAGTAACAAAGGAGCTTCGGCTCCTTCGCCCACGCCCCGAGGTGGAGCGAGTGGCTCGGAGACGGTGGTTCCTCCAAAAGAGGGCCCCCCGCCTCCGAAGCCCCCAGGCGGAGGGAGGAAAAGACTCGCATGGCGAGCCCAACCTTCCCCAATAAGTCCTCGAAGGCGACAGCGCCTTCAGCGCTTTGTCCGGCCAACAGCGCCCGGGGTTCTGCCCCCGGGAAGCGTACGGCCATTCCCGTGAGGGTCTTCAATTCGAGGAGGGCCCCCGCGTCTCTTCCGAGCTAGGCCTGGAGGGCATAATCCTTCAATGGAATTGCCGTGGACTCTGGGCCAACTGGGAGGAGCTGCGGAGCCTCGTCTCGTCCCGTTCCTCGTTAGCTATCTTTTTGCAGGAGACCATGCTAGGCGCGTGCCCCCTGCCCGCCCTCCCGGGGTATAAGGGTCTTGCGACCCCACCACCGCGGGATGGCCGGGCTGGGGGATGTGCGGTTTACACCCGGCATGATGTCTCCGTTCTTCCTTTCTCTTGAGATACCCCCTTCCAGGTAGTGGCTGTGCAGCTGCACCTGGATAGGATGTATACTATCATTTCTGCGTACATTCCACCATCAGCTGACTTCGACGTGGGGGACTTCCGCCGCGTCGTGGCACGGTTGCCGAGGCCCTATCTCTTGCTTGGAGATCCGAACGGCAGGCATCCTCTCTGGGGAGATTACTCCATAAATCCCAGAGGACAAGTCCTTGCTGATCTGATCGAAGAGCTTGAGATGGTTGTCCTAAACGTGGATGAGTTTACACATCACTGTCCAAGAACCGCTTCATTTTCTTGCCTTGACCTATCTTTGTGCTCTTCGGATGCACAGCCGGATTTTGATTGGGGGGTGGTCGATGACCTCCATGGTAGTGATCACTTTTCCATTCAAATATCATTTTCAGGGCAACTGCCGCCTGAGAGACCACCTCGGTGGTGCTTGGTGCGGGCGTGGTGGCCTGCATTTCATGAAATGACTGAATTCTCTATCTCAGTCGAGGAGTTTAGGTCGGTAGATGAGGCCGTTTAGTTCTTCTCCGGCAACCTTATCGCCGGGGGCCTGACTACTATTCCTAGGACGTCTGGCCGTTTTGCACGCCGACCAATCCCATGGTGGTCGGCCGAGTATGAGACGGCCCTCAAACAGAAGCGTTAAGCCTATATGCGCTATAAGCGCCGCCTGAACGATTTCACCGTCGCTGAATTTCTTCGGGCTAGGGCTAGGTTCCGGTATATTTCGAAGCACGCCCGCCGCTCTTCTTGGCGGGCATACGTGTCTTCACTTAACGGGAAGACCCCTTTAGCTGAGGTGTGGAAGCGAGTCAAAAGGATTCGGGGCAAGTTCTCGCAGGACCCCCCTCCCGTTCTCCAGGAGAATGGGACCGCAATCTCGGACCCCGCGTCCGTGGCGGAATCCTTAGCGACCGCTTTCTCCGCATTCTCTAGCCGTGATGCTGCTCCGCCAGCATTCAATGCACGTCGTGATGTCGCGGAAGGCCGCCGGCTGGACTTTACCTCCAGAGGCGGAGAACCCTTCAACGACAAGTTTACTGTGAGTGAGTTGCGTTCCGCTCTCGCTTCGTGCGCGGACACCGCCCATGGTCCGGACGATGTCCCGTACGCCATGCTTCGACACCTGGGTGAGCGAGGCATGGCCTTTCTGTTAGATTTGTTCAACAGGATCTGGGTGGAAGGTCTTCTCCCAGACTCCTGGCGAATCGCTACTGTGCTCGCCTTTCGCAAACCGGGGAGAGATCACTCTACTCCGACCGGTTTCCGCCCAATCTCTCTAACCTGTTGCGTGTGCAAGTTGATGGAGAAATTGGTAAATGTTAGATTAGCCTTTTTCCTGGACAGCGGAGGCCATCTGTCTTCCGCACAGTGCGGCTTCCGCAAGTTCCACTCCACGTCGGATGCTCTGCTCCGACTGGAAAATGCAGTCTGCGAGGCTTTCCTTCGTAGACAGCACTACGCCACGGTCTTTTTCGATTTGGAGAAGGCCTATGATACCGCATGGCGATACGGTATCATGGAGACTCTCCACACGATGGGGGCGAGGGGACGCCTCCCAATGTTTATATCTGAATTTTTGCGAGATCGTCGATTCCGCGTACGGGTGGGGGGAGCTCTCTCCGGCCCAAAGGAGCAGGAAGAGGGTGTCCCGCAGGGAAGTGTCCTCAGTGTCACACTCTTTGCCCTGAGCATCAACGGCATCACCTCGGTGCTGCCGGAAGATGTTCTCGCTACGCTCTACGTGGACGACCTTTCGATCTCTTTTGGCGCGGCCCAGATGCCAACTCTGGAGCGTCGACTCCAACAGGCATTGAACCGCGTCTCTCGCTATGCCGAAGCGCACAGGTTGCGGTTTTCTTTGGATAAGACTAAGGTGGTGCACTTCTGCCGCCATCCACGGCTTCACCCCGACCCAGATTTGTTTCTTAATGGGGTGCGCCTGGATGTGGTTGAGTCGCACCGTTTCCTTGGTCTTGTATTCGACCGACGCCTCACCTGGGAGGCTCATATTCGCAGCCTTAGGGTCTCTTGTACCCGCGCCATGGACATTCTCCGTTCCGTGACGTTCAGCGCTTGGGGCGCTGATAGGGCTACTGCCCTACTTTTTTATCGATCCTTTGTTCGTTCCAAGCTCGACTACGGATGCGAGTTTTATGCATCCGCAGCCGAGCGTTTATTGCGGAAGGTGGATTCGATCCACCACACCGGCCTTCGCCTTGCGACCGGTGCCTTCCGCACTCCCCCCATTGAGAGCCTGTTGGTCGATGCTGGGGAGATGCCACTCGCTCTGCGCCGCGTGCAGTGCATCACTCGCCTTTACGCGCGAGCCCGGCGCCTCCCTCAGTCGCCAACAGCTCTCACTGCATCCGCAGCTGATCTCGATGGTGCCTATGCCGCCGAGAGACGCCAGTAATACCCTAAGCCCTTTGGGTTTAGGGCCAGGAAACTCCTTCGAGAGGTAGATATAGCTCTCGGGCCGGTGGCGCCCCTGGTTCTGCCCAGGACGCCACCCTGGAGGGTACCACATTTGGCTATTTGTCGCCACGCCTCTGCTCCCAAAGCTTGTACTGCGCCGGGAGTATTGCGTTCGACCTTTTTGGAGCACACATCGTGTCACGCTGGTACCGTGCCAGTGTATACGGATGGCTCCAAGTCCCAAGAGGGGGTCGGCTTCCACGCCGTATCCCCTCTGTTTGAAGTCAGCGGGGCTCTACCAGGCGCTGCGTCTGTCTTCACGGCCGAGCTGGTGGCAATACACCACTCGGTACGGGAGATTACGCGACGTGCCCGGTTCGGAGACCGGATTGTGATCTATAGCGACTCACAAAGCGCCCTGAGTGCTCTCGGGGCATTGGAATCTCCGCATCCCCTGGTTCGCAATATCCGTGACGCCACGGTTTTGGCGAGCCGGGCAGATGTCGAGATTATCTTCTGCTGGGTTCCTGGACATGTAGGAATTGCGGGGAATGAGCGCGCCGATGAGGGCGCCAAAGAGTCCGCGAGGACTCTGCGACCGGACCAGCGTTTCGCTCTTCCTCACACCGACTACATGGCAGGAATACGGGCAGCTCTTCGGACTGCTTGGCAAAGAAGATGGGAGACGGTCGAAGGGAACTTAAATTTGCGTGCCATTGCGCCGCGACTGTTCCCATGAACCTATCCCCCAATGCCGCGGCGGCTTCAGGCTGCTTTCTGTCGTCTCCGAATCGGACACACTCGTGTGACGCATCGCTATCTGATGGAGCGCTCGCCTGCGCCCTATTGCAACGACTGCGTCGTCCCCCAGACTGTTCGGCACATTCTTGTCGAATGTCCCAGTCTGGGTGATCTTCGCGCACGACACCTGTCCCGGTACCGGGATGGGCGGGGTCGCTACCGCCTGTCCCTTGTGCTCGGGACGAGTGCGTGTACTTTGACTGGTGGACTTATTGACTTTTTGGGGGAGGCCGGCCTTCTCCCTTTTATTTAACCCGATTTAATTGTTGTTGTTGTTCTTGTAATTGTTTTTGTTATTGCTTTGTTATTGTTATTGTTATTTCTTTTTATTGTTATTGTTATTTCTTTTTATTGTTTTCTGTTTAATTTTTTAAAGTAGCCTAGAACTAGGCTGTTTTTTACGGCGACTTATGCCTAAGTCGGCAGTCGCCAGATAGCCCCTTTAAAAAAAAAAAAAAAAAATCTCACTGCATCCGCAGCTGATCTCGATGGTGCCTATGCCGTCGAGATACGCCAGTCATACCCTAAGCTCTTTGGGTTTAGGGCCAGGAAACTCCTTCGAGAGCTAGATATAGCTCTCGGGCCGGTGGCGCCCCTGGTTCTGCCCAGGACGCCACCCTGGAGGTTACCACATTTGGCTATTTGTCGCCACGCCTCTGCTCCCAAAGCTTGTACTGCGCCGGGAGTATTGCGTTCGACCTTTTTGGAGCACACATCGTGTCACGCTGGTACCGTGCCAGTGTATACGGATGGCTCCAAGTCCCAAGAGGGGGTCGGCTTCCACGCCGTATCCCCTCTGTTTGAAGTCAGCGGGGCTCTACCAGGCGCTGCGTCTGTCTTCACGGCCGAGCTGGTGGCAATACACCACTCGGTACGGGAGATTACGCGACGTGCCCGGTTCGGAGACCGGATTGTGATCTATAGCGACTCACAAAGCGCCCTGGGTGCTCTCGGAGCATTGGAATCTACGCATCCCCTGGTTCGCGATATCCGTGACGCCACGGTTTTGGCGAGCCGGGCAGATGTCGAGATTATCTTCTGCTGGGTTCCTGGACATGTAGGAATTGCGGGGAATGAGCGCGCCGATGAGGGCGCCAAAGAGTCCGTGAGGACTCTGCGACCGGACCAGCGTTTCGCTCTTCCTCACACTGACTACATGGCAGGAATACGGGCAGCTCTTCGGACTGCTTGGCAAAGAAGATGGGAGATGGTCGAAGGGAACTTAAAGTTGCGTGCCATTGCGCCGCGACTGTTCCCATGGACCTATCCCCCAATGCCGCGGCGGCTTCAGGTTGCTTTCTGTCGTCTCCGAATCGGCCACACTCGTGTGACGCATCGCTATTTGATGGAGCGCTCGCCTGCGCCCTATTGCAACGATTGCGTCGTCCCCCAGACTGTTCGGCACATTCTTGTCGAATGTCCCAGTCTGGGTGATCTTCGCGCACGACACCTGTCCCGGTACCGGGATGGGCGGGGTCGCTACCGCCTGTCCCTTGTACTCGGGACGAGTGCGTGTACTTTGACTGGTGGACTTATTGACTTTTTGTGGGAGGCCGTCCTTCTCCCTTTCATTTAACCCGGTTTACTTGTTGTTGTTTTTGTTATTGTTTTTGTAATTGCTTTGTTATTGTTATTTCTTTTTATTGTTTCCTGTTCAATTTTTTAAAGTAGCCTAGAACTAGGCTGTTTGTTTACGGCAACTTATGCCTTAGTCAGCAGTTGCCAGATAGCCCCTTAATTTAAAAAAAAAAAAATCCAATCTCCAACGTAATGAAAACACCAAAGTTGTTTGCCGATTGAATCTTACATAAAACATCGAGGATTTGGACTTGCATGAACTGGTAACTCAAAAAACTAAGCTAATCTTCAGTCTCCTAATCAAAGATGAATACAAGTTTGCAGAGGATACATTCCTGAAGACTAACCCAAGTTCTTTGCAAGAGAATACGTGCTTTCAAGAATTTCATTGGCGAGCTATTAACTTAATGGTTGTTAACGATCCAGCAGAATGAGGTATTGCACTTATCAAATCGTATAATGCATCTCTAACAAAAGATGAAGAACAGAAACAGTTGCTTCTCAGACTTGTGGCAAAATGCCACAAAAATTTTCCCTCATGCTCAAAAGGATCAATGTTTAATCAGCAATTTTAGTTATAATTTGTGTCAAAAAGAAATCATTTGCCATTTAACTATTTTCTTTTCACTTTAATATTAATATTTAAAAAAAAAAATGTCTTTCAACACCAAGATATGTTTCAAATAAACTAGTATTTTTAAAGACTGTTCATTTCTATCCCCAAAATTAATTTTCCAGCAGACTAATAAGTTAAGATCCATATAGCGACCAGTAAATATTCTTTGATTTTGATGAAATTGAGTATGTGACCTACTGTTCAATGTGGTAATACAATCAGGCATATGTAGATAAAAAACTAATTTTTTTTTTTGGGGGGGGATCACCCTAAGGCCATATCCTTCCACAAGGTCTCTGGCTGCTCAACTATACAGCATGAGGAACATCAACAGCAATGATTCCCTCCAATCTTTTGAATTCTCTCCTCCTGCTTTAACATCATTGCCTCCTTTTCTCACTGTTCTCTCCGATGGTTGGTCCCCTAGTTCTCTTGAGATATATATCTCAGCTGGTAGAGGGTTGGTTTGGTGTTAAGCAAAGCTCAGATTTGGTCTATTTCTTTCATATCTCTCTTTGGTATTTTTTTGTGTGGCCTTGGTCTCTCATTTTATTTCTATGCTAATGACACACAATTCTATTTATCCTTCCTAGTCTTGCATTGCTGAAACACTTAGAATTTTCTATCCTCATTACTGAATGGCTATTTATAACTTTGGGAAACTCAATCAAGTCAAAACTAAGATGTTGGTTTTGGATACTCCCGCGATTGTTTCTTATCAAGTAATGTGGTTATTTTTTTTTTAAGTCATATTGTTATTCTTAACCATGATACCAGCATATGTCTGGTATACTTTTTTGTTATTTCCTGTTATTCTTTTTCCCTTTTCCATAGTTCTTTTTTTTAACTAGGCACCTCATAGCTATGGTTGAATGAGGTTTTTCACATACCACAGACTTCTTGCACTCGTTCACAAGGTGATCATCGCTGCTACATTCTGAGTATCATTTGGGGTTACTGGATGCACTTGCTGCATGACTTTTAACTCATAGCATTTAATACATACCTGAATATGTATGCATTCTTTCTTTTCTATTTTTGCTGGCATTATTACTCTTTGGTTGAATGCTAGGAGCCAAGACTTCTGGGGGGGGGGGGAGCATATTATTTTGCTGAGCCAAATGGTCTCACCAGTGTGAGATCATCAATGACCCATTGATGATCTCATTCCTCATTCACTGTTTTCCTGCTGTGCTTACTGCATCCTTGCGATGTCTCCATCATAGATTTTGGCTTTAAAGGAACTTGCTATAATTGTCCATATACTTCTGAAAAGCTATAAACATCAACAACAACAACTTTACAATACTACTTTCTCGAGGGTTTGGTTATCAAAACTGATTCCACCATACATGAATGAGTGCAACCCCATCCATGTTCCAAGGTGTACCCTCAGAGTTAGGGATGCATGGTGTTAGGTCAAGGAAACTTGAAGAGCTCGGTGTGCTCTCGGGATGGTAGTGCCTCTGGTTCTTCCCATGATGCCACCCTGGAGGTATCTCTGACTATTTGTTGCCACGCCTCTGCTCCCAAAACTTCCACAGTGCTGGGAATATTGCGTTCAACCTTTTTGTAGCACACTTTGTGTCAGGCTGAACCATGCCAGTGTACAGGTATGGCTCCAAGTCCCAGGAGGAGGGGCAACTTCCACACCATATCCCCTCTGTTTGAAATCAGCGGGTTCTACCAGTCACTGCATCTGTCTTAATGGCTGAGCTGGTTGCAATACATCTCTTAGTACAGGAGAAATCATGTCATGCCTGGTTCAGAGACTAGATTGTGATCTTTAGCGACTCACAAAGTGCCCTGAGTCTCTTTAATGGTCCTCCATAAGACTTGTATAGATGAAAATTGATGTCCATCAGCATAAATATTTTGTTTAATGATGGACTACAAATTTTTGATTGGCTTGAGATCTGGAGAGGCTGGCGGCCACACCATCACCTTGATACCTTGTATGCCATAAGAGTCTAAGAATGCTTGTGTGACCCTGGACAAGTGGGATTGAGAGTTGCCATGCTTGAAAACTAGAGTCCTTAGAAGTAACAATGGTAGTTCATCTAGCCAGGGATCCATGACCTCCTTCAAGAGATTGCAGTAGGCTGCTGCAGTCACTTTAACCCCATCAGGCACCCTGACTGGGCCAACAAGTTTGTGTCCAATTATACCTGCCAACAACATGACTTCTCATCCCTGCTGTGATGTCGCAAATATTGGTGACACTCATCTCTGAAATAGACCCAACCATCAGGTCTGTCAAAGGTCATCCTAGTCTCTGACAATGAAGAGAATCCAATGTCATGTACTTCTAGGCCCATTGAAGCCTCAGTCTTGTGATGGGACATTAAAGGAGGCAGTTTCAGGGTAGTTTGCATGGAAGTCATGGGTCTCTAGGATACTGTTCCTGTGGGTCTTTGGTACATAGAAATGACTAGCACCAGTAAAAATCACTTTGCTTGTTTTTCCATGTTTCCCACATAACTGGCAGCCAATATTGCTCAAATCCCTAGTTGTCACAGTCTTGGATGTCCCACAATTGGATCACTTCTACCTTAGTAAAGTGTCCTTCAGAAATTGTCTTACCATTTCTACATTGTGAACTAACTTCTCTGCAATAACATGAACAGAGGTGCCTTCACCACTTTGATGACCAAAGACTTTTCATCATCCTTGAGGCCTCTGTGACGTCTCATTGTTTTCAAAGTGGATAAATGCTATCGGCATGGTCCCCCCACCCCCCCAAATGATGAATTTGAAATAAAAATTGAAGGATGTAACACAGCATAATGAAAACATAACATTTGTGTTGCCATATTTTGCAGATCAGCTAGGGAAAATTTCATTAAAATTGATCCACATAGAACAGAGAAATCTTCACCTTTCCTACCAAGCTATTAGCATGGTTCAGGGTGTAGATCTAACCCCCAATGTTATGATGGCTTCAGGTAGCATTCTGTCATCTTCTAATTGGGCACACTTGTAGGATGCATCACCATTTGATGGAGCGCTCCACTGCACCTTAGTGTGGCAACTATGTTCTTCCCCAGACTGTTTGGCACATTCTTGTTGCAGGTACTATTCTGGGTGATTCTCACGCACATTACCTGTCCTGTAGTGGGATGAGTGGGGTCACTACCGCTTGTTCCTTGCACTCGATTGAGATGGGTTCCTGCACACTAAGGAGGAAGGAAATTGACCTATTTAAAAGATAAAAGGTTGTACAAAAAAATTGGTTAAACAATAATTAATTTATTGCCCCCCTAAAAAACTATATCCTGCAATACATTATCATATTTAGGAATCAAATCAATATCCTGCATTCTGATTGGTCATCGTTGGTCACATGACTGTATTCAAAGCCGCTCATTGGATAGGAGCTTAAAAACTGAGAATGCTTACCTTTTTCCAACTTAATCTTATTACTAAATTAAGTTTGATAATAGAACTAAATTCCAAGCAAGGAACAAGTCTTTTTTAATGGAACATCAAATCAAATGAATGCATGAAGGATGAAACCCATAAGAAATCCATATCATTGCTGTCACTATGAGAAATAGAGGGGTTGTGACTAACAAATCATTTTCACAAAATCTTTTTTCATATCAGCTTTCGAAAAAATGGGGCATAAGGGGATGTGAGGGATGGAGTACTTTTTGGGTGGTATCAATGTGGATGTCCTGCTCTGGGTAAGTTTCATGTGCGGTACTTGTCCCACTACCAGCATGTGTGGGGGTCACTCATGCTTGTCCCTAGTGCTGAAGGTGGGTTGTGTGGGGCTTCTCCATAGTATTTGAACTCTAAATTGTTGATGGTTTGCTTGAGTCCTTTAGGAAGGTGGGCCTCCCCTAGGGTTTGCTTGAGTCCCTCAGGAAGGTGGGCCTCCCCTGGGGTTCATGAACATTGGTTTTCTTTCTATTTGAATATTTCATTTTTGTCTTTTTATTTTTTATTGATTTTTTAAATTTGCACAAAGATAGGCTTATTTTTGTACTTTTGCTGGCTGTGCCCTCATTGGCAGCCATCAGTGTTAAAATTAACAACTGCAACCCAACATTTTGTCCAAAAACCATCTATGATGAGGACTAATTAGTTGACTTGTGAGATGCAGCGTTGACATCATCCTCCCTGTATTCCTACCTCTCCAACACTGAGATGTTGCTTTGTTACAATTATAGTTTCACTGCATATATAGACAAAATGAGCCAGTCATTTATTGCTAAATATAGTTCATAATTTTCACTTTTCTGTTTTGGAATAGACTGAAAAATTGTTTGATTTATTCATTTTCTGTTCATAACTGTTAATTTTCACTGAAAATGGTTTGATTTATTCATTTTCTGTTCATAACTGTTAATTTTCACTGAAAATGGTTTGATTTCCTCACTTAATTTTTTTTTCATAAATACTGATTTTCACTGAAAAATGGTTTTATTTCCTTAGTTTTGTTTTCTGTTTATAAATGCTGATTTTCACTTAAGTTTATGTAAATCGATATTTCAGGGAATGCGAATTAGTATGACAGAGAAGGAGTTCATGGATCAGCTGAACTCAGCTAAAATGGAAGCTTGGAAGTCATTTGGAGATGAAGTCATGCTGATAGAGAAGTATGTAGAAAGGCCGAGGCATGTGGAAGTACAGGTGAGCTTGACATCTTTTATTGGAAAGTTAAGGACACCTTTCAGTCTTTAGATGGTGTTCTTCATTTATGATGGAAGTTTAATAGTTTATCTTATCCTTTGCTGCTACTACCCTTAGTTTTCTTCTTTTTTTCAATGATAGCCAGACACCGGTTACTACCAGTTGTTAGTGTCAGGGTGAGTGAGATTTGTTTTAAAAATAGAAAACTAACATGAGTATTTCCACTCTTGGTAAACCCCTTAGCAAGTTTTATCTCTTCAACAAGGACTGGAAATTTATACAAATTGTGTTGTTTCACCCTTTTGACATCCACTGCGAGGTGGGATCAACTGCCCCCCGCCCCAGGGTTTTTGATTAAAAAAAATTAATGTTTTATTTAACCCTTTAGTCGCCGAACGAATTGCTTTGAAATTACCCTCAATCAATTTATCCTTGCTACCTCATTATGGAAAATAATAGAATAAAATATTTAAATCCTTTGTTATAAATCAAATAATATATTTTAATTGCAAAGAATTATTCTATTGATTTAATCTAAACAAATTAATAGACTTCTACATATTTAGAATTATGATTGGAAATATTTGCTTGTTGCTCGAAGTTATTTCTTAATTGTTACATTTTAGTTAGCGATTCTAAACCAACTTCATTTTACAGAAAACGTTGCTTATATCTTATGGCTAACATTTTTATATGAAAGGATTTTAAAAATTTGGTGAAAAAATGGGGGGAAAAAATTGTCCACCTATTTTTTGGCTTAATAGGCTTTCTCCCCTTAGTCCGCTTTGAATAACATGCTGATTTTAATTGTATGATTTTTAAATGATTTTAATTGCCTTAAAAAACAAAAAACATAAGTGTATTGAACAAAAAAAAAAGCAAGTCCACAAAAAACAGCTGTTTAGACGTGTGTGAACCACAAATCAACCCTTTTATTTGTGGTCGCTTTTGTTCAAGTTACTCTCATTCATATAGATAAACAAAGAAAGACTGACCTAAGCCATTTATGGATTTTAATTAGATGATTACTCACTAACATAAGAGTTTGACAAAAAATGATGAATTATCATAATAATCAGGGCGAATGAGTATATGTGAAAGACCAAAACAGACCCTCAGGTAATTACGTAGCACTGAATCAAAGACCTATAAAGGCCCTCGGGTGACTAATGGGTTAAATCAGTTTTTTTTATTTAAATGAATTTTTTTATATTTTATTCATTTTATGTTGATTTTTATTATGTTTTATGTGAAATCTAATATTGCTTATAGTGGGCCAACTTAGCATGCCAATTTTGCATTTTGTGAGGAAAGCACCAAATTTTGTACACTAGTAGACTATCCTATCATGAATAGATTTGGATATTAGGCCATCTCAAATTCACTTCCTGATAGATGTGGCAGCCATTTTTCAAAATGGCTGCTAGTGGTTATTATAATTTTACAATCTCCCTTATTAAAAGTCGTTAATAGGATAATATAACACAAACATTAGTCTGAACATTTATTATAATCTGAATCTACCAAAACATAATCAAAATGGGCACAACTCAAAATCAAAATGGCCACCAATCAAGTTTTTAGTGCAATCTCCCTCACACTCACACAAATCTGTGCATTCAAGTGATGCCTTTTTACACTTGCAATGCTTCAGACAGCTCTTCTTGCACTTGCATGCTACTAGCTCATTGCAAGCATGGGCCACTTCGGGTAACTTCATCCAGTGTGGCTCGTACACTCCATCATCATTCTTGACCCAGCCCCAGCTGGATGGAGGAGGCAGCTCTGGTGTTGGTAACAGTGTTTGACCCCACACATAACCTCCTTTGTAGGCCGCCCTCTTTACAGGCTCCTCCAGAGCTGCCTTGGTTGGTGGAATCAGCTGCACATTGTTCTTCTTCATGAAGAGTTTCATCCAGGCCTTGTCAATGTCCTTGCACATGCTGGTTCTGTCATAGAGCAATATGACGAACTGCTCGATGATGGGTATGACATTGTCTAGAACTGTGACACTTGGTGCAGAGGATAGCTTCAGCAGTGCATCTGTAAGTAGAACGGCCCAGATTGTCCAGGCAGTCTTCTTACCATGTCCAGCAAAGCTAGATTCAGTGTCACACCTAGTCTGAGTGTGAAACATAGGGAGAGCCTATGCCTTCTCTGGTCCTAGGCCAGCTGCTATTCCGTGGGCTGCCAGGTACCTAAAACTGTTCCCAGTGCCAAATGCTAGCCACAGTTCATCTTCTGGTTGCAGTCCCTGCACCACTGAACAGCCAACACCACTACATCGCTGTCAACTGTTTTGAGCAGCATCTTGTGGTGACCATGGTTGGCTGCATGGGATGCATGCAACCACATTCGAGTGTAAACTTCTTCATGGTTGCATGGGGCCAGCAAGGCCAGGTCTTCTAGCGGTGGCTTACTCAGGACCATCTCTATCAGTGATAATGAGCTGCTTGTCATCCTGGTCAGACCACTTGAAGAGAGCTTCTGATAGGAATTTGAACAGCCCAGTCTGTTGGTGTCCACTCGGAGGAAGTTATACCAGTTTCCAGGCATAACTACACACTCCTTTTCCACGCTTTGATCTTGCACTGCCTTTCAGAGAATCAGCAATGTAGCGGTCCCAGACCAAGTCAAGGGGTGATACAGTCTGAAACTTTATGACAAATAAGTTATGAAGACATTCTGGGCATAGTCATCAAAGTTCTTGGCTACTGCAGGCTTCAACATCTGGATAATGACTGCCCCATCAAGAACTAGGCATGTGGCATCAGGAGTCTCTGATTGGGTATTGGAGAACCCTTCAAAGCATTTCAGGAGATCACTCTTTGTACCTAGATGGAGACTTTCTCCATCAGACTTGCTTCTCATCATGAAAGAATTTTTCAAGGTTTCCACCCCTCGTCTGGAAACTATGTAGAGCCATGAGAAAAGTACCACGTCGTTCGTGAGAGAGACCAACTGCTGTTTCCCTTTGCTCACACTTCTCGGGGTGGAAGTGCTGAACACCTTCAGTTGTTCCAACTAATTGCATCATCAATTGTCTTTGTCCTTTCCACTAGGCAGTCTCTGGTGAAAGCTTTGAACTGCCCTTGGCCAATCTTCATATTCCTGACAGTTTCAACTGCAGCAGGACCTGCAATTTCCTTTGTGCAAAGGACAATCAGATCCATGCTCTCTTCCTCAAAGGGTCTGCTAAGCTCTTCCATAATGCTGACCCCATAAGGGGCGCGGTGATTTGCCATCCTGGCCACCGTGCTGATGGGATTCAGCACCCTGTCTAACCCCAGCTTAGCCTCTTCTCCTTCCTTCAAAACACTTGTGTTTCTCCCTGGTTTCCTCGCTTTGCATACAACCTCTCCCCACAACTTTCTATGGTCAGCCTCCAATTTCACAGGGTAGATGCTGACCTTCTTCTCAGCCACCCATCCCGGATCGAGGCTGAGGGGGGGATGGGACAACGTTCCCTAACCCCTGAACTCCGGTTCAGGATGGTGTTTTTTTAACAACCTGCTTCATCCCCACCCATACCTTCCTCACATCTCTTTTCCTTTTCTCTTCACACACTATCGATTTTAAGCCGTGCCCAGGGTGGAGCCGCCATGCTGAAGGGCTGCCAGGTCATCAGGCAGGAGGGGTGGCCTTAAATGGCTGTACCTGGCTCTGCCAGGCCTGTACGCACCCCTTGCAGAGCAGGCTACTGCAGGGGGTGATGAGCTATTGCATCCCGTAAGAAAAAGGTCACCATGCCCAATGATGTCTAATAAAAAAAATCCCCTTAATTTCCCTGCATCTACCGTCGGAGCTGCCCCCGGGCAGCTCCACAGAAAAAATGGAGGTCTCCCCCCTCCTGTGCTTGCGCAGGGGACCCTCCAAATTTCTCTAACCAGAGAGGAAGCTTACTCCCTCCTCTCCTTCACCTATGGGTGTAAGGGACTCTCCATCACCCCCTTCTCTGGAGATGCTTTCGGGCACCTCTCTCTTTCCAACCACAGTGCCCCCCTTTTCTTTCCAAGGGGACTGCCAAGAAAGCCAGCAGGCAGCCCATAACCGACCGCTCCCCTTTGAAGCAGCTCAGTAGGGCAAACTCCCTTAGGGGGAAGAGGGAAGCCAGGTCCCTTTGGTTAATTCCCTCAAAAGACCTGCTGGCAAGAATATTGAACCTACCTGGGGTTAAGACCTGTGCCTCCCCACACGTGACTTGTGACAACACTGCCAATGGGACCTGCAATGTCCTGGGGGAGATGTCCAACTGGAGGCCCCCCAGAGATAGACATGGTCCTTGAGGAAACCCAGCCTCAGACGGTAGGGCTTTCCATGGGGAGGAATCAGGGCCCGGCGCCAAGCACTGAACCCGAATCCGCCCCTATGCAAGGTCCTTCTCAAACGGCCCAGATTTCCAAGGGAGTACAAGGAGGGGAGGGATCTCCTCCGACCGGTGTCCCTGCGACTATCAGGACCTTTTCCATCTTGAAGAAGGACCTGGCTGAGGCTAGTCCATCAGGCCTGAGGGCTCCTGCCGGTGGAGGGGAGAAGTGGGTTTATTCTCCATCCTCCTTCCTAAAAAGAAAAAAAAAATAGGAAAAAGACTAAGAAGACTCGGGGGGGGGGGGGGCTCCTCTCCGGCTGCGGAGATGGATGGATCTGCTGCCACTTCGGTAAGTGACTAAGCCGAGATCGGCACATGCAGCCCCTTTGCCAAAGTATGTCAATTGCGGAGAGCCGCACCCTGCTTCTTCGAAGCAATGTGGTGCATATCTCCTTGAGAAAGAAATCCTGGCCGTTCAGGCCCAGGATCGACTCTCATTCCGCGAGGCTAAGGACTTGGTCCTGGCGCGCCCGGCTCTGCCTGGGACGTCATATGCCTCAGTAGTTAGAAAGGCACCCTCTGCTCCTGGCCCATCCAGGCCAACGAGCACGGTTGTTTCCGCGCCCATTCGGAGCCCTTCTGCGGGCTCTACCCAACCCGGGCGCTCCCCTGGTAAAGCTGGCGGCAAAAAGGGTTCATACCCTGCCCCGGCTAAAACCAGGGCTCCCCCCTCTTCCCCCAGCGTGACCGTTTCCCGTAAGGCGAAACAGACACGTGGTTCCACCGAGTCGTTAGACTCACAGCAGGCAACACCCTTGAAGTGGTCACCAGTCCATCTTCTGGGGTTCCTAAAGCTGTCCCCCGAAAGAGGGGAGTAACAAAGGAGCTTCGGCTCCTTCGCCCACGCCTAGTGTTGGGCTGAGTGGCTTGGAGACGGTGGATCCTCGAAAAGAGGGTCCCCCCCCACCCCCGAAGCGGCAACGCCCGCCTAAGGTTTCGAGGCAGAGGGAGGAAAAGACTCACATGGCGAGCCCAACCTCCCCCAATAAGTCATTGAAATATAGGTTCCGGTATATTTCGAAGCACGCCCGCGGCTCTTCTTGGCGGGCATACGTGTCTTCACTTAATGGGAAGACTCCTCTATCAGAGGTGTGGAGGCGAGTCAAAAGGATTTGGGGCAGGTTTGCAGGACTCCCCTCCTGTTCTCCAGGAGAATGGGACCACAATCTCGGACCCTGTGTCCGTGGCGGAATCCTTCACGACTGCTTTCTCCGCATTCTCTAGCCGGGATGCTGCTCTGCCAGCATTCAATGCATGTTGTGATGTCACGGAAGGCCGCCGGCTGGACTTTTAAATTTTTTTTTTTTAAATAAACACTGCAAACATTAAAATGATTTTAGAAAAAAAATAGATATGTCTATTTTTCTAATATTAATAATTATATTAAGGTAAGAACAGATCACTGATTGCGAATTATGGGTACCCATGATAGCCATAACCTGTAGAAGGAGAGATGAATTATGAGTCAGTATCACAGAAATAACCTTAATTTGATACATATTTGTTGAAATTATAAATATGAATTTTTAATAAAATAATGATAAGTAGTGTTTATTTATTGAAAAAGTGCAATTTTGAAAAAAAAAACAAAACCAACTCTGGTATTGTCAAATTTCACTTGAAAATGGCCCCTCAAAACCAGGCGATATATTTTTTTTTTAGGGCTGGGTTTTTTATTCCCCAACCCTGGGTGTAAATGGTGCTGGGGTTAGTTTTAGTGGTGTTGAAGCACTGGTAGATGCTGGTATTTTTTTGGATACTGAAATGTACATAAAGATCAGAATGACAATCACTGACAAGCCTGATGGGACCTGGGGATTGGCCTCGTTTAAGAGTGGGAGAGGTTCTGAGTGTTATTGTCTAATTTTACACATTTAAGCAGTCATGGAACCCTTTGTGACCCCCTAGGAGACACCACCCTCCCTGTCCCCATCAAAGGTATGTGGATATGTATACCCCATAGTTGACACTAGTTCTCCATGTTGATTATGTAGATGTGAGTGCTCCCATAGGGGGTATGATACAAGTACTCCATTGGCAGGGTTCTGGAACAGAGGAGTGTGTCTTGAAGTGTGTTAACAGGAAGGGTATAATAGCGTTGTTTTGAGTGGCTATGTATGTGATGATGCGAGTGGAGCTATCTACTTAACACCCCACACCCACACACACTACTCCCCACTTAAATTTCAGCATATGCACCAATGGGCAGCTAACTTGTTTCTCCGCTGAAAGTTTTGTGTCCTCACTCGCTTGTATCCAACCTGTACCTCAACTAATAATCCCAAACTGTATCTACCAGTCAATGATTTTTATATATATATATATATATATATATATATATATATATATATATATATATATATATATATATATATATATATATATATATATTAAATGAATTTCCCACCACACTGCATAGATGTTGATGCTAACTTTTTACTCCAGTTAATTTAAATTTTTCATTTTGATGATTAATGGATGTAAATTCTTGCAGGTATTTGGAGATAAGCACAATAACTATGTCTACCTCTTTGAGAGAGATTGTTCTGTTCAGCGGCGGCATCAAAAAATTATTGAAGAAGCCCCAGCCGTAAGTCTGCTTTTATTTTTTCTTTATCACAATTACTTTATTTAGTGAGAAGGGTTTTACTACTGATCTGTAATCATTTAAGATGTCTTTATTTCTATTTTGGAGACCTAGTGATTAATATGGATTCCGAACCACCAGTATCAACAGCGTATGGCAACTGCCAGGAAGTTGACCCAAATCAGGACTCCATTTGGCAACTAACCAGATACAATATGGCTCAACTTCACTAAATTTGGAATCGGTGTTTCCACTTGGCTAAACTGTAGCCCATTATCTCTCTCTCTCTCTAAAAAAAAAAATAATAACTTTGACACCTAAAAAGAGGATTTGAAAAGCATTGCTTATGGGATGGAGTTTTTTTTAGAAGCCTCTGGGAATTATACTAAAGACCTCATCTAGACTTAGGAGGTGGGAATTTGTCCTCTCCCAAGGGCTTTACATTCTGCAGGAATAGTTCCCAGCTCCTCGACCCCACTCTCAAGCGGTGCCACATGTAGGCTGTTACACTTCACCCACATAGGAGTGGCATGCCCTTCCGGTTCCAATGTGGTCATGGTATAGGAAGGACCGAGTGATGGAAGGATGTTCATACGTCTGGGTTGTTTATGTACTACTACGTAATTAACGTTATATCTCTCTAAGAGTGCTATATATGATTGATTATTATTATATTGATTATTGACTTCTTTAGACTTTAAAGGTTCCCTGTGCTAATGTAGCGATTCGAGGATAGAATAGAAAAAATTGTTAAAACAAACTAAAACTTTAATTAAAACACAAAAACAAAATAAATATGAACCACAGAAATATTATGAATTTAAATACACAATAAGGAGTTCAATAAGTTTTTAAGTAAGGCTTTTTAACTTGACCTACTTGACATTATAGTGATGGTTAACCCACCACTCACTTCAATATAAAAATATACTAACTGTCTCTACTAGAGTTTAAATACCTTGGTCTCTCCGGCGATGAGTTTGAGTCTGACCTTGAACTCAATAAGCCCAGACATCTCAGGAATCCAGTGGGTTCTTTGATGTGCACCTTGGCCAGATGGTTGATGGTGGATGGAATAACTTGACAGTCACAAGGTACTTTGGCTAGTGTGGCAGATGGGGGGCCACACAGTACTCGGGAGGGGGGGGGGGTCTTCTTCAAGGGCGATGACTATCATGGTGCTTTAGGATGCACCCAGATAGGCAGGGTCTCTCTGATGAGAGTAAGTTGAACTTGGTTATTAAACTAAGTTAACTTAGAGTTTGGTGTGACCACCGGGTAACGGGCTCGAGGAGGAGCTTTTTCTTCTTCATTTCAGAATTCCTCAAGGGCGAGGACTATCTCGGTGCTTTGTGCTACACCAGGATAGGGGGGGGGGGGTGCTCTCTGATGAGACTAAGTTGAACTTGAACAAGTTAACTTACAAGTTCAGTTTGATAACCAGGGACTAGCTCGAGGAAGAGCTGCTTTTTATTCCCTTGTCTTGGTAGCCCGGCCTCTCTTGCAGGGGACTTCATAGCCTGGTTGACTCACATATTCTACCTCTCTTGCCCCCGTAAGGGGGGCGGCGATTTGCCATCCTGGCCGCCGTGCTGACGGGACTCAGCACCCCGTCCGGCCCCAGCTTAGCCTCTTTTCCTTCCTTCAAAACACTTGTTTCCTCTCTTTTCATACAACCTCTCCCACAACTTTCAATGGTCAGCCTCTAATTTCACAGGGTAGATGCTGACCTTCTTCTCAAGCCAACTGTCCCGGATTGGGGCTGGGGGAGGAGGGGACAATGTTCCCTAACCCCTGAGCTCCGGTTCGGGATGGGTTTTTTTTAACAACCTGCTTAATCCCCGCTATACCTTCCTCACATCCCTTTTCCTCCCCTCTTCACATTCTATCCATTTTTACACTGTGTTCAAGGTGGAGCCGCCATGCCGATGGACTGCCAGGCCACCAGGCGGGAGGGGTGGTCTTAAATGGCGGTGCCTGGCTCTGCCGGGCTTGTAAGCACCTCTCGCAGTGCGGGCTACTGCGAGAGGTGATGCGCGATTGCATCCCGTGTTAAAAAGAGGGTCACCATGCCCAATGATGAGTATAAAAAAAAACCCAAACCCCAACTTCCCCTATAACATCGATGGAGCCGCCCTTGGGCAACTCCAGCAAAAAAATGGAGGTTCCCCCTCCTGTGCTTGCTCAGGGGACCCTCAATATATCTCTAACCGGAGAGGAGGCTTACTCCTCTCCTTCGCTTATGGGTGTAGGGGACTCCCCCTCACCCCCTTCTCTGGAGGTGCTTTCGGGCGCCTCCCTTTTACCAGCGGCAGTCCCCTCTGTTCTTTCCAAGGGGACTGCCAAGAAACCAGCAGGCAGCCCTTAGCCAACCGCTCCACATCCAAGCGGCTCGGTAGGGAAAACCCCCTTAGGGGGGAGAGGGAAGCCAGGCCCCTTCGGTCGCTTCCCTCAAAAGACCTGCTGGCAAGGATATTGAACCTTGCTGGGGTCAAGGCCCATGCCTTCCCAAAGAAGACTAGTGACGATACTGCCAACGGGACCTGCGATGTCTTGGAGGGGGGGGGGGATGGCCAACTGGAGGCCCCCCCTGAGATAGACATGGTCCTTGAGGAAACCAAGCCTTAGATGGTAGGGCCTTCCATGGGGGGGAATCCTGGCTCGGCGCCAAGCACCGAACCTGAATCCGCCCCGATGCAAGGTCCTCCTCAAATGGCTGTGGTTTCTGAAGCAGTACAAGGAGGGGAGGGATCTCCTCCGACCGGTGCCCCCACCACTACCAGGACCTTCTCCATTTCAGAGAATGACCTGGCGGAGGCCGGTCCATCTGGCCTGGGGGCTTCTTCCGGCGGAGGTGAGAAGCGGGTTCATTCCCCGCCCTCCTCTCCAAAAAAGAAAAAGACAAAAAAGACTCGGGGCTCCTCTCCATCCGCGGGGGCTGCGGGGACGGATGGGTCTGCTGCCACTCTGGCAAGCGACCAAGCCAAGATCGGCACATCCGCCCCCTCTGCCCCCCCAGTTGCGGAGCCCCTGACTAAGACTAATACCAAGAGTGCACAGGGCGGAGCCTCGATGACATCGGGGCCCCTAATTCAGAGGTTACCTGGCGTTTTCGAGCCCGCTGGCTTCAAACGCTTCCTTGTTATTCGCTCCACTGATGGCGCCATGTTGTCCAAGGGCAACATGATCCATCAGAGGAGAGGATTAGCTAGTGCAATTGGTAGAGAGCCGAAGGTGACCCGTTTCTCGGACGGGAGCCTTCTGGCGAATGCGGCAAATCCCGCCGAGGCGGCCAAGATAAGTGCTCTTCGGACACTTCATGGCACCCCGGTGAGTGTGACGCCGCACTCTACCATGAACTTTGTAAAAGGATTAGTTTATGCGAGGGAACTCGTTGACTACTCCATTGAGGACATCACCCTAGAGCTGGCCGACCATGGGGCGGTCAAGGTCGAACGTGTAATGAGAAAACAGGGAGGGACCTCGAGACCCACCCCTACACTCTTTGTCACGTTCGACTATGACAAGCTCCCTGAGTCGGTGCGTGCCGGTTGGTACCGCTACCGCGTGAAGGCATTCGTGCCACTGCCGCGGCGGTGCTATTACTGTCACCGCTTCGGCCACACGAATCGATCATGTAGACGTGCAAAGTCGGGGTCACCCGAAGTCTGTGTAAATTGCTCCAAGGTCGCACACGATAAGTCCAAATCGTGTGTGGCCAAGTGTGTCAATTGCGGAGAGCCGCACCCCGCTTCTTCGAAGCAATGTGGTGCATATCTCCTTGAGAAAGAAATCCTGGCCGTTCAGGCCCAGGATCGACTCTCATTCCGCGAGGCTAAGGACTTGGTCCTGGCGCGCCCGGCTCTGCCTGGGACGTCATATGCCTCAATAGTTAGAAAAGCACCCTCTGCTCCTGGCCCATCCAGGCCAACGAGCACGGTTGTTTCCGCACCCATCCGGAGCCCTTCTGCGGGCTCTACCCAACCCGGACGCTCCCCTGGTAAAGCTGGCGGCAAAAAGGGTTCATACCCAGCCCCGGCTAAAACCAGGGCTCCCCCCTTCTTCCCCCAGCGTGACCACGCGCCTCCACCGAGTCGTTAGACTCACAGGAGGCAACACCCCTGAAGATGGTCGCTAGGCCATCTTCCGGGGTTCCTAAAGCTGTCCCCCAAAAGGAGGACAGCAACAAAGGAGCTTCGGCTCCTTCGCCCACGCCCCGAGGTGTGGCGAGTGGCTCGGAGACGGTGGTTCCTCGAAAAAGGGCCCCTCGCCTCCGAAGTTACAACGCCCGCCTAAGGTTTCGAGGCAGAGGTAGGAAAAGACTCGCATGGCGAGCCCAACCTCCCCCAATAAGTCCTCGAAGGCGACAGCGCCTTCAGCGCGTTGTCCGGCCAACAGCGCCCGGGGTTCTGCCCCCGGGAAGCGTACGGCCATTCCCGTGAGGGTCTTCAGTTCGAGGATGGCGCCCGCGTCTTCTCCGGGCCAACTGGGAGGAGCTGTGGAGGCTCGTCTCGTCCCGTTCCCCGTTAGCTATCTTTTTGCAGGAGACCATGCTAGGCGCGTGCCCCTTACCCGCCCTCCCGGGGTATAAGGGTCTTGCGATCCCACCACCGCGGGATGGCCGGGCTGGGGGATGCGCGGTTTACACCCGGCATGATGTTTCCGTTCTTCCTTTCTCTTTAGATACCTCCTTTCAGGCAGTGGCTGTGCAGCTGCACCTGGATAGGAGGTATACTATCATTTCTGCGTACATTCCACCGTCAGCTGACTTCGACGCGGGGGCCTTGCGCCGCGTCGTGGCACGGTTGCCGAGGCCCTATCTCTTGCTTGGAGATCTGAATGGCAGGCATCCTCTCTGGGGACAAGTCCTTGCCGATCTGATCGAAGAGCTTGAGACGGGTGTCCTAAACGTGGATGAGTTTACGCATCACTGTCCGAGATCCGCTTTATTTTCTTGCCTTGACCTATCTTTTGCTCTTCGGATGCACAGCCGGATTTTGATTGGGGGGTGGTCGATGACCTCCATGGTAGTGATCACTTTCCCATTCAAATATCATTTTCAGGGCAACTGCCGCCTGAGAGACCACCTCGGTGGTGCTTGGCGCGGGCGCGGTGCCCTGCATTTCAGGAAATGTCTGAATTCTCTATCTCAGTTGAGGAGTTTAGGTCGGGAGATGAGGCCATTGAGTTGTTCTCCTGCAACCTCATCGCTGTGGGCCTGACTACTAATCCTAGGACGTCTGGCCGTTTTGCACGCCGACCACTCCCGTGGTGGTCGGCCGAGTGTGAGACGGCCCTCAAACAGAAGCGTTATGCCTACATGGGCTATAAGCGCCGCCCGAACGATTTCACTGTCGCTGAATTTCGTCGGGCTAGGGCTAGGTTCCGGTATATTTCGAAGTACGCCCGCCGCTCTTCTTGGCGGGCATACGTGTCTTCACTTAACGGGAAAGACCCCTTTAGCTGAGGTGTGGAAGCGAGTCAAAAGGATTCGGGGCAAGTTCTCGCAGGACCCCCCTCCCGTTCTCCAGGAGAATGGGGCCGCAATCTCGGACCCCGCGTCCTGGCGGAATCCTTAGCGACCGCTTTTTCCGCATTCTCGAGCCGTGATGCTGCTCCGCCAGCATTCAATGCACGTCGTGATGTCGCGGAAGGCCGCCGGCTGGACTTTACCTCCAGAGGCGGAGAACCCTTCATCGACAAGTTTACTGTGAGTGAGTTGCGTTCCGCTCTCGCTTCGTGCGCGGACACCGCCCATGGTCCGGACGATGTCCCGTACGCCATGCTTCGACACCTGGGTGAGCGAGGCATGGCCTTTCTGTTAGATTTGTTCAACAGGATCTGGGTGGAAGGTCTTCTCCCAGACTCCTGGCGAATCGCTACTGTGCTCGCCTTTCGCAAACCGGGGAGAGATCACTCTACTCCGACCGGCTTCCGCCCAATCTCTCTAACCTCTTGCGTGTGCAAGTTGATGGAGAAATTGGTAAATGTTAGATTAACCTTTTTCCTGGACAGCGGAGGTTATCTGTCTTCCGCACAGTGCGGCTTCCACAAGTTCCACTCCACGTCGGATGCTCTGCTCCGACTGGAAAATGCCGTCTGCGAGGCTTTCCTTCGTAGACAGCACTACGCCACGTTGTTTTTCGATCTGGAGAAGGCCTATGATACCGCATGGCGATACGGTATCATGGAGACTCTCCACACGATGGGGGCGAGGGGACGCCTCCCAATGCTTATATCTGAATTTTTGCGAGATCGTCGATTCCGCTTACGGGTGGGGGGAACCCTCTCCGGCCCAAAGGAGCAGGAAGAGGGTGTTCCGCAGGGACTTGCCCCCAGTGTCACACTCTTTGCTCTGAGCATCAACGGCATCACCTCAGTGCTGCCGGAAGATGTTCTCGCTACGCTCTACGTACGCTCTACGTGGACGATCTTTCGATCTCCTTTGGCGCGGGCCAGATGCCAACTCTGGAGCGTCGACTCCAACAGGCATTGAACCGCGTCTCTCGCTATGCCGAAGCGCACATGTTTCGGTTTTCTCTGGCCAAGACTAAGGTGGTGCACTTCTGCCGCCATCCACGGCTTCACCCCGACCCAGATTTGTTTCTTAATGGGGTGCGCCTGGATGTGGTTGAGTCGCACCGTTTCCTTGGTCTTGTATTCGACCGACGCCTCACCTGGGAGGCTCATATTCGCAGCCTTAGGGTCTCTTGTACCCGCGCCATGGACATTCTCCGTTTCGTGACGTTCAGCGCTTGGGGCGCTGATAGGGCTACTGCCTTACTTTTTTATCGATACTTTGTTCGCTCGAAGTTCGACTACGGATGCGAGTTTTATGCATCCGCAGCCGAGCGTTTATTGCGGAAGGTTGATTCGATCTTCCATACCGGCTTTCCCCTTGCGACCGTGCCTTCCGCACTTCCCCCATTGAGAGCCAGTTGGTCGATGCTGGGGAGATGCCATTGCATCACTCGCCTGTACGCGCGAGCCCGGCGCCTCCCTCAGTCGCCAACAGCTCTCACTGCATCCGCAGCTGATCTCGATGGTGCCTATGCCGACGAGAGACGCCACTCATACCCTAAGCCTTTTGGGTTTAGGGCCAGGAAACACCTTCGAGAGGTAGATATAGCTCTCGGCCGGTGGCGCCCCTGGTTCTGCCCATGACGCCACCCTGGAGGGTACCACATTTGGCTATTTGTCGCCACGCCTCTGCTCCCAAAGCTTGTACTGCGCCGGGAGTATTGCGTTCGACCTTTTTGGAGCACACATCGTGTCACGCTGAAACCGTGCCAGTGTATGCGGATGGCTCCAAGTCCGAAGAGGGGGTCGGCTTCCACGCCGTATCCCCTCTGTTTGAAGTCAGTGGGGCTCTACCAGGCGCTGCGTCTGTCTTTACGGCCGAGCTGGTGGCAATACACCACTCGGTACGGGAGATTACGCGACGTGCCCGGTTCGGAGACCGGATTGTGATCTATAGCGACTCACAAAGCGCCCTGAGTGCTCCGGGGCATTGGAATCTCCGCATCTCCTGGTTCGCGATATTCGTGACGCCACGGTTTTGGCGAGCCGGGCAGATGTCGAGATTATCTTCTGCTGGGTTCCTGGACATGTAGGAATTGCGGGGAATGAGGGCGCCAAAGAGTCCGCGAGGACTCTGCGACCGGACCAGCGTTTCGCTCTTCCTCACACCGACTACATGGCAGGAATACGGGCAGCTCTTCGGACTGCTTGGCAAAGAAGATGGGAAACGGTCGAAGGGAACTTAAAGTTGCGTGCCATTGCGCCGCGACTGTTCCCATGGACCTATCTCCCAATGCCGCGGCGGCTTCTGGTTGCTTTCTGTCGTCTCCGAATCGGACACACTCGTGTGACGCCTCGCTATTTGATGGAGCGCTCGCCTGTGTCCTATTGCAACGACAGCGTCGTCCCCCAGACTGTTCGGCACATTCTTGTCGAATGTCCCAGTCTGGGTGATCTTCGCGCACGATACCTGTCCCGGTACCGGGATGGGCGGGCTCGCTACCGCCTGTCCCTTGTACTCGGGACAGATTCGTGCACATTGACTTGTTGACTTCTTGGGGGAGGCCGGCCTTCTCCCTATTATTTAAGCAAGGTTTTTTTTTTGTTTGTTTTGTTTTTTGCATTTGTTTTTTTTTTTTGTTGGGCGGTCAATAAGTTTTGCGATTCGGATATAAGGAAATGAGATATGAGGAAAAGTGTTTTATTATTGTTCAATATAACTACCCTCGACTTCAATGCACTTGCGCCACTTGTCCATGAGGCTTTGAATTCCCGACAACCAGAAATCTCCCGACTGCTGTTCAATCCACTCCTGGACGGCGAGCGTGACATCTTCATCGTACCCAAACCGGCGTCCATGAAGTGAAGCCTTGAGCTGGCAGAATAAAAAGTAGTCGCTAGGGGCCAGATCTGGACTGTAGGGGGGATGGTTGAGCTCCTCGAATCCGCACTCGCGCAGGGCAGCTTGTGCAACTCTGGCCTTGTGGACTTTGACGACGTTGAAGTCGATCATGGGGCGTGAAGTTTCTAGGGACCCAATGGGCAGAGACCTTGGTCATGGCCAAATTGTCGTGGATGATGTTGATAACACTTCCATGTGATATTCTAAGTTCTCGCTCGATTTCTTCGACCTTTACCCGTCGATTTTCGAGGATCATCCTCTCCACACGGGCCACATTGTCCTCGTTGGTCACGTCTGACGGGCGTCATCTTCAAGGGACTCACGACCATGGCGGAACTTCCTATTCCAGCGAGCAATGGTTGCTTTGGAAGGGGCAATAGGGGTGTACACTGCAACCATGCGTTCATGGATCTCTTTTGCATTCTTGCCTTTCTTGGTAAAAAATTTGATCAGTGCGCGGTGCTCAACCTTCTCCATTGTTGAGAAATTTGTGACACGATCTGCGATCAGCTACTGCTTCTTAAATAGACGAGGCAGGAGCGTGCGGCTGCAGGTTCTGACTTGTCATAACTTGTCCTAACACCCCCACAAACAGCCATCCCCCTTCCTCTGTTTTGTCCTACCGATTCGCAAAACTTATTGACCGCCCCTCGTATATCTACAAATTTTTAGTCCTTTAACATTTTTTGTATTACCTCTAAGAAATTTTTAATAAATTGTTTTAAATAAATGGTTTAATCTCTAAATCACTTTTATTCTGACCATCTTCTCACCTGGACATTGTTCCCAGTGGCAATTGTCCTCCTTGTACATTTTCCTCTCCTAGTGACGGGGTATTATGAAATTGAGAGGTGAACCACCCTACTCCTTTGTGGATCCACCTTTCCTATTGTTTATTACCTATCCCAGTCTCTCCCTTCCCAACTTTTCCTCTTAGTATCCATAGAGGGTCTGGTGGCTCTGTGCTCCTTCAACCGCTTACCAGAACTTAGCTGAGTGGTATCTTAACCCCTTCTGCATGAGTCTGTAGTGCCTGTGTACCGTGCTGTATACAACATTTTATTTAAATTTAAATTTTGCATTTATTGCATTATTCATGTTATGTTTAAATTTTGCCTATTATGTTATTTGTTCATGTTGAGAATAGCTTTCAAATAATTAAATAAAAAAATGACATATTGTTTACTCACCTAAATGCAATGTTTATTTAGTAGGCCTACTATGAAACATTCTTCATCACTGATTGAAATATAAGTGTCACTATCACTACTATCATTGGATTTATTGTCACTCTGCATGGTTTTGAAGTCACTATCTTCATAATTATCACTATCGCTTGAAGACATCGTCAAAATATACAACAAAATTAAAAGTTTATGCTATATATATTACACAATCAATCACAAGTAATTTCCAACTGGCATAGAACATTGTTTCGCCTTGAGGGGATAAACAAACCCCACCCACAGTGTTTTTATTGGTCAGTTGAGAATGATGTCATTATAAGACAGACACTTCAAGTGATGATCAGTAATGTTCATAGCGTACTCCGGCAAAAAATTACAGAACAGAAAAACAATCATTTATTTCATGACGATAACCCTTTCGTCATCGGAGACATGCGCAACAGTATGCGTGATGAAAGCATTTTCATCATCGTAGTGAAGGGGTTAACATTACATTAAACTTTGCAAAAAAGGCAATCAGTCTATGGTGTGATTGAGTTTTTGAAGGAGGCAGGTTTCCTCATTTTTAATCATTTAAACTGTGAAATTGGGCATTTTGATGTGTTGTCTCTAGGGATGTATGAGTGTTGAAAGTATGTACAATCATGTTGGTTCCTGTGATGGGTGTTCTGTTTCGGAAGTGATGTTGTATGTCAATTGTGAATGCTTCCTAGTTGGCTCATGTAATTATAGACAGACGTCTGTGGCCAACTGGTTTAATTGTTGTTTGTTGTGATAATGATCCTAAGGATTTAACCACTTTCCAGGATGTTGTGGGGGCGAGCAGAAGGTGATGTTTGGAGGTGAAGGGTGATAAAGGACATGATAGGGAATGTATGAAAGTGAGGGTTGTTTAGTAGGGTGGAGTTGTCTTTGTCTTTTGTGAGGACTGACAGCCTTATAGTGGGAGACGTATTATGTGTGAGGTGTGGTGTATTGCCATCTCGCTTTGCTGCTTCCTGTACACATATGAGGTGGCTACGCTGGCCCCATCCTTTATGAGTTGAAGCAGAATGACATATATGATTGGTCAAGTTATCAAGGCCCATCTTAACTTACATCTGTGGCTGAGTATGTGTAAATGCTCACATTTTGGATGTGCTGATTCTATGGGAATTTTTTTCTTTACCTCCCATAGTGTTGGGAGGTCAAAGGTTCTTTTTCCATGCACTCTTCTTTATTCATATGTTACTATGGCTACAATTGAGGGAATTTAAGAAATTAGGCAAATATTCCTTTCATACACGTTTTTCCTTTACCTCAGTCAACACTTTTCAACATTTTCCCTTATGGGAGGGGTTTATGCATTTTTTAAATATATTTTCCCAATATCTTAAGTTTTCACTATTACCTTTTTTGATTTCATATTCTTGTTTTCCTTTTTCTAGTCCCACAGAGTGCCATTCTCTATGGAACACTGCATTTTCTGAAGTGTCTTATTTGAATTTAAGCTCAAAGTTAATCTTGTTTGCCACAGCCAGGAGTGACAGAAGAGGTGCGGCAAAGGCTGGGGGAATCTGCGGTGAAGGCTGCTCAAGCTGTGAATTACGTAGGTGCAGGCACAGTCGAGTTCATTCTCGATCCCAACTACGACTTTTACTTCATGGAGATGAACACACGACTACAGGTGGAACATCCCGTCACGGAAATGATCACGGGCACGGATTTGGTCGAGTGGCAAATTAGGGTATGATCGCTGGTGTGTTTTCTCACCTTCCTGGGATATACCTTCCTCTCGTTCCAATTTTTCCCTACCTATGGGCATTCTATAACATTCTATGGAAATGGTTGCTCCAATCTGGAGGCCAAATTAGTGAATAAATTAAGGATGCTTGGGCTGTGAACCCACTGTTTAGGTTTCTCTTCACAGAAAGTTAACATTGTCTTGAGAGTTTGACCCATGTCCTTATAAGATAGCCAAAATGCACGGCAAGATTTGCGGGTTTTACATACAAGTGGGTATGAAAAGGAAAGTTGGCTCTCGGTAACCGAGGCATAGGCACTGATAAAATAAACAATGGGTAATTGAAAAATAATGAAAACTAAAAATATTATCCCTGCTTGTTGAGGACTTTCATAAACGAGCCTTTTCCCCTAAATCTAAAAATCCAAGTTCAGACCCTTAAGAGGATTTGAGTAATTTTTACTGATCCTCAAGTTGTCTGGATGAACAGCCCTGAGACTGAGGGACGATATGGCCTGTACTGGGTGATTGGGTGGGGGTGGGGCGTGGTGTTGCATTATAAACAGGCATCCACCATAGTTACATGCAGCCTTTCCTGGTAGCTCAGGATTGCTGGGTGATGTCTAAACTGCAGCCTGGCCAGATGGATTGTCCTCACGAAGGAGGGTAGATGTCAAGGGGCGTGAATGCAGCAGAGTACTGTGTGAAAGTAACTGGATAGAGCAGTGAGTGTAGATTTCTTACTGGAAGCTAGTTTGGGGTGAACGAGATGGGAGAGTTGAGTTTATTTCTGATGTAATATGAATTAGGTGTTGTTTTAATGTTTCTTTGTGAATGTGAGTGTTCTAGCATGTAGTGTAGTTCATGTAGTGTTGTGCCATCCAGTGTATGGGTTTGTGGAGGCTGCAGCTACTATTCATATGCCTCTCCTGTCAAGGTGATCCTTGTCTTGACTGATTTCAGAGTTTAGGTTGTCTGTGGATGTACTAGCGGAGTATTTTGTTGTTTATTTGCGTGTTTAGAGCATGAATTTGGTGGGATGTGTATTGTCTGAGGGGAGGTTGGGGAGCTATTTTAATGTGTGGCATCTTAAGAAGTTTTGAATTTATGGTGTGAAATTGGGTGTTTTATTTTGATTCTGGGGATGTTTTTTGTCTGCATTTGGCATGATTGTGTTGAAAGTATGTAGAATGTTGTTTGTGTTTGGTGATGGGTGTTCTGTTTAGTATTTCGAAGTGCTTTTGTGTGTTGATTGTGAATGCTTCTCTGTTGGCTGATATAATTTGTGTAGACAGGCGTCTGTGGCCAACTGGTTTAATTGTTGTTTGATGTGTTAAAGATCCTAAGGATTTAACCACTTTCCAGGATGTTGTGGGAGTGAGCAGAAGGTGAAGAGGGCTTGATGGGGAATATGGGGAATGTATGAAAGTGAGGGTTGTTTAGTAGGGTGGAGTTGTCTGTCTGTGACTAGAGGTCACGCCCTCTGTATCAGGGTTGTTGATATACCAACCGCTGCCCTGGCATTGAAGTTACCACCCAGCATGAGTTTTGGTTGGGTGGTGATGTGGTGGAGCTTGAGGGGGGGGGGGGGAATTGACTGGAACAGCAGGTAGGGTGTGCAGGGTAATGTAAGCATTTATTATTGTTGTGCAGATTTGTTGCCAGTGTGCATTTTGATTGCAGTTTCATAGCGGTTTCTTGTAGGGAGAAGAGTGAGATAGTGTGTGTACTGGTATGTGAAGTTTATGAATTTGTTTACCAGGGTGGTGAATCCACCGCCAGCCAATACCCTTGGCCGAGTCCTTCGTTATGGTAGGGAAATTTGGAAAAGGTCTCTTTTGTGTTGTGCCAAGTTTTGTTTCTTGTAGGATGGCAGTGTGTATGTTGTTTTGTTTCAAGAAGTTTGCGAGTTTTTTTTGTGTTAATAATATCTATGTTCAGTTGTTGTGTGGGTGTGAGATGGGGAGATAATGATGGTGTAGGTGATGTGGGGTCGCTGATGACGATGGTAGTGGAGGGGGGAGAAAAGAAGGGAATTGAGGTTGGGGGGCGGGGGATGAGGAGCAGGTTGATGTGATTGAATGTGCATGTGAGATTTGGAGCAGGTTGGCTATGTGTATTTGTAGATGGGTCCAGTGTTGCTCTCAATGTCTCTAGCTAGAAGGAGAATCCGAGAAATGCCCCGGAGACTCATTTCTCGGCGTCCCCAAAAATGTGTTTGTAGAGAGTGATGTGGTACTTACCGACCGAAGCCACTGTATCTTGTGTCCCATGTGGGGGGCAAAGGGTTCTTGCAGCGGTTTTGTCCCTTTCGGGGGGGGGGGGGGGTCTCACCTCAGACTCAAATCCAAGCTAGAAAATGTTTGGAGGTTTAAACGTCCCTGTTTCATGGACGATTTTCATCTTTTTGATTTTTTGTACCACCCATTTACTGGCTTCCGTGTCTGGGATCCACATTGACCACCTGGTCTGTTGTTGTTGTTTAACCTCAGACGGCTCTTGGGGGAGGGCGCCGCCGTGGACCGGGTTTCCTCCCCGGCCCAGTCGACGAGTCCACTTCGGATGGTGTGGGCTTATCTGGGCCTTCGGACGATGCCAGCGTCTAGCAGAAACTGCATGACGACGGAATGGCGGGTCCAGAGGTGCTCCATGTTGTCTACTCCGTGTCTTACCCTGTGTATTAGTGTGTGCGGGCAATGTAGGAGGACATGCTCTGTGTCCACCGGTCCCAAATGCAGTTCTGGCAGGCATTGTCCGATAGGCACCTGGTCTGTACTCGCTCATGGTGCTTAGTGAAGCTCCCCCCAAACAGTTGTTAAGGTTCTGGATGTCATAATGCTAATATTATTTTCAATCTTAACCAGTCTTCTTCCCTCTTCACGACAATTCTATATCGCACGAGAGCCGACCTCACAACATGGAGGATAAGAACCTACTCGCCCATGGCCGCTGCTGCCAAATCCGTATTCGACAATCGGCCTCATAGTTATAAAAGGGATGTTGAACTCATGTAAATTACTACATTTTATGGTGAAGAGAGTTTATTGTGGATTTTGTTTTGGGGTTCAGGTCGCTGCCGGAGAACCACTTCCACTCACTCAGAAAGAACTCCGCGTAAACGGACACAGTTTCGAGGGAAGGATTTACGCTGAGGACCCCGATAATAACTTCCTACCAGGGGCAGGAACCCTGCTGCGGCTAGCTACTCCTCGCCCTCAGCCTTATATCAGGATCGAAACAGGTTTGTTATTACAATTGTGATTCTTGTCCATGATTGAGTATAATTTGTTGTAGCAGTTCTCGATGCTCTTACTCCTTCCAAGCTGATTCCATCTCCGCCACCCCTCTTGGCCCTCTGAGGCGGTCCGTCGTGTAGACTGCTACAGCTGGTACCTAGTGAAGCGGCCTGCCCTTCCGGCAATTGTGCCCCCAGCAGTCTCAAACTAGATTGAGACAACCTGAGATTTAGTCTTAGATATTCCTATTTTACCACTTTCTATCAAATCCCTTTTCAGCTCTCACGGCTGGTGGCTAATTCAGCAGGTTGCCGCCGATCAGCCTTCGTCCATTCATCCGTGATCTGTGTCGGGAGAAGGGGGTTCATCCTTCCATCCTGACTCTGTTGGGGAGGGGTTAACATGCTTACTCTCCCATCCCGTTTCCACTTCTACTTCCCCTATCTTTCTTTTCTTTAGTTTATCCTCTTAGGCCCAAGTCCGGGAGGCGCCTCACTCTGCTAAACATTTGGCAACCAGGCGAGAGTGGTTATCCTTAGGGATGCCAAGCCAGTCAAACCAGCACTCTAGTCCTGCTTCGGATCGGGCTTCCGGAGCGGGCATTTAGTGTATGCTACCCGGATCAAAATATTGGCCACCGTGACGACGCTATGACCATTGATGACTATTCAAAATAGCTGGATGTGGATGGACTCTGCAGAGGATGACCGACACTATGCTAGAACTATAGCTCAAGGGGAGCCACCGCCAAGCGGTTCCCTCATATATGGGATGCTGCAACCCACCCTTAAGGTCTCAGGGCCCATTAAAAAATATGTGGACCACAGGAAGTTGCTTCTGTCGCGAAGGGGGCTAGAGGCATCCAGGATACCCTAAAGGTCACTTGCGGTTGTAGACTCTTCTTGAAAATAGGGTTGTGGTGGCATTGTGCCATCCGATGGCAACCTTCCCCAGGATCCTGTGTTCAGTAAAGTCGCAGACGGGTTTCCCATGCTTCAGCACTTAGAGTACTGATAGGGCAACTGCTTTGTTGTTTTATCGTTCCTTTGTTTGATTAAAGCTTCACTACGGCTGCGAGTTTTACGCATCCACAGCGTGAATTGTGGAAAGTGGAGACTCTGCACGAGATAGGGGCGAGGGGACGCCTCCCAGTCTATATATCTGAATTTTCGAGAGAGGGTCGATTCCGCGGACGGGTGGGGGGCCTCCCTCTCCCGCCCAATGGAGCAGGAAAGTGTCCTCATTGTCACACTCTTTTCCCTGAGCATCAACGGCATCACTTCGATGCTGCTGGAAGATGGTCTCGCTACGTCCTACGTGGACGACTTTTCGATCTCTTTTGGCGCGGCCCAGATGCCAACTTTGCAGCGTCGACTCCAACAGGCATTGAACCGCGTCTCTCGCTATGCCGAAGCGCACAGGTTTCGGTTTTCTTTGGCCAAGACTAAGGTGGTGCACTTCTGCCGCCATCCACGGCTCCACCCCGACCCAGATTTGTTTCTTAATGGGGTGCGCCTGGATGTGGTTGAGTCGCACCGTTTCCTTGGTCTTGTATTCGACCGACGCCTCACCTGGGAGGCTCATATTCGCAGCCTTAGTGTCTCTTGTACCCGCGCCATGGATATTCTCCGTTCCGTGACGTTCAGTGCTTGGGGCGCTGATAGGGCTACTGCCCTACTTTTTTATCGATCCTTTGTTCGTTCGAAGATCTACTACAGATGCGAGTTTTATGCATCCGCAGCCGAGCGTTTATTGCGGAAGGTGGACTCGATCCACCACACCGGCCTTCGCCTTGTGACCGGTGCCTTCTGCACTTTTCCCATTGAGAGCCTGTTGGTCGATGCTGGGGAGATACCACTCGCTCTACTCCGCATGCGATACATCACTCGCCTGTACGCGTGAGCCCGGCGCCTCCCTCAGTCGACAACAGCTCTCACTGCATCCGCAGCTGATTTCAAGGGTGCCAATGCCGCCGAGAGATGCCAGTCATACCCTAAGCCGTTTGGGCTTAGGGCCAGGAAACTCCTTCGAGAGCTAGGTATAGCTCTCGGGCCGGTGGCACCTCTGGTTCTGACCAGGACGCCACCCTGGAGGGTACCACCTTTAACTATTTGTCCCCACGCCTCTGCTCCCAAAGCTTGTACAGCGCCGGGAGTATTGCGTTTCACCTTTTTGGAGCACACCTCGTGTCACGCTGGAACCTTACCGGTGTATACGGATGGCT
This sequence comes from Ceratothoa steindachneri, assembly GCA_963969495.1. NCBI lineage: Eukaryota > Metazoa > Arthropoda > Malacostraca > Isopoda > Cymothoidae > Ceratothoa > Ceratothoa steindachneri. Next base: position 19,909,595 of record OZ018338.1, on the reverse strand, counting down.
CCAAGTCCCAAGAGGGGGTCGGCTTCCACGCCGTATCCCTCTGTTTGAAGTCAGCGGGGCTCTACCAGCCGCTGCGTCTCTCTTCACGGCCGAGCTGGTGGTAATACACCACTCGGTACGGGAGATTACGCGACGTGCCCGGTTCGGAGACCGGATTGTGATCTATAGCGACTCACAAAGCGCCCTGAGTGCTCTCGGGGCATTGGAATCTCCGGATTCCCTGGTTCGCGAAATCCGTGACGCCACGGTTTTGGCGAGCCGGGCGGATGTCGAGATTATCTTCTGCTGGGTTCCTGGACATGTAGGAATTGCGGGGAATGAGGGCACCTAAGAATGTCCCAGTCTGGGCGATCTTCGCACACGCTACCTGTCTCGGTACCGGGACGAGCGGCGTCGCTACCGCTTGTTCCTTGTACTCAGGACGGGTTCGTGCACATAGACTTGTTTGTGGACTATACGACTTTTTGGAGGAGGTCAGCTCCCCTTTATTTCACTGGGGGATTTTTTTAGGTCGCATGTTCCCTCGCCGGGGCTCGGCAGGCCTACCCCCGTCGCCGGAGCGCGCTTCCTTCTTGCCTTTTTGCTTTGTTTTCCTGTTATTTTTTTAGCCTCTGTGTCCTTTTTTATCGTTATTTCTTATTTACATATTATTTGTCTTTTAATATAGCCTAGTAGTAGACTGTATTGTGTACGGCGACTTATGCCAGTTGGCCCTCCCACCCCCAAAAAACGATCAGGCTATTGGCGCCTCTGGTTCTGCCCAGGACGCCACCCGGGGAGGGGGGGCACACCTCTGTATTCAAAGCTTCCATAGTAGCGGGAGTATTGCTTTCAACCTTTTTGGAGTCGAATTCATGTCACGCTAGATCCGTTACCCACATAACGTGTTACCTTGTGCAGCCTGTTACACTTAGCATCCGGATGAGCTACTCGTTCCCACAGCCCGAGTGCAAATTATTTGGGTAGCCTCGTCACTGGGTTGACTTGAATCTGACGGTGCCTGTGGAAGTTGTTGTTGCGCTTCATCTTCGCTTTCCCTCAACACTTTTGCCTAGATTTAAGGACCTAACAGCTACCTCATACCCTGTCAGAAGAGAGGCTTTGGAACTATAAACAACACCCACGGGTCGCAAGAGACCAGGGCTTGAAGGGTCCTACGCGTTGCGGCGTGATTAATGGGAGATCGGTTTTGCCCCAATAAGTCCCTTGCGTGTAATGGACTGACCACCATCCTGCGCCCGTTCTTGGGTGCATAAGGCTGTATTGCTTATGGAGAGCGGGCTTTAACCTCCTCTTGCCTGCAAGGCCAGCAAAGTCTCTGGTCTTTTCTCTGGGTTTGCCACAACGGATCCAGATCCTGTCCACGATTAGTACGACCTGGTAATGAAATCTACCCTCTCGTCTTACCTCTCAGGTTGCACATTTCGGAGCTGTGGCCGTTGAGGAGTCACCGGTCCACGGGGCAACTTCTGGTCGGTGTGCGTCGATGCACCGGTGCGAACAGCGACCATTAATGTACCCAGAGGAGATATAGCCCACCAATCCCCCTCCCTTTTCCTTATTTATCACACCTTTTTTTAATTTTGTGTGCGTTGGGGTAGGTGAGGAAAACCACGACAGTACCACTCTGACCGTTGGAGGGTCTCCCCCCACAACCATTTTTATTTGGCAAAGGGGTATCCCATTTTCCCATCTTCGTAGCCGCCTTTGGGCAGTTCACCTCACTGATGGAGAAGGTTCCCCTGTGCTTTTTCAAGCCGCCCGGTAAGGGGCACCGCGATGTCTTTACCTGGCCGACGTGCTGACGGGACTCAGCCCCCCGCCCGGCCCCTAGCTTAGCCTCCTCTCCGCCATCCCCTTTCTTCCTTTCTGCAACACCTCCTCTTCTCTCCCTCAAATCATTTAGTTTGACTGGATAGAGCTGCTCCCTCTGGATTCGGACCCAGGCTCGTAACTAGTCGCGGGGAGGCTTGATCCTTTGGGACTGGCCCTGGTTTGTCCCCTTTCAACTGGTAATCGCAGCAGAATATTGGCATCTACCGACCCATCCTCTCCCGTCCCTACTTTTTTGGGATTGTCAAGAAGGGGTGGAACTCCGCAGTCGGCGTTAGGTCCGCGGGACCCGGCTTGAACCAAGAAGGGACAAGGTGAAAGATAACAACCCACCAAGATAAGTCCTGCACGGTCCGCATAGATTAACCCCTATGCAGGGATGTATGTGGCCCATCTACATAGGTCCCTGCGCCCGCGCCTACACACCGATTGTGTTGTTTGGAACAGGCTTGTTATCTGCACCCACGGGCATCCGCAATGGTTACTGGAAACCACACTCTTGGTGCCTTTCTCGGGAGGGGGGGGTCCCCTTCGCCGATGAAAACCAGCCTCCTGGTGCCTTTCTCGGGGGTTTTTTCCCCTTCGCCGATAAAAACCAGCCAAACGGAACGTTCACTGATGGAGTCAGTTCTCTTTTTGTTCTAACAAATTCTTCATTTGTAAAAACTACCCCCAAAACCCCAATAAATAGTTCAAGTGAACGTAAAAAACAGTGCATCCCCTCCTCCCTCCCCAACTCTTCACCTCTTTTCCCTTTTTTAGCCGCCCTCGGCTACCTCCGCCTTTTCTAAGGAGTTGCCTCGGCCTCCTCCGAGTCTCTCCTAGTGGAGAGGGTGTTTCCCCTCTTCAATAGATATGGGTTCGGTGGCTTTCCCCTTACCTCATTGCGCAGAGTTGCCTCCGGGCGACTCTCATCTAGTGGCAGGCTTCTCCCTATTTGATTTTTCAAGGGTAAGCCGAAGGTTCTCTTAGCGCAGAAGGAGCTTCACTCGCTCCAGTCGTATATAAGTTCGGAGAGTTGTCTTCAAGCGACTCTCCATTTACGGCGGCTCCGTCTACGCTTTCTCAGGGACCCTCCAAGAACACAGTGAGGCAAACAACGCCTCGCCTTAGTTCTCGGCACCCCAGATGGCGGCAGGTGAACCACTTCGACTCCTTTAGAGGGGTAAGAGGCGTCGTCGTCGTCCCTGGCATGCTCGTTCTTCTTTTCCAAACTCAGGTCGGCATGCCAGCTACAGTGACGCTCATGACGAGTCATAAACCCTTTGAGACCCCTGTCGAGATACTTGACACCTTGTGGAGGGGAGGGGGTAAGTTGGAACCCCCTCCTGAGGTGGAGACGGTCCCGGAGGTGGCCCCGCCTCAGATGGCAAGGTCTTCCATCAGGGCGAACCTTATCATTCTGAGGCCTATCCATCCGACTTAGGGTCCCTTTCGGGGGTGGAGAGAAGCGGGTACATTCCCCGTCTTCTCCAAAGAAGAAAGGCAAGAGGAGGATGAAGAAATCGAAGATTAGGGGTTCATCTTCCTCCTGGGACTGACGAGTTCGCTGCCGCTTCGGCAAGCGACCAGACCAAGACCGGCACGTCCGACCCCGAGGCGCCCTTGGGCGAGGTCCAGACAAAGACCAAAGTCGCAAGTCCGCCGAGCGGAGGATCTATTACGTCGGGGCCCATCATTCAGAGACTACCTGGCGATTTTAGCGCCCTGGTTTCAAACGTTCTCTAGTTATTCGCTCCACAGATGGCAGCATACTGACTGTTATATGCCGAAGGTGATCCGTTTCTCGGACGGGAGCCTTCTGGTGAATGCGTCGGGATTCATCCGAGGTGGCCATGATTAGTGCCCTTCGGACGCTTAATGGATGGCTGGTGATTGTGGCACCGCACTCTAACATTAAATTCGTGAAAAGAGTGGTTTACGCGAGGGACTTCGTGGACTACTCCTTAGAAGACCACATAAGAGCTGGCTGACCAAGGAGCGGTCAAAGTCGAACGTGGGATGAGAAAACAGAGAGAGGCCTCGAGGCCCACCCTTACACCCTTCGTCACGTTCGATCGGGACAGGCTCGCTTGGTATCGCTACCGCGTGAAAGCATTCGTGCCGCTGCTGCGCAGGTGCTACTACTGCCATCGCTTTGGTCATACGAATCGTACCTGGAGACGTGCAAAGTCGGGTTTACCCGAAATCTGTAAGTTGCTTCAATGCCGCATACGTTAAATCCAAATCGTGTGTGTCCAAGTTGGTCAATTGCAGAGAGCCGCACCCCGCTTCGAAGTTATGTGGTGCTTATCTCCTGGAGAAGGAAATCCTGGCCGTTCAGGCTGCGGATCGTCTCCTTTCGCGAGGCTAAGGACTTGGTCCTGGCGCGCTTAGCACTGCCTGGGCCCTCTTAAGCCTCAATTTTTAAAAAAGTCACCCTCTGCTCTTAACCCCTCCTGGCCCCTCCAAGCCTACGAGCACGGTCGTTTCCTCGCACATTCGGAACCCTTCTGCGGGTTTTACTCAACCCCGGCGCTCCCCTGGTCACCTATCGTCTTTTCTGGTGCTGGAGACTGGGTCCTGTAGATTTTATCATGGTATGGTATAGATTTTGTAAATTGCTGGTTGTTTGCTGAACTCAGAACCCGTTCTCATAATAATCTCATGAATACTATAAAAAACCTCGTTATGTTTTTTTGGTATTGTTTTTACCAGATTCACATTTGAAGTGTATAGTTTTAAGTGCCCTATGAAACTTCCCCCCTCCCCATTGCACTTCAGCCCAAATATTTTATCCGCTCCCATCTCTTATTTCTATTTCACATCATTCTTTTTTTCATTTGATATTGATACACATCAACGCTAAACCAGTGTGTAATGTAGTTATGGGGAAAATGCAGTAAATATGCCGCATCTCATTAATTCACTCCCAGCGTGCATTCCACCTTCCTGAGCTTCCGGTATTCTGTGATTCCAGAGTTCCTTTTAACACACTTTATATTTTGTTATCTCCTGGGGGTGGGGGGCATTTCTCCCTACCCTCTTTGCAAGGGGAGGCTCGTATACACATTGTTTACAGGGACTTTTTAGTTTGCCCCCTTGTCCCGAGAAACTAAGAGTATAAACCATGTTACACCAATGCTTGTCCTCTCATCTATCCACCATCTCACCCTGAGAGTTGTATTCCTCTTAGTTTCCTTTTTAAAAATATCCTTTTCTTCCACCTCAGTATCACTCCTCTTCTTAGCCCTACTACACCCACTTGTTTGACCAGACCGTTTCATCCAAATTGCAATGGGATCAATTCCAATGACACTCCTCGTACTCTGTCGCCAATTTACACAGTGGACAACCTGGTGCCTTTCAGTGGGGTTCATGCGGTAGGTGGGTGGCACCCCAAGGACATCCTTATCCTGCTGTTAGTGGTCTTGGTGAAATGTGCCCATGCCCCTGAGAGGTTAAGCCTTGGAGGCATAGTCGGGGCTTGCTGGTTATGGGCCATCGCAAAGCTCATATTCACCACCACCACTCAAGGGCGATTCCTGTTTCATCACCCAACACAATCCGACAGTCTCAAAACATGTCCAACATTCACAAACCTCAGAAAAAATCTCCAGACACACGGGGTGCTGGATTTTGGGGACAACACCGTCTGGTCAAGGGAGTTCATCGAGACTGCTGGTGTAAGTGAAGGACCGAAGACCAGGGTCAAAACTAAAATAGTTTTACGTGTTCTCGGCATGCAAGAAGAATGTATGGAAATAGTGTGGAAAGAATATACAGTAGTGTCTAAGTGTGGAAAATGTTGAAAGACCACGTAAATTTGGATTGACTGACTGAATGAATCCGTGGCATGAGTGTTTAGGAGCAGGTTGATGGTATTGCTCATGGAAGGGGGGATTGTGAGGGGGCATGCTAAGGGTCTTCTGCCCAGGGATTGAACCCTGACTAGATGGCCTGCTACAATACATACCACTCATCCTTATGAAGCACCTTATGTATGAACAAAATGTTGGGTGGCTTTGCATTTGATAGAGATTAAGTGGGAGGTGGAAGATGATGGGTAGTTTTAGTGGCATTGATGCTCGCCGACCACGCCGGATGGTATGCAGTTACTGTTGAATTCTTGAATTTATTGCAGGTGTTCTAGAGGGGGACGAAGTATCTGTGCATTATGACCCGATGATTGCCAAGCTCGTGGTTTGGGGCAAGGATAGGCAGACTGCGTTAACGCGACTCGTCGCAGCTCTAAATGAGTTTAATGTGAGTCTTTATATTTCTTTTAGGTGTTTATTTTGTATTCATTTGTGGTTTCCCTCTGCACTTGGCCAGAGATGCGTTCACTGCCTAGTTTGTTTAGGTGATGCCCATAAAACACCCAGCATTCCAGTTTCTCAACATCGCACGGAACACCCTTTCTAATATGCAAGACCTTCCCCATTCTGTCGGAAGTGTGGGTAGGACTCCAATGGCATGCTACACCGATGATACTCCAAAGCATCCAACCACACTGGGACTAAACTACCATCGTAGATCAGCCACGTGCGTCTAGTCGTCGCCTAAGCCCGCTGGTTCACCCCAAATATCCTTTTATCCTGCTTAGAGCTGGCGGGGTTATCCCCATTCGAGGAAATGACTAATTTTCCTATCTCAGGGTCGGTTGATGAGGCCGTTGAATTCTTCTCCGTGCCCTCATCGTCGTGGGTCTGACTACAATTCCTCCAACGTGTGGCCGTTTTGCACGCCTACCGCTTCTTTGTTGGTCAGCCGAGTGTGAGACGGCACTCAGAGAGAAGCGATATGCCTACAACCGCCGCCCAAATGATTTCAACTTATATGAATATCGCCTAGAGAGGGCTAAGCTCGAGTACGTTTCGAAGCATACTTGCCACTCTTGGTGCCGGCCATGTCTTCACTCAACTAGAAGACCCCTCTTGCAGAAGGGTGTTGGTGTGTAAAAAAGGATTCGGGACAAGTTCTCACATGACCCACCTCTAGTCTTCCAGGAGGGCGGGACCGCATTCTCGCACCCTGCTTCCTTGATGGAGTCATTCGCGATCGCATTCTTTAGCATGGATGCTGCTCCGCCATAATTTTAAGCATGCCATGGGCTCGCTAAAAGCCGCTCACTGTACTTCACCTGCGTAGGTGGGGGACCCTTTAACCAGCTTTTTGAACTAAGCAAGCTAACGTTCCGCCTTGGCTTCGCTTGATGCCGTGCACAGTGTACTATCCGATTTTACACACAGGTTTCGCACTCCCCCCCCTCCTCTCGACGATGCCTATATCGACATGATACCTCAATCCTGCTCAAAGCCTTTCGGGTTACGACTAGGAACCACCTTCGGGAGCTTGGTTTAACTCTACCTGGTGGCGCCCAAGCCGCCACTCTGGTTGGTACCACTTTGGAATGTTTGTCGCCCCTCTATACTTAACACCAAGATTACTGCATTCATACTTGTTAGAGCAGATGTCGTGTCACACTTGAGCCTTGCAAATGTACACATCTCTCCAAATCCAAAGAGGGGGTTGGCTTCTATGCCATTCCTTCCTATTTGAACCCAGTGTGGCTCTAGACGTTGTGTTCGTCTTCACCGCTGAGCTGGTGGCAATATATCGCTCACCATGGCAGATTGCGCGCCGTTCCCTGGTTGAGATGGATCGGGAATTTATAGCGGCTCATAGAACGTACTGCGTCTCCGTGAGGCGTTGGAATCTCCGCACCCCTTAGTTCGCAGTATCCGTGGCGTCACAGCTCCTACAATCCTGAAGGATGTCGAAATTATCTTTTTCTGGAGACTGGATTCCTATACATGTAGTGATTGTCGGAAATCAGGGCGCCTGACTGGACAAGTGAACCAGAGCTTTGCTCTTTAATATTCTGGCTATGGCAGTAATCAGGGCAGCACCTCAACTGCATGGCAAAGAAGATGGGGTGCTTCCCTGAACCTTTCTGTCTGACTGCTTGGTCCCTCAGAGCGTGCCTTTTTTTTTGTCTGGTTTGTTAACTTATTGTTGTTTTTTCCTTATATCTATTTTTTTTATTATATCTATTTAAGTTTTGCCCTTGGTGGCCTACACTCGCGGGACGCACCGCCATCTGATGGAGCGCTCCCCTGCGACAACTGCGTGATCCCCCTGACTGTCCGTCATATCTTCGTTGAATGTCTCCATCTGGAGGATCTTTACGTTTGCCCCTTGTACTAGGGCCGCTCTTGTACACCAGATTGTGAAGTTATAAAGCTCCTGGAGACACCTTCTCCATTGTATATAGTTGTCTTTGGGGGCTTGCTCGGACGCTTGAGGGAGGCGGGCCTCCCTCAGATACCCGAGACAAAAAAGGCGGCCGGCAGATTAGAGCTTTAAAAAAACTGGCTAGCAAGAGTGGAAACACCGCTTCCAATTACAGGAAAGTTACGTCACATCGCGTGTGGTAAGTCGCCGTATGGAGTGCCTATCCATCGACTTTATGGCGGCATATATGCTGTAGATGCTCATATTTCAGCTCCCACATTAAACTGTAGATCCCCTTGAGTAATTAAAAGCCTCAAAAAAGGGCATCTTGGTGGCAAAGTCCATACCAAATTATTGATATAAATTATTAGTGTGATACAAAAAATGTACTGGCATTCGTAATAACCTAAAAAACCGATATTTGTGAAACTTCTTTATCCTGACACAGGTGGTTGGATTAAACACCAACATCTCATTCCTGACGGACCTGTCGAAGCATCCCCAGTTCGAAGCAGCAGATGTACATACAGATTTTATTCCTCAGCACCAGAATGATTTGTTTCACCAACGTGTGACGTCACATTCTGACCTGTGCAAAGTAAGTGGCGCTGCGACCTGGACCCTATTTAGTTCCACTTTTTCAGTATTTCATTTTTTACTTCAACAACTACCACTTCGTATACTGGGGTCGGCACGCTTCAACGCCACTACAAATGCACATTTCTCCTAACCCCTTTATGCTTATTTTGTTAGCACAAGGCTACCCATCATCATGTCCACGCCGAAGACACTTCATAGTGAGGGGGTGGGGGGCTATATACTGTAGCGTCTTGTCCATTCTGGCTTCATTTTTGCGAGGCCTAACAATCCCCCTCCATGCACACACCTCATAGACATCATCATTCACTTCTTGTCATTCCTTTCTCACACAAGCACATAAACCTACTTTTTACATCATCTCCCCACCTTTCTCACGTGATCATTTAGACTTAACACCACATGTGGGTACCTTCTGTAGCCTGTTTGTACCGGGAGGAGCTGCACGTCCTCCCGACCCATGTGCAAATTATTAGGGAAGTCCCCTTCACTGTTGAATTGAACACTGATGGGATCTGGGGAAGTTGTTCTTCCCCCCTCCCTCTACGATTATTCCCTTAATCTTTTGTCGACCCCGACTTGCCTTCCTCCCCCTGGGTCTGCCACAACCGATCTTCAGATCGTGGCCGTCATGTCCACGATTAGTACGATCTATTAAGGAAATCCGCTCTGGCTGCGGAATTTGGGGAGCAACCGGTCCACTGGGCAACCTCTGGTCTGCTTGCGTCGCTGCGCAGCTGCTAACACCATTATTAGCGTATCCAGGATGGACCCCTAAAAGTTAGAAAACCCGAGATGGGATAAGTTGTGAGTGGCTGGATGGGGAGATATAGCACACAAACCCCACTTCTTTTCCACCAGTCGCAAGCTTTCGAAAATTTCATGTGTTAGCAAAGCATCATAATTTCTGATTACATCCCTATAAGTGAAACCTCGCCCAAATTTGGTCTTGGGAGGTGGGCGAGGATTTAGACAGCACTAGTGTGACCGGTGGAAACGCTCCCGTCCTACCTTCTTTGGAGGCTTCCTCGGCCAGTTCCACTTCTGAAGATGAGGTGCTCGCCCCCAACTGTGCTTTCTCAGTTTCCAACCTTCTTTAAGAGGAGATGAGGTTTACCCATATCTTATGTCTACGGGTGAGGTGGCTTTCCCCTCATCCCCCTTCTTCGGAGTCACCCTCGGTCAACACCACTTTAGTACTATCGGCGGCCCCTCTTTTCCTTTCTCAGGGGACCCCCAAAAAGACAGTGAGCAGGCCCCTTAGAGGGACTAAAGTTGGTGGCCCCGTCGGTCCGTCCCTGCCACTATCATTTACAATGTGTCCTGACCTTGTTGCGGCCGACGTGCCCCTCTTTCTTCCACGACGGAGCTACCCCTATGATGTTGCTACAGGCCATAGGCCTAGAGAAATCTCGGTTGCGATCCTTTGCACCTTGGGGAAGGATGGCCACTTGGAGGCCCCTCCTGAAGTGGAAATGGCCCACGAGGTGCCTACGCCCCAGATGCCAGGGTCTTCTAAGAGGGTGGACAAAGACTTTGTGAGAGAGAACCCCGAGCCAAAGACCGCCCGTGTGCAAAATCCTCCTGAAGTGGCACTTGCCCTCCGGTTGATGTCCCCTTGTCAGACATGGACTTCTCTATTTCGGAGAAGGACATGGCTGAGGCTGCCTCGTCCAGCTTCGGAGTCGGAGAAAAGAGGGCTCACTCAGGAGGGGAGGAAAGCCCTCCTCCCTATCAGAACCCCATAGACTCCTAGATTTCCATCAATTTCACAGAAGGGTCGGGATGTGGCTGGTCCGTCCGGCCTTGTGGCCCCTTCTAAGATGGAATATAAGATGACGCATTCCCCACCCGCCTCTCCTAAGTAGAAAAAGGAGAGTATTAGGGGCTACGGGGACGGACAGGTCCTCTTCCGACTTTGCGTGTGACCATACTAAGGATGCCGTCTGTCCTCGGGGCACCCTTGGGGGAGAAAGGGTAAATCTTAAAAAATGGAGGGTGAGCATAGCCTCGGTGACGTCGGGGCTCCTCATTGAGAGGTTGCCCGGGGATTTCGAGCCTGCCGGCTTAAATTCTTCCTCGTGATCCTCATTACTGATGGCGTCAAACTATCCAAAGGACACATGTTCTATCAGCGTCAGGCACTAGCTGGAGTTCTCGGTTGGAAGCCGAAGGTTGCCCGTTTCTCGGACGCGAGCCTTATGGTGAGCGTGGCTGACCATCCAATCCTACAGGTCCGGGTGGGTAATTTCTCGCCCAACTTCACAATAAAAGAAAATAACACCGATTTCATTTATACAGATAATTTACCAAAGTTAGATGTTAAAAACTTGAAGGATTCCTGTACTATTCATTTTATTCAATGGAATCGCTGTCGGCCTTAACCACACCCTCCGGTGGCGTTGGAACCTGATGCAGGCCTTCTCGACAGTTCCCTCTGTTTAACTGGGTGAAAATTGTGGTGATCCTGGACCTAAGCTTTCCCTTGGTGCTACACGGGAACTTGTTGGTCTCTCAACCACGCCCCACATATAGTCCAGGGGGTTGCAGTCTGGGAAGTTGAGAGGCTAGATATTCGGAGTGATGTGGTCAAAGAAATTATCTGAGCCAAGACTGGGTTCTCATGCTTGTGTGGCATAGTGCAGAGTTCTGTTGTCACACCCATGGCCTTCCAGCGGCCATCTCCTGGATTCAAGGCAATACCAACCCTTTCAGGCATTTGATGTAGCCTTCCGTATTGAGTCTGACTCTCCGGAAAGATAAACGGAGGCATAATGTGACCCTCGCGTTGACCACCCCAAACACCATGATGTGGACCGGGAACTTGGTCTTTATTAGTCTCGGTCCATCTTTGGGAGACAGCAAGCCAGCGGTTGTTGTGCGAGTTCACTACTTGGTCCTGGCAGAAATTCTTCTCGTCTGTGAAGAACGAGAGCATGCCAGTCTTGATGGGATTCTTCATTTTGTTCAAGCTTCGTACCATGTTCCTTCCGCTTGTCCTTCATCTTCCGCGACAGAAGCTGGTCCTTTCTCATCTTGTCTGAGTAGTAGCGGATATCCTCATGCTCTAACTGCCTGATGAGGGACTGATACACTCTTGTTCCCCGGCTATGGGCGTTTAACTTGCTGGGATCGCTGTCAATGATGGCCTGGATCTCATCGAGAAATCCGTCCGGGTTCTTTTCGGATCAGAACGTTTAGAGTGAGGTTTCCAATCCGCCGTACCCTCGTAACCACAGCCTTACTCGTCCAACTCCTTCCTGATCCTCTGCACTGTCCTCAGATTGTCACCCAAGCATTCGAAAATCTTCGCATTGGAGTTCCCGTCGTAAATCCCAAGCAGCACATCTTGCCTTTTCCATTTTTTTGAGGATGCACAACTGAGTCTACTATGACAATAAAAACAGAAGAACCGATGCAAGACAATACGCATGCGCTGAATTAAGTTTCTAACTGGGACAAATTACTCATCGTACCCTGTAAGTACTCTTAGGACACTCGATGGCTCACCTGTAGTGGTGGCAGAGAACTTTTTGACTACTTGAAATATATCAAAGTTGACCAACTAAGGAACGGTCAAGGTTGAACGTGAAATCTTAACCGCGAGTATCTAGAGTGTATGGCAGCTGCCGTGACGTCACCATACCATACCCGTACCGCCTTGACCGATGCAGACCTCTGTTCCCACTACCATCACGAACCAAACACAATTCAACACACATTCGCAACCTGCCTGGCACAAATACAAGACAAAACCTGCAGAACCTCGGAGTGCTGCACGATCACTTGCGAGTACCCCGTCCGTTCTTCCAGGCTTCCGGCCTCAGGAAAGGACGTTATTGGGGGCAACTTCTACGAATGCCATGTAGATATTTTGCAGGTTCCGCTGACAGATTAATTTTGTTGTTGATAATAATTGATTGACTTGTAGTTCTTTAATTCTTCCCTATCATTCACATAATTCTTAAACTCGCACGTTAATACCCAATAAATGCATCGTGGCACACTTCAAGAGAGCACAGCCATCCCTTCGTTATCCCTGCCACCACGAATCGCATTCCACCCCAACAGTTCTTATTTCACGCCTGTCTTACTAGCACATGCATCTGCAATCTCACTTTCTTAAACATTCACTCCCTCCTACCTCTTTCAACGCATATACCGTCCGTCACGTTCCATAAGTGCGTTAGTTTCATACCTTGACGCGTGTTAACTGAACGTGACAACGCGGTCCACTACCCAAATCAGTTGAATCGCGCGCAGTAAAATTAATACAGCTTTCTTTCAGGCTTCCTTGGCTCTTATTTTAAGTGAAGAGGCTGAGGGTCTGAAGGAGGTAAGCAGGTCGAAGGACCACACGTCACCCTTCAGACCGGGTGTGTCGCCTAGACTGAATCATCCTCTGATTCGGACGATCACTCTCCAACGCAAAGATCAAAGTAAGTTTAGAATACTTAGTGCTATTATTCAATTAATAAATGCCAGTTACATTTTGCCACCTCACTTTACTGATACTACTGTCAATGTATATTTTCTCTTTTCCTGCGGGTGTGTCCCGTATAGCTTGTTACATTTCGTATCCGAAGGAGTTGCACGTCCTCCCGACCTGAGTGCAAATTAGTGAAGACCTGACATTGGGTTGACTTGAACACTCTGATGGGGCCTGAGGAAGTTGTTGGTGCGCTTTTTCCTCGCCACCACTCAGCACATTCTTACCTTTTTTTATTAGTATTATTATCATTATTATTTTTATTTTTATTATCATTCTTATTATTATTTAGTATGATTTTGATATTATTAGTAGTATTTATTAATACTATAATTATTATTAATGTTATTATTATTTAATAATAATTATTATTATCATTACCGCTATCCACTCAACCTGTTCTTCCTACACTTTGTACCAGGAGGAGTGTTTCCACCTGTACAGTTTGGTTCGGTAGCCATGGTGCCTTGATGGACTGCATGCCATCCTGAGATCACCTAGCACCAGGGTATGATAATAACTGGTGATCTCTCACCCTACTCGTTAGTGGACCTGCCTATCGCTACTTCTCTTTATTACATACCCTCCTACCACTTTCCACACTTGCTCTTCTACCCACAGAAGTTCTAGTTGCCCCGCGCTCTTTCCTCCTCTTATGGGTCCTTAGTCGAGTGGCTGTGGATACCGTGAAGTCTCTACCTCCTGCGAGGGCCGTAAGGCAGCTGGGTAGGGCAATTATTAGGTATGGATTGTGTGGGGCGTCCACTCTGCTCAACTTCCTCCAGTACACATAAAAGGTGGCTACGCGGCCACCATCCTCTATGGTTAAAGTTCCAGGACAATGTCGCCTGAATGGCGGGCCGGGTTGGCAAAGCCCATCAACGCTGGACCAGGACCGAGTATGTGTAAATGATCACTTTCTGCAACTTCTGATCCTATGGAGAATCTTCTTTTAAACTCCTAAGTCATGGTCCCGCTCTTTTTTTTCTGATACTATGGTGACAAGTGATAAGAATAGTGGACTGCGCATTGGGATCCGCCTCCAAGCGCTGCCTTGCCCTCCTTAGGTGTCGTGGAGGACGAGGTAACACGAGACACCCCTTCGACCGGTGGGGGGGGGGGCTCCCCTATCAGGCTAAGATCGACACGTCCCGTCCTGAGGCGCTCTTGGATGGGGGAAGACTAAAGTCGAAAGTGTGCTGATTAGTCTCGATTACGTCGGTGCCTTTATTGAAAGACTACCTGTGATTTTCGATCCCACTGGCTTTAAACACTTTCTGGTTATTCGCTGAAATGATGGCAGCATGATCCATTAGAGGAGAGAGAGCATTAGCTACGAGGGGCGGTCAATAAGTTTTGCGAATCGGTAGGGCAGAACAGAGGAAGGGGGATGGCTGTTTGTGGGGGTGTTAGGACAAGTTATGACAAGTCAGGACTTACAGCCGCACGCTCCTGCCTCGTCTATTTAAGAAGCAGTAGCTGATCGCAGATCGTCAGTCACAAATTTTTCAACAATGGAGAAGTTTGAGCACCGCGCAGTGATCAAATTTTTGACCAAGGGAGGCAAGAATGCAAAAGAGATCCATGAACGCATGGTTGCAGTGTACACCGACACCGCCCCTTCCTATGCAACCATTGCTCGCTGGAATAGGGAGTTTCGCCATGGTCGTGAGTCCCTTGAAGATGACGCCCGTCAGACGTGACCAACGAGGACAATGTGGCCCGTGTGGAGAGGAGGATCCTTGAAAATCGACGGGTGAAGGTCGAATAAATCGAGCGAGAACTTGGAATATCACATGGAAGTGTTATCAACATCATCCACGACAATTTGGCAATGACCAAGGTCTCTGCCCGTTGAGTCCCTAGAAACCTCACGCCCCATGATCGACTTCAACGTCGTCAAAGTCCACAAGGCCAGAGTTGCACAAGCTGCCCTGCGCGAGTGCGGATTCGAGGAGCTCATCCATCCCCACCTACAGTCCAAATCTGGCCTCTAGCGACTTTTTATTCCGCCAGCTTAAGGCTGCACTGCGTGGACGCCGGTTTGGGGACGATGAAGATGTCCATCTCGCCGTCTAGGAGTGGATTGAACAGCAGTCAGGAGATTTCTGGTTGTCGGGAATTCGAAGCCTCAGGGACAAGTGGCGCAAGTGCATTGAAGTCGAGGGTAGTTATATTGAAAAATAATAAAACACTTTTCCTCATATCTCGTTTCTTATATCCGAATTAGTAGAGGGCCGAATAGGAGATAAGTAGAAGACCCACAAGGGAACTCGTGGACTACTCCTTAGAAGACATCATGGAGCTGTCAAAGCCGAACGTGTTACGAGAAAACAGGGAGAACCCTCGAGACCCAACTCTACACTCCTCGTCACAGTCGGTTCGTGCCGGATGGTATCGCTACAGCGTGAAAACCTCCGTGCCACTCCCGCCGCAGAGGTCTGCTACTGCCACTGCTTCGGCAAGACGAATCTCTCATATGGCCGTGCAAAATTGGGCTTACCCGAAGTCTGTCTAAGTTGCTCCAGGGCCATACACGATAAGTTTCTATAGTGTATGGCCAAGTGTGTCATTTGCGGAGAGCGGCACCCCACTTCTTCGAAGCAATATGGTATCTCCTAGAGAAGGAAATCCTGGCCGTTGAGGCTACGTCTCTCATTCCGCGAGACTAAGGACTTGGTCCTGGCGCGCCCGGCGCTGTCTGGGACGTCTTTATGCCTCAATTTAAAAAAAAAGGCACCCTTAGCTCTTTGCCCCTCCAGGCCCACGAGCAAGGTCGTTTCCGTCCCCAGGCCCCGGCTAAAATCAGGGCTCCCTCCATTCCCCCAGCGAGACCATTTTCCTTAAAGCGAAACGGCCGCGCGCCTCTCCCGAGTCGTTAGACTCACAGGAGGCAACACCCCTGAAGTTGGTCGTGAGGCCGTCTCCCAGGGTTCCTAAAGCTGCTCCGTGAAAGGTCAGCACCAAAGGAGCTTCCGCTCTTACGCTCACATTAAGTGCTAGGTTGGGTGACTCAAAGACTGTGGATCCTATAAAGGAGGGCCCCCTGCCTCCGAAGCCTTCCAGGCGGACGGAGGAAAAGACTCGCATCGCGAGCTCAATTAGTCCTCGAAGGCGACAGCGCCTGGTTCGTCCAACAGCGTCCAGAGTTCCCACCCTCCCGGGATATAAGGGTTTTACCACCCCACGGGATGGGGCCAGGCAGGAGGATGCGCTATTTACACCTGGCATGATTATATACGTTCTTCTCTTTGCTTTAAATACCTCGTTGCAGGCAGTAGCAGTACAGTTGCACCTGGATAGAAGGTATACTGTTATTTCTGCGTACATTCCCACGTCAATCGATTTTGACGCTGGGGACTTCGCCGCGTCGTGGCACGGTTGCCGAGGCCCTTTCAACTGATCGGGGATTTGAACGGTATATACTCCTTCTGGGGAGACTACTCGATCAATTCCAGTGGTCAGTTCCTTGCCGACTTGATCGACAAGCTGGAGATGGTGTCCTTAATGTGGATGAGATCCGCTTCAATTTCCTGTCCTGATCTATCCTTGTGTTCTCTGGATGCAAAGCCTGATTTTGGGTGGGTTGGTAGTCGATGACCTCTATAGTAGTGATCCCTTTCCCATTCCAAGTCTCCCCACCCCACGGTGGTCCACATTTCAGGAAATGACTAATTTCTCCGTCGTATTTGAGGAGTTTAGGTCGGTGGATGAGGCCGATGAGCTATTCTCCGGCAACCTCATCGCTTCCGTGGTGATGAGCCCATCAAACAGAAGCGTTATGTCGACATGCGCTATAAGCGCCGCCCGAGTGATTTCACTGCGGGTGAATTTCGTCGAGCTAGGGCTAGGTTCCGGTATGATTTGAAGCACGCATGCCGTTCTTCCTGGCGGGCATACGTGTCTTCACTGAAAGGGAAGACCCTTTCCTTAGAAGTTTGAAAGAGAGTCAAAAGGATTCGGAGAAAGTTCTCGCAGGTGAAAGGGACCGCAATCTCGGACCCCGCGTCCGTGGCGGAGTCCTTCGCGACTCCTCCCAGACTCCTGTGCTCGCTTTCCGCAAACCAGAGAGAAATCACTACCCCGACCAGTTTCCTCCGAATCTCTCTAACCTCATGCTTGTTCAAGTTGGTGAAGAAATTGGGAAATGTTAGACTAGTCTTCTCCCAGTACAGCGGAGGCCACTTATCTTCCGCATAGTGCCGCTCCCGAAGTTCCACTCCCCGTCGGTTCACCCTCATTGGTAGATTTACAGTTTCGTTGGTCTTGTTTTCGACCCACGCCTCACCTGGGAGGCTCATATTCACCTAAGGATCTCTTGTACCTACGCCAAGGATTTTATTCGTTTCGTGCTGTTCAGCAACTGTGGTGCTGATAGGGCTACTGCCTTGCTTTTCTATCGATCTTTTGTTCGTTCGAAGCTTGACTATGGATGCGAGTTTTATGCATCCACAGTCGAGCGTGTATTGTGGAAGGTAGACTCGATCCACCCTACTGGTCTCCGCATGATGACCGGTTTTTCCGCTCCTCTCCGATTGAGAGCCTACTTGATGCTCGGGAGATGCCACTCGCTCTGCGACGTGCATTATGCGATTGTACTCAAGAACCAGGCGACTCCGTCAGTCATACCCTAAGTCCCTTCACTTTAGGCTAGATAACTCCTTCGACAGCTGGGTGTAGCTCTCGGCCGGTGGCACCTATTTCTGGAGGGGATCAGCTTTGATTATTTGTCGCCAAGCATCTTCTCGCAAAGTTCTACAGCGCCTGGAGTATTGTTTTCGGCTTTTTTCTAGCACGCTAGATCCGTGCGTATATACGGATGACTCACTTCCCAGGAGGGAGTCTGTTTCCACGCCGTATGCCCTCTGTTTAAATTCAGCTGGTCGCAATACACCACGCGGTCCTGGAGATAACGCCCTGTGACCGGATTATCATCTTCAGCTGCACACAAAGCACCATGAGTGCTCTCAGGGCATTGGAATTTCCTCACCACCTGGTTCACGGTATTCGTGACGCCACGGTTGCCGCGAGTCTGGTGGAGGTAGATATTATCTTAAGCTGGGTTCGTGGATATGTAGGAATTGCGGGGGAATGAGGGCGCCAAAGAGTCCGCGAGGGCTTTGCTCCTCCACGTAGGACTCAGGGCCGCGTTTGTTCCCATGGACGCCCCCCCCCCCACACACAATGCCGTGACGGCTTCACTCAGGTCGCTTTCTGTCATCTCCTAATTGGACACACTGCTCTCCTACACTCTATTGCGACGACTGTGTTGTCCCTGCACACAGCCTTTAGACTATCTGACTTCATGGAGGAGGTTGGCCGCAATCTTATTTGACTTTAGTGTTGGTCGCATAATCTTTAGCCGGGGGAGGTGTGCCTCCCTCCGAAGCACGCTTCCTTCTTTCTGGTTTTTATTTCTTTTGCACCTTTTATTTAATCTAGCCTACCATTAAGTTAGGTTTATCTCCTAATAGTTATGCAGTCTCTAGATTAGCGCTGAAAAATGCTGTGGGCGAGACCTTCTTTGGCAGGCACTATTTCACCCGCGTCTCAATATGCCAGGAAGAGGGCGTCCCATAAAGAAGTAGCATCAGTCACCCTCTTTGCCTTAATTATCAACTGTAGTATCATCTCTGTGCTCCCGGAAGATGTTTTTGCTATACGCTTTACTTAGACGAGCTCCCTGAGTAAAAAGAATATGTTGCACATAATCCCTTACTGGATATAGCCAAAGACGAGTTACAGCTACCCTGACGCAATTTTGTTCTCGCGAATTATAACGCATTAGCAACGAAGTCATATCTCGCAGATTATTTGTTAAGAAAATTGATGATGCTAATTGCTCCCCAGGAGCAGATGACCTCTGCTCGCTCCGACCACTTGGGAGATTAAGGGAGAAAGCTAGGATCCTACAGTCTGTGTTGTAAGCCCCGTCAACGTAGCAGGTTAGAGTGGAAGGATGCTGTTGCATGCTGTGGGAATTTTATAGTACACCGCCTCCCGTGCTAGCGCCCATGAAACTTGAGAAAGTGGGTTGGCGACTAGCCTACGATATTAGCCGACTCAAACTTGGGTAAAAATGGAAATTTCCTCTAGGAGCCCTTTACGGGACCAGACACACATTTTATCCAGCCTCTGGTCTGGCAAACACCCACACCTGCAGCGCCAGTAACAGTGTTCAAGATGCACCAAATGAAATTATTCCCTTTTCCTCCCAGCCTCTTTTTTTTCTTTCTTTTAGCGAACTCAATTGAAGTTTTGCATTGTGGAAACGGCCTGTATCAGATGACAGTGGATGATACTACGTATGAGGTTACTGGCCGCATACATCACATAGAAGGCATAGACAGGCTAGTGACATCTATCAATGGAAACCTCAGTTCAGTCCGAATTATGGAAGAAGGTTCCGATATTTACCTCTTCTCACACGTAAGTCCTTAACGAGAATGGAAGATAGACCCTACTCCATATTCACCCAAACCTTGACGTTTGAAAGATTTAGGCTTGGGGAAACTATGCTAAAGTAATTTTAGGGGCGGGATTGGCGTACAGTTTTATCTGCCAAGATGGTATAGTATGGGTTGGAATTCATGGTTGTTTTTCAGTGAGCCAACTTTCCATGTTGGGGTGAATTGTACTGGCTCAGTGGATTAAGGTAGCAATGGGAATATTTGTGTGTATAAGTAGTTAGTAAAAAAAAAAACAGAAAAAGGAATTCAAATATTTATTCCTTCTCCAGGGTGGCTTCCACAAGTTTAGCCAACCAGAGCCGAAATTCATGGAAAGCTTAGGAAAGGGGACGGCCACTCTGGGTGGGGGTGTGGCCCCGATGCCCGGAGTAGTGGAAAAGCTGTGTGTGAAAGAAGGTCAGGAAGTAGCAGCTGGTGACCCTCTAGTGATTATCATCGCCATGAAGATGGAGGTAAGATGGTTCGCGCAGTCCCAGCGAGGGAATTCAAATTACTTTTAAAAGTTGTTGTGATTTGTCCCTGAAGTATTTCAATGCACTGGTCCCCCCCCTCCCCTCCATCCCTTGATCTTGTGTAACACTCGCCACCCTCTGTTTCAGTACGTGATCAAAGCTCCTACAGCTGGTATTGTTGAAAGAATCCTGCATCAGCCGGGCGAAAGTGTCGCAAAGGACGCAACACTAGTAAAAGTGAAGTCATTTGAAGAAGAAAAACTATGAACTAATAAGTAATAGGCAAGAGTTTATTTTTATATAGAAAAAGTACAAAATTTATTTGGCGTATAAATAAGCCCCGCCCCCCCACTTAAAAGTTCAACAACCCAATGAAGGTTTTGCAGGTCGCAATGAATCTTGTGTACATAAAACACTTTGATAAAAGAAATGTATTTAAATACGAAAAAAAAGAAGCTTCAAGCATCTGATTTCAGCTGAGTGGAATGAATAATGGTCTAGTCAAGTGTTAAAAAATCTTTCTTTTCATGAGACTCGGGTGTCAACAATTAAAGTCTACCAGCCTCTTCCTTGCAGAAAACCAAATCTTTGATTTTTGTATGCCTGGAAACGTATCTTAATCTTTAGTATTTAAATTTCTCTGGCAATTTATTGATACTTTTCTCTTTGCCACAGCCTTTTTTTTTTAAAAAAAAGGGCCCATACAGTAGCGATGTAGTCGCCTCTAGCTGCGCATAAGCATCTTCTGGACATAATGTTAAAACAAACTATCAATTACCGATGGAGGTCCGGTATCGGGGCTCAAGATGTTTTAAACCGATCCACTTCTCTGTAAGGAAAAGAAAAATAAACAAATTTGGATAAAAAAAAAAAAATCAAACAAACGAGACTTCTTCCTTCATTCAAACAAAGTAGCTGGAATGCTGATGTGTGAAGCGCGTAGTGTAAAGCAATGCAAAAGCTAAATATAGTGTAGATGAGATTGAATGCATAGAATGACATACAAAGTGAAACAAGTGAGTTAACAGCAAATGAAGCAGGATCCCGATGGGAACAGGCAGAGCCGTAGCAACCGCCCCCACCCGGCTCTTGAAGGAACTCCACTGTGGCCCCCAAATTTATCATTAATGAAAATATACAATTTTTGAATACACATTTTCTGTAATTATCTGATTTATCTATTCCCTTTAAACTGTGTCATTAATGATAGACCAGAATATTGTTATGGGGACCCCATAATCTTGCTTTGGGGGGGGGGGGGAACTAGACATTGCTATGGCTCTGGAAACAGGTCTATTCTGGAAGAGTATAGTAGGGTACTTTTGTGAATACTGGACTCAAAAGTCGAGAATATGTTGTTGTATTATGTGGGTATCGTAAGCTTGGTAGGGCATAAATCAGGTGTTACATCGGGGTATGGAAGAGAATAGCTTGCTAGAGGTCTGAAAATGATTTAGGCAGCTGGAGTAAGATTATAAGTCGCTAAAATGTATGGTTTTTTTTATTGGAATAGGTCTGTTGGCTTGTTCTAAGGTCCCTCAACGTGGAAGAGTGCTATTGTCTAAGGGGGTGGGAACAAGAATTTGATAAGGGTTTTATCACCGAATCTTGCCTTTTATTTATGTGGGGGGACCTACTGATTGATGTAGATTCCGAACCATAGGTCTCGACAGCGTAGGAAGACTATAGCAGGGAAGCCGACATGAAAGCTAACCGAATCGGGAATCCATCCGGCGAATAATCACACCCGATGTGGCTTAACTTCTAAAATTGGACACGGTTTAACTACTCTACTAAGCTATAGTCAAATAAAAGAGGAGAAAAGGACAGTGGTGGTATGTTGCTGTTGTAAGTATGGTGTGAGTAAAAATGCGATTAAACGTATAAGAATGAGGAGGGGGGAGGGGGGATTGACTAGTTACACTAAGGTAACAAAAAAGTGATAAAAGATGTGCACCTTGAACCATGTTAATAGTTGGTAGGGAAAGTTAGGATTTCTCGGTTCTCTGTGAATCAATTTTGACGAAACTTTTTCCCAGCTGTTCTGCACAAGATGGCAACACAAATGTTATGTTTTCATTATGCTGTGTTACGGTCTTCATGTTTTTTTTCCGGTGAACCACGCTAATAGCCTTTGAAGGAAAGTAGCCCATCTAGACATATTTTGGAGAAACTTAAGGATAACTTATACACATTAAGAACCTTGCGTATATACTTGCCAGAAACCATAATTATAATGCTCGATTGATGGACATAATGAATTATTTGCCCACATGAGCGTTGGACTGCCTTTGCTGCAGCTTTAATGGTCGCCCATAAGACTTCTTCAGACCAAATTGACGTCCATCGGTAGAAACATTTTTTGTTTAATGATAGACCACAACATTTTGATTGGGTTGAGATTTGGAGAGGCTGGTGGCCACACCATAAAATAGTTAACTTGTATGCCGTAGGAGCCTAGGAACGCTTTGATGGCCCTGGCAAAGTAGGATGGAACGTCGTCATGCATGAAAACCAAGTCCTTAAAAGTGACAACAGTATGTCATCTAGCCAGTGATCCAAGACCTACGTCAAGAGATTGCAATTGGCGGCTGCGGTCACTTTGACGTCCCATTGTTCTTAAAAAGGATAGATGCTATTAGAGTGGTTCACCCCCCCAAAACTACGAATCTGAAATAAAAAGTGAAGGACGTAATGCAACATAGTGAAAACATGCGTTGCCATATTTTGCAGACCAACGGGGAAAAAAGTTTCATCAAAATCATAGGTGGGCGCGATAACGAAAAAATGTATCTCGATAAATCGATAACGATAACCGATAAATCCCAAATTATAACACAATATTGATTATTGACTATATATAGCGTTATTTTATAATACAATAGTAAGAATATTTGAATACTGTTTCTTAGTTTCTAACCTGGTGAGGCTCACCTTCATCTCCTCATAGGTTTTGAGGATCCTCCTCCCAGCTTGGACCTGCCTCCAAGGCACGTGCGGCTCGCCCTGTGCTTAACTGGAACCAAAAACCAAAATTATCGCTAGTTTGGGACCAAAGGTATCGGCCAAACCGATGAATCGATAACCCGATATCGTTATCGCGATAACTCCCACCTATGATCAAAATTGATTCACAAAGAACCGAGAAATCCTACTTGCCATTGATGACAGCCGCCGAAATTAAAGACTAGATTTCTGAGGCTACATTAATAATTAGATGAAGAACAGCGCTAAAATTTAGGAAACTATAAAACAAAGAAAAACGCGGCAATCGCTGGGTCGGCAGTTCGAATCCCCCTCCGGATTCTTTTTAAGCTGACACGATTTACTAAGGAAGGTTACCGCCGTGACTGGGCACCACGGTGGGGAGTTGGGGCTTGCCCTGGCTGACGTTCGCTTGAGAAGCTACATAGAGTGATAGGACCGAAACCAGCAAACTTTTAAGACAAAAAGAAAGAAAAGCCTCATCAGGTGCCTGAGGGACGAGTAATCCCGCTGGGAGCAGGAACATAGACCCCCCCACACACAAATCTAAATATAATGAAGGAAGCCTCCCTCCAAGAAGCTTATCAATCCACAATCGTGAGTGCTCTAACCCGTCCCGAATATAGAGAACAAGCGGTAGCAACCCTGCCCACGACGGGTGGTGCTCGCGAAGGTACCCCAGACTGACGCCCTCATTTTCCGCAAAAAATACATCTCCATGAGCCAAGCAAAGACGATCTTGACACCCTTCCAGTCGTCACGGATACTGCGAACATGCGAACACTGTAGTTGGGAGATTCCAATGTTTCGAGGGCGTTCAGCGGTCGCTGAATCGCTATAAAACATCCAATCTCAAAACCGGGCAGGGTGTATAATCTCCCATGCTGGTGTATTGCAACCAGCTCAGCCGTGAAGACAGACGCAGCGCCAGAAAGAGGCCCACCCGATTAAAACAAGGGGAAGAAGACGTGAACGCCAACGCTTTATTTGGATTTGGAGCCATCCGATTGGTACGGTTATAGCGTGACTCGCAATACTCCCGACGCTGTCGAAGCTTTTACAGAAGCATACCGACTAAAGTTAAGAATGTACCCTCTTTGGCGGCGGCCCGGAAGCTCCGTCAATCTCAAAGGTTTCCTTGTTCTTCATAGATTGTAGGCTTAGGGTATGATTGGCGTCTCATAGCGGCATATGCACCTTCGAGGGAGGGCGCATAATGCATCCTTTACACGTAAAGCGATCTCTGCAGCATCAACAATGAGGCTGTCTACAGTGGATGTCCGGAAGGCACAGGTCGCCAAATAGAGACCTTTACGGTGGATTGAGTCCACCTTCCGCAATTCAGGCTGAACGCTACGGAACAACAATGTCAATGGCGCGGGTACAAAAGACCCCTAAGGCTGCGAAGTGAGTCAGTGAGGGGGGAGGTCAAAACCAAGACTCAGGAAACCGTGCGACTTTACACCGTCCATATGAATCCCATTTATGAACAACTGGTCGGAATGAAGCCGTCGAATACAAGATAAGTACGTAAGAAAATAAGCAATAGCTTCGTCTTTCCTGGCATATGCTGATTACCTGATGTTGTGGCTGAGTGAGAGGGGTTTGGAACTGATTGTAGATTTGGACAGGGTGTAACAGAGCAAGTGTCTAAAAGAAAGTAAGTTTTAAATGATAGGAAATAGTAAAATAAGGGTATTTGGGGGCGAGGATAGGTGGTGTTGCCCTTAAGTGCAGTTTCAGTTGAAGCAGATTGACAAGATTAAATTTTAAATGCTAATAAAATCTTAAAGACTGGAAGAAGGAAATATCGCGAGGGAGAGCAGTGCAAAAGAGCAATTTGAGAGGGATTCTTGGTGATAAAGAGTGAATCAGGTTACCACAGTATTCTGAGTTGATATAGACAATTTATGAAGAGAATATACGAGGGTGGCTGTTATGGTGTGCGAAAGGTTGGAAGACCGTGTAAAAGGTAGGTTGATGTGAGTGAGTGAGAGAGAGAAATTGATGAATCAGGAACAAGTGAAGGATATGTATGATAGGTGCATGGAGGAGGTTTGTTTGGGTGGTTTCTACCCAGGCATGAGCTGTAACTGGACGAGATCCTAGAGCACAAATCGCTAGGAAGAGCCAATAGGGCTTTAGGCTGGGGGAGGGGGGGATATTGATGGTGCTGACGCGCGCCGACTTCTCTCTCATTGCGGCGTCATAAGAGACGACTAAACCCGGCCTGCTGCCTGGGAAGCGGCGCAAACGAGTTTTTTTTGTCTCTGGGAGCGGATTACATAATGGGAGGGGGAGGGTGCAGACGTCAAGTCATGCCGGTAGTTTCCTTGATGAGCAGCACCCACCAAATTTTGGGAAAGTGGTAGATGATTATCTTTGAAAATCTTTCTGGTGGTAATGCCCTTGTTGGTTTCTCTTTAATTATTTTTTAAATGCAGATCGATAACCGTTATCTCGCTAAATGGTGCGCCCCTTAGCCGCGATGGTGGAAACTCAACCCCCCCCAAAGAAATTCGTCGTTATGAGTCAGGAGTATTTCCACCCGCTCAGGTGGGAGGGCATTAAATTAAAGAGGGAGAGGTGAGGGACGAACGTGAACCACCAAAGGCCCGGATATATATGCATAGGTAACGAAAATGACGGGAGTCATGTGACTTATATAATCTTAATCCCGAGGCACCTCGTGGATACACAAGAACTTACTTTCGGAATGCAAACATCTCCTTGAGGTTCAACTGTCGCTGGTTCGAGGGCCGCGATGGTGTATTGGATTTCCGCAAACCGGAAACCCGACATTTGGGAGATGGGTTCAAGAATCTTCCAAAGTCACTCAGGGATTTCGTCTAAAAAACAACAACAAAAAAACATTTTACTGTCAGTGAAATAATTAGGAAAATGTCAAGAGCTCAAATGACCTTGGATCGCGTGTTTGAGACATTCGGGTGCCATGATCAATAAATATATGCGGTGAATCATTAACGCGCCTGGAACTGAAGAGGAACGGCTATCGTTCCAGCCTATGGCGGTTTCTCCCAGAAACGGAACACTTTTTCAGCGCTAATCTGGCGACTGCCTGATAGAACAAAAATTCGTTGTAATCATCCATAGCCTAATGATAGGGTCGATTAAAAAAAAAGGTGCAAAAGAACTAAAAACAAAGAACAAAACGGAGCAAAGAAGGAAGCACGCAGCAGGCCCGCTTCCTCCACAAAGTCAGTTAATTCACAATTGTATGTGGACGAAGTCGTACCAAAGTACGAGGAATAAGCGGTATCGAACTCGCTCATCCCGAATTTGTGACAGGTAACGTGTGCGAAGATTACCCAGAATGGGACATTCAACAAGAATGTACCGAACATGATGACGGACAACGCAGTCATCGCAGTAAAATACAGGCGAGCACTCCATCAAATAGCGGTGCGTCCCCAAGAGTGTGCCGAATTGGAAGACGACAGGGGAGGTCGCGGGCAAAGGCACGCAACTGTACCATTCAGCAGTTTCCCTTTGTTTTTTCTTTCAAAGGCTGCCTTGCTACAGGCATGTAACCGGTGTGAAGAAGAGCAAAACGATGATCTGCTCGCCCAGTCCTCGCGGACTCTTTGGCGCCTCATTCTCTGTAATTCCCACATATCCAGGAAATCAGCAGAAGATAATCTCGATATCCGCTTGGCTCTCGCGGCAACCGTGGCGTCACATGCTGCGAACCAGTGGGTGTAGAGATTCCAATGCCCTGAGAGCACTCAGGGTGCTTTAATGAGTCGCTAAAGATCACTATCGTCTCCAAACCAGGTAAGACGTTATCTCCCGTACCGAGCGGTGTATTGCCACCAACTCGGCCCTGAACACAGAAGCAGTGCATGGTAGAGCCTGCTTACTTCAAACAGAGCGGATACAGCGTGGAAACCGACCCCCTCCTGGGACTTGAAGTCATTCGTATACACTGGCACGGATCCAGCGTGACACGAGGTGTGCTCCAAAAAGGCAGAACGCAATACTCCCGGCGCTGTAGAGGCTTTAGGAGCAGAGCCGTGGCGACAAATAATCAAAGGTGGTGCCCTCCAGGGTGGCGTCCTGGGCAGAACCAGAGGCGCCACCGGTCCGAGAGCTACCCCGAGCTCTCGAGGGAGTTTTCTAGGGTATGACGCGTCTCTCGACTGTATAGGAACCGGCTGCGAATGCAGAGAGAGCCACTCACGATTGAGGGAGGCACCAGGCTCGGTCACACGCGCAGAATGAGTGGCATCTCCTCAGCATCGACAAGTATGCTCTCAATGGGGGCTATGCGGAAGGCACCCGTCGCCAGGCCGGAGACCGGTATGGTGATAGAGTCCACTTTCTGCAATACACGCTCGGTTGCATATGCATAACACTTACATCCGAGGCCAAGCTTCGAAAGAGCAACGAATAAATGGAAAGGCAAGGCAGTAGCCCTATCAGCACGCCAGGTGCTGAAAGTCACGGAAGGCAGAATATTAATGGCGCGAGTACAATAGACCCTATGGCTTCAAATATGAGCCTCCAAGGTGGGTCGGTTGAAAGCAATACAAGGAAAAGGTGCGAATCCACTACCTCAATCCAGGCGAACCCCGATTAGGAATAATTCCGGATCAGGAGCCGTGGACGGTGGAAGAAGTGCACCACCTCAGGCTTGGCCAAGGAAAACCGAAACCTGTGCGCTTCGGCATAGCGAGAGATGCAGTTTATTGCCGGTTGGAGTCGACGCTCCAGAGTTGGCTTCAAGGACGCACCAAAAGAGATCAAAAGGTAGACCACGTAGGGCGTAGCAAGAACACCTTCCGACATCACTGAGGTGATAGCGTTGATGGTCAGCGTAAAGTGTAAGACAGTGAAGAAACTTCCCTGCGTTACACTATTCTTGCTCTATTATGCCGGAGAGGGCTCGCAGAAATTGAGAAATAAAGATTAGGAGGCGTCCCCTCGCCCTTAACATGTGGAGTTTCTATGATACCGCATCGTCAGTGCTGTGTAAGAAGGAAGGTCTCGCATACAGCATTTTCCAGTCGGCGCAGATCATCAGACGTGGAGTGGAACTTGCGGAAGCTGCACTGTCCATCAACATGCACAGCAACGAGGTTAGAGAGATTGGGCGGAAACCGGCCGTGGTAGTGATCTCTCTCCAGTTTGCGAAAAGCGAGCACAGTAGGCATTTGCCAGGAGTATGGGAGTATACCCTCTGTCCAGATCTTGTTGAACAAATCTAACAGAAAGGTCATGCCTCGCTCACCCAGGTGTCGAAGCATGGCGTACGGGACATCGTCCGGACCATGGGCGGTGTCCGCGCACGAAGCGAGAGCGGAACGCAAACCACTCGTGTAAACCTGTCGTTGAAGGATTCTCCACCTCTGGAGGTAAATTCCAGTTGGCTACCTTCAGCGACATCACGACATGCATTGAATGATGGCGGAGCAGCATCCCTGTTCGGGAATGCAGACAAAGCGGTCGCGAAGAACTCCGGCACGGACGAGGGGTCCGAGCTTACGGTCCTTGAGAACTTGCCCCGAATCCTTTTGACTCGCTTCCACACCTCACCAAGAGGGATCTTTCCCGTTAACTGAAAACACGTATGCCCACCAGGAAGGGCGGCGTGCGTGCTTTGAAACATATCAGAACCTAGCCCTACCTAAGAGATTGTAGTCATACCATGACGGGCGGTATAACCCAGCCAAACCCACTGCCTTGTGGGAGCCCTTAGAAGGGAAAAGGCTTCAGGAGTAAACCTGGAGATCAAATCTGCAGGTGCTCGTGCATTAGGCGATAGTCCGAGGAGGGACTTTTTTCGGCAGAGCCCTGTAACTTAAACCTGCTCCAGGCGTCCTGGATCATTTCCTTGCCACTGGCCTCAGCAGAGGATTTTTTTTTAAGGGGCTATCTGGCGACTGCCCACTTAGGCATAAGTCGCCGTAAACAAACAGCCTAGTTCTAGGCTACTTTAAAAAATTCGAACAGGAAACAACAATAAAAAGAAATAATAACAAAACAATAACAAAAGCAACTAAACCTAGTTAAATGAAAGGGAGAAGGCAAGACTCCCCCAAATAGTCCAACAAGTCAATGTGCACGAATCTGTCCCGAGTACAAGGGACAGGCGGTAGCGACCCCGCCCATCCCGGTACCGGGACAGGTATCGTGCGCGAAGATCACCCAGACTGGGACATTCGACAAGAATGTGCCGAACAGTCTGGGGGACGACGTAGTCGTTGCAATAGGGCGCAGGCGAGCGCTCCATCGAATAGTGATGCGTCACACGAGTGTGTCCGATTCGGAGACGACAGAAAGCAACCTGAAGCTGTCGCGGCATTGGGGAATAGGTCCATGGGAACAGTCGCGGCGCAATGGCACGCAACTTTAAGTTCCATTCGACCGTTTCCCATCTTCTTTGCCAAGCAGTCCGAAGAGCTGCCCGTATTCCTGCCATGTAGTCGGTGTGAGGAAGAGCGAAACGCTGGTCCGGTCGCAGAGTCCTCGCGGACTCTTTAGCGCCCTCATTCCCCGCAATTCCTACATGTCCAGGAACCCAGCAGAAGATAATCTCGACATCTGCCCGGCTCGCCAAAACCGTGCTGTCACGGATATCGCGAACCAGGGGATGCGGAGATTCCAATGACCCGAGAGCACTCAGGGCGCTTTGTGAGTCGCTATAGATCACAATCCGGTCTCCGAATCCGGCACGTCGCGTAATCTTCCGTTTCGAGTGGTGTATTGCCACCAGCTCGGCCGTGAGGACAGACGCAGCGCCTAATAGAGCTCCGCTGACTTCAAACAGAGGGGATACGGCGTGGAAGCCGACCCCCTCTTCGGACTTGGAGCCATCCGTATACACTGGCACGGTTCCAAAGTGACACGATGTGTGCTCCAAAAAGGTCGAACGCAATACTCCCGGCGCAGTACAAGCTTTGGGAGCAGAGGCGTGGCGACAAATAGCTAAATGTGGTACCCTCCAGGGTGGCGTCCTGGGCAGAACCAGGGGCGCCACCGGCCCGAGAGCTATATCTACCTCTCGAAAGAGTTTCCTGGCCCTAAACCCAAAGGGCTTAGGGTATGATTGGCGTCTCTCGGCGGCATAGGCACCATCGAGATCAGCTGCGGATGCAGTGAGAGCTGTTGGCGACTGAGGGAGGCGCCGGGCTCGCGCGTACAGGCGAGTGATGCACTGCACGCGGCGCACAGCGAGTGGCATCTCCCCAGCATCGACCAACAGGCTCTCAATGGGGAAAGTGCGGAAGGCACCGGTCGCAAGGCGAAGGCCGGTGTGGTGGATCGAATCCACCTTACGCAATAAACGCTCGGCTGCGGATGCATAAAATTCGCATCCGTAGTCGATCTTCGAACGAACAAAGGATCGATAAAAAAGTAGGGCAGTAGCCCTATCAGCGCCCCAAGCGCTGAACGTCACGGAACGGAGAATGTCCATGGCGCGGGTACAAGAGACCCTAAGGCTGCGAATATCAGCCTCCCAGGTGAGGCATCGGTCGAATACAAGACCAAGGAAACGGTGCGACTCAACCACATCCAGGCGCACCCCATTAAGAAACAAATCTGGGTCAGGGTGAAGCCGTGGATGGCGGCAAAAGTGCACCACCTTAGTCTTGGCCAAAGAAAACCGAAACCTGCGCGCTTCGGCATAACGAGACGCGGTTCAATGCCTGTTGGAGTCGACGCTCCAGAGTTGGCATCTGGGACGCGCCAAAAGAGATCGAAAGGTCGTCCACATAGAGCGTAGCGAGAACATCTTCCGGCAGCACCGAGGTGATGCCGTTGATGCTCAGGGCTAAGAGTGTGACACTGAGGACACTTCCCTGCGGGACACCCTCTTCCTGCTCCTTTGGGCCGGAGAGGGCTCCCCCCACCCGTACGCGGAATCGACGATCTCGCAAAAATTCAGATATAAACATTGGGAGGCGTTCCCTCGCCCCCATCGTGTGAAGAGTCTCCATGATACCGTATCGCCATGCGGTATCATAGGCCTTCTCCAGATCGAAAAAGACCGTGGCGTAGTGCTGTCTACGAAGGAAAGCCTCGCAGACGGCATTTTCCAGTCGGAGCAGAGCATCCGACGTGGAGTGGAACTTACGGAAGCCGCACTGTGAAGAAAACAGATGGCCTCCGCTGTCCAGGAAAAAGGCTAATCTAACATTTACCAATTTCTCCATTAACTTGCACACGCACGAGGTAGGAGAGATTAGGCGGAAACCGGTCGGAGTAGAGTGATCTCTCCCCGGCTTGCAAAAGGCGAGCACAGTAGCGATTCGCGAGGAGTCTGGGAGAAGACCTTCCACCCAGATCCTGTTCAACAAATCTAACAGAAAGGCCATGCCTCGCTCACCCAGGTGTCGAAGCATGGCGTACGGGACATCGTCCGGACCATGGGCGGTGTCCGCGCACGAAGCGAGAGCGGAACGCAACTCACTCATAGTAAACAAGTCGTTGAAGGGTTCTCCGCCTCTGGAGGTAAAGTCCAGCCGGCGGCCTTCCGCGACATCACGACGTGCATTGAATGCTGGCGGAGCAGCATAACGGCTAGAGAATGCGGAAAAAGCGGTCGCTAAGGATTCCGCCACGGACGCGGGGTCCGAGATTGCGGTCCCATTCTCCTGGAGAACGGGAGGGAGGTCCTGCGAGATTTTTTTTTTTTTTTTTAATTCAAGGGGCTATCTGGCCACTGCCGACTTAGACAAAAGTTGATGTAAACAAACAGCCTAGTTCTAGGTTACTTTAAAAAATTGAACAGGAAACAACAATAAAAAGAAATAACAATAACAAAGCAATAACAAAAACAATAAAAAAACAACAACAACAATTAAACCGGGTTAAATGAAAGGGAGAAGGCCGGCCTCCCCCCAAAAGTCAATAAGTCCACCAGTCAAAGTGCACGCACTCGTCCCGAATACAAGGGACAGGCGGTAGCGACCCCGCCCATCCCGGTACCGGGACAGGTGTCGTGCGCGAAGATCACCCAGACTGGGACATTCGACAAGAATGTGCCGAACAGTCTGGGGGACGACGCAGTCGTTGCAATAGGGCGCAGGCGAGCGCTCCATCAAATAGCGATGCGTCACACGAGTGTGCCCGATTCGGAGACGACAGAAAGCAGCCTGAAGCCGCCGCGGCATTGGGGGATAGGTCCATGGGAACAGTCGCGGCGCAATGGCACGCAACTTTAAGTTCCCTTCGACCGTCTCCCATCTTCTTTGCCAAGCAATCCGAAGAGCTGTCCGTATTCCTGCCATGTAGTCAGTGTGAGGAAGAGCGAAACGCTGGTCCGGTCGCAGAGTCCCCGAGGACTCTTTGGCGCCATCATTCCCCTCAATTCCTACATGTCCAGGAATCCAGCAGAAGATAATCTCGACATCTGCCCGGCTCGCCAAAACCGTGGCGTCACGGATTTCGAGAACCAGGGGATGCGGAGATTCCAATAACCCGAGAGCACTCAGGGCGCTTTGTGAGTCGCTATAGATCACGATCCGGTCTCCGAACCGGGCACGTCGCGTAATCTCCCGTACCGAGTGGTGTATTGCCACCAGCTCGGCCGCGAAGACAGAGGCAGCGCCTGGTAGAGCCCCGCTGACTTCAAACAGAGGGAATACGGCGTGGAAGCCGACCCCCTCTTCGGACTTGGAGCCATCCGTATACACTGGCACGGTACCAGCGTGACACGATGTGTGCTCCAAAAAGGTCGAACGCAATACTCCCGGTGCAGTACAAGCTTTGAGAGCAGAGGCGTGGCTCCAAATAGCCAAATGTGGTACCCTCCAGGGTGGCGTCCTGGGCAGAACCAGGGGCGCCACCGGCCCGAGAGCTATATCTACATCTCGAAGGAGTTTCCTGGCCCTAAACCCAAAGGGCTTAGGGTATGACTGGCGTCTCTCGGCGGCATAGGCACCATCGAGATCAGCTGCGGATGCAGTGAGAGCTGTTGGCGACTGAGGGAGGCGCCGGGCTCGCGCGTACAGGCGAGTGATGAACTGCACGCGGCGCACAGCGAGTGGCATCTCCCCAGCATCGACCAACAGGCTCTCAATGGGGAAAGTGCGGAAGGCACCGGTCGCAAGGCGAAGGCCGGTGTGGTGGATCGAATCCACCTTCCGCAATAAACGCTCGGATGCGGATGCATAAAACTCGCATCCGTAGTCGAGCTTCGAGCGAACAAAGGATCGATAAAAAAGTAAGGCGGTAGCCCTATCAGCGCCCCAAGCGCTGAACGTCACGGAACGGAGAATGTCCATGGCGCGGGTACAAGAGACCCTAAGGCTGCGAATATTAGCCTCCCAGGTGAGGGGTCGGTCGAATACAAGACCAAGGAAACGGTGCGACTCAACCACATCCAGGCGCATCCCATTAAGAAACAAAAATGGGTCGGGGTGAAGCCGTGGATGGCGGCAGAAGTGCACCAACTTAGTCTTGGTCAAAGAAAACCGAAACCTGTGCGCTTCGGCATAGCGAGAGACGCGGTTCAATGCCTGTTGGAGTCGACGCTCCAGAGTTGGCATCTGGGCCGCGCCAAAAGAGATCGAAAGGTCGTCCACGTAGAGCGTAGCGAGAACATCTTCCGGCAGCACCGAGGTGATGCCGTTGATGCTCAGGGCTAAGAGTGTGACACTGAGGACACTTTCCTGCGGGACACCCTCTTCCTACTCCTTTGGGCCGGAGAGGGCTCCCCCCACCCGTACGCGGAATCGACGATCTCGCAAAAATTCAGATATAAACATTGGGAGGCGTCCCCTCGCCCCCATCGTGTGGACAGTCTCCATGATACCGTATCGCCATGCAGTATCATAGGCCTTCTCCAGATCAAAAAACACCGTGGCGTAGTGCTGTCTACGAAGGAAAGCCTCGCAGACGGCATTTTCCAGTCGGAGCAGAGCATCCGACGTGGAGTGGAACTTACGGAAGCCGCACTGTGCAGAAGACAGATGGCCTCCGCTGTCCAGGAAAAAGGCTAATCTAACATTTACCAATTTCTCCATCAACTTGCACACGCAAGAGGTTAGAGAGATTGGGCGGAAACCGGTCGGAGTAGAGTGATCTCTCACCGGCTTGCGAAAGGCAAGCACAGTAGCGATTCGCCAGGAGTCTGGGAGAAGACTTTCCACCCAGATCCTGTTCAACAAATCTAACAGAAAGGCCATGCCTCGCTCACCCAGGTGTCGAAGCATGGCGTACGGGACATCGTCCGGGCCATGGGCGGTGTCCGCGCACGAAGCGAGAGCGGAACGCAACTCGCTTACAGTAAACTTGTCGTTGAAGGGTTCTCCGCCTCTGGAGGTAAAGTCCAGCCGGCGGCCTTCCGCGACATCACGACGTGCATTGAATGCTGGCGGTGCAGCATCACGGCTAGAGAATGCGGAAAAAGCGGTCGCTAAGGATTCCGCCACGGACGCGGGGTCCGAGATTGCGGTCCCATTCTCCTGGAGAACGGGAGGGGGGTCCTGCGAGAACTTGCCCCGAATCCTTTTGACTCGCTTCCACACCTCAGGTAAAGGGGTCTTCCCTTAAGTAAAGACACATATGCCCGCCAAGAAGAGCGGCGGGCGTGTTTCGAAATATACCGGAACCTAGCCCTAGCCCGACGAAATTCACGGACAGTGAAACCGTTCGGGCGGCGCTTATAACGCATGTAGGCATAAAGCTTCTGTTTGAGGGCCGTCTCACACTCGGCCGACCACCATGGGAGTGGTCGGCGTGCAAAACGGCTAGACGTCCTAGGAATAGTAGTCAGGCCCACGGCGATGAGGTTGCCGGAGAAGAACTCAACGGCCTCATCTACCGACCTAAACTCCTCGACTGAGATAGAGAATTCAGTCATTTCCTGAAATGCAGGCCACCGCGCCCGCGCCAAGCACCACCGAGGTGGGCTCTCAGGCGGCAGTTGCCCTGAAAATGATAATTGAATGGGAAAGTGATCACTACCATGAGATCATCGACCACCATTCAAAATCCGAAGAGCACAAAGATAGGTCGAGGCAAGAAAATGAAGCGGTTCTCGGACAGTGATGCGTAAACTCATCCACGTTTAGGACACCCATCTCAAGCTCTTCGATCAGATCGGAGAGGACTTTTTTCCTGGGATTTATGGAGTAATCTTCCCAGAGATGATGCCTGCCGTTCAGATCTTCAAGCAAGAGATAGGGCCTCGGCAACCGTGCCACGACGCGGCGCAAGGCCCCCGCGTCGAAGTCAGCTGACGGTGGAATGTACGCAGAAATGATAGTATACCTCCTATCCAGGTGCAGCTGCACAGCCACTGCCTGAAAGGAGGTATCTAAAGAGAAAGGAAGAACGGAAACATCATGCCGGGTGTA
The DNA here is from genome assembly GCA_963969495.1 of Ceratothoa steindachneri. NCBI lineage: Eukaryota > Metazoa > Arthropoda > Malacostraca > Isopoda > Cymothoidae > Ceratothoa > Ceratothoa steindachneri. The sequence continues at coordinate 19,874,227 of OZ018338.1, read as the reverse complement.
AACCGCGCATCCCCCAGCCCGGCCATCCCAAGGTGGTGCGGTCGCAAGACCCTTATACCCCGGGAGGGCTGGCAGGGGGCACGCGCCTAGCATGGTCTCCTGCAAAACGATAGCTAACGGGGAACGGGATGAGACGAGCCTCCGCAACTCCTCCCAGTTGGCCCGGAGTCCACGGCAATTCCATTGAAGGAATATATCCCTCCAGGCCTAGCTCGGAGGAGACGCGGGGGCCCACCTCGAACTGAAGACCCTCACGGGAATAGCTGAACGCTTCCCGGGCGCATTTAGCCGGACAAAGCGCTGAAGGCGCTGTCGCCTTCGAGAACTTATTGGGGGAGGTTGGGCTCGCCATGCGAGTCTTTTCCTCATTCCGCCTCGAAACCTTAGGCGGGCGTTGCGGCTTCGGAGGCGGGGGGGCCATCTTTTCGAGGAACCTCCGTCTCCGAGCAGCTAACTCCCCCTCGGGGCATGGGCGAAGGGGCCGAAGCTACTTTGTTGCTGTCCTCCTTTCGGGGAACAGCTTTAGGAACCCCGGAAGATGGCCTAGCGACCATCTTCCGGGGTGTTGCCTCCTGTGAGTCTAACGACTCGGTGGAGGCGCACGGCCGTTTCGCCTTACGGGAAACGGTCACGCTGGGGGAAGAGGGGGGAGCCCTGGTTTTAGCCGGGGCAGGGTATGAACCCTTTTTGCCGCCAGCTTTACCAGGGCAGCGCTCGGGTTGGGTAGAGCCCGCAGAAGGGCTCCAAATGGGCGCGGAAACAACCATGCTCGTTGGCCTTGATGGGCCAGGAGCAGAGGGTGCCTTTCTAACTATTGAGGCATATGACGTCCCAGGCAGAGCCGGGCGCGCCAGGACCAAGTCCTTTCCCTCGCGGAATGAGAGTCGATCCTGGGCCTGAACGGCCAGGATTTCTTTCTCAAGGAGATATGCACCACATTGTTTCGAAGAAGCAGGGTGCAGCTCTCCGCAATTGACACACTTGGCCACACACGATTTGGACTTATCGTGTGCGACCTTGGAGCAATTTACACAGACTTCGGGTGACCCTGACTTTGCACGTCTACATGAGCGATTCGTATGGCCGAAGCGGTGACAGTAATAGCACCGCCGCGGCAGTGGCACGAATGCCTTCACGCGGTAGCGGTACCAACCGGCACGCACCGACTCAGGGAGCTTGTCACAGTCGAACGTGACGAAGAGTGTAGGGGTGGGTCTCGAGGTCCCTCCCTGTTTTCTCATCACACGTTCGACCTTGACCGCCCCATGGTCGGCCAGCTCTAGGGTGATGTCCTCAATGGAGTAGTCAACGAGTTCCCTCGCATAAACTACTCCTTTCACAAAGTTCATGGTAGAGTGTGGCGTCACACTCACCAGGGTGCCATGAAGTGTCCGAAGAGCACTTATCTTGGCCGCCTCGGCGGGATTCGCCAGAAGGCTCCCGTCCGAGAAACGGGTCACCTTCGGCTCTCTACCAATTGCACTAGCTAATCCTCTCCTCTGATGGATCATGTTGCCCTTGGACAACATGGTACCATCAGTGGAGCGAATAACGAGGAAGCGTTTGAAGCCAGCGGGCTCGAAAACGCAGGGTAACCTCTGAATTAGGGGCCCTGATGTCATCGAGGCTCCGCCCTGTGCACTTTTCGTCTTTGTCATAGTCAGGAGCTCCGTACCCGGGGGAGGGGGGGCAGAGGGGCCGGATGTGCCGGTCTTGGCCTGGTCGCTTGCCAAAGTGGCAGCAGACCCATTCGTCCCCACAGCCCCCGCGGATGGAGAGGAGCCCCGAGTCTTCTTAGTCTTTCTTGTCTTTTTCTTCTTTTTAGGAGAGGAGGGCGGGGAATGAACCCGCTTCTCTCCTCCGCTGACAGAAGCCCCTAGGCCAGATGGACCGGCCTCAGCCAGGTCCTTCTCCGAAATGGAAAAGGTCCTGGTGGTCGCAGGGGCACCGGTCAGAGGAGATCTCTACCCTCCTTGTGTTGCCTCGGAGGCCCCAGCCGTTTGAGGAGGACCTTGCATAGGGGCGGATTCAGGTTCGGTGCTTGGCGCCGAGCCCGGATTCCCCCCTCATGGAAGGCCCTACCCTCTGAGGCTGGTTTTCCTCAAGGACCATGTCCATCTCCTCCCAGGAAATCGCAGGTCCCCTTGGCAGCATAAAGAGTCTTTTGTGGGGAGGCACAGGCCTTGACCCCGGCAAGGTTAAATATTCTTGCCAGCAGGTCTTTTGAGGGAAGCGACCGAAGGGGCCTGGCTTCCCTCTCCCCCCTAAGGGGATTTGCCCTACCAAGCCGCTTACACCAGAGGCGGTCGGCAATGGGCTGCCTGCTGGCTTTCTTGGCAGTCCCCTTAGAAAGCAAAGGAGGGACTGCCGCTGGAGATAGGGAGGTGCCCGAAAGCACCTCCAGAGAAGGGGGTGAGGGGGAGTCCCCTACACCCATAGGCGTAGGAGAGGAGTAAGCCTCCTCTCCGGTTAAAGAGGTATGGAGGGTCCCCTGCGCAAGCACAGGGGGGGGGGGACCTCCATCTTTTCTGTGGAGCTGCAGGAGGGCGGCTCCGTTGTTTTAGGGGGAATTAAGGGGAGATGTTTTTTTTTTCATCATTGGGCATGGTGACGAAATCGCTCACCACCTCTTGCAGTAGCCCGCACTGCAATAGGTGCTTACAGGCCCGGCAGAGCCAGGCGCCGCCATTCGGGACCACCCCTCCAGCCTGGTGGCCTGGCAGTCCATCGGCATGGCGGCTCCACCTTAGACACGGCGTAAAATTGATAGAATGTGAAGAGGAGAGGGAAAGGGATGTGAGGAAGGTATGGGTGGGGATGAAGCAGGTTGTTAAAAAACCTCCATCCCGAACCGGAGCTCAGGGGTTAGGGAACAATGTCCCCTCCCCCCTCAGCCCCGATCCGGGGTGGTTGGCTTGAGAAGAAGGTCAGCATCTACCCTGTGAAATTAGAGGCTGACCAGAGAAAGTTGTGGTAGAGGTTGTATGAAAAGCGACGAGGTAGGGGAGAAATCGGGCTATCTGAAGGAAGGAAGAGAGGCTAAGCTGGGGCCGGATGGAGCGCTGTATCCCGTCAGCACGGCGGCCAGGATGGCAAATCGCCGCGCCCCTTACGGGGAGGCCCTGCGAGAACTACACAAGATACTCATCTGCTGGGAGGTGGTCAACCCATTATACAGACGCAGGGAATGGGTTACTGGGGCAAATCCGATCTTCCCATTATTCTTACCCCGATACACAGAACCATTCAAGCAGGGACTCTCAGGACCTGCGGGCGTTGTTCCAATGCCTCCTTTCTTTTGACGTGGCATGAAATAGCTGGTCAGGTACTTAAAACTAGAGAGAAGAAGAAATAAAGAAGAGGAATTTCTTGAATAAAGGAAGCATAGAGGGACACGGGAAAGCTTACCCAGGCCCAACCAGAGTTTTCAATTCAGTAAGCCAGGCCTCCCTGACGGGCAATTCGGGAAGGCCTGCAGGCAGTGGGGCAGGGATGGTACCTAACTGCGGGCACTGGGACAGGGAGGCTGTGCTAGAGGGTACTTAACTGCGGGCAATCAGGCCGCTCCTCCAGATACCAAGTGTAGCAGTCTAAACAATGAACCTCCCTATGAGACTTGGAAAATACCATGTGGCTTCATTTTGTTCGACTGAAGAGGACTAGGTAGGGGGGCAAACTAGTGTACTATTGGAATTTTAGTCGTGTCTAAACCGAAACCGAACACAGGGGGTGAAGGTTGCGCTCTTTGGTGAAATATAGAGTACCGCTCCCTGTTGTTAAGGTCTAAGGTGGTACGTACCTGTAATGTGTACCCGAATCCCATATGGAGAAATTGGTACAAAAAACAGGGTCCAAAGGAGGAACAATATAAATTTTAGTCCAATAGGATCCCCATAAAACAATCCCAAGCATCTGACAGTCTACTTTAGTAACCCTTATTGTCAACAGTGATACATACCTCCTGGGAAGAACTTTTTCGGGCGGTAATTGAGTCAACGTCCTCATTAACGGATGGAGTTAGAGGACAAGGGAATGGCGGAGAATCCATCGAATTCAACCCTTTATAGACTCCTACTTTATCTTTAAAATGGTTTTCGACGCCAAGGCGATTCAAGCTTTCTTGAGATGGAGGAGGAGTAAGGAGTTCTTTACTAACATTCTCACTAGAACGCTCCACTAATTGGTCTCCGCGAACGGGACTTTTTAAGTTCAGTTGTCCTGTCCACTTGAAGCAACCCTTACGCTCTTGATTTCCCTCTATCTCTTGGCTCTGGGAAGAACTGAAGGTTGGATTGTTGTTTAATTTCAACGGGGTACCAGGAGGGGAAGGAACTTTCATCTCCTTTCCTCCCTCTGTTCCGACTGCCTCTTTCCCCCCAGATTCTTCAACATTTGCTGTTATTTTGTGCATATTTTCCTTTTGGCTTTCAGAATCACTTGTGGTCTTAGTTTTCGATTTGAAATACCTAAAATGAATGGAATCAAAGGAATTTAAAACTCTTTCTAAAGTCCTATTTTTCGATTTATTTCTATAGATTGGTGGACCCTACACTGAGGAAGGCTCAAGTATACTTTAGTTCAGCCTGTATGTGGGGGCAGCAAGGACCTCCACACCGTCTATCGCCATGTTAAAAACAGACTACAAGGATAGCAGCCTGTAAAGAAGCCTCCCCGAATCACCTTTTCCTGTTTGTGTTCATACAAAATAGTGGAATTCATTCACACAGACTTCCACTTGTTGGGAAAGCGATTACTGATGGTGATTTTAACTATACATAGTCAAATAAAAGAGCATTGATATGAGTCAATGGATTGATTGAAGGACCCCCCCAAAAATAAAAGGATATAATTCAGAGAAAGAAGTAAAGCTGGCGTTTTAGGGTACGACATGGCTGGCAACTCATCGCACTATAAGACAATAGATTTATATTCATATATTTCATTTGTATAGGTCATTTTATGCCCTCATAGAAGCTATTTTACTCCCAAATATAAAGAACTATCGAATTAGCAACGAGAATATGATGCAGGAATAAGGGCGGAGCTGAAGTTCACCAACTTAGAAATATGTGCCTAATGACACACATTGGTAATAATTGAATGGTCCTTACTTAAAGCACCTAAGGTTAAAACCTTAGTACCAATGGGATAATTATTTTTTTTTTAATCCATCTTATATTTCCATCAGGTTATTTGAAAGGTTGATAGAGAGAGTACCAAAGTTAAAAGTGAAGATACGTAGAAGACAGCCTTAGTATCCAAGAGGAAACTACTTGGGAGATAAGAAACCCAGGCAGCATCATGAGACTCTTCCTGAACCTACTGATTCCATAATGGCTAATTTCCTTATCAAGTACAAATACGATAAAGCGCTAAAGATAAAAATCCATAATCCAAGATTGAATATGGAATAAGAACCACCTTTCAATTTGCTTACCTACTCTGCACGATCGTTGGACGCTGGTGAGACAAACTGGTGAACCGAGCCAGAGCACTGAATTTTAAAGGCATTTCTTCCGACTTCTTCGATTCAGGACTCGGCCGTAGAAGGAAAGGATTTTTCCGGGTGGTGTTGAAAAGGAATTTTTCAGAGGTCATCCGTCCTCGTTCTTTCAGTACCGGCGACCTCAACTTTGGACTTGGAGTGGACACCTCTCTGTCCGGGGACCCTTGCTCTTGTCGAGTGATTTCTGAACAAGTACTTTCTACTGCTCCTTTTTCTTCTACTATCCCTTCAGAATTATTGATTTCAGTCGCAGGTGGAGTTTCACACGAGTCTGTATCATGATTTATGTCTTCACTAACGGGTTTTGTTCCTTGAAGAATATCAACTCCCTCATCATCGCTGTCCGTAGTTTTCTTTCTCTTTGACGAATACATTTGCTTCAATTCTTCCTCAGATATCCTATCATCCACGACCTGAGGAACCTCGTCTGTAGAAATGAAAATTAGCATTAATCAAAATTACATGTAAAACCATATCAGTTCATTACCCAAACATACAAATACCCCTAATAATCGATCACCGACCCCTCAAAATATTCCAATGGAAGAGACAATATAGCAGAAAATACAAAACAAACACGGAGAGCTAAATGATTTCCTCCTCAGACAAAACATACAAATAATCTTCATCCAGGAAACTCGACCTAGACACGCATTCTAAAAATACCACACTACAATCACATTGAGAAAGGTACAGAAACAATGTTAAAGCGGGGGCCTAATAAGGTACATCAATGATGATATTCCCTCACACCACGGCATGAGAGCCTTGTCCTTCTCATGGGAAGGACCGCCCCTTCTTTTCTGTATATGAAGTCGTCTGGTATTTAACGCTCTCTCGTGACCAAGAACTTCTAGCTCAGAACTGACACAGAACAGGGGAATTCACCTGTAGGTCTCCCATCTTTTAAGGGGGGTGGAGGGCCCCTAAGTGTTACCTTCCTTTCAGGAGGCAGTCTTAGAAACGCCCGAAGGGGCAGCTACAACTATCTTTCATGGGTTTTTCTCCTTGAAGTTGTAGGGATCGGTGGAAGAGAGGGATCACTTTGTTTAATGCAAAGTGGGCACGCTTTTTTTTTTTATCGACCCCGTCTAGCAACCACTTCCGAGGGCACATCTGTCTCCGGCCTTGACATATTAAACAGCTATGCCTTAAAAGGACCAATGCTACCACACATCTTCAAACCTCATTAAAAACGCTTGGATAACAGCCAAACAAGCTACCAACAAAGCCTGCATCATATGGTGGCCCTATCTCCTTAATTTCCAGCCTACCCATGGCGCGTCTAGTACACATTAAACTAGACTTTTCACCAAACATCTTACAATAGGGATTATGCCACCTGAGCACAAGAATAATAGTACAAGCATACTCAACACACATACAATAAGAATTCAATAAACTTACACCACCAAAGAGGATAAGCATAGGAACCAATTAAACAAAGCTTTTAACATAGTACCAAGACAGATTCTCATCAAACACTCCATGCCGCACCAGACACCGACTACAAAAAAAAAAAAACGACCTGCCAACAAACCATTACAAACGAACAGCCCATGGTTTGCAAAGAAAACGACTTGAACAACAGTGAAGTAACACAATGATCTGTACTATTCCCGCCATCTTCGTCCACGACAACCTTCCTTGAAACCCAACCATTATACTCCACAGCTACACAAATGACATCGCCATACAAACATCATCAGACTTGAACAAAAGTTGCAACAGAACTTGATCGGTCTTCCCCCTAAAAATCTTAATAAAATACCATTTAAACATGTCAGTTAGTGGTGATGCTGCGTCCTGACCTCACTTGTGCAAAAGCGGTTGAATGTGATGAACAAACAAAAATTTATACACCTGAGCATTCATAGACCCTCGTCTGGCAATCAAAAGAACCCATCAACCACACCTGCAAGTAGTACACTCACCCAACAATCGCCGCCTACGTTATCATGGCTTGTGCACAATATCGCTCCACACCTTAACACAATAGAAAAAAAACACTAAACCTGGCATCAAGTAGAAGTTCAGACGAGACCAATAACTCACCTACACCCCATACCGAAAGTATTGCATATCAAACACCACCAATCTATCTCACTCACTAACCCTCCACCCCCCCGCCCCGAAATCTCATTCCCACCACACATCACAAGGTTGCCCATTCATTCTCTGGATCCAAACCATTCCCTAAACGCCATTCTATCAGGCACCGACCTAAAAGAACCCACTTCCATATCACACAAGGGTGTGATACGGTTGAACCGAATCGATTCAACCAACACACACAAGCACAGGGTCAGTATAAATTCCCAACATGCCCCCCCCCCCCCCGCCACACAACACAAAATGCACACTTTAGACCAAACCTACAGATACATCGGGAGCTGAATGTAAGGAAGAATCCCGGGCTGTCTACATGGTTTATCAAAGCCGCTGACCTTGGAGCCTGAGCGGGCTGGGGTATCTCATCATGAGATTATTATACTGGAGAAGTGACTCCCATTTGTTTGTCCGTTCACGTCATGTATGGATGCGGTCACATTTATTCACTTTTCACCTACAATGAACAACTATCACTACGGTAGTAGTAGCATTCATCCCTACCATAAGAAGCCCCTTTGGACCCAAAATATTGAATGCCTCCTACCTGATCTCTTGCGTTTGACTAAAGAAGTTTTGACAGAGAGCTTTTTACCCCTCATAAAAATGCCATCATTTTGATGGCAGTTCTCGGATTCTCTCAAGGATTCTTTGACGACTTGGTAGTTCGGCTGCCATATGGAAGGGTGGCTCGCCACTTCCGTGCCTCTCGAGTGCCACCCACTAGATTTTACTTCAGGACGCTGAAAAACAATAGGAAGTGACTCAAATCATCCCCGATCTCAAAAAATACTCAACCCTGGACGCTTTTCTCATTTGAGATCTTTTTTTTTACTTTATAGCGCCCAATCTAGCGACTGCTACAAAAGGGCATAAGTCGCTGTCATCCACTTTTAGCATAATACTAGGCTACATTAAAACAAAATCAATAAAAAACAAATAGAACAAAAACAAGAAAAAGGATGCACGCTCCGGCGTCGGGGGTCTAATGGTATCAGCTGGAGCAAAACACTCATTAAAAACCCTTTTAAAAATCACCTTCGATTGGGTTGATGACTTGACAACCTGACTTGCCTTAACATGATCGATTCCATGGTATCGACACAAATCAACACCTAGTCAATGGGATGCGGCGAGGTTAAGATAAAGCAAGGGTGGGAAAACCTTTTTTTTTTTAGCCGTGGGCGAAAATTTCTAATAAAAGAACCGAATCGATTCAACCAACACACACAAGCACAGGGTCAGTATAAATGTTGTTTAAATTTATTACATGGTGCGATAGACTCGTGCATTAATAGCTAAAAAAAAAAATTAATAGGCAACATTTTTATTGACTGCCACCACAGAAATTGGACATACAAATATTATTTAAAATTTCAGTATTGAAAATTTGTGCATAGAAATATATCACTCAGGGGGCGATGAAAATTGGGCCCATGGGCAAGGGTTTGCCCACCCTTGTGATAAAGAAGAATCTCCAAACTTCATAATATGACAGGAACAGTTTCAAAAGACTAAACCCCTCATTATTATTGGACAAACTCCATACAAAACCCCTCCATCTAGCGGGTAGAAGTGGGCATGGTATTTCTAAGTGGATACGACATGACCACATACCCCTCTGGATACAATCCTGCCGCTAGACCACCTCACTTGAATGCAATCCTTTGGGTGGGCGGGGAGGGCAGGGGGGTAATTTTTTTTTAAATTTTATGGAGCCCATCTGGCAACTACCCACTTGGGCATAAGTCGCCGAAAAACACGACAGCCTAGAACTAGGCTACTTTAAAGTAAAAATATGAAAACTTAACAATGATATAAATTGGAAAAACTTAACAATCGAAGCAATCTCCGGCAGCGGGGGAAGGTCCCCCTCACCCCGGTGCAGGAGAGTGCAACCTACAAACAAAACAATAACAAAAAAAAAGGAACCTTAAATAAAGGGGAGAAGGCCGGCCTCCCCCAAAAAGTCAATAAGTCTACCAGTCATGGTGCACGCACTCGTCCCGAGTACAAGGGACAGGCGGTAGCGACCCCGCCCATCCCGGTACCGAGACAGGTATCGTGCGCGAAGATCACCCAGACTGGGACATTCGACAAGAATATGCCGAACAGTCTGGGGGACGACGCAGTCGTTGGAATAGGGCGCATGCGAGCGCTCCATCAAGTAGCGATGCGTCACACGAGTGTGTCCGATTCGAAGACGACAGAAAGCAACCTGAAGCCGCCGCGGCATTGGGGGATAGGTCCATGGGAACAGTCGCGGCGCAATGGCACGCAACTTTAAGTTCCCTTCGACCGTCTCCCATCTTCTTTGCCAAGCAGTCTGAAGAGCTGCCCGTATTCCTGCCATGTAGTCGGTGTGAGGAAGAGCGAAACACTGGTCCGGTCGCAAAGTCCTCGCGGACTCTTTGGCGCCCTCATTCCCCGCAATTCCTACATGTCCAGGAACCCAGCAGAAGATAATCTCGACATCTGCCCGGCTCGCCAAAACCGTGGCGTCACGGATATCGCGAACCAGGGGATGCGGAGATTCCAATGCCCCCCGAGAGCACTCAGGGCGCTTTGTGAGTCGCTATAGATCACAATCCGGTCTCCGAACCGGGCACGTCGCGTAATCTCCCGTACCGAGTGGTGTATTGCCACCAGCTCGGCCGTGAAGACAGACGCAGCGCCTGGTAGAGCCCCACTGACTTCAAACAGAGGGGATACGGCGTGGAAGCCGACCCCCTCTTGGGACTTGGAGCCATGCGTATACACTGGCACGGTTCCAGCGTGACACGATGTGTGCTCCAAAAAGGTCGAACGCAATACTCCCGGCGCAGTACAAGCTTTGGGAGCAGAGGCGTGGCGACAAATAGCCAAATGTGGTACCCTCCAGGGTGGCGTCCTGGGCAAAACCAGGGGCGCCACCGGCCCGAGAGCGATATCTAGCTCTCGAAGGAGTTTCCTGGCCCTAAACCCAAAAGGCTTAGGGTATGACTGGCGTCTCTCGACGGCATAAGCACCATCGAGATCAGCTGCGGATGCGGTGAGAGCTGTTGGCGACTGAGGGAGGCGCCGGGCTCGCGCGTACAGTCGAGTGATACACTGCACGCGGCGCAGAGCGAGTGGCATCTCCCCAGCATCGACCAACAGGCTCTCAATGGGAGAAGTGCGGAAGGCACCGGTCGCAAGGCGAAGGCCGGTGTGGTGGATCGAATCCACCTTCCGCAATAAACGCTCGGCTGCGGATGCATAAAACTCGCATCCGTAGTCGAGCTTCGAGCGAACAAAGGATCGATAAAAAAGTAAGGCAGTAGCCCTATCAGCGCCCCAAGCGCTGAACGTCACGGAACGGAGAATGTCCATGGCGCGGGTACAAGAGACCCTAAGGCTGCGAATATGAGCCTCCCAGGTGAGGCGTCGGTCGAATACAAGACCAAGGAAACGGTGCGACTCAACCACATCCAGGCGCACCCCATTAAGAAACAAATCTGGGTGGGGGTGAAGCCGTGGATGGCGGCAAAAGTGCACCACCTTAGTCTTGGCCAAAGAAAACCGAAACCTGTGCGCTTCGGCATAGCGAGAGACGCGGTTCAATGCCTGTTGGAGTCGACGCTCCAGAGTTGGCATCTGGGCCGCGCCAAAAGAGATCGAAAGGTCGTCCACGTAGAGCGTAGCGAGAACATCTTCCGGCAGCACCGAGGTGATGCCGTTGATGCTCAGGGCAAAGAGTGTGACGCTAAGGACACTTCCCTGCGGGACACCCTCTTCCTGCTCCTTTGGGCCAGAGAGGGCTCCCCCCACCCGTACGCGGAATCGACGATCTCGCAAAAATTCAGATATAAACATTGGGAGGCGTCCCCTCGCCCCCATCGTGTGGAGAGTCTCCATGATACCGTATCGCCATGCGGTATCATAGGCCTTCTCCAGATCGAGAAAGACCGTGGCGTAGTGCTTTCTACATAGGAAAGCCTCGCAGACGGCATTTTCCAGTCGGAGCAGAGCATCCGACGTGGAGTGGAACTTGCGGAAGCCGCACTGTACGGAAGACAGATGGCCTCCGCTGTCCAGGAAATAGGCTAATCTAACATTTACCAATTTCTCCATCAACTTGCACACGCAAGAGGTTAGAGAGATTGGGCGGAAGCCGGTCGGAGTAGAGTGATCTCTCCCCGGTTTGCGAAAGGCAAGCACAGTAGCGATTCGCCAGGAGTGTGGGAGAAGACCTTCCACCCAGATCCTGTTCAACAAATCTAACAGAAAGGCCATGCCTCGCTCACCTAGGTGTCGAAGCAGGGCGTACGGGACATCGTCCGGACCATGGGCGGTGTCCGAGCACGAAGCGAGAGCGGAACGCAACTCGCTTACAGTAAACTTGTCGTTGAAGGGTTCTCCGCCTCTGGAGGTAAAGTCCAGCCGGCGGCCTTCCGCGACATCACGACGTGCATTGAATGCTGGCAGAGCAGCATCACGGCTAGAGAATGCAGAAAAAGCGGTCGCGAAGGATTCCGCCACGGACGCGGGGTCCGAGATTGCGGTCCCATTCTCCTGGAGAACGGGAGGGGGGTCCTGCGAGAACTTGCCCCGAATCCTTTTGACTCGCTTCCACACCTCAGCTAAAGGGGTCTTCCCGTTAAGTGAAGACACGTATGCCCGCCAAGAAGAGCGGCGGGCGTGCTTCGAAATATACCGGAACCTAGGCCTAGCCCGACGAAATTCAGCGACAGTGAAATCGTTCGGGCGGCTCTTATAGCGCATGTAGGCATAACGCTTCTGTTTGAGGGCCGTCTCACACTTGGCCGACCACCACGGGAGCGGTCGGCGTGCAAAACGGCCAGACGTCCTAGGAATAGTAGTCAGGCCCACGGCGATGAGGTTGCCGGAGAAGAACTCAACGGCCTCATCTACCGACCTAAACTCCTCGACTGAGATAGAGAGTCAGTCATTTCCTGAAATGCAGGCCACTGCGCCCGCACCAAGCACCACCGAGGTGGTCTCTCAGGCGGCAGTTGCCCTGAAAATGATATTTGAATGGGAAAGTGATCACTACCATGGAGGTCATCGACCACCCCCCAATCAAAATCAGGCTGTGCATCCGAAGAGCACAAAGATAGGTCAAGGCAAGAAAATGAAGCGGTTCTCGGACAGTGATGCGTAAACTCATCCACGTTTAGGACACCCATCGCAAGCTCTTCGATCAGATCGGCAAGGACTTGTCCTCTGGGATTTATGGAGTAATCTCCCCAGAGAGGATGCCTGCCGTTCAAATCTCCAAGTAAGAGATAGGGCCTCGGCAACCGTGCCACGACGCGGCGGAAGTCCCCGGGGTCGAGGTCAGCTGACGGTGGAATGTACGCAGAAATGATAGTATACCTCCTATCCAGGTGCAGCTGCACAGCCACTGCCTGAAAGGAGGTATCTAAAGAGAAAGGAAGAACGGAAACATCATGCCGGGTGTAAACCGCGCATCCCCCAGCCCGGCCATCCCAAGGTGGTGGGGTCGCAAGACCCTTATACCCCGGGAGGGCAGGCAGGGGGCACGCGCCTAGCATGGTCTCCTGCAAAAAAATAGCTAACGGGGAACGGGACGAGGCGAGCCTCCGCAGCTCCTCCCAGTTGGCCCGGAGTCCACGGCAATTCCATTGAAGGAATATGCCCTCCAGGCCTAGCTCGGAGGAGACGCGGGGGCCCTCCTCGAATTGAAGACCCTCACGGGAATGGCCGTACGCTTCCCGGGGGCAGAACCCCGGGCGCTGTTGGCCGGACAAAGCGCTGTCGCCTTCGAGGACTTATTAGGGGAGGTTGGGCTCGCCATGCGAGTTTTTTCCTGCCTCCGCCTCGAAACCTTAGGCGGGCGCTGCGGCTTCGGAGGCGGGGGGCCCTCTTTTCGAGGAACCACCCTCTCCGAGCCACTCGCTCCACCTCGGGGCGTGGGCGAAGGAGCTGAAGCTCCTTTGTTGCTGTCCTCCTTTCGGGGGACAGCTTTAGGAACCCCCGAAGATGGCCTAGCGACCATCTTCAGGGGTGTTGCCTCCTGTGAGTCTAACGACTCTGTGGAGGCGCGTGGCCGTTTCGCCTTGCGGGAAACGGTCACGCTGGGGGAAGAGGGGGGAGCCCTGGTTTTAGCCGGGGCTGGGTATGAACCCTTTTTGCCGCCAGCTTTACCAGGGAAGCGCCCGGGTTGGGTAGAGCCCGCAGAAGGGCTCCAAATGGGCGCGGAAACAACCGTGCTCGTTGGCATGGATGGGCCAGGAGCAGAGGGTGCCTTTCTAACTACTGAGGCATATGACGTCCCAGGCATAGCTGGGCGCGCCATGACCAAGTCCTTAGCCTCGCGGAATGAGAGTCTATCCTGGGCCTGAACGGCCAGGATTTCCTTCTCCAGGAGATATGCACCACATTGCTTCGAAGAAGCAGGGTGCGGCTCTCCGCAATTGACACACTTGGCCACACACGATTTGGACTTATCGTGTGCGACCTTGGAGCAATTTACACAGACTTCGGGTGACCCCGACTTTGCACGTCTACATGAGCGATTCGTATGGCCGAAGCGGTGACAGTAATAGCACCGCCGCGGCAGTGGCACGAATGCCTTCACGCGGTAGCGGTACCAACCGGCACGCACCGACTCAGGGAGCTTGTCACAGTCGAACGTGACGAAGAGTGTAGGGGTGGGTCTCGAAGCCCCTCCCTGTTTTCTCATCACACGTTCGACCATGACCGCCCCATGGTCGGCCAGCTCTAGGGTGATGTCCTCAATGGAGTAGTCAACGAGTTCCCTCGCATAAACTACTCCTTTCACAAAGTTCATGGTAGAGTGCGGCGTCACACTCACCGGGGTGCCATGAAGTGTCCGAAGAGCACTTATCTTGGCCGCCTCGGTGGGATTCGCCAGAAGGCTGCCGTCCGAGAAACGGGTCACCTTCGGCTCTCTACCAATTGCACTAGCTAATCCTCTCCTCTGATGGATCATGTTGCCCTTGGACAACATGGTGCCATCAGTGGAGCGAATAACGAGGAAGCGTTTGAAGCCGGCGGGCTCGAAAACGCCAGGTAACCTCTGAATGAGGGGCCCCGATGTCATCGAGGCTCCGCCCTGTGCACTCTTGGTATTAGTCTTCTTTGTCAGGGGCTCCGCAACCGGGGGGGCAGAGGGGGCGGATGTGCCGATCTTGGCTTGGTCGCTTGCCAGAGTGGCAGCAGACCCATCCGTCCCCGCAGCCCCCGCGGATGGAGAGGAGCCCCGAGTCTTTTTTGTCTTTTTCTTTTTCGGAGAGGAGGGCGGGAGGTGAACCCGCTTTTCACCTCCGCCGGAAGAAGCCCCCAGGCCAGATGGACCGGCCTCAGCCAGGTCATTCTCTGAAATGGAGAAGGTCCTGGTAGTCGTGGGGGCACCGGTCGGCGGAGATCCCTCCCCTCCTTGTACTGCTTCGGAAACCACAGCCGTTTGAGGAGGACCTTGCATCGGGGCGGATTCGGGTTCGGTGCTTGGCGCCGAGCCCAGATTCCCCCCCCATGGAAGGCCCTACCGTCTGAGGCTGGATTTCCTCAAGGACCATGTCTATCTTAGGGGGGGCCTCCAGTTGGCCATCCCCCCCAAGACATCGCAGGTCCCGTTGGCAGTATCGTCACTAGTCTTCTTTGGGGAGGCATGGGCCTTGACCCCGGCAAGGTTCAGTATTCTTGCCAGCAGGTCTTTTGAGGGAAGCGACCGAAGAGGCCTGGCTTCCCTCTCCCCCCTAAGGTGGTTTGCCCTACCGAGCCGCTTCGATGTGGAGCGGCTGGCTAAGTGCTGCCTGCTGGCTTTCTTGGCAGTCCCCTTGAAAAGAACAGAGGGGACTGCCGCTGGTAAAAGGGAGGCGCCCGAAAGAACCTCCAGAGAAGGGGGTGAGGGGGAGTCCCCTACACTTGTAAGCGAAGGAGAGGAGTAAGCCTCCTCTCCGGTTAGAGATATATGGAGGGTCCCCTGAGCAAGCACAGGAAGGGGGGACCTCCATTTTTTTGCTGGAGCTGCCCAAGGGCGGCTCCGTCGATGTTATAGAGAAAGTTGGGGGTTGGGGTTTTTTTTTAAACTCATCATTGGGCATGGTGACCCTCTTTTTGACACGGGACGCAATCGCGCATCACCTCTCGCAGTAGCCCGCACTCCGAGAGGTGCTTACAAGCCCGGCAGAGCCAGGCGCCGCCATTTAAGACCACCCCTCCCGCCTGGTGGCCTGGCAGTCCATCGGCATGGCGGCTCCACCTTGGACACGGCGTAAAAAATAATAGATTGTGAAGAGGAGAGGAAAAGGGATGTGAGGAAGGTATGGGTGGGGATGAGGCAGGTTGTTAAAAACCAGCCACCCCAGACCGGAGCTCAGGTGTTAGGGAACATTGTCCCCCACCCCCTCAGCCCCGATGCGGGACAGTTGGCTGAAAGGAAGGTCATCATCTACCCTGTGAAATTAGAGGCTGACCAGAGAAAGTTGTGGGAGAGGTTGTGTGAAAAGAAAGGAAACAAGTATTTTGAAGGAAGGAAGAGAGGCTAAGCTGGGGCCGGACGGAGCGCTGGATCCTGTCAGCACGGAGGCCAGGATGGCAAATCGCCGCGCCCCTTACGGGGTTGTGAAGAGGAGAGGAAAAAGGATGTGAGAAAGGTATGGGTGGGGATGAAGCAGGTTGTTAAAAACCAGCCACCCCAGACCGGAGCTCAGGGGTTAGGGAACATTGTCCCCCAGCCCCTCAGCCCCGATGCGGGACAGTTGGCTGAAAGGAAGGTCAGCATCTACCCTGTGAAATTAGAGGCTGACCAGAGAAAGTTGTGGGAGAGGTTGTGTGAAAAAGAGGAAACAAGTATTTTGAAGGAAGGAAGAGAGGCTAAGCTGGGGCCGGACGGAGCGCTGGATCCTGTCAGCACGGAGGCCAGGATGGCAAATCGCCGCGCCCCTTACGGGGTTGTGAAGAGGAGAGGAAAAAGGATGTGAGAAAGGTATGGGTGGGGATGAAGCAGGTTGTTAAAAACCAGCCACCCCAGACCGGAGCTCAGGGGTTAGGGAACATTGTCCCCCAGCCCCTCAGCCCCGATGCGGGACAGTTGGCTGAAAGGAAGGTCAGCATCTACCCTGTGAAATTAGAGGCTGACCAGAGAAAGTTGTGGGAGAGGTTGTGTGAAAAAGAGGAAACAAGTGTTTTGAAGGAAGGAAGAGAGGCTAAGCTGGGGCCGGACGGAGCGCTGGATCCCGTCAGCACGGCGGCCAGGATGGCAAATCGCCGCGCCCCTTACGGAGGGGGGGGTAATCTGCAATTGAACTACCAGTTTCTGTTGCATGGAGTCCCTCCAGATAGTCACACACAAGGTGTCTACAACACAGGCTGTAAGATCAAGCCCCTCCTCCCCTGTATCTCCCAAAGTGATAGGGAGCAGAGGTCATCTGTTCCTAGAGACCAATCGAACAACAAAATTGATTATTATTAGACAAAATCCATACAAACCTTTATTATTGTTAGACAAAATCTATTATTAAAAAAGGTTAGAGTTAAATCCAAATCAAAGTCAACAAAAGGAAAGCCCACCTTCGATGTCAATGGATCATAGTCATCGATTATTTTCCCCGTCTGTACATCGATGTTACCAAGGGCAATCTGAAACCCCCTGTCGTGGCCGATGAATGCCCCGCAATAGGGCATGTCCTCGTAAGAAATTGCACTGGGGTAAGGGGTCAAAGGCTTCAGGGTTTGAGTGAAGGGATCGAACACCAGTTGATGCAAAATGGTATCGATGGCTCTCATGAATCCTTTGCGGTAATCAAGAGTCATCTCCAGGTGAAACATCTTCAAAAATGACGGCACTTTGCACAGATTCTGAGAAACATGTATCAGGTTAGGTCATTGTTCTTTGTAGGACCCCAAATCCCCTCTGTCAGAAGGTTGTATCAGGCTATGGGGAGGTTCATAAATTTCTGTTTAACCTAACCACCACTTTAGAGGAAAAATACCCTCACAAGTCCTTACTTTTTTAAAAAATAAATTCTCCAATACGCACAACCTTAAAGCTGCATAATACCGCTGGCATAATTCACCTAAAAATTATGAATGTATGCAATGAAGGACCTGCGAGGGAGCAGAGTAATGTAAAGCTTCATCTCGAACCAAAGAAGGGATTTTCACTCGGTAATCACAGGAAGAATAAAAATACGAAAGGAAAACGTGGATAACTAAAAAGAAAATGAATAGTTAAAAAAGAAAGAGGTAACAAATATGTACTACAATAGCAAGCCTTGTCAACACATACTGGCGGAGGGAAGGCATGTTATAAACCTTCATCAACTTGTTTGCATGAATCCACAATGACTGGGATGCATGAATTTGAACCCTTGACAATGAAAAAACATTCCAAAATCACTAAGAGATGAATACAAAAAAGAACAATATTCAAAAAGTAAAACTAACCCTCCCTTACCCCTTTTTAGAGAGGTTATCCACAGAAAACATTTATCTTACATTGAAGATATCAGGATTTGAAGTGGACATGAAAAAGCGACAAGCCTTTCCAAGCCCAATCCCATGCAGAGACGGTAGGTAATCGCACCCTGACAAAATACACATGTTGCGAAATTTGGTGAAATCAAACTTGTCCCTCGGCAAATTCATTGAACAGTGCAGCTTTTCTCTCTCAACCAGTACCCCACCGCCGTTATTGTCCATCTTAAAGAGGACCTGAATAGAAAAAAAAGGAAAACATATTATTATTACCTAAATGAAGGGACAAAGAAAACATATTGGGGCTGATGAGGGTCAAAATCTCAACTCCAATTACTGGACTGGAGAAGGGTGAATTTCAAACGAAGTTATTCAAAACTTCCACAGGGAGTTTCCCCCCAAAGAAAAGACAGTTACATCAACAAGACCACTAATGAATAATACAAACTACCTTTTAAAATCACTAAAAAACATGAGAACAAAGGGTTATAAATTGAAATTAAAGCATTATCAGATGAATATTGTGGGGAACCTTTTCACTTATAAAGTCATTTCAACTTGGAACTCACTTCCAGCAAATGTAGTTAATTGAAAGCAAATCAATCAAGATCTTAAGAATAAATTGGACACAGCTATTTAATTGTCAAAACACCCATATTAAATAAGCAAATGTAATAAAAATCATCCTATTAACATGTTACTTGATTTTTTACTCTAAAGCTCCTTCAAAGACCTTACCTTCCCCAATAATCTTTCTACGACAAGCCATAGAGCGGCTCTATGAATTATTGTTCATCTTGATTCTTCAAGACAAACATCTAGCTGTTTCTCAGTGGGGTCTGAGCACTTCAATGCTATTAAAACTACCTCCCCCATCTCCTTTAGCCCTATTAAGTGCAAGGTCACCCATCATTTTGTCCATGGCATAGTGATGAGGTACTATGTACTATAGCATCTCATCAAGTCAGGGTACATCCCTGAACAGAATCCCCTCCCTTCACAAACTCCGCTACATGCACACCTAAACTTGATTCTATAATTCTAAATTGCAATTGTAAGGGACTATGAAAAAAAAAATAAATAAAAGCCATAAAATCATTGGTTGTTGATGATCATCCAGCCTCATGGAGTGTATATTGTGTTGTTGAAATGTGTAGTCCTAGGTACTTGAGGGGTGCATTTCCAAACTTACGGCGACAAGTTTACAAAAGGGACCAGGAAGAGGGATTCAAAAATACAAACTTAGTTCCCTCGAATATAATTTTCTGAACATTAACAAAACGCCTCAGTAAGGGATACAGGGTACCTTGACACCCACCTGCTTACATCCAAATAAGACCAAATCGGAGTCTTCAGTGATGATAAGGTCCGCGATCCCACAGTGGCTAAAATATGCCAGTTGAGCATCCGCCTCATAAGGAGCAACTGTCAAGAAAGTGTTGAAATTATGATGAATTACCACTTGACCAAACTACATACAGGCATATATTAGATTACTACTACTATTGCGCATCCATCTTTCAGTCGTGAAAGAGATCTGCCCAACTAGATAATGAAATTTACATATCAGAATGACTAGCTGTTGCGGGAAGCTCTCAGAGGCCATCCCCTTAGGGGATAATATAGAATGATTTGACACAAACGAGCAGTAGTGAAATGAGTTGTGACCCAGGAGGCAATTTTATGCCCATGCTCATCGGGGTTTATTTTCATTGTAGTAGGTCTCCCCTGAATGCACACTTTTGGGGATTGAACCCACAACACCGAGGTCAGAAATCAGGTCATATTCACTAAGCTAGTGAGAGCTCCATGGTAAACTAGAACTCATAAAGGCTAGACAAGAACATGATAAAAAATGAGAATGAATAAAAGGATCTATTACAGTGTTTACCAACCGGGGGCCATATAGCTGCCTGGGGGCTATGGTAGATTTGAAAGGGTCCACAGGAAAATGTAAGATTTAGAGGGGCCACAGACTCCCTGAAGGAGGCCACAGGACTCAACCTATTGAAGCTTAAATTATAGTTAGGCCAATAGGTCATTTTAATTTATATACTTGAATTACATTGAAAAAAAAAATTATTAATATAACCAGGCAATGGCTTTGCCACTTCGCCCCCCCTACGGGGGAGCTTGCGCTTCGCTACTAAGATTAAAAAGGAACTTTAAACTAAATTTCTCCCCTTTCAAAATATCCCGTTGCTAAAATATAATTATAGAAGAAGATATAAAAATAAATTTTCTGAACTTCAGCATTTGTAATTTTTTGGATTTTAAAAAATTCACAAAATTTCGATACTTATATTTATTTCTGAACTTCACCATTTTGGTTTTTGATATTATAAAAGAATTATTAGAAATAACATTGATAAAAAAACATAAGTCATAACCAAACTAAGATGAAATTATTATTCAAATACTCAAAAAAATCCCTTCTTAAATTATAGTTAGTGATGATGATTATTTTAATTTTTTTTAGATATTTTATAATAGAATTCAAATTTATCTGTAAACAACTAGTTTGCATCTTACAGAAGTGTGTAAAATAAAGTTAATCTGCATAGTACATACTGAAAATAATGCTTATGGGGAACACAAGAAAAATTAAGGTTCCTAAGGAGGGGGCCAGGGACCAAAACCGGTTGGGAATCATGATCTATATGACCACAGGTGCTCACAAACTATAAAAAAAAAACACACAAAAACAATTAAATTCTAGCTAAAGTACTAAAATAATAATCCCTCGGCCTAGGTGTATATACTGTAGGGGTGAAAAAGAAAGAAAGAAAGAAGAATTCATAAGAGAATATGCACATGTTTTACTGAAGGAGGTTTAGCACAGATTCACGCTGAGTGAAACACTTATTTAAGTGGAAACTTCTAATTTTAATTGGGATCAGAACTATCTTATCAGGAGGAAAATAGCACACGTTCATTATCCTATAATCCAAAGAATAAGGTTAGGTTGCTTTCACACTATAAGCGATGGCCCGGAGACAGGGTTCGATGCAAGAAGGTTGGATCAAAATTCAGTGATGCCAACCATTTTGTCAATGACATAAAAGATGACAGTTTTGAATCTTAGGGGTGGTTTGGGGACCAGAGTCAATGGTATTGAAAACAGTTATAGGATGATTATACAGAATGGCACCAAGTGAGGGAGAGGAACATATAGAACAAAGGGAAGGGGAGGAGCATTTAGCTCAAATGGGAAGGGGAGGAGCATTTAGGACAAAGGGGAGGGGAGGAGCATTGAGCACAAAGGGAAGGGGAGGGGCATTGAGCACAAAGGGGAGGGAAGGGGCATTGAACACAAAGGGGAGGGGAGGGGCATTGAGCACAAAGGAAAGGGCAGGAGCATATATCAGCAGGTAGACCATTCCACATTCTAGGAACAAATGACGAGAAAGCACAATAATAATAAGGATTTTTATGCAGCACAGTAGGGAGTCTCAAGAGCTGGTATCAAGGGCATAAGTTCCTGAAATTAATATTTAGCCTATTTCTTAGGTTATATTAAAAACAGAGGGGAAGCATGAATACAAGAACTTAGGAAAAGCATGGTCCTGAATTTCAGGAGGCCCACTCTCTCTGGTGCCTGAGCATGTACCGAATAACCATAATAATTAAATATGGTAGGCAAACTTCCTCCAAATAAACTCATCTAATACACATAACCAGCCATAGTACAAGGGAAAAGCTGTAGCCGGCCCGCTCATCTCATTACCAGGACAAGTAATATGCATGAAGATCCCCCAGATACCGGACAGTCTGAGAGAACAAGTAGTCATCGCAATAAGGTGTTGTTGTTGTGGCTCCCCGGGCTCTGTCGTTCCAGGAAGGCCACACCACGCAGGTAGGACACCACACTGACTGGATCCGACCATAACTGATGGACATGTGAAATGTTGTGGTGTTGTAGGAGAGCTGCCAAGTTAGGGCAATCTGCTGAGATGAGTGACTGTGTGGGGACTAAATTGGCAGAGTGGACAGAGGTCTGTATGGGTGTTTGTAGGTTTTTAGCGACTGGTGGTGTCCACAGTGAAGTCGTGTAAGATGTACTCTCTCCGACTGTGAGAGTTGCGTTTCTGTGCTGCTTATGCCAGGTGGGGAGTGTTGAGTATTTTGTTGTGAGGGGGATTGCTCAGTGCTTGCCTGGTGGGGTGTGTGTGAATGTTTTTTTTTATACTGTGTTACATTTGCAGGTTGTGGTATGGTATTTAGGATGTTTGTGTAATATCTGAGTAGTGTGTTTACTATCTGTCTGTGGGTGGATAGTTTCGTAGATAGTGACAGGGGCTGTTTGCATTGTTTACAACAGATGCTATGAACTGTGTGCCTCTTATGTTTAGATGTTGTTTTATAGTTAGTACCTTGGTTTCAGCATGTATGTGTTCTATGGGTGTTGTTTGTGTGCCACCAAGTATGATTCTAAGTGCAGTGTTTTGTGTGATTTGTAACTTGTTTAGCTGTGTGTTGGATATGACAGGCAGCCCAGGCAGGGCTGGCATAGTCTATTATGGACAGTATGTGTTGCTTGTATACTAGTGTGTTTCTTTGTGTTGTCCAAAAGTTGTACTTGTTAGTGCTCTGAGTGTGTTAAGTCTTGGCCTGCATTTTGTGATTATGTTGTTTATGTATAGTGTGAATGACATGGATGTGTTGTATGTGATTCCGAGTATTTTTGTTTTATGTGTGAGCTGTTCAATGTTGCTGTTGGTCTGGGTTGATGTTCTTTGTTGTGACTTGTGAGAAGTGTACTAGTGGACTTGGTAGGTGCTACTTTTAGTGTTTTGTGTTAACCAGTTTTCTAGTTGTGTAATGTAGGCTTGAATTGTGTGGAGAATGTGTCTGTATCAGTGCGTATTGATATGATTGTTAGGTCATCTGCATATGATGATATGTGTATGTTGTTTGGTGATGTTGGTATGTTGTGCCTGTATAAATTGAAAAGTGTGGGGCTTAGGACAGAGCCTTGTGGGAGTCCATTGGGGAAGTTTGTAATAGTGGATGACTAGCCATTATAGTGTACGAATGATTGTCTTCCTGATAGGGGCGTTTTACGACAGTCGATGGTGTGCAGAGTAATTTTATGGGTCTGTATGATACTGCTTCTGTGGGCGTTTTGTTTGGTTTGAGTAGTGTGATGACTTTACCTAGTTTCCAAATGTTTGGTATTATGCAGTGTGTGTGAGTAGTTTGCTATGTTTGTGAGTGTTTGTGTGCTGAGGGGACCAAGGTGTTTGAGATGTATTTTAGATATTTTATCAATGCTCACGGCTGAGGAGTTTTAAGTTGTTTTATGATGCGTGCAGTGTCTTTTGTTGTGGCAAGTATTACTGTGTAATCTAGTGGGAAGTCTAGTTTGCGTCTGTATAAATGTCTGTCTTCTTTGTGTTTGGGAAGCTAGCTAATTTTAGAGTAATGTGTTATTAAAATGTTGGCCTGTTGTTTGTGTGAGGGGATTTTGTCTGAAGGGCTGATGGATGCGTGACTTTGTACAATGCCACTGTTTGAGTTAGTGAGGCTTCTGATTGTATTGTCTAGTTTGGATGTATTTGTTTTGTAATCAAATGTTTTTAGGAAAGCTAAACCGTTTTCTGTTTGTTTCTCTATTAGTTTGGTGTTTATCCATGTGTTGAGTTCTGGTATACGGTTTGTTGTGTTTTGTGTGTGCGGGGTGGGTATGTCACGTAGATTGATGCCTTCCATTATAAGTCTGTTGATGTCTGGTGAGAAGTTGGGGTTATGTTTTTTGTTGCCTTTAGGGATGTGTGCTTTGTCTGCGTTGTTTATTAGGTCATTGAACTGTATGGTTGTGTTGATGTTATGTGTGTATGATTTAGCTCCTGAAAACGATCTTCGGTGGTTTCCCAAAAAACTCTCCCAGGCAGCTCGCTTGTAGTTGGTGCTGGTATGGCGGTTGTGTGAGAAGTGTCTGTTGTGGTGTACAGTGTGATGATGATAGAGAGATGATCTGATGACAGGTCTGTTACAGTTTTCCATGTTAAGGAGGGAGCCAGGTTTGGTGAGCAGAAAGTTATGTCTGGGGAAGTGCAATTGAAATTTGCTTGGTGTGGAGTGTGCGTTATTAACGATGCAGAGCTGATCTAGTTGTGTGCAGATTTCTGTACCTCTTTGTGAGGTGTTCTGTTGGGCATACCAGTCTGTGTGTTTGGCATTAAAATCCCCACCCAAAAGAATGTTTGGGAGGGTATTCAATGTCTGTAGTCTAATTATGTAGTTTGCTGGTATACCTGGTGAGTGTTTTGGTGGAATGTATGTGTTGAGTGTAATTTGTTTAGTGTGTCCAGTTTTGATTTGAAATGCTTGTAGTTCTGTGTATCTGTCTGCTTTTGTAAGTGTTCTGATATGTTGTGTTTTTTTCTATGTAGGAAATACTGTGGTGTATATAAGTGATGAGGCCACCACCCTCACTATGTTGTCTGTCTTGTCTAGTGGCAGTGAAGTTTGGAATGCTTGGAGTTTTGTATTTGTGCTGTAGTTTGGTTTCTTGTATTATGGCAATGTGGGTCTAAATTTATGTAGGAAGTGTTTGAGTTCCATGTGCTTGTTTTGGATGCCGTCTACAATTTATCCATACCACACTTAATTAATAATCTCCTATCTGACATCCAATCATTGTTAATGCCAACACACACAAAGTTAAAACAGGCCCTTAGAATAATTACTGGCTGGTGACAAAACATCCCCATAACTCACACTCAAAAACCAAAATACTCCCCACAAAACCACACTTAGACATGACAAGCGCAGAGTTCTACACCAAGACACACACTAAATCACACTTATGCCGCAGTATCAACACAAACCCACTTCGACTGAGTACTATAAAGAAATGTCTTAGGTATGCTAAAACAGAATCTACACCTCACTATCCCTTTCTCCACTACAACAAATAGAAACCACTTAAATAGTCAGCTGCCACTTACACAACCTTTCAAACAACCACATACTACACTCACTTCCCCCAGATAAAGCATGTAAGAATCCGTGCCAAGCAGGCAAGGGGTGTTTTTTAAACTCTAGCAACCCTGAGGGCAAGATAAAAAAGTGGTAGAGTGGTCAGTCATTCAAAAATTGACATGACACAATTACAACACCTGGATGCAATCCATGTCAGGTTGTTGCAATAGAACTTACACTTCCTAGCAGTTGCATAGACCACTAGCACAATGGGTACTATAAAATTTCCAAAGCAACTGCCTCCTGTGTATGAATTCAGCTTTCACCATCTTTACACTAAGTTCTAAATTGGAAAAAGGCTAAACTATATAAATTATGTTGAGAGAGCAAAGATGACAAAACAATTATTACCAATTGTATCCACGTTTCTGGCACGGCAAGCTTTGATCACTTCATGTGCCATTTCTGAAGTAACATCAACAGACCGCTGAAAGCATTCCCTTGCTTCTTTAACTTTTCCTTCTCGAAGTAATTCTTTGGCCTTCTTACGATTTTTTTCACGATTTCTGAGAAAAATAGCGATTATTCACATTAGAAAGGAAACATTCATATTAGAAATTAATTATTATTCATAATGAAAGGAATTATTATTCATAATAGAAATGAATTATTATTCATAATAGAAATTAATTATTATTCACAATAGAAAAAAATTTCCATTCACAATAGAAAGGAATTATTATTCCCAATAGATAGGAATTATTATTCATAATGAAATAAATTATTATTCATAATGAAAGGAATTATTATTCATAATAGAAATGAATTATTATTCACCATAGAAATGAATTATTCACAATAGAAATGAACTATTATTCATAAATGAAAGGAATTCTCATTCCCAATAGAAATTAATCATTATTCACACTAGAAAGGAATTATTAAAAAGGCCAGACAGGGTTCTAGATATCAGTAATCTATGCAATGGCTATGAAAGGGCATTTAGGAAATATTTTTGATTCAGAGCGGATTGTTTGCTGTTGTGTGATGGAGGCCTGTTTTGGGGGTGGTAAGATACCTTGGAGTACCAAGATGTTACACAATCTTGATGTCCTACAATGTTTTTTTTTTGTATGGTAGGAGCTTTGCATATTGCAGGTTTAGTGTGCAGTTGAGGATTTCTTTTGTTTTCTTTTAATTTAGGAGCCCATCTGGTGACTACGCACTTGAGAAACCACTCCATGGTAAGTTATGGATGCATCCTGTAACAGGGCTTTTCTTTTTTTTTTTAAGGGGCTATCTGGCGACTGCCGACTTAGGCATAAGTTGCCGTAAACAAACAGCCTAGTTCTAGGCTACTTTAAAAAATTGAACAGGAAACAATAAAAAGAAATAACAATAACAATAACAAAGCAATAACAAAAACAATAACAAAAACAACAACAACAATTAAACCGGGTTAAATGAAAGGGAGAAGGCCAGCCTCCCCCCAAAAGTCAATAAGTCCACCAGTCAAAGTACACGCACTCATCCCGAGTACAAGGGACAGGCGGTAGCGACCCCGCCCATCCCGGTACCAGGACAGGTGTCGTGCGCGAAGATCACCCAGACTGGGAACTTCAACAAGAATGTGCCGAACAGTATGGGGGATGACGCAGTCGTTGCAATAGGGCGCAGGCGAGCGCTCCATCAAATAGCGATGCGTCACACGAGTGTGCCCGATTCGGAGACGACAGAAAGCAACCTGAAGCCGCCGCGGCATTGGGGGATAGGTCCATGGGAACAGTCGCGGCGCAATGGCACGCAACTTTAAGTTCCCTTCGACCGTCTCCCATCTTCTTTGCCAAGCAGTCCGAAGAGCTGCCCGTATTCCTGCCATGTAGTCAGTGTGAGGAAGAGCGAAACGCTGGTCCGGTCGCAGAGTCCTCGCGGACTCTTTGGCGCCCTCATTCCCCGCAATTCCTACATGTCCAGGAACCCAGCAGAAGATAATCTCGACATCTGCCCGGCTCGCCAAAACCGTGGCGTCACGGATTTCGCGAACCAGGGGATGCGGAGATTCCAATGCCCCGAGAGCACTCAGGGCGCTTTGTGAGTCGCTATAGATCACAATCCGGTCTCCGAATCCGGAACGTCGCGTAATCTACCGTACCGAGTGGTGTATTGCCACCAGCTCGGCTGTGAAGACAGACGCAGCGCCTGGTAGAGCCCCGCTGGCTTCAAACAGAGGGGATACGGCGTGGAAGCCGACCCCCTCTTGGGACTTGGAGCCATCCGTATACACTGGCACGGTACCAGCGTGACACGATGTGTGCTCCAAAAAGGTCGAACGCAATACTCCCGGCGCAGTACAAGCTTTGGGAGCAGAGGCGTGGCGACAAATAGCCAAATGTGGTACCCTCCAGGGTGGCGTCCTGGGCAGAACCATGGGCGCCACCAACCCGAGAGCTATATCTATCTCTCGAAGAAGTTTCCTGGCCCAAAGGGCTTAGGGTATGACTGGCGTCTCTCGGCGGCATAGGCACCATCGAGATCAGCTGCGGATGCAGTGAGAGCTGTTGGCGACTGAGGGAGGCGCCGGGCTCGCGCGTACAGGCGAGTGATGCACTGCACGCGGCGCACAGCGAGTGGCATCTCCCCAGCATCGACCAACAGGCTCTCAATGGGAAAAGTGCGGAAGGCACCGGTGGCAAGGCGAAGGCCGGTGTGGTGGAAAAACTCGCATCCGTAGTCGAGCTTCGAGCGAACAAAGTATCGATAAAAAAGTAGGGCAGTAGCCCTATCAGCGCCCCAAGTGCTGAATGTCACGGAACGGAGAATGTCCATGGCGCGGGTACAAGAGACCCTAAGGCTGCGAATATGAGCCTCCCAGGTGAGGCGTCGGTCGAATACAAGACCAAGGAAACGGTGCAACTCAACCACATCCAGGCGCACCCCATTAAGAAACAAATCTGGGTCGGGGTGAAGCCGAGGCCAGGATGGCAAATCGCCGCGCCCCTGTAACAGGGCATAGTGATTGTTCTTTTGTGGTGTATTAAGGTGTTGGTTGGGTTCCAAGATCATATGCCCAGGCAATACTGGATTTGGAGAGTGTGGATTGAATGCACTCTTGACAGTTTGATTGATTGACTCCATGATTATCATACAGAAACACCTGTGAGTGCTTAGTGTTTTTACTTTGTATGGAGCTTTTTTTTTAGCCTAATAAATAAGCCATAAGACTTCCAATGCTAGGCTAGGTAATAGGCTCAATCTAGTGAGAGCAGACACAAAACTTCAGCACATGGAGGAAACTGGATGCCTATTGGTAGCCACAACTGTTGTTTCCTTCCCACAAACACATTATCCACCCTTTAGTCTCTAATGAGGACTCACTTTTAGTGCCCATGGGCTTGCTGGCCATTGTTATGATCTTTATGCAAATTTTATTATCAGATGGGGATCTCATTTCCACAAAGATGGACAGGAGGGTTTGAACTTTTGCAATGGCCTCCTCATTCCCTTGTCTAATGCCCTGAGACTTCTGGTATTGGGGAATGATAATGTACAATACCAAGGTTTGCTATATCAATGAACTCAAGGAAAGAATTATTACAGATACGGTAGCATTATTCGCAATGAATTTGGCATCAGGGCATTAACCCTTTGACTACCAAAAGTTGTTTTTTTTAAAAGAGTATATAATACTGGTACCATATAGCTAGGCCTATATAATAATAAAATATAATAATATACCAGTATAAAATAAGATAAAATAATATATGACTGTGTATAAAAATAGAATAGAATAATATATGACTATATAAAAATAGAAAAGAATAATATATATAAAAAATATACATAATAAAATATAAACTAAAATGTCATTGAGACGTATTGTCCCGCTGGTAGTCAAAGGGTTAAATTAAAAATTTTATTGTTTTTTAATTAAATGTTAATTAATTCTGAATGTTTTTTTCCATTGAGGTTCACAGAATTTTGTTTACTTATGTTTGGTTTTCCTAAATCAGTTATTTATTGGAAAACTTTTTGTACACAACCCTGTACACCACAGACTAAAATTAAGGGTGGTCGTCTGAAAATGCTTACAAAACAAGAACCAAGACTAGATTTATTTTTTTACCTTTTGGTAAGACAATATAATTTTTTACAGGATAATTAAGTTAGTATTTTAATGTATTAACACCCCCCTCCTATAAAATAATTAAGTTGGTATTCTTTATGCATATATTTTGCCACCAATGAATAAAAATTTCTATCACTTCTCTATTTCCATTTAAAGATTCAAAAAGATTCAAGGCCTTTGTTTTAATACTGTTTTCTATCACTTCACTGTTTCCTTTTAAAGACAAGAAAAGACTCGGCAGAATGAGGTTATATGTTTACTGATGCAAACACTGGCCCTCTGAGAGAGGTCAGTACATGTGAGCTATCTAGCAGACATTCCCAGAAGCACTGTCCAGGACAGACTTTCTCTCAACACAGATTTTGTTTGTCCATTATAACGGATATCCAGTTTAGAAGAGACTGTTTTAATGAGGGAAGGGAGGTGGGGCTGCATTAGTATTTGAATTATTGCTATGGAAAAACAAATTTGTAAAATGAACATATCACTTGGGTAAAGTTGAATAAGACCAAATGTTGTCACCCCTGCTTTCAGCTGCAATTGCCATTCACCTTCAGGTCCTATGAAATCTTTAAAATAGGTAGAGATCAATTACCCCACACTCTGTCGAAGGCTTCATTATGTTTATAGTTGTATAACTCCTGCATGGTGGTGTTATCTGATTGAAACCTTTTTGTATAAGTTGGGTGATGTTAGTGAGAACAGTGATTGAGTTCAATAGGCAGAATCCATATTGGGAAGGATCAAGTGGGATATGTGTTAATTTTGTTGAAAATGTTCTAAAAGGGAAGCAGAGTAGGTAGATAAGTAGGCATGATACAGTCAGTGGGTGGTTGATTTGGTTTGAGGATGGGTATTATCTATCAAGATTTTCCACATATTCAGAATAGTGGTTGAGGATTTGTGTGAGGGCATCAATTCTTCTTGGAACTAAATGTTTGAGTTGAATGCTTGATGTTGTCAAAGCACATGGTGGTCTATTAAAATTAAGTGTAGGTGTCTTTTTGTGGCTGTGTAGAGAGAGGTAATGTGTAGTTAATAATTTTTGTGGTGCTTGCCAGTTTTGTTAAGTTAACTTAGGGTGTTTAATTCAGAATATTAGTCTCCTAATAGTTCTTTTTTTTTGTGGTGTAATATCCAAGAATGGTGGTCAGTGTCAGTTTTTCATTGTATCAGTAATTAAATAGTGTTTTTAAAGTGTGTTATTTGTGGTTCATGGTTGTTTTACTAGATTGTCTGGTTTATGTGAACTGTTTGATATCCCTAGTTTGTATGGACCATCTGATTTTCAAGGAGAACTTTAGATTATAATGTGTTGTTATGTTTTCCTTTGGGAAGTGAGTGGTGCTTGCTGTTGAGAGTATGTTGGCGATGTATATAACAAGGCTGTTAAGTTGCTGAACTGAGTGACTGAGTAGCCTTCTAGCTTTTGTTTAAATATAGTTGGTGAAAAGGTCCCAATCAGCTGTTGTAGTTAATGATTGTGTGAGTGTATGGGCCTCTAGGGGACAATTTGCATGATTTGGAAATAGCTGGAGGATAGTGCAGTAATTGAGTTTCCAGGTTGTTCTGGTGAACAGAGGATCATGTCTAAGGAAGTGTCTTGGGAGGGGCTATGAAGGGTTTCAAGAGGCAGTGGAAAGGGCCACTCTTGCTGTGTTGGGAGGTGCTCCAGCACTGACTCATAGTTTGGTGGGCAGGATGCAGGGGGGTGGTATGCACAAGTTAGTGGAAGTAGCCTGTTCTGTCAATCCATTCTTGGAGAGTTCAGACTTACATTGAGTCATGGTGTGGGTGGAGAATGAAGTAACACATTGGCTTCAGTGAGGGGGATGTCATCTTTGATTTAGATGATTAGGCTTCCACCTCCATCAATTCTGGTGTTTTTGTAATGGAAGCCTGAGTTTTGTTTCCTGGATACTGTATCATCACACCGATCCTGACTACTAAGACTATTAACTAACTTTTCTGCATTTACCTTAAAAGTCACCCCACCCTCATCAACCATACTCAATCTATTTGAATGAACATTTTCCAAATTTTTTTCACTACCAGCTACTAACACCATAACATCAGCATATGACATGGCTATTTAATATCTTTATGGAGTTCTGAGAAGAGAAGAGAAGTGAAGGACAGGGGTGGGAGGCTAAGAAATGGTGAGGGATGGGTGCAGTCTATAGTGTGTATCTTGATGATCTGGATAGATACAATATATGGATGATAGGTAGGACAGAATTTATCTCCCTTTCTCCAAAATGACAAAAGTTTTTTATTTAATGTTTGCCATTCCAAAAAAATTTATCTAACCCATCCTTACTCTCTTCTTTTGAGTTCCGTTGTTTGTTTCGCAGGAAGATGACAACCATCCAATACGAGAATTGGCTTGATATTGAAAGAGAGCAGAAGACTAACTTGTTTCATAACATAAAGAACATAACTGAAAAAGATTTCAAATTTTAGACCAATTCAGATTAAAAATGAAATAAAAATGACATCTAAATGCAGCCTAAGCTAATGATAAATGGGGAGAAGGATATAGGGGCAATAAAAATGTTTTATTACACTCACAAATCTTATCAAATAAGAATACAAACACAACCTAGATAGGTTTAAAAAAAAACATAAACCATATTAGGAGCAAAATTTGTTAGAATACAAAGTTCATAACTCTTTGGTGAGTGCAAATGATATTAACCAAGCAAACTTAGAATTTTGTTATTCATCAACAATAAAAATTCTAACTTCAATTCCATCTTCATTATTAATATGTAACGATGCAATGATGAAACAACAATAGGGAATACTGAATTATAAGTATAACTTCAATTCTGTAGTGTCCATAATCATCATAATCACTAACTATAATTTAAGAAGGGAATCTTTTGAGTATTTGAATAATAATTTAATCTTAGTTTGGTTATGACTTATGGTTTTTTATCAAAGTTATTTCTAATAATTCTTTTATATCAAAAAACAAAATGGTGAAGTTCAGAAATAAATATAAGTATCAAAATTTTGTGAATTTTTTTTAAACCAAAAAAATTACAAATGGTGAAGTTCAGAAAATTTAATTTTATATATCTTCTATAACTCTGTATTTTAGCATGGTGATATTTTGAAAGGGGGGGAAATTTAGTTTAGAGTTTCCTTTTTAAAATTATTATAATTGGCAAAGTTCAGAAAATTTATAAAAATTCAACCATGGTTGATTTTTTTTTAGATTTTAAATTTTAATCTTAGTAGCGAAGAGCAAGCTCCCCCCGTAGGGAGGAGTGGTAAAGCCATTGCCTGGTAATAATAAATTAAAATGTTAGATTTTTGAGGATATATTGTATAGTACAATTGGATGTAGAAGCAATGAAAGTGAGTAAAGAGAATGAGATCAAAATGAAAAGGTTTATGATACTTTACCCATCTGTACTTTCTCCTCTTACAAGTTTCTCTGCACATGAAAATGCCCCTTTATGAAGCCAGCAATAAGCATCTATAGCAGCAGTTTTCCCATTAAATTGTGAAAGATTAGCAGGTCGAGAAGACTTCTTTAAAAATGGCAGCAGCCCCTGAATCCCCATTTTCTTTTACCTGGTGGAAGAGTAAGGAATGTTTCAGATTTTCAAGCACAAAGGCACAAAAAACTATGACAAATTATCAAGGAAGCCCTGTAACCACCGGAAGAAAACAACATTGGTATTGGAGTGAAAGCATGAAGTAAAAGTGGATGGAGCTTAAGTACCGCAAAAAAGAAAAAGGTCTCAGTTGCCTGGTGTATTTCGTGGTGAGTGGATCAAGTTTTGGAGGGTGCAATCCAGTGTTTTTCCTGCTGTTACTTGTGGTGTTTTTTGTGCATTGTGTGATCATGCCATGAGGTCCAGAGTTGACAAAGGAGCAAATTGCAGCGATATCATAACTCTATGTGGCAGGAAAGTGCAATAAAGATATCTCAATCCAGACTGGCACAGCACTGTACAGTGTACAGAGATGGGTAAAAAAATGTAAGGCTGCGGTAGGTGATGACGCGCCACTCCAAGTAAAGAGGACTGGGCTGGAGAGGAAGACTTCTAAGAGGACTCTTAAGGAGCTTCACTGATAGGTGGAAGCTTAACCTAGAATCACAGCAAAGGAATTGAAAGAAAACAACCTGCAACAGCTGTCTGTTAGGACTATTCAACGCCGCCTCAAGGACAACCTCAGCTATGAGCATCGGGCACCACTACGTAAACCAATTCTAACTGAGAGACAGAAGAACAAATGTGTGCAATTTTGTAAGCAATATCTGAAGTGGGACAGTGAGAAGTGGAAGAAGGTATTGTGGAGTGACGAGGCTACGTTTAACGTTACTTGGAACTGAGGAGGCAAGGTGAGAGATTATGGCCAGGTAGAGACCCGTACCACCCCAAGTACACACAGGGGACAGTAAAGTACCCTGATAGCCTTATGGTATGGGATGCCTTTGGGTACTATGGCAAGGGTAAGTTAGTGGTGTTGCCTAAAAACATTACAGTTAACAAAGAACACTACTTGGAACTGTTGTGCAAACATCTGGAGGATTGCTTTGATGCATGCAAGAGTGAGGTGTTCATGCAAGACAGTGCCCCTGCACACATACAGCAAAATTAATCAAAGATTGGTTTGAGTTTGTGGGAGTTGACTACATAAAGGACTAGCCTGGTAATAGTTTGAAACCCCATTGAAAATCTTTGGGGACTCATTAAGCAAAAGCTAAGAGGACGTAACACTGCAACTATGCCAAAGCTCATAAAGGAGATTCAGGACATCTGGGATAACTTGGAACCCTCCATGCTCCAAAGACTTGCTGAATCCATTCCTCGGTGCCTGGAGAGCTGTCTGAAAAAGAGAGGACTACCCACAAAGTATTAGAGGATGGTAAGTACCCCCTAAATATTTTTAAGGATCTTTTAGAGTTACAAGAGAAAAACATACCATGACACTGACTGTAGTTTGACAGGGGGTCTAATTTTGCTGGGGCCAGGGTTGAGGATCTATACTCGGCTATAGACTGACCAGGGTCATAATTTTGCTGGAGCTGGGATTGGCCAGGGCCCCAGTCTATATTTATTGCACTCTGCAACTTTTAAATTGCAAATAGTGTTTTCATCTTCACCACCATTTTTACAAGGAGTGAAACTGTACCTTATAGTTCATGAAAATTTAACAGTGTTAAATTTTTTAAATTGTTGAATGATAATTCATGTAACAATTCACATACACAAGTCTATCAAAATGATCAAATACTGGTAATTTGATCAAAAAATTATAATGAATTAAACTGTTAAATGCATTTATCATCCATTTACCCACCTTGTCAGTGGAGTGAATCTATATGAAAATTCTGAAGTCCAATGGATACTAGAGATACTTCTGCTTTAGAGTAAACATTGAATTTTGTACCTGCAAAATGTATGCTAATCCCAAACATTAGAATCAACTTTTAAATACTGAAAAGCAAAAAAATATATATATTACTGGTAGAGTTTTTTATATAATAAAGTTCAAAAGCATTACTATATTTTCAAGTATGAGAAAATGTACTTTCTTACCCCCCAAATTAAATTTCAAAATCTTTATTATATACAGACTGAAGGTATGAATATATATATATATATATATATATATATATATATATATATATATATATATATATATATATATATATATATATATATATATATATATATATATATATACACATATACTATATACAAACCATGTATAAGGATAGCTATATTATATAGACATGTAGTTTCTGTAGTTTGTTTATACCAATAGAGATATTTTTCTTTAAAAAAAAAATCATTTACATTACTGCCTAATTCATAAATATACCTGAATGAATTATAAGTAATAAATTCAGGGCAAAGCAGTAGTAAATACAGGTAGTCATCAAATTAGGACTGCATTCACAACCATGTAAAATAAAAAAAAGAAAAGAAAAAGTTTCCATTTGCAGTTAAGACAACCATTTTTTAGTATAATTTCAATGTTTTCAATAAACAAAACCTAGCAGGCAACAAAAGTATTCAATGAATGTTATTATTTAATATTTCACAATGTATCTTTTTTTTGCAATAACAGCACAAAAATGATTATCATGGGTTGATATTAGCTTTTCACAATCATTTCTTGATACTTTGTTCCATTCTTCTACGCAAAGTTCTGCAGACTTCTCTTTCAGATTGCAGCCTTTAGTATTCACCACAAATGCTCACTAGGATTGAGGTCTAGAGATTGATGTAGCGATGGAAGGAAGTTTATTTTATTCTGGGTGAGAGAGTGGTTGAAGTTTTTAGAAATGTTCTGAGAATAAAAAAACTGTAGTACTAAATGGAGAAATCACAATGGACTTACTTGCCGTCTCCCTACCTCTCTTCTGCGAAGTGGGCAGCCACCACACTCCCTGGGTCCCTAAGAGAAGAGATGATGTGGGTAATGTATGCTTAGATGCTAGAAATAAGCCAAATAAGGAATTAGGATTCATCAATAGTTATCAGAAAAGATTATTGTATTCAATCATGGTCCCAATATCACAGGAAGGATGTCAATATTCTAGCAGTAGTATAAAGAAGGGCAACAAAAATAATACCTTTTTAAGGCACTGGGAAAATATGATAGGAAGGGATAGAGCAAGTCATAAGTTTATAGAATGCTTTGAGGATAATTTTTTGACTCAATTTGTTAATAAGCCAAAAAGGGGTGCCAATATATTAGATGGGGTTTTTTTTTCAAATGATCACTTGGTTCAGGAATTGACTTTTGGGAAAGCATTGGGAAATAGTGATCATTAGATGGTTCATTTTGACTTGGGAATAGTGAAAGGTAGAACATCAACAAACTCCACAAAAACTCGAAATTTGTATAAGGGCGATTACGATAAATTACACAACTTGCTAAATCAGATTAGGTGAGATATAGAATTCAGGGGGGGAGAATACTTATGAGATGTGGGACACTTTTAAGACTATACTAAACATAGTTCAGGAGCAGTGTATTCCAATGAAGGCTATTACAAAGAAATGTAGGAAGCCATTGTGGTGGAATAAGGAGATAGCTATGAAAATTTCTGAGAAGAAAAGGGCATTACAGAGAGAAAGTATTTTTTATAATTTAAATCATTAGTCAACCAGAAATGAGCTAAATAAGATTATTAAGAAGAGCAAAAGGGTGGCAGAAATTAATTTAGCTCAAAATAATAATAAAGATCCAAGAAAATTCTTTAGTTAATATAGAATTAATAACAAATCTAACAGTGATAAAATAGGGCCTATTAAATATGATAATTTTTCTTCAGTATTTACAGAAGAGAATCCAGATAAGATTAATTGATGATAATTCTAGGTCAAGGGAAGAGGTGTTGAATACCATTAAAGTGAACAGGGAAATAATTAAGGGGGTTATATTGTAGTTAAATACTAATAAGTCATCTGGCCCAGACAACATTCATTCTATGTTATTCAAAGAAGGTGTGGATAGTATTGCAGTAGCTCTTGAGAAGATATATACTAGATGAGAAATACCTAATGACTGGAAATTAGCGAATGCAGTGCCAATTTTTAAAAAAGGAAGTAAAGAGGAACCGATTAACTTAAGGCCAGTAAGCTTAACTTCTATAGTTTGTAAAGTTCTTGAGAAGATAGTTAAAAAGGGGATTTCTGATCATCTAGGAAGTGGTAGGTTAATAAATGATGCTCAGCATGGGTTTAGAAGAGGTAGATCTGGTTTAACAAATTTACTGGATTTTATGGATTATGTACTAAACAATTATATAAGAGAGAGAATGTTGATGGAATTTACTTAGATTTTAGCAAAGTTTTTGATAAGGTTCCACATAGGAGACTAGTTCACAAAATGAAAATGTATGGGATATGGGGTAAAGTTTTTAATTGGATAGCTGAATGGCTGAGACACAGGAAACAGAGAGTTGTGCTGAATGGGATGAGGGCACAGTGGAGAGAAATTTTTTTTTCCCCTTTAGAGCCCATCTGGCGACTGCCCACTTGGGCATAAGTCGCCGGAAATACGACAGCCTAGAACTAGGCTACTTTAAAATAAATTAGGAAAAAATAATGATAAATATGGAAAAAACTAAAAAATTAGGAAGCAATCTCCAGCATCGGGGAGAGGTTCCCCTCACCCCGGTGCAGGAGCGTGCAACCTACAAAGAAAAACAAAAAATAGAACCTACTTAAATAAAGGGGAGAAGCCCGGCCTCCCCCCAAAAGTCAACAAGTCCACAAGTCAATGTGCACGAACTCACCGCAAGTACAAGGGACAGGCGGTAGTGACCCCACCCATCCCGGTACTGGAACAGGAAACATGCGCGAAGATCACCCAGACTGGGACATTTGACAAGAATGTGCCAAACAGTCTGGGGGACAACGCAGTCGTCACAATAGGGAGCAGGTGAGCGCTCCATCAGATAGCGGTGCGTCACACAAGTGTGCCCGATTCGGAGATGACAGAAAGCGACCTGAAGCCATCGTGGCATTGGGGGATAGGTCCATGGGAACAGTCGCGGCGCAATAGCATGCAACTTTAAGTTCCCTTCGACTGTCTCCCATCTTCTTTGCAAAGCAGTCCAAAGAGCTGCCCGTATTCCTGCCATGTAGTCGGTGTGAGGAAGAGCGAAACGCTGGTCCGGTCGCAGAGTCCTCGCAGACTCTTTGGCGCCCTCATTCCCTGCAATTTCTACATGTCCAGGAACCCAGCAGAAGATAATCTTACATCCACCCAGCTCGCCAAAACCGTGGCGGCACGGATATCGCGAACGAGGGGATGCGGAGATTCCAATGCCCCGAGAGCACTCAGGGCGCCTTGTGAGCCGTTATAGATCACAATCTCCAGTACCGAGTGGTGTATTGCCACCAGCTCGGCCAGGAAGACAGATGCAGCGCCTGGTAGAGCCCGGCTGACTTCAAACAGAGGGAATATGGCGTGGAAGGCGACCCCCTCTTGGGACTTGGAGCCATCCGTATACACTAGCACGGTTCCAGCGTGACACGAGGTGTGCTCCAAAAAGGTCGAACGCAATACTCCCGGCGCCGTACAAGCTTTGGAAGCAGGGGCGTGGCGACAAATAGCCAAATGTGGTACCCTCCAGGGTGGCATCCTGGGCAGAATCAGGGGCGCCACCAGCCCGAGAGCTATATCTACCTCTGGAAGGAGTTTCCTGGCCATAAACCCAAAGGGCTTAGGGTATGACTGGCGTCTCTCGGTGGCATAGGCACCGTCGAGATCAGCTGCGGATTAAGTGAAAGCTGTTGGCGACTGAGGGAGGTGCCGGGCTCGCACGTACAGGCGAGTGATGCACTGTGCGCTTCGGCATAGTGAGAGATGCGGTTCAATGCCTGTTGGAGTTGGCATCTGGGCCGCACCAAAAAAGATTGAAAGGTCGTCCTCGTAGAGCATAGCGAGAAAATCTTCCGGCAGTACCGAGGTGATGCCGTTGATGCTCAGGGCAAAGAGTGACACTGAGAACACTTCCCTGCGGGACACCCTCTTCCTGCTCATTTGGGCCGGAGAGAGCTCCCCCCACCCGTACGCAGAATCGACAATCTCGCAAAAATTCAGATATAAACATTGGGAGGCGTCCCCTCACCCCCATCGTGTGGAGAGTCTCCATGATAACCTATCGCCATGCGGTATCATAGGCCTTCTCCAGATCAAAAAACACTGTGACGTAGTACTTTCTACAAAGGAAAGCCTCGCAGACGGCATTTTACAGTCAGAGCAGAGCATCCGACATGGAGTGGAACTTGCGGAAGCCGCACTGTGCAGAAGACAGATGGCCTCCGTTGTCCAGGCTAATCTAACATTTACCAATTTCTCCATCAACTTGCACACGCAAGAGGTTAGAGAGATTGGGCAGAAACCGACCGGAGTAGAGTGATCTCTCCCCAGCTTTCGAAAGGCAAGCACAGTAGCGATTCGCCAGGAATCTGGGAGAAGACCCTCCACCCAGATCCTGTTGAACAAATCTAACAGAAATGCCATGCCTCGCTCACCCAGGTGTCGAAGCATGGCGTATGGGACATTGACGGACCATGGGCAGTGTCCGCGCATGAAGCGAGAGCGGAGCGCAACTCACTCCCAGTAAACCTGTCGTTGAAGGGTTCTCCGACTCTGGAGGTAAAGTCCAGCTGGCAGCCTTCCGCGACATCACGGCGTGCATTGAATGCTGGCGGAGCAGCATCACGGCTAGAGAATGCGGAAAAAGAGGTCGCCATGGATTCCGCCACGAACGCGGGGTCCGAGATTGCGGTCCCATTCTCCTGGAGAACGGGAGGGGGGTGCTGCGAGAACTTGCCCTGTTTTCTTTTGACTCGCCTCCACACCTCTGCTAAAGGGGTCTTCCCGTTAAGTGAAGACACGCATGCCCGCCAAGAAGAGCGGCGGGTGTGCTTTAAAATATACCGGAACCTCGCCCTAGCCCGACAAAATTCATAGACAGTTAAATCGTTCGGGCGGCGCTTAGAGCGCATGTAGGCATAATGCTTCTGTTTGAGGGCCGTCTCACATTCGGCCAACCACCATGGGAGTGGTCGGCGTGCAAAACGGCCAGACATCCTAGGAATAGTAGTCAGGCCCGCGGCGATGAGGTTGCTGGAGAAGAACTCAATGGCCTCATCTACCGACCTAAACTCCTCAGCTGAGATAGAAAATTCAGTCATTTGCTGAAATGCAGGCCACCGCGCCCGCACCAAGCACTACCGAGGTGGGTTCTCAGGCGGCAGTTGCCCTGAAAATGATATTTGAATGGGAAAGTGATCACTACCATGGAGGTCATCAACCACCCCCCAATCAAAATCAGGCTGTGCATCCGAAGAGCACAAAGATAGGTCAAGGCAAGAAAATGAAGCGGTTCTCGGACAGTGATGCGTAAACTCATCCACGTTTAGGACTCCCATCTCAAGCTCTTCGATCAGATCGGCAAGGACTTGTCCCCTGGGATTTATGGAGTAATCTCCCCAGAGAGGATGCCTGCCGTTCAGATCTCCAAGCAAGAGATAGGGCCTCGGCAACCGTGCCACAACGTGGCGGAAGTCCCCCGCGCCGAAGTCAGCTGACGGTGGAATGTTCGCAGCACAGCCACTGCCAAAAAGGAGGTATCTAAAGAGAAAGGAAGAACGGAGACATCATGCCGTGTGTAAACTGCGCATCCCCCAGCCTGGCTATCCTGCAGTGGTGGGGTCGCAAGACCCTTATACCCCAGGAGGGCGGGTGGGGGGCACGCGCCTAGCATGGTCTCCTGCAAAAAGGTAGCTAACAGGGAACGGGACGAGACAAGCCTCCTCAGCTCCACCCAGTTGGCCTGGAGTCAACTGCAATTCCATTGAAGGAATATGCCCTCCAGCTCGGGGGCAGGGGCCCTCCTCGAACAGAAGACCCTCACGGGAATGGCCGTACGCTTCCCAAGGGCAGAACCCCGGGCGCTGTTGGCCGGACAAAGCGCTGAAGGGGCCGTCGCCTTCGAGGACTTATTGGGGGAGGATGGGCTCGCCATGCGAGTCTTTTCCTCCCTCCGCCTCGAAACCTTAGGCGGTGTTGCGGCTTCGGTAGCGGGGGGCCCTCTTTTCGAGGAACCACCGTCTCCAAGCCACTTGCTCCCCGGAAGATGGCCTAGCGACCATCTTCAGAGGTGTTGCCTCCTGTGAGTCTAACGACTCGGCGGAGGCATGTGGCCGTTTCGCCTTACAGGAAGTGGTCACGCTGGGGGGAGAGGGGGGAGCCCTAGTTTTAGCCGGGGCTGGGTGTGAACCATTTTGCCGCCAGCTTTACCAGGGGAGTGCCCGGGTTGAGTAGAGCCCGCAGAAGGGCTCCGAATGGGCGTGGAAACAATCGTGCTCGTTAGACCTGAATGGGCCAGGAGCAGAGGACGTGCCTTTCTAACTATTGAGGCATATGACGTTCCAGGCAGAGCCGGGCGCACCAGGACCAAGTCCTTAGTATCGCAGAATGAGATTCGATCCTGGGCCTGAACAGCCAGGATTTCTTTCTTGAGGAGATATGCCTTGCAGCAATTTACACAGACTTCGGGTGACTCCGACTTTGCACGTCTACAAGATTGTTTCGTATGGCTGAAGCAGTGACACTAATAGCACCGCCACGGCAGTGGCACGAATGCCTTTACGCGGTAGCGGTACCAACCAGCACGCACCGACTCAGGGAGCTTGTCACAGTTGAACGTGATGAAGAGTGTAGGGGTGCGTCTCGAGGCCCCTCCCTGTTTTCTCATCACACGTTCGACCTTGTGACTGCCCCATGGTCGGCTAGCTCTAAGGTGATGTCCTCAATGGAGTAGTCAATGAGTTCCCTCGCATAAACTACTCCTTTCACAAAGTTCATGGTAGAGTGCGGCATCATACTCAGCGGGGTGTCATGATGTGTCCAGAAGAGCACTTATCTTGGCTGCCTCAGCGGGATTCACCAGAAGGCTCCCGTCCGAGAAACGGGTCACCTTCGGCTCTCTACCAATTGCACTAGCTAATCCTCTCCTCTGATGGATCATGTTGCCCTTGGACAACATGGTGCCATCAGTGGATCGAATAATGAGGAGGCGTTTGAAGCCAGCAGGCTCGAAAACGTCAGGTAACCTCTGAATGAATAGCCTGATGTCATCAAGGCTCCGCCCTGTGCAGTTTTGGTCTTAGTCAGGGGCTCCGCTACTGGGGGGGCAGAGGGGCTGGATGTGCTGATCTTGGCTTGGTCGATTGCCAAAGTGGCAGCAGACCCATCCGTCCCCGTAGCCCATGCAGATGTCGAGGATCCCATCCCCCCCCCCCCCCGAGTCTTTTTTGTCCTTTTCTTTTTCTTTTTTGGAGAGGAGGGCGGGGAATTAACCTGGCTGTGCCCCCCCAATTGATTGAAACTCAGGATCATTGCAGGGTGGTTTCCCCCAATTGTATTTACCCCCACACGAGCGATTTACTCCAAAAATGTGAAACATTTTGGAACACGGACAAAATAGTACATACCAAATACTGTTATATTTGCTTTGGTAAATATGTAGATTAGCGGCCCAGCCGGAAAAAAATTGTAGGGGTAAATATTATCGTTCACCCTTGTCGGAATATTCATGTGCATTTGAGTCCTTTTCAAATTATAGCTGGCGCAAATTTTTTTATTCTATAAACAATTAGGATTATATACTGGGGACTGTGACATAACATAACATAACATAATTACACGGATGACAAAAGCCACAAGGGCCTATCAAAGGTCATCCGCCTCCGTCAAAACCCACCCACAAAAAGCACCATCACCAGGGGAAGACAAAATCAAAGTCCCCCACAATATAATATAACAGATGACAAGAGCCACAAGGGCTCATCATAGGACATCCGAGTCAAACGGCCTCTTTTTTTAAGGCACCCAAACTCCCAGGAAAACTACATCCAGAGGATTGCATCAGAAACAAGGGTATCACCAATCAAGGCTTGTCAAGAACTAAATCATGCAGATATAGATATATACAAACAATATTAATATATACAAAACTTAGGAACCATCATAAGAACATAAGAAAAGAAGGAGACTGCAAAAGACCATTCATGGCCTACACTTGGCAGCTCCTGTTCCAGTCAACACACAAAAGATTTCTTACCAGAGAAAAGTCATCAACATTGTCACCCTTTAAAGGAGTTTGTCAGATCTAATCTACAATATACATAAAATGCATCCAGAGGATTATGTCCATTCATGCAACCGCAAAATAATCTCCCCACTCCTTAGAAAAATATATACATATGTACATAAAAAAGTCAGTCCCATCTAGCAGCTTCATTCATATATTTATCTAATCTATTCTTAAAACTACCCAGAGAGGAGGCTTCTATCACATGTCTAGTGAGCCTATTCCATTCATCTACCACACGATTTGTAAACCAATTCCTCCCAATCTCCTTCCTAAACCTATACTTATCAAGCTTAAACCCATTGCTACGTGTCCTGTCATGTTCACTAAGTATAAGAACCTTACCCAGATCCCCTTTATTATATCCTTTTACCCATTTGAAGACTTCAATCAATTCCCCTCTGACTCTTCTCCTTTCCAATGTATGTAGATTTAGTTTTCTGAGCCTTTCACCATAAGGTAAGTTCCTTAGCCCACCAATCATCTTTGTCATCCTTCTCTGCACAGACTCAAGCAAATCAATATCCTTCCTATAATATGGTGACCAAAATTGTACTGCATAGTCTAGATGAGGCCTAACTAGCGCCAGATACAGTTTTAGAATGACTTCAGCACTCTTATTGCTTACACTCCTCCTAATGAATCCCAATATCCTATTAGCTTTATTCTTAGCATTTAGGCATTGCTTTCTAGGACGAAGGTCTGAACTTACCAAAATACCCAAGTCCCTCTCACAATCGGTCCTCCCTAAATTTCTCCCATTTAATTTATAACTATTCAGTGGATTATTTCTACCTATACTAAGTACCCTACATTTGTCTATGTTAAACTTCATTTGCCATTTCTCAGCCCAATTGGACAGAATGGTCAATTCCTCCTGCATTACAACAGCATCAGAATCAGCCCTAATGGCCCTACCTAGC
This sequence comes from Ceratothoa steindachneri, assembly GCA_963969495.1. Taxonomy (NCBI): domain Eukaryota; kingdom Metazoa; phylum Arthropoda; class Malacostraca; order Isopoda; family Cymothoidae; genus Ceratothoa; species Ceratothoa steindachneri. The sequence goes on along the minus strand of OZ018338.1, from coordinate 19,830,539 downwards.
TTAGTATCATCAGCAAATTTACTCAGGTCACTACTTATACCTATGTCAAGATCATTAATATAAATTAAGAATAGCAAGGGACCCAAAACAGATCCTTGCGGAACTCCACTGCTAACACACCCCCACTCAGATTTAACTCCATCTATACTAACTCTTTGCTGTCTGTCACCAAGCCATGACTGAATCCACCTAAATATACTGCCATCGATCCTGTGTGCTTTAACTTTGCTCAGAAGCCGTAAGTGTGGCACTCGATCAAAAGCCTTACTAAAGTCCAAGTATAAAATATCATAGTTTTCATCCTTATCTGCTGCTTCATACACCTTACTATAAAAAGACAGCAAATTAGTCAGGCAGGATTTACCCTTACTAAAGCCATGCTGTGATTCTTTTATCAACTTATGCTTATCCAAGTGATCCCTAATATTCCTTGCTATAATAGATTCCATCATTTTCCCTACCACTGATGTCAAACTTACTGGTCTGTAATTAGACATATTTGTTTTATCCCCTTTCTTAAATATAGGTATCACATTGGCTTTCTTCCATGCCACTGGCACAATGCCACTCTCCAATGATTTTCTAAAGATGCATGCTAGGGGCTCACTTAACACATCCTTACATTCTTTCAAAATTCTAGGAAAGACCTCATCAGGACCGGGTGCTTTACTACTTTTGATTTTATCAATTTCCTTTGTCACTATCTCCTTTGTGATCAAGATATCCTTTAATTTCTCTTCATCATTACCCTGAAAGATCATTGACACCTCGGGTATATTTAGAGTATCCTCCTGTGTAAATACTGAGAGAAAAAAGTCATTTAGCATTCCAGCCATTGAGTCCCTATCACTCACTAATTCTCCATTGGAATCTATAAGTGGGCCTATTTTATCTCTAACCTTAGTTTTGTATAATTGATAAAAACTTTTAGGATCTTCCTTTGCCCTATTTGCCACTTTAATTTCATAATTTCTCCTTGCTACTCTAACTAACTTTTTAACATCTCTTGCTAGTTCATTATATCTCTGCCTTAAGTGATCCTCTCCATTTTTTATTTTCCTATAAATGCCCTTTTTAATGCCAATATAATGCTTAATTTTATCTGTCATCCATTTTGGGTCATTATTTTTAGTCCTAATCTCCTTATAAGGAATGTTAATCATCTGACCTGTAATTAATTGCTCAATTATTCTCTCATACTCCTCTTCAATTGTAATCTCTTCCTCCTGGTGATTATTGTCTCCACTAACTGATATCATTGAATCTATTCCTGAATTGATTTCATTGCCTGGTTTCTGTACAACTGCCTCCAGGTAAGTCCTTAGCCCATTATAATTAGCTCTTCTAAAGTCAGGAATTTTAACATTGTTCATGCTACTATCAATACCATTCCATTTCATCTTGAATCTAATTTCACAATGGTCACTATTACCCAAATTTCCTCCAATCTCAGTATCCTTAATAACTTCTTCCCTATTTGTCAGAACTAAATCCAGTATATTATTACCTCTAGTGGGTTCGTTAATAATCTGCCTCAGAAAATTATCTTGGACAACATTAAAAAATTCCTCAGCCTCCTGATCACCTGAGGAATTTTTTAATGTTGTCCAAGATAATTTTCTGAGGCAGATTATTAACGAACCCACTAGAGGTAATAAACTCATCCAACCTACTCTTAAATACATTTAGATTTGGACTACCTACTACCCTCTGCGGCAATATGTTCCAGAAGTCTACCACTCTATTGGTGAAAAAATATTTTCTTAAATCCAACCTACACCCTTGCTTTTTAATTTTCAAGTGGTGACCTCTAGTCCGATTTCCATCATCTAACTCAAAAAACTTGCTAACATCTAATTTATCTATCCCGGAAAAAATTTTAAAGAGCTCAATCATATCCCCTTTCACACACCTCCTTTCGAACGAGAACATATTTAATACCCTCAGTCTATCTATATATTCAAGGTGCCTCAGGGAAGGAATAATCTTTGTTGCCCTCCGTTGCACTGACTCAAGAAGGTTAATATCGTGTCTAAAATGTGGGGACCATGCCTGTATACAGTACTCTAGATGTGGCCTAACATAAGAGTTATAGAGTTTAAGAATAACCTCCTTACTTTTGTAACTGACATTTCTCTTAATAAAACCCAGCACTCTATTTGCCCTATTTCTTGCTTCAATACACTGCTTAGAAAACCTTAATGACTTATCTATTACTACTCCTAGATCTTTCTCATCCTATACTGAGCTCAGCCAATGCCCATCCATTTCATAGTTAAATTCTCTATTATCTTTTCCCATGTTAATAACTTTGCACTTATCTAGGTTGAAAGTCATTTGCCACTTATGTGCCCAGGATAACAATTTATTTAAATCCCCCTGCACTTTAAAATTATCATCAATATCTTTAACTACAGCTGCTAATTTGGTATCATCCGCAAAAATTGACACTTTATTATTAACTGCCTCCCCAAGATCGTTTATATAGATGACAAATAATAATGGACCGAGAACTGATCCCTGAGGAACCCCACTGATAACATCCCTCCACTCTGACTTTACACCATTTAGCACTACCCTTTGCTTCCTGTCTTTCAGCCACTCAGCTATCCAATTTGAAACACCCCCACATATCCCAATCATTTTTAATTTATGAACTAGTCTCCTATGTGGTACCTTATCAAATGCTTTACTAAAATCTAAGTAAATTATATCTACATTCTCTCCCTTATCTACTTGATCTGTTACAAACTCCAGAAAGTCTAGTAAGTTAGTCAAACATGATCTACCTGATCTAAACCCATGCTGAGCATCGCTGATTAACCCCTCCCTCTCTAGATGTTGGCAAATGCCTTTTTTAACTATTTTCTCAAGAATTTTACAGACTACAGGAGTTAGGCTAACTGGTCTAAAGTTATTTGGATCCTCTTTACTACCCTTCTTGAAAATGGGAACTACATTCGCTCTCTTCCAATCATCGGGTATTTCTCCATATTCCAGTGACCTAGTATATAACTTCTCCAGAGCAATTGAGATACTTTCTACACCTTCTTTAAGTATCCTAGAATGAATATTATCAGGGCCAGAGGCCTTGGTAGTATCTAACTCACCTATTAGTCCTTTTATCATCCTCTGATCCACACTAATATTAGTAAACACCTCTTTCCCTGACCCATGAGTACTATACATAAGACTATTTAGTTTCTCCTTTGTAAATACTGATGCAAAATGACCATTTAGTACCTCAACTATTTCCTCATCAGACCCCCCCCTATTTAATGAAACTAAAGATCATCGTAGTGTAGTTCCCCCATTGTGTTTACCCCCACACGAGCGGTCCCCTTAAATTTACTCCAAAAATCTGAAACATTTTGGAACAGACAAAATAGTACCTCCCATCGTTCACGCCAATAATCTACATATTTACCTTTGCTTTTATATGTGAACCTATAGGGTGTCAAGGTTGGATAAATGTAAATATTATCTGTGTTATTTAATGTCATATTTGAATATTTCGTCCACCTCCCAACATGTTCTTTGTGAGAATAGGGTTGCCTCTGTTGAGGTGGTTAGCCAGGGGGAGAATAGGTGTGTGAGTCAGAGGGACACAGAACCTATTAGCTTGACTAATAGATTCAGTGCCCTAAGAGAGGAAGTAACTGGAAGTGATATGACTGATGGGGGTGGGGGTGGAGTTCGAGTGACTGGTAGTTTGAATGAGAATAGGAGTGGGGATGGAGTTAGGTCTGTGGGGGTTAGGAATAGGAGTCTGACTGAAGTGCTTGTGATGGGTGATTCGCGAGTTAGATATTTAGATAGGAAGTTGAATGCAAGTAGATTGAATGGTTTGAGGGTGTGTTTGCCGGGTGCTGGAGTGAGAGATCTGTCTGATAGGTATGAGGAACTGGTGTCTGGCTGTGCAAGGGATGCGGTTGTGATTACACATGTAGGAGTGAATGATGTGAAGAAAGTGGGTGCATGTGAGTTACGTGAGAGGTACAAGAGGTTGATTGAAAAGGTGAAAGAAAGTAGAATGAAAGGTGTTGTGACAGGTGTGCTTCCAAGAATGGATGTTGGGGTAGAATGGATGTCTCGTGCAATTGGTCTGAATGATTATGTGAGGAGGATGTGTGAGATGGAAGGTGTCATGTTTGTGGATGTGTGGGATAGGTTTGTTGGAATGAAAGAAATGTATGCGATGGATGGACTGCATTTGAGTAGGAGGGGGGTAGATGTGTTGTGGGAGGAGTATGATCGTGTTATTAGGTCTTTGCAGGCGGGAAACTAGATACTAATAGTGGTCAGGGAATTATGAGAGGACATTATAGTACTGAAAGTAGAATGGACTTGGCACATAACAGAAATAGGTTCCAAGGCGATAGAGGTGAGGTCATTCAAGTTTCAAGAGGTGCTTCAGGGATAGGGGGGTTAAATTGTTTCTATACAAATGCTCGTAGTCTTAGAAACAAGAAGGATGAGCTATTTAGTTATATTAGCAATGAGGATATAGATATATTATGCGTTACTGAATCATGGGTTAATGAAATAGAATTTAGTGACACTATAAGTGAATTTGATTTTCAGGGCTATAATATGTACATTAGTCAAAGGACAGGTAGGATTGGTGGAGGAATAATTATCTATATAAAAAACAACATTGTTTCAAGTTTAAATACTTCAATAAAGCAGGATGGAGTTGAGTCACTTTGGATAGATATTAGGTTCAGTAAAAATAGAATGGTGCATTTGGGAGCTTTTTACAGGCCACCTGGGCAGACTGATGATATAGATGAACTAATGATAAGGGAAATAAGTAAGGGATGTGAAACAGATGCAGTTATTATTGGGGACTTCAACTTAAACTCTGTGGACTGGGAAAATATGATAGGTAGGGATAGAACAAGTGGCAGGTTCATAGAATGCTTTGAGGATAATTTTTTGAATCAATTTGTTAATGAGCCAACGAGGGGGGACAATATATTAGATTTAGTACTTTCTAACAGTGATCATTTAGTTCAAGAATTGACTGTTGGGGAAGCATTGGGAAATAGTGACCATCAGATAGTTCGTTTTAACTTGGGAATTGAGAAGGGTAAAATAACTGAGAATGCTGAAAAAGTTCCAAATTTTCATAAGGGAGATTATGTAAAACTTCGAAGCTTGCTAAATTTGGTAGACTGGGATATAGAATTCAGAGGTAAAAATGCTTATGGGATGTGGGATACTTTCAAGCATATAATAAATGTAGTCCAAGAACAATGTATCCCAATGAAGGCCATTAGGAACAAAAGTAGGAAACCATTATGGTGGAATCAGGAGATAGCTAGGAAAATTTCAGAGAAGAAAAGGGCATACAAAAAATTACAGGTACAAAATAATATTCAAAATTTAAGTGATTATAGAATGGCTAGGAATGAGTTAAATAAGATTATAAAGAAGAACAAAAGGGTGTCAGAAATTAAATTAGCTCAGGATAGCAACAAAGATCCTAGAAAGTTCTTTAGTTACTATAAAACTAATAACAAGTGTGGCAGAGTTAAAATAGGACCTATCAAATATGAAGGGTTTGTGAGAGAAACTGATGAGGAAATAGTTGAGGTACTAAATGGTCATTTTGCATCAGTATTTACAAAAGAGAAACTAAATAGTCCTATGTATAGTACTCATAGGTCAGGAAAAGAGGTGTTTACTAACATTTGTGTGGAGCGGAGGATGATAAAAGGACTAATAGGTGATTTAGATACTACCAAGGCCTCCGGCCCTGATAATATTCATTCTAGGATACTTAAGGAAGGGGTAGAAAGTATCTCAATAGCTCTGGACAAGTTATATACTAGGTCATTGGAATATGGAGAAATACCCGATGATTGGAAGAGAGCGAATGTAGTCCCCATTTTCAAGAAGGGTAGTAAAGAGGATCCAAATAACTTTAGACCGGTTAGCCTAACTCCTGTAGTCTGTAAAATTCTTGAGAAAATAGTTAAAAAAGGGATTTGCCAACATCTAGAGAGGGAGGGGTTAATCAGCGATGCTCAGCATGGGTTTAGATCAGGTAGATCATGTTTGACTAACTTACTAGACTTTCTGGAGTTTGTAACAGATCAAGTAGATAAGGGAGAGAATGTAGATATAATTTACTTAGATTTTAGTAAAGCATTTGATAAGGTACCACACAGGAGACTAGTTCATAAATTAAAAATGATTGGGATATGTGGGGGTGTTTCAAATTGGATAGCTGAGTGGCTGAAAGACAGGAAGCAAAGGGTAGTGCTAAATGGTGTAAAGTCAGAGTGGAGGGATGTTATCAGTGGGGTTCCTCAGGGATCAGTTCTCGGTCCATTATTATTTGTCATCTATATAAACGATCTTGGGGAGGCAGTTAATAATAAAGTGTCAATTTTTGCGGATGATACCAAATTAGCAGCTGTAGTTAAAGATATTGATGATAATTTTAAAGTGCAGGGGGACTTAAATAAATTGTTATCCTGGGCACATAAGTGGCAAATGACTTTCAACCTTGAAAAGTGCAAAGTTATTAACATGGGAAAAGATAATAGAGAATTTAACTATGAAATGGATGGGCATTGGCTGAGCTCAGTAGAGGATGAGAAAGATCTAGGAGTAGTAATAGATAAGTCATTAAGGTTTTCTAAGCAGTGTATTGAAGCAAGAAATAGGGCAAATAGAGTGCTGGGTTTTATTAAGAGAAATGTCAGTTACAAAAGTAAGGAGGTTATTCTTAAACTCTATAACTCTTATGTTAGGCCACATCTAGAGTACTGTATACAGGCATGGTCCCCATATTTTAGACACGATATTAACCTTCTTGAGTCAGTGCAACGGAGGGCAACAAAGATTATTCCTTCCCTGAGGCACCTTGAATATGAAGATAGACTGAGGGTATTAAATATGTTCTCGTTCGAAAGGAGGTGTGTGAGAGGGGATATGATTGAGCTCTTTAAAATTTTTTCCGGGATAGATAAATTGGATGTTAGCAAGTTTTTTGAGTTAGATGATGGAAATCGGACTAGAGGTCACCACTTGAAAATTAAAAAGCAAGGGTGTAGGTTGGATTTAAGAAAGTATTTTTTCACCAATAGAGTGGTAGACTTCTGGAACAAATTGCCGCAGAGGGTAGTAGGTAGTCCAAATCTAAATGTATTTAAGAGTAGGTTGGATGAGTTTATGGGAAGGGAAGGTTGTGATGGTTCCTAAGTTTTGTATATATTAATATTGTTTGTATATATCTATAGCTGCATGATTTAGTTCTTGACAAGCCTTGATTGGTGATACCCTTGTTTCTGGATGCAATCCTCTGGATGTAGTTTTCCTGGGAGTTTGGGTGCCTTGAAAAAGAGGCCGCTTGACTCGGATGACCTATGATGAGCCCTTGTGGCTTTTGTCATCCGTTATATTATATTGTGGGGGACTTTGATTTTGTCTTCCCCTGGTGATGGTGCTTTTTGTGGGTGGGTTTTGACGGAGGCGGATGACCTTTGATAGGCCCTTGTGGCTTTTGTCATCCGTGTAATTATGTTATGTTATGTTATGTTATGTTTCACCCAACTGTGATTAAATGTTGTTTTATTACTTGTTCCTGAGGGTCTCTTAACCTCCCATGTTATTAAATAACATAATTACACGGATGACAAAAGCCACAAGGGCCTATCAAAGGTCATCCGCCTCCGTCAAAACCCACCCACAAAAAGCACCATCACCAGGGGAAGACAAAATCAAAGTCCCCCACAATATAATATAACGGATGACAAAAGCCACAAGGGCTCATCATAGGTCATCCGAGTCAAGCGGCCTCTTTTTCAAGGCACCCAAACTCCCAGGAAAACTACATCCAGAGGTAAGCACTAATTATTTATATAGCTGCAGATTTGTTTACATCTCGATCTTGTGCCTGAAAGCAGATATTAAATGCATTTCGCACTTGTCAGTGATAATAAATAGGATATACATTATTTTTTTTATTTAACTTAAGATGATACGAAGGACGAATGTAATAGGCTAATATATAAACTTCTCTTCTGTTGTAAATTCATCGATCGCGCCATGACCTGTGCATTTTCTTCTTAAGGCGGCCATAGACAATAGGGTTCAGTTCTAAATCTAATATCAGTGTCGCCCACAGAGATTCCGATTTACTTCAGTTAGCCTATAGGGGGCAGAGTGTGGACATTACACATTCGCTTGGCAACGAGGACATAGAATGTGCTCTTGTAATAGTCATTGTGGCTTATATTACAGCAAAATTGCAAAAACTCACAACGAAAATAAAAATATGGGTTAAAAAAGATAATTTATTGTCTCATGATTGACTGTTCATTGAATTGAAAATAGGGTAAATATGTAGATTATCGGCGCGAACTATGGGATGTACTATTTCGTCCGTGTTCCAAAATGTTTCACGTTTTTGGAGTACATTTAAGTTGACGGCTCGTGTGGGGGTAAACACAATGGGGGACTACACTACGATGATCCTAAGTTTCATTAAATTGGATGGGGTGCCCCCCAGTATATAATCCTAATTGTTTATAGAATAATAATTCGAAAAGGACTCAAACGTGCATAAATATTCCGACACGAGTGAACGATAATATTTACACGCATTTTTTTTTCGGCCGGGCCACTAATCTACATATTTACCGAAAAGGTAACCTGTAGACCGGCTCACTTACCTGAGAATTGAATGATATGCAATTAATTGCCTTGAATTTAATATTAATCACAAACAGAGAGAGCATGATTCTTCTAACAGCATGGATGAGCTTTATGAACCGAATAGATAAATTATTTGTACGCTGCTCTATATAAGAGAATGTTGACTGATAAGAAGAATAAACGCTGATTTACGGAATTTTACTCAGAAAAAATGAGCTGCAAGGATGGGTAAGACAATGTAAAATAACAATTGAAATAGCTGATTTTTAAAATCGAAAATGGCAATCGATTGAAAATATGTGTCGTATATTGTGACCACTCCTCGTGTGACAATCTCTTTGTCACATTCTTAATTATCGCATGACAGGTAAAAAAGAAAATCCGTGTCTTTTCCCCAAAAGGTTTTATCTATAAACGAAAACTTTGAGCTACACCAGATAACTCGCTTACAATGATTGATGGGTTAATCTTGCACAATTTCGAGGGAGGGAAGTGATCACAAATGAAAAGTACAAATATTCTCCTAAGTAATGGTGAGTGGCCGTGACCAACGAGGCATAAACGCATAAATATGAGTATAGTGGAATGTTAACAAAGATGAATTATAATAACGGTCAACGATAATGACAATTTATCCTATTAATGAGAATCACGTCAACAATAAAATTCCTAAGTGACTGCTTGAATATCTGATTTATAAAAGAAAAAGTTGTTCTCTTTTCTTAATGAAAAGTCCACCCGAATCTCTAAACCAATTTTGATAAGATAATTGATTTCGTTGTAGGTGGAGGTTGATAATAGAGCGTACACATGCGTCTGGCTGTATGAAGTGTTTATTTATGTGTCTTGCCGAGTCGAAGTATTTTAGCAAGAAGATATCGATGTGCTAAGTTCATGCAGTTATTGAGATTTTGCAACATGTAAGATCTGAGCTTAGTCATTAATCTAACTATTGGACCACCTGTGGTGCTGGGACCACATTGTGGAAGCGCATCTGACTCAAAACCACCTCCCCAAAGACGAGCATTTTGAAGTCTTATGGAGTTCTATAATTGGTTCACAGTAAATCAGTCTTCACAGTTCTTTACTTAGCGAAGGCGTTTTTGGACTCTTCTTAACCGTTACCTCCTTCTACCCGGTAGCAACATTCCAATAGCAAATTTATTTCGTCCAAGAATTCCAAAGCAAAAGAATCTTTAGGATAGGACAGCGAATAAAATAGTAGGAAACAAAAATGGACTTAGTTAGTCGTGGGACCTACAGCTTAACGTGGAATCTGAACCACGATGTGCCGCTTGTCTCTAACTATAACTTTTCAGTTTATCGTGACCCCTGTCCCACGTACTTATTGTGAGTCCCGTGTGCGAATGTGATAGTAAAAAAGAATAGATGTTGAAGGCTGAAGGAAGTAAGAGGTTTGAAAAGAGATGCTAGTTGCCTGGAGGTCAGGCTTATATCTGTCCTTTATAGGTAGTTATAGCTAGCGTGATGAAGTTAGAAAATTTGTATATGCGTAAGTGTCCCACATTGCTGTTTTTTGTATATATATCTATTTTTAATATGTCTAAGTAGCGTTTGTATTTATGAGGCGTTTAAACCGTTATTAGTAATTATTCTTACTAAAAACTGGTGTAGGTTTCTATCTATCTATCTATTCTTTCGTATTCCTATCCTAGTTATAATTGACTCTATGCTCTTCTCTGGTGATGCTTCGGTTATTTAATTACTCTTAGTCGTCGTCGAGTATTATTCTCTTTCTCAATGTGTAGATTTCCTCTTCGTCCTCTGCTCCTCCTTCTACTATCCCTGGGAAACTTGAGAATAATCTGTGTGATCTCGATCCTTCTCTTTGGGCAATTTGGTTGGTTACTTGAACTCCTACTTCATTCTGTGTCTTTTCTATGACTCTTTTTGCAATTATTCTGTTAAGTGGCTTTATCTTTGCCTCCATGTGCAGTTCTCGTAGTCTTCTTCTTTCTCCTCTTCTAGTGTTTGTTATTAAGTATATGGCTTTGTTTTGGACTTTTTTGAGTCTTAATAGGTTACTTCTCGAGATCATGTACATCGCCGTGGTTGGATAAATAATCGCGGAATGTCTTATGGCTTGATAAATGTTTTCTGTTTTTCATGTTTAAGTTAACTAATTTGTACAGTAATATCAGGCCGCTTTTCCTCGATTTACCCTCTCAATTAAGTGTTTTTAGTAACTTGATTTCGTAATGGTTTGTAGGGAATTCAGTTATAACTTGGAACTTAAAACTTAAATAAAAAACTTTCTGTAAAGTGCAATAAGTTATAATTCAATAATAATTCTATTTTTGTTTTCGGTGACCTTAATATCCTGCCGTTCCTCAATCTCCCTGCTTCAAGGCCAAGGCCTTATTATGGGGAAACCAACCGGTGCGCATTCTCCCCTCTAATCGCAATTACTTAACTCCCGAAATACCGGTGTTCTACCCTGGTGTGCTCTATCTCCACCTCCACCCTCCGAGCTATTTGACCCTGTCGCTTGTGTAAGACCACCCCTTAGCTTAGGGCACCCTATAGCATCAACAAATTACTCTCGTCTGAAGTAAGGAAGGGCAACGCTAACTAACTTGGGCATCTGTATCAAAATCGGAGTCCTTGCCAAAAGATTACACGATAACTCGGTAATTTATCACCCCTACTGGCAACTAGCGTCCCCCTTCTAAGGCTATTGGGTTGTCCTCACGATTACCTTCAAGGTTCCCCCACAATTAGCGACCACCTTCAAGAGCCCCCATAGGTTAATCCAAGCACCTTACATTTTTTTATCATATCTGTAGCGTTGCCCTCCTATATATACATCTGAGATGCTCCTCCTGTACACGGTACCATTTTAAATTTATCCCTGTTGGTTTTAATTTTCCATTTTTCTTCGTATCTATTAACGCTTCTTATCTCTTCTGTAGTCATCCTAGCTTGCATTGATTCGGTCCGTAGGGGCAAACTATGATCTGAGGGGTGCAGTCGTCGGCAAATTGTATGTTCAAGCAGCCCTCCTTTCTTGGTGGTGGTATATCTGCTGTGTAGATTGAATAGAGAGACGGACTCAGACTTCCGCCATGGGGCAAACCCGCTGTGAGTTCGAATATTTCTCCCTGATGTCGTCCTATTTCCACATAATTACGTCTCTCCATTACATAATCACATAAAATCCTTTCGATCTTGTTGTTCATTCCTAATCTGAGTATCTTGAGTTTCATACCCCTCTGCCATACTTTGTCGAATGCCTTGGGCACATCCCGTCATACGATGTCTACGCTCATTTTTTCTCTCTTTGCTTTCGCTATCTTTTCAATGATGACTCCAAGGGCCATCTCCGTGCTTTTATTTTTCCTGAAGCCAAATTGGCAACTTTTTCTCCGGCCATTATCATCGAGGAATTTGGAAAGTCTTTTATTAATTTTTTTTTTCTAATACCTTACCCATGAAATCTAGTAGCGAGACGGGGTGGTAGTTACCCACTTGATCTGGGGTTTTCCCGCCTTGGGTATGAATATTATCCTCGCCACTTTCAGTTCATTAGGAAAGAATCCCGTGTTCAAGCACGTATTGAAGACGTTTCTCACTCACTCCAGTATGTTCGGGCATGCTTCAAGGTAATTTAATTTGATGAGCCCCGATCTGCCTGGAGCTCTCTGTCGGAAGCTTTTTTTCGTTTATTTTAATTCCTCAGATGAAATGATTGTGTCTATTCCGTCGTTGTTGTTTCTTCTTTCCTCGACAAAGTGGAAGGGGCATGTCCTTTCGATCTCTCCATTGAGTTCGTCCACGATCAGATGTTCGAATTCAATGCTATAGTCCTCGTTCTCTTCTTCGCTAATTTTGAACACATTACTCCGGTGCTCTCTAAATAATGCCTCTATTTCTTCCTCATCTTCTAAAATGTTGTTCCCTGCATCCTTAATTTTCAGTTTATCCCTTGCTGTTCGTGTCTTTAATATGTTGATATGTTTCTAAAATGCCCTTGGTGATGTTTCCACATCTATTTTCTCGATGTGCTGTTCCCATTTCTCTTTCTGTTTTTCATAAATTAGTGCTATTGGTCTTCTTTTCTGTCTCCTGAGTGAGTTGTATGCTCTCCTTGTTGTTCAGAATCTTCTTCTATTTTCTGCCGCCCGGCCAATCTCCTTGCTCAAAACCACCATTTCTGGTGTCCACCTAGCTTGTTTAATGGTTTGGAACGAGTTAATGGGGACGGTCCGCTTCTCTGCCCTTTTAATTTCTTCTATGATCGTTTCCAACTCCCTGTCGATTTCCTCTAGAGTGGCTTCCTCGAGCAGGCTGGGCACGTACGTCTGAAGTAATTCTTTGTACTTGTCCTTATCCGCTCTTTGGTATGCCTTCCATTTCTTCGAAGAGATTTGCATAGGATTCTTGTTTATGTGCATTAGAGTCGCAGTGTGGTCACTGCAAGGAACATCCACTGGTTCCATAAAATCGTTAAAGGGCAGATTGAAGTTAGCAAGGCAGATGTCCGGTTTTGTTACGTGTTCTCTTCGTAAGTATGTAGGGAAATTGGGTCCCAGTCTTTGCACTATACGTCTATTGATAAGCATGTTAAGTTGTCTTCCGACTCTGTTTGTATTTCTATACCCAGAAGCCCCGCAATGGGCGTTTAAATCACCCATCAAAATGACCGGTTTCCTATAGTTGAACAGTTTAGTAAAGTTTTGTACCGGTAATTGGGGGCGTCTGGGTGGCTGGTATCCAGTTGTGACAATGATGGTGCTTAATGCCATTTTAATTTCTATAGCCAAATATGCATCCTCCAATCCTTGTATTGTTTTGTACTGCAATCCTTGCTTGACAGCTATTGCCGCCCTGCCGTGTGTTTCTCCTGAAGGATTTGTGTTAATAACATTATAGTTCCATATCTTTATTTTCTCGTTTTCTGTGTTCCTTCCATGTTTTGATATTAGTATAACATCTGGGTCATTTTTTTTCTGCATAAGTTTCGTACATAATTTCCTTGTCTTTCCATCCGCATGTTTCTTGGCATGAGTGCTCTCTTACCTAAGACTCGATTTTTCGGCAGATATATATATAATATTCCTAAACCTATTGTTTTGGATATTTTTAACTCAATTTACAACAAAGCCATGTTTCACAATGTTCAAAAAGTTAAAACTATATCAACATATTTTCTCACAGTATAAAAATCTCTTGTGATTTATGGATATAAACTTACGCTTGGCACCAACGTTCATATGCTACTGCTTGTGTTGTAGCCTACTCTATGTTTAAGTTTTTTTTTTAAACGTACATCTATAGTGTAAGGTTATCAATGTGATTTATCTTTGATTAATAAATCAGCCTAGATAGCGTTTCGAAAACCATACCCATAAATTTTGTTTGATCGAAGATGTCTGCCGTTAGCTTTAGGCCTAATGCGACAGCGAAGTAAATTTTTTAATATGACTTGAGCTTTAAGAAAGACAATTACACAAATATAAATATATTTATAAAAATCAACGAATGTACAGAGATAAGTAGGTTAAGTAAATATGGTGAAACAATATAGAGTGAATATAGAGTATCTTTGATATAGTAAATAATATTGAGTTGTAAATAATATAGTGTCGTAATTTAGAGTATTTTAAGTATCTATAATGGACTGTGAATTGGGACTCGAGACGACGAGAGCACCGAGCCAAGGTTCGCGTGCTTATTTGGTCGAGCTGGGAAAGTGTGTTTGTTTGTTTGTGTGTGTGAGATTTAAGAGATGTTGTTTGGAACAGTATACGTTAATTGAATTGACAAGAAAATAAATTAATTAATTAATTATTAAGTTTAACACAAATGATTTGATTCACAAAAGTTGAAGCAAATTAATTTGAAAGTTTAAATTAACAAAGCTAAGTAAAATGATTAAATTAACAGTTAAAGTAAAATAATTAAATAATTAAATTGACAAGTTAAAGTAATGCATAATGAATTATTTAAATCACAAAAGAATTTAATTTTATAATTAATGATGATATAAATATATATATTTAAGTTTCCCAGGAGGTTTTTATTATAGGAAAGCCTTGAGGCATTGCTATACATCTTCCATTACATTTTCTATGTCCCCTGATAATGAAAAAAACGTTGTTAGAAGAATACCGTGCTCTCATTAAAGTTTGCTTCATTGGCAGAGTATGAAAGAATCGAAAATTATTACGAGAGTTGCTTGGCAGATCTTGAAAAAGACGTACACTAGCAAATTGCTAAATATATCCACGATAGAATAACTTCCACCAGTAAATCAGGAAGAGGCATGGCTGAACTCAGCAACAATCCCCCCAAAAGTGAATTACATAACTTATAAAATCTGATCTAAAAAATGAACCAGGTACTTCCTAAAAATTTGAATTGTGGGAGTTCTGTACAAGCGTGCAATAAAGTCATAGAATCTAAAAGCAATTAAAATGATTTCCTCTCAAGCAAAAATGACAGTGTGAAGGATACAGGAAAAAGAGGAGCAGACGACTGCTTTATAATTTTTCAGTTTATGGTGTTAAGAAGATGGCATTCACGAATAAGAATTTTATATAATATATTTCACAAAATCGTTAAAATGTCGTCTACAGACGTGTTCAAAATATGATATTCCAGTGAATGGATTGTATCCTGAGACAACAGGATTCTAAAAAGAGTGATGATATTTTCTGTAACTTATTTGTAAAGCTGACGTTTATTTTAATGAAACCGAAATGAAAATATTGAATTCCAAAAATTACATGGACCTTTTAAGAACAAAGATGTTCTCAGACTCTCATTGTCTCTCTTGTTTGAAGTGTCTCTACTGGGTACTGCGTGTCTTGATGGCAGAGTTGGTTTTAATACATCGCTCTGTTTGGAGACGGAATCGTAATTTATAGCGAATCACAGAATGTCCCTAATGCTTTCGAAGCATTGGAATTTTCCCCCTACCCTCTGGTTATCAGTATCTATGAAGCCACGGCTGTTGTGTCTGGGAAGATGTCCATATTACCTTCAGTTGCGTTCCTGGACACGTATGAATTGCGGGAAATGAGTGCGCTGCTGATTGAACCAAACAGACAGCAATGGCTGGGCGATCGGAGCAACGCTTCGCTCTTTATCACACCTAATATAAGAGCAAATACAAGTTTGCGGATGGTAACAACCACCACAGGGCTTTTGACATATTTAATTTCTGCCTCTCAAAAACCTTTTGAAGACAGAAAGAAAGATGCAGAAACTTTGTATTGTAAGCTGTATAACAATACAGTACAAGAGAAAGAGAAATTTGACGTAAATGAGCCATGAGACTAGAAACAGGAGTTTTTAGCCCTGTGGCTGTTGTTATCGCCTACGGAACTTTGCTCTTCATATATATATATATATATATATATATATATATATATACCAGGTAATGGCTTCGACACTCCTCCCCTACGGGAGGAGCTTGTACTTCGCTACTAAGATTAAAATTTCAGATCTAAAAAAACCCGGATGGTTAAATTTTTATAAATTTTCTGAACTTCGCCAATTATAATAATTTTAAAAAGGAACTTGAACTAAATTTCGCCCCTTTCAAAATATCACGTTGCTCAAATATAGTTATAGAAGAAGATATATAAAAATAAATTTTCTGAACTTCACCATTTGTAATTCTTTGGGGTTTAAAAAAAATACAAAATTTCCATACTTATATTTATTTCTGAACTTCACCATTTTGTTTTTTAATATTATAAAAGAATTATTAGAAATCACTCTGATAAAAAGACATAAGTCATAACCAAACTAAGATGAAATTATTATTCAAATACTCAAAAAAAATTCCTTTCCTAAATTATAGAGTTAGTGATGATGATGAAGTGATGATATATATATATATATATATATATATATATATATATATATATATATATATGTGTGTGTGTGTGTGTAGGTGTGTTTACGAATTATGAACAATGAATGTGAAATAATTTGCATACATTATGTTGTTCTTGAAGGGTCTTTATATTTCTACGGCGTGCACTGCTCTCCTAATGTTCCATGCGACTTAAGCAAATGAAACTGCGCAAAAATGTGTATATTCTCTGTTTTTAGAATCTGCTGCCTTACTTCCCGACAATCTATTGCTATAAATTAGCTTTTATAAAAAAACGACGCATTAAACAAGTAATAAAATCTACATTACGTTGTTCTTCTAAATTTAAAAGGGCGAGGTTAGACTGTGTTCCATTCACACCCAACCATCTAATTTAGAACTTAATAATATTTTGGAAATACTTCTCTAAGCGATATCAAAACAAGTTGATAGTATCAGTGCCTATAATATTTCCAGGTATGCAATTCCACTGATTAATGAAATTGTAATAAGATAATTTTCTTTAGTCGAAATTTCTTTTGACTTGTTGTTGATTGACTCTCCTTAGTCAATTTCATAGCTAACCTGACTCTCAAGCATAGCCCTGAAATGCATAGTTACAATTTTCGTTTCGGACTCTGATATGTTATTATTGAGTCCTATTTTTCATTTAATTGAGAAAAGTCCACGGTTTTGTTGAGTGGTCTAAATTTTATTTCGGTCAGAAGCTGTAATAACTTTACTTCCCAGTTTTATATAATCATTGAATTCCGAGATTAGGCCGAAACGTTCATCCATCGTCTATATAAGGGATGATGGGCAATAATTTTAAGCAGCGGGCCACATTGAACCTTATGTGCTTTGCAGACCGCACTTAAACAGTTAGATGCAAATTTCGAATACATATAAGTTAATTGCAATTACCTTTGGCCATTTGTTTGCATATACTACATAGTCCTAGATATAGATAAACAAATAACTAAAGGTAATATTTTGCATAGTTTTTCCACCCTTTAAACTGTTTCCAGACTTATAGCAGAGTGGGGACCTACAGCTTAATGTGGAATCCGAATCACGATTTACACTTCTACATCATGTGATCATAACCCAAGGCGCACGCTTCACCCATCCAAGTACTAACCACAGTCATTTTAGCTTAACTTCCGCGAGCGAAAGAGCGTGTAGATAAGAGTAATGAGAATAAGTATTTATTATCTACGAATAAAGTATATTTGAAAATGAGTGATTTAAGAATCTAGAACTTACATAAAAAATAATGAGATGAGATTTTGACAAAATGTTCAATAATTAATTTTCAATATTTTGTCCTATTCTGAAATGAAACACTGTCCACATGAAAAGCCTTCACTGGTTTTCGTTAACATAACATAACATAACATAACATAATTTCACGGATGACAAAAGCCACAAGGGCCTATCAAAGGTCATCCGCATCCGTCAAAACCCACCCACAAAAAGCACCATCACCAGGGGAAGACAAAATCAAAGTCCCCCACAATATAATATAACAGATGGCAAAAGCCACAAAGGCCCAGCATAGGCCATGCGAGTCAAACAGCCTCTTTTTTAAGGCACCCAAACTCCCAAGAAAACTACATCCAGAGGTTTGCCCACCTTTGGTCTATAATAAATATCAAGGGGGTGGCCAAGCTATAGCGCATATGCTCAGAATGGTATAATGTATGATAAAAAAAAAAATCAAGCCTAACCATACAAATACTAACCAATACTAGATTTATAGAAAAAAGTAGGTACGGAAATTCATGTAATAAGTCGTTTTTTAATACAACTTATTGTTGCTAAAACTGCCATATATTTTACTGAGAAATGTAGCTCGTTATTATACCTACCAGGCTTCATTTGCCTCGTACTGTATAACTGTATTTCACGCTTAGTGGATATTGAAATTATATATATACTTTACTTAAGCTTTGTTTTTGCACTCAGTTGCCCACCGCAGTGTAAAAGAAAACGACCATAGAAAAAGAGAATGAGATTTTAGGTGTCACTTTAATAAACAGCGAGGAAATGAGTTCTTATTTGATTGTGGATCGGTCAGGAAAAACGCTGTGCATTCATTATCTCAGCTAATTGAAGAGATGAGATCAAGACGAAAAATATCAAGATGAAATTTAAGAAAATATGATATTAGTACTTGGGCCTGATATATAAAACGAATATATAATTGAGAAAAAAATTATATAAAAGGAAGACAAAAATGTTTGTTAAAAGAAGCTGTGCAAATTTGGCGATTGTGGAAGTCTTATAAAATTACCTTTGCCTTAGTTAAAAATCGGAAGGAAGAAGAAGCTGTTTTAAGCCTTGTCTCTAACTATTTCTAAGGTGTAATGGTGATAAAATATTGCCAAAAAAATAGTGGGTGAAATCTCTCTTTAAACTTTACAAAACACACCGAAGAACTTCACCGTGGTGTATCTATGGGGGGGAAGGGGGCTCTTGAAGGTCGTCTCTAATTATGGGGGAACTTTGAAGGTAATCGTGAGGACAACCCAAGAGCCTTGGAAGGGGGACGCTAGTTGCCAGTAATTTTTGCAAGGACTCCGGTTGATATAGATGCTCCGGTTGGTTTGCGTTGCCCTTCCTTATTTCTCACGAGAGTTATTTTGTTGATTTCTATGAGGTGCCCTAAGCCGAGTGGCGGTCTTATTCTAGCGACGGTGTCAAATAGCCCGGAGGATGGGGATAGGCTACACCAGAGTAGAACACCGGTATTTCGGTAGTTATGTAATCGCGAGGAATTGCGATTAACGAGGAGAATGCGCAACTGCTGTTTTCCCGATTAATAAGGCCTTGAAGCAGGAAGATTGAGGAACATCAGGATATTGAAGTCACCAAAGCAAAAATAGAATTGATATTGAACTAGATCTTATTGCACTTTACAAAAGTTCTTTAATTAAGTTTTAAGTTCTAATTTATTACATAAATTAAGTTCGAGGTCAAGTGCGGACAAGGTCTAAAAGAGGCTGGACGAATAAAGCATTTAAGAGTTACACCTTAATATTGTAGCGGGCCGAAAGCAACACTAACCCCGCGTTCCAACCTTATCCTAGAATTTATGGACCTTGAGAACCCCGAGGAAAAATTGAGACGATTTAATATACAGTCCTTTACTTTCCCCACCAAAATACAGTTTTAATTACAGTTTATATTTACAAAAAAATAAACACCGGTGCGCATTCAAAATAAATACTCTATACAAATTAAACTTCTCCAACCGAAAACAAAATAAAATATGACATGCACAGAGAACAATTTTACACAACCCAAACAAGGCCCACACAACAAATCAATTAAAAAAACACCCGAAAAAAGGGGCACGGGACTATCACTTGTGCGCTGGGGGGGGGGGGGGGTAGTAGTCGGACAATAAAAAGAGGGACAGGCTCGTCAGTCAATGCAGGTGGGCAGTGCAGGTAACGCCCTCCGTTTCAGGGCTGGGCTGGGCGGAGCACTCACCTCGAGGATTCCTCTCACAGTCCGCTAAATCTTCACTCTTTGAAGACACAGGATGCGATACTAAAAAGAGCCAGTGAAATTTTGGTATAGCGTTTCCAAAGAAAAATCTGGTGATGAACTTTGCTATATCTCGTTGTTAAAATTAATGTTTGTTAAAATAATTTTAGCAAAGAACCAATCTTACCTAAGGATAATATTCCAATGCGCTGGACAAATTTTAGGATACTCCTAACTTTTACAAAATTCTAGAAATATTTATATACTGAAAATATAAAACAATATTAATATTATCTGTATTCATAATATAAATAATCGGAAGGCCAATTATACCCACACACTCACAGAGGGGTAGGGGAAGATATATGTAAAGGGGAGGGGGGAGAAAGGCCCTACAGACACACACACACACACATCGCTCCCCCACAATGTCTGCGTTATGTACACGACTATATACAAAGATGAATTACGCGAATCCGAGACATCGGACTGAACGATATATAACGCGATATATTGCTATATAAAACAGTAATCTAATTATTCTCTTTGTTCTGTCTTCACACAGTTATATATTCAATTTAAGCCACGTCCTACAAGTTCCTCGTCCAACTAAGCCACATCTTCCTCTTATGTACCGGCCTGTTGATTTGTCGGTATTAACATAACTCGACTTTTGATTAGCTACTGCCGAACATATTGATAAGGAAGGCACTCTGACTATTGGGGAAAATTCTCTGTGGGCGGTGGCATGTTGCCATGGAGACAGCTTTCTAATCTGGTTTCTATTTGTTTAATAGTGATAGCTATCCGGTTTATTCTAAATTCTGCCTTGATTATAATTGTAGAAGTCTAAATACCACGTACATTAGTGTACGCAGAGATACTCCGACACAAGCTGCGAGTCCGTCCCGTATTCCAAATTCGCCTTTCGCCTCGAATTCCCTCCGCCCCTTTTCGCACCAAAGAGACGACCAAATTTGCGGCCGGTTGCTCAGAAAAATGTCGGCCTCGAAGGACACCTGCTAGCCGACGAAGGTCCGAGTTTTCGCGACGTGGAGCA
Source organism: Ceratothoa steindachneri (assembly GCA_963969495.1). NCBI lineage: Eukaryota > Metazoa > Arthropoda > Malacostraca > Isopoda > Cymothoidae > Ceratothoa > Ceratothoa steindachneri. Next base: position 19,809,468 of record OZ018338.1, on the reverse strand, counting down.
AAGATAGCTCGAAGATGTGAAAGATTTACTCTGTCTGGAGGCAGATTTTCGAAAAGGTCTTTCGCGCAGCGATACGGATTTTATGAGAATTCGGTGCTCTCTCCCGATTTTTGCCCGTGAGGAAAATAAAAGGGAAAATTCTCCCCGGAGTTAGGCAAAAGATCTTGGACCTACGTTGTGAGGAGAGCTCGTCCCACAAAGGAAACAGTTCGCCCGTTGCACGGAAGAAACTTCTCCTGGAATTGGTGTGTTGCCGTCACGGTACTTGTAGGTGCCAAACTTCTCGCAGACTCCCCCCCCCTTCAGAGTCAAAGGTTACACAGGACCTTCCTCTGCGGATTACCTTAGACGTAGCTAGGTAATCGGTTTTAGCTACCCACGCCAGGAGCCAAATATGCGGAGAGGCACTTCGAGGAAGAAGTTCGATTTGAGCCACAGTTTGGCTCGCCTTCGTGATCCGGTAAAGGATCATTATATCGCCGGTCTAGGATTACATTCTTATTCGGTAACTTCGGACGGCCGGAGTAAGTGCGATCATCGTCACCAGAAGAAGATCTTCACCGTCATTCTCAAAAATACTTACAAACTCAAAGGTATCGTTAAAGTGAATTATTCCCTCCCCTAACTTCACCAGTTTATTCGTTAACTAGAATTCTCATCCCGAGCCCATAACCTCGAGTATTAGAAGTGATTAATTCAGTGCTTAATTCAATAATATTATTCCATTCATTCTGTTGGGTGCCATTAGGACGCAAGCAACCTAGTGGGTAATTTTTAAGTGTAATCCCCACGACATTATGTAGACTTACTTATTCAGTGCAAAGATTAAGTCTATTTATACCTATATACGCTGTTTCATATTTCTAATTCATATACATTAAAGATTATTTGTGTATCTGTGTGTTTAACTATTTTGGACGATCCTTTGGCAATTATTAAGCAATCCACTTGGCTTAAATCTCAATATTACACAGGTCCACCCATGACTGGCTTTTACTGAGTGAGGACACACTCAGGGAATCATTATCTTAATTTTGATCAAAAGGGAAGCACCGGGATTATTCTTATTCACCGGAAGTTGCTACGGTAGATGTATTGGATACACTTCACCCCCGCTTCACCTTGATGCAGTAATAAAATATATGTCCAGGAAGTGGGACTGGGATTACACACTCACTAAACCTCGACAATAATGTTTGCCTAAGATTGCCTCGACCAACTCTAACACAGATAACTGTGCTCCGTTTACTACCGTGTGACATTCTCGTAAACGGCGCTAACTTTACTTTTCTCTCTCTCTCTCTCTTCTGTACTTTATGTGTGTAGCGACTCTCGCGTGTGTCCTATTTTTGACGTACACGCCGGTCGCTACATATCTAGGCAAGAAAATATCTCACCCTTTTTGTCCTTGCTTTTCTTTAGCCTTTTGCGGAATCTATTGACATATATAATATAGCCCAGTTAAACGTTTCTACAAGACGAATGTATGTACGGACGGAGCACCTCACGAAAAAAACCCAAGAGGATCAGATATGTTTGACAAAGGAAAGTCATGCCTAGAAAATCTGCAACTCGAGGCTAATAAATGCGTGTTTTTGTACGGACGGAGCACCGTCAGTGTTAGGTAAAGTAGATGGGATTGCAACTTTGCTTTGAAACTTTATAAGTCATCGTCTACTAAAATATTGCAGCATTATAAATTAACATGTTATGGTGCCATTTGTGAATGGCGTGAACAAAATTAGAGCGAAAGGAATGAACAGAATATAATTAGGCGAATATATTAAATTATTAGATTTGGAATCTAGTGATCCTATTTTCACTGCGATATGCACTGGATTTCTAATGAATAGGTTCTCAGAATTATGAGCTTCTGAGAAAGATCCATTTTATGATATAATAACTAAATATTTGATTTAACATTTTTATTTGATGTTACCAACTATCTCCATTATTTAAATTCGGAACAGCAGGGCAAGAAAAATTATTTTCTATTTTAGTAAATGATATCAGTTCATTCAAGATGAAAAAAAACTGTTTGCCTCTCGGTTAGAAAATGAGAATTTGAGTTAACTTCCAGATTAAAAAGCAATGAGTGAATATGCTGAAGATAATGGTAATTTCCAGACTATATGGAAAAAAAATATTGCAGATGTAATTTGAAGGTCGTTTAAATGAATTAGCTAAAGAAGATTGCATACTCGCATTTATAAACCCTTTTAAACTTAATGAGCAAAAAATCTAAAGGGTGCCTGATAACGTACAGAAAGAGCTTATTGATTTGAAAACAAATTAATGATTAAAACTAAAATTTGATAAGGTTCCTTCAATCCCAAATGTCTCTGACATAAATAATTTTTTGGTAATCATTGTCTGTGAACATCTTACAGAACTAATAAAGGTTGCCCAGAGTTACAATATATCTGTCGTTTGGGAATAACGTACAGATGCCAACAACCATTTGACCTATACAATTAAATAAACAAACTGTGGTCGTGATTGGCTGATTAAAATTTGAAGAATTATCTGCTGCTATTAGTAACTAATTTAATTCTAAATATTATAAGTTTATCGAAACCCAAACAGACTCAACATTCTCAATGAAGTAAATTGTATTTATCTTGTCTTTATTTTAAATACTATATATAAAAAAGTTAAATATGCATATTAGCATATTTTTGGGAATGGAATTGGGGTACTATCGTAATATGGCACATCTAAACTAGACTAGAAAAAACGGGCGCTTTGAATAACCCTGGTCTATATCATTAACATAAATTAAAAATAGTAGCCGTCCCAATAGATAGTGATGTGGGATTTCACGATGTATTATTACCTTTTACCCTCATTCAATCCTGTTGATTAGAGTTTTATGTTTATTCCCTGCATAGTCAGTTTCTACCCATGTGTATCTTCAAACTTTATAATTTAACACCAAGGAAGAAAATAATCAAAAAATTTTAAAAATACAAATAGTTCACGTTATATTCTTAAAAAAATATGATGACAAAATTCAAGCAAGTTAATAACGCATGATTTGTTAATCAAAAACCGTGTTGTGTATATCAAATTAGTCCATGGTTGTCCAGATGTAATACTACTTTTAATTTGATGATTGATTCCAATAGTTTAATAATTAAGGATATTATACTAATTGACATGTAGTTTGTAAGGCAGTGATGATCTCCCGCTTTTGAAAATGGGAGTAACATTAGCTAAATTGAATATTTCTGGAACGAGATTTTCTAGGGATTTATTTCATTTATTTGTCAGATGTCTAAAAATTATCACTTTTAATTCCTCATGGTGCTGACGATCAATCATGGGAGTGGACATATTTAGCATGAATTTTAAATTGATATAAATTGAAGTTACTGTCATCAAAGGCTACTCCAATCAGGATCGGATTAAGCTAATGCGGGACATGTAGAATATGTTATAAGGGTCACTAAATAAAAAAATACCCATAAATATTAATTCATAAATCATTGATTTGCATGGGAACGCGTGGGGTCGGTAGCATGCGCGGATAAACTCCTTTTATTTGTGTACGCACCTTAAGTTCCCATACTTGCCTCTAATATTGCTCCCTGCAGGGGGTACCATGTCTATACTGTTACAGCTGGTACCTAGAATAGTAGTGCATCTAGGGCAGACCCTGTTGAATTGAACTTTGACGGGGACTGGGAAAGCTGGTGCCTTCCATCTAGTCCTTGTAAGTACCCACTTCTTTGTACAACCATTCCGTCGTTATTATTCCTCGTCTTCGTGATCTGGCTAGTTAGCTCATGTCGTGTCAGAAGAGATGATTTGGAAACTCTATAAACAGCGCGATTAATGAAAAGGTCGGTTTGGTCCCAATGACCCCTTCTCTTCGCCTAATAGGCTAGCAACCTCTCTCCAGCCGTTCTATGGTACATAAGGCTGTACTGTTTAGGGCAGGCAGGGCTTACTACCTTGCTGCTTACCAGACCAACTAAAAGTCTATGGGTCTACCACAACAGATCTTCAGATCCTGGCCGTCTTGTCGATGATTAGTACAACGTAGTAAGGACATCCACCCTGTTGCCCTGCCTCACTGGCTGCTGACTTGAGAGTTGTGGCCTTTGGGGAGTGCCGTCCACTGGGCAATTTTGGGTCTTTGTGTGTTGTTGAACAGGTGCGGACACCACTCTTTAACGCACCCAAAGCTAGAGACCTCAAAAGTACGAAAACTCGAGAAGGGGTAGGCGAGAGCGACTGGACGCGGGATATAATCCAACACTCACTTCTTTTTTTCTTGCATGACCACAAGCTTTGAGTTTTTTCGTGTGTTGAGAAATGAGCAAAATTTCTGATTACGTTCCAAAAAGCGAAACCTCGTCCAACATTGGTGTTATGTGGGTGAGGAATTTGACAACACACTTCACACTGGTGCAGGGGGTCCATTAACACAACTCCCGATTGGTAAAGGGTTTTCCATTTTACAAATGTTAGGGCCACCCACAGTCAACTCCACCTGAGAAGAGGAGGTACGTCCATTATGCTTTTTTTTCAAGGGCGCCTACAACCTTCCTCTAACATAGATGAGGTTTCTCGCTGTCAAATGTATACAATTGAGGCGAGTTTCCCATCGCTTGCTTCCTTAGAATTGCCCTTGGGCGAATCCAGCTCTGCACCAGAAGTGCACCCTCTTTTTCTTTCACCTGGGTCAGCTAAGAAGGCAGCGAACAGGTGACCCTAAATTGAGGAGGCTCGATAGGACGAAACCCCTTAGGGAGGTAAGGATTGGCAGGGCCCATCGGGCCGTGCACCTATCATTTTAGATACATTAGTTTTGACCTTGTTGGGGGCTCACGTGCATTATCCACCTTTTTCCTGATGGAGGTCGGTTCGCAGGCCCCCCAAAACGTTTGTGATAAGCCATATACCTAATAAGTCCACCTTGGGTAAATAGCCTTTTGGAAGCCCCTCTTAGGGGTGGAAATCGTAAGGAGTTGCCCTCGACCCAAATAGTAGGGTATTCCATAGGGTGAACCAAAATTAGTGGCAGAGACCCCGAGCCATAGTCCACCCAAGGAGAATATTTATCTGAGGCGGCACGGTCTTTCGATGACTTACGAGAAGAGGAAGACCTCCCTCCCTCGGTTCGGGCCTCCTTGTAAGTCCAAAACTTCCCTATCTCGGAGAAGGATAAGGTTGAGGCGAGCTCGTCCGTCTTTAGGGCCTCTTCCAGGGGTAGAGAGAAGCGCACTCAACCCCTCCCCCCTCTCCTAAAAAGGAAAAAAAGAGACAAAAGGAACAAGATGACTAGGCGTTGCTTTCTTTTCGGGGTGGGGGGAGGGGTGTGTGGCTAAGGATGGGGTCCCTGCCGTTTCGGCAAGACAGGCACGTCCGGCCTTGAGGCGCTCTCGGCGGGAAGATCAGACCAAGAATCAGGCGAAAGTTGCAGATAGAGTGAGTGGGACTCGATGACGTTGCAGCCTTACATAGAGAGACTATCCGGCGTTTTCGAGCCCGCAGGCTTCAAACGCTTTCTGGTTATCCGTTCCACTGATACAGTATGTTGGTCAAAGATCACATGTTCCAATAAGCGTTAGCAATAGCTAGGTTGATTGGCAGAGAGTCGAAGGTCACCCGTTCCTGTTACAGGACAATTCTGGTGAATGCGGTGGACCTTGTCCAGCGGGTCGCTATTGGTACTCTTCGGATACTAAATAGCGCGCCTGTGCTAGTGAAGTGACACCGCAGTCAAGAAATAATTTTGTAAAAAGAGTGGTTTATGCCAAATAACTCATGAACTACTCTTTAGAAGACTACCGAATATCTGGCCAACAATGGCGTGGTCAAGGTTGAACCTGTGATGAAAAAAACAGGAGGAGAAGGCTTCGAGACCCACGCCAACGCTCTTAGTCACTTTAGATCGTGATAAATTCTAAGACTATTTTTTTCGAGAAGGGTGTCCTGGCCGTTCAGGAGTGGACCGCGTCTCTTTCAGAGAGGGAAAGAAATTGGGCTTGTTGCGCGCTCTGCAACTTGGGACTATGTATATACGCTCGTTAAGCTAATAAGGAACCCTCTGCTCCTGTTCACCACAGGTCTACGAGCACGCTAGTTTCCGCACCCATTTGGTAACCTTCTGCGGGTTCTATCCTCGGGTTCTACCCTGTTGAGACTGTGGCTCTAATTGCTCACTCCTCACCCTGGCTAAAAAACGACTCCCCCATCCCTCCACCCGCGTAACCGTTTCTCGTAAGGGAAAACGGACGCGCGCCTCTACGGAGTCGCTAGATTCACGGGAGACACAGCCAAGAAGGTGTTCATGAAACCGTTTTCGTGGGTTTCTAAGGCTCTCTCCCGAAATGAGGACAGCGCAAAGTGAGCCTCCAATCCCATAACCCCGTCAAGGTTTTACTCGTCGACTCGGAGACTAGGGACATTCTAAAAGCCGCCAGGCTCGGTACAGGAGATAACGCGTTTTGTCCTGTTTGGAGACCGGATTGTGAACATTAGCGACCACAAAGCGCCTTGAATGCTCTCAAAGCATTGAAATCTCCGCACCTCCTGGTTGTTGTTTTTTGTAGCCGTAACTTTGACGGTTGCTGGGAGGCGGCTGTGGGGGTAGGGGTGGGGGATTATATTTCCCTGAATCCATTAGCATGGGGGAAGTGAGGGTATTAAGCGCGCCGATAAGGGTGCTATAGAGTCTGCGATGCGATCATTTGGATACCAGGCTTGCGCTTTGCTCTTCCCTACAATGACTACATAGCAGAAATCAGTTCAGCCGTCTAGGCTAACTTGCGAAGAAGATGAGAGACAGCTGACGGGAATTTAAAGTCGCACGCCATCGAGCTGCTACTGTTAATGTGGATCTCCCCTTCAAGTTCCCCAACACTGTCAACTTCAGGTCACTTCATGTCATCTTTGAATGGGAAACACTCGCGTGACGCACTACCATTTGATGGAGTGCTTCCCTGCACATTACTGCGGAGATTGCGTGATCCCCATAGATTGTTCATCACGTTCCTGTTGAGGTTCCCAGTCTGTTATCTTCGCAAAAGTTACCTTTCCTCCTCCTGGGACTAGATGGGATCGTTACCCATTGTCCTTTGCAAGGGAACGAGTTCGTGTTTGCAGATTGTGGATTAGTGGACTTTTTGAGGAGAACGGCTTCGTCCATTTTACTTGATTATGGCCTTTGATGTATGCTTTGTTGTTTAAGGAAACGGATCTTCCTCAGGCAACTGATAATAAATTTTTGTTTTCTTGCTGTAGTTTGTTTTTACTTTTTGTTACTCTCTATATGGTATTGACTTAATTTATTTTTTCTTTTCTAATGTAGCATAAGACTAAGCTACCTATTATAATTTCGGCGGCTATGCCTTTGGTGGCAGCCGCAAGATAGGGCCATATATAATCTCTTATTGCTGTCATTGTCATATTCCATTAAAAAGTCAAGTAAACTTTAGGGAAGCTGTTGAGAACTGTAAATTTCTATATCCAAAAAACTTCACAAATATCTTACAGACCCAAAGGGCAAAACATAGGGCACAATCAAATTAAGCTGATCCACATGAGACACAGTCATGGCCAAAAGTTTTGAGTCTACTATATTTTTTCATATAAGAAAATTAATAAAAGTAATGAAAACGTTTCATTAGGTTTTAATATGTTTGTATTATAAGTTTAAAGTGAAATATAAAAACAAATAAAGCCAAAACGCATTTTATTAATAAATACAATCAATTGATGTGGGTACTTAATATTTATAATGATGTCCCTCGTTCTTCAGGGATGCTTCAATTTGTTTTGGCAGGCTGGAGACCAAATTTGTGACGATATCTTCACTTATATTGCTCTATATTTGTTCATTAAGCACCAGCAACTGCTTACAATTGGATGGCTTAGGCTTAACCTAACCTAACTTATACCTATTTTAACCCTATCCATTACCTAACCTAAACTCTCCTAACCTAATCCTATCCATAACCTACCCTAACCTAACACTAATCTAACCTAGCCTAACCCAACCTTACCCTAACCTAACAGTAATCTAACCTACCCTAGCCCAACCCAACATATCCCTAACTTAACACTAACCTAACCTAACCTTATCCATAACCGAACCAAACCTGTAACCTAACCTATACCTAACCCTATCCTTAACCTACCCTAACCTAACACTAATCTAACCTAGCCTAACCCAACCTTACCCTAACCTAACACTAATCTAACCTACCCTAGCCCAAACTCAACCTATCCCTAACTTAACACTAACCTAACCTTATCCATAACCGAACCGAACCTGTAACCTAACCTATACCTAACCCTATCCTTAACCGAACCTAACCTAACCTGTAGCCTAACGTGACATATAGCATAACCTAACCTCATCCCTAACCTATAGTAACGAAGGTATAGTACAGGAGTAAAAGGGGAAGAGAATGCACTCGTTGGGGAAGGGGTTGCAATTTCTTCGGTGCCTTTTAATTTTGAAGAAAAAAGGGAGCGAAATATATCTTTGAGTGGGGGGATTGGGGGCATTGCATAATTGGAGGGAAAAATAATAAATAAATAAATAAACAAAAACAAAACAAAACTAAACAAATAAAAAGTAAACTAATAAAGAAGTTGATAAATTAGTAAATAAACTAATGCAAATAGAATAAGTGATTATATGTAATATTACCCGTAAAAATAATATAAATAGTAAAAACAATAAAAATTATTGAATAAATGAAAAATAAAATAATATAAAAAGTAAACAAATATATTAAAATTATGAGAATTAAAATTAAGGTTGCAAAATAAGTATGAAAAGAAAAGTTTGAATGCGTTACTATACAAATACAGGTTCACACAACAATACAAATTACAGGATTTATGGACATCATCATCATCATCATCATCATCATCATCATCACTAACTCTATAATTTAAGAAGGGGATTTTTTTGAGTATTTGAATAATAATTTCATCTTAGTTTGGTTATGACTTATGTTTTTATCAAAGTTATTTCTAATAATTCTTTTATAATTAATTTCAAAAAGCAAAATGGTGAAGTTCAGAAATAAATATAAGTATCGAAATTTTGTGAACTTTTTAAAACGCAAAGAATTACAAATGGTGAAGTTCAGAAAATTTATTTTTATATATCTTCTATAACTCCATATTTTAGCGAAACGCAAGCTTCCCCCAAGGAAGAGTGACGAAGCCATTGTCTGGTAGATTAATAAAATAGCATCTGAGAAATCTGAAAAGCGTAGCTGTCATCTCTAGAGCAAACACTATATTTTTCATCCACTTTCTATTTCCTTATCTACCACACAAAACTTTCCTAACTAAATATTCACCTAAATTAACCAGGTTTTCAAGGGGTAAAATTCAATTAAGCAGGGAAGAGAGGGGATAAATATGAACATATGAGTTAAGTGATTAAATTCATCACGAAGAAGAAGATCACAAATCCTGTATTCGTAGAAAAAGGGATTGGTGAACTAGTCGCTCGGTGGTTGAGGAATGGAGAGAGAAGATGCAAAGGTCTGATTCAGGTTGTTTCAGTTTACGATATACTGCGACGAATTGGCCGGGAAGAAGTTCTTACCACCTTATTATCGAGAAATAGGAGCACATAATTAGATTCCCTTTCAACTGTAAACTGGATAGTTGAGTGTAAGGAGTAGAATCTGAGGAGGAATGGGTTAACTATTTTTCTGCGACAGACGTAATAGAATACTTTCATTTTCCATTCATTAAATCTTTCTTCCCTGAATTGTAATGAACATCCTCTAGTCATTACCTTTCATGACAATCATAATAGTATTTCTTTGCTTTCTGAATTGGATAACTAATTTCTTGCACGTTTGTAGGTTTCTGACATATGAGATAAAACCTTTGAAGGTGCCGAAGTTTCTTTTCATTGGCAGACAATCACACGAATGAAGTAAATCAATATTAACATGTTAAAATTCATTCCATCTCTTGGCTATCCAATATTCACGAGCACAACCATCTAGGGAGTTTAGTCATTCACCAATATCATTAAAGTTGTGTACTTGTTATTTTCACTTGTTCTTTCGCATTCAATAGATGTTGGAGATTGCCTTCTGCACTAGTAGTAATTCTACCTATGTTTCCACCTGTAACCGTTATAGCACCATCACCATATCCATGAACATTAAAGTATACTGTCAACTTAGGTGTGTTTGATACGACACGTTGGTTTTTATCTTCTTTCACTTTATGTTTTGCACTTCCAGAAACATAATGAAATCCAATATCTCTGGTTTTATTGCTATTTTTTTTTACCTGCAATTGAAAAAACCCCCAATGGAATGCGCATTTAAAAAACAAATAGTTTATGTAAATAAACGTGTAAACTTCAGGAAATATAAAGGTATGATTTGGCAAGCCAAGACCATATTAAAAGTTAAAGTTTAAAATTTAAATATAGTTATCCTCAAAGACTGAGCACATGTAAATCACATGTACTCAACATGTACTCTGAAATTTATATTTGCTTGCCTTTTGAACCTCGTTTATTTGAGAAATACAGAGTTTTTCCTCTTCCTCATATCCCTACGCATTCCCGTAGATAACGGAAGATAACTAATATATAAAAGGTGGCTATATTATGATAAGACAAATGTAGTAAGATAAGATAATCAAAAGGGGGCAACGAGGTTTCGCAAAGAAAATAACCATTCTGTAGCTCTGAAGCCTACTACTCACCCAGTTAAAAAGTATTAGACTAAGATTTAACAGTACTAGGGTATAGAGTCACAAGCTAAACCACTTGGCAATCGTAAACATATTTACTGGGTCAAATGAGAAAGTTGCGGGCTACCCAATTGCAAGTCGGAGAGTTTTTATGTTTACGAAGCCCTGTAAACAACCAGTGCTGAGTCTGAGATGAATAGAGCTTATAAAGCAGGTAAATATTAGGTTTAGGAATAAGTTCTTGCGCTTTTTTTTTAATGTTGTGTTGATTTAAGTTTTGTTGACGTAATTTGTGCACATATTAAGAAGCAATAATAAATAATGAGAGCAAAATTTGCTCTCATTAGACTTTTGCATAGGTTACGACTTGAAGTTGTGTAATAAGTCATTGCGGTTTATTTAAAAGTCGTGTTAATTTAATTTTTGTTCTGTACCCTCAAAATGGAATGTCAAATTGAAAGAAAGGCGCATTTTCGACACTTATTGTTATTCATTTTCAATCAAGACGGGAACAATGCAAACGCAGCCAAAGCTCGTCGCGATATTTGTGCTGCGTACGGAGAAAATGCTTTATCAGAAAGGACAACTCAATGGTGGTTTTCACGTTTCAAAAACGGCCATTTCAATCTTAATGACGAAGAACGTTCTGGTCGCCCCATTAAGTTGGATGAAGATCGATTGAACGACCTTCTTCATGAAATTCCTCGTCAATCGACTAGAGAAATGGCTGTACAGTTGGCGTGTGATCAGAAAACTGTAGTGAATCACCTTTATTTGATGGAGAAAGTTCAAAAACTCGGTGCATGGGTTCCGCACACTTTGACCGAAAGCAACAAACTTTAACGCCCCACGATTGCCGCAGGTTTGCTTGCTCGTCACAAGGCTACTCGTGGATATAAGGACAAATTTCTTCACCGCATCATCACTGGCGACGAAAAGTGGTCTGTTTATGTCAACATGAACCATCGAAAACAATGGCTTAGCCCCAATAAAAACCATTTCCGCGATTAAAGCAAGGACTTCATCCACGAAAGACGATGCTGTATATGTGGTGGGATTATGAAGGCATCATTCTTTATGGGCTCCTTGCGAACAATGAGATTGTCAATGCGGAACTCTACGTTCAACAAATGTATCGACTGGCCTAAGCTATTCGTGAAAAGCGACCTCATTAACGTTATGGAGTCCTTCTGCAACACGACAATGCTCGTCCTCACATTGCCAATATGACAAAAGACGCCATCTAAACGCTTAATTGGGAAATCTTGCCGCACCCTCCATATTCGCCAGACTTGGCTCCATCGGATTTCCATATGTTCCGATCGCTCTCCAACAATTTGCGCGGTGTTTCGTTCAATACTCGTGTGGAATTAAGAACCTGGTTAGATTTTGATTGCAGAGGCATCGAAAAACTAGTTGAACGTTGGGAAGAAGTCCTAAATAACAACAGAGAATACATTATTGATTAAATTGCATATTATTATCAATTAAAATGAAGTTTTTTAAAATTGTTAATTGCAATGAAAGAATTTGATAAAACCGCAAGAACTTATTCCTCAACCCAATAATTAACTTCTGCCATCATAATAAACCCGTAGAAAGATAAGATAAACAAGCCACTATTCTCTTCCTTAACAGAAGAGCTTGGTTACACAGGCACCCCTGCGGGTGTGTGGTCTACGGCATTATTTGCTAATCTTAACCACTTTTTTTAATCCCCTTTATAGACTCTTTATTTTAACACCCTGAACACCTTCTTCTTCTTCTTCTTCTTCTTTTTCTTCTTTTTATCTTCATCTTCATCTTCTTCTTCATCATCTTCATCTTCTTCTTTATCTTCATCTTCTTCATCTTCCTCTTCATTTTTATCTTCATCTTCATCATGTTAATTTTCTTCTTCATCTTCTCTTCATCTTAATCTTCATCTTCATCATCTTCATAATCCTTATCTTCATCATCTTCATAATCTTTATCTTCATCATCTTCATCGTCATCTTCATCATCTTCTTCTTCTTCTTCTTCTTCTTCTTCTTCTTCTTCTTCTTCTTCTTCTTCTTCTTCATGATCTTTTTAACTTTAAATCCTTTGAATTTCCAAAACACTCGAAGTCATTTGTCAACTAAGCAAAAAAAAACCATTTATAAATTTTCAAAAAATCCCCATCTTAAATTATAAGACAAATGGATATTTGAAGAAATCTAACGGCCTTGAAATGATGTTATCTAAAATGTCGAATAATTAAGAATGCAGCTCCCGCGACATGTAAACAATAACATTGCCAGATCGTGAGATGCAGATTTTATAAAGGAGTTTGAAAATATATGAATTTTATGTATCGCATTTTCGTTATTAGTCCTAACAAAATCCAATATGTTATTCCCAAGTGTAGGACTACCTATTCTTTGTTCACAAATAACTGCATATAATTATTCACAAAATTTAAGCATTTTTAATGCGAAAAGTCCGCAATAGATTCATCTAAGTTAATATTAGTCTAGTTGAAATTTGGAATAATCCTCGGGTTGATCCACAAATTTAAAACAAAAGAGTGATCTTGGAAATTTTCAGCCTCTCTTCCTTACTTCGGTTGTCAGTAAACTCTTGGAGTCAATTTCTAGAGAGAGAGAGAGGATCATGGAGAATCTGGAGGCAAATAACTTAATGTCAAGGTTTTCAACGCGGACCTCACGCTTAGCTAATTTGATCGATTTTTTAAGGAGAGGATCGCAACGTTTCACCATGATAAATCTGTAGATGTAATTTATCTCAATTTCCAAAAGACTTTTGACACCATTCCACATAAAAGATTCTTGATAAAGCTAAAAGCACACTGAATAGGTGGCAACTTACTGAAATTGATTGAAGATTGCTGGAAGGACGTAGGTTATTGTTCTCTCGCGGCAGTTTTAGGGTTCGTTTCTCGGATTCTTGTTTTTTTTATTATAAAACAACACAAACTTAAAATACCTTAGCTAGGAATGCCGTTGGAAGCACTATAGTAAATATTTAAGATTAAAATTGATAAATATTACTTTAAAATATGACCTTACAGAAATAAAGAGTTGTGAAACTAACTTTCTATGCACATCCTCTCTTTACTATACCTCTTCTTCACCTCTGACTTACACTCTTTACCTTTTTTTAAACTAGCATCGATGGGATCTTAGCGTCTCTGTTGGATCCTAATTCTGTATATTTTCCTCCCCTTCACATAAATGTTGGTTTCATGAAACACTAAGAGAAACTCTCAAGGATTTGAGTATCTGTGGTTAGATTTCTACAGATGATTTACACCAAGTTAAAAGAGGGCGTCTTCGTCAATCTACAAGTAAAGGATCTTGTAAAGGACCACAAATTCCGAAAACATCTTGATGAATTATTGCACTTTGACTTATTATCACTATCACTATCCCCCCCCCCCTCTCTCTCTCTAAGCTGTTATGTTATTCCTATGAGATGAGAAAGACAATTACAAGTTTGCTATGATGGATCTCCATGCAAACCTCCGGATTTTAAAGTATGGAGAGAAACTTCCTAAATAGGATATCCCTCAAGGTGCATTACCTCCATTTACATCTAAGCGTTTTTGTAGAGAACCTTGCGATAGTGTGTTTGGCAAACAAATAGAACGCTTCCATTAGGACATTACTATGATGGAGCATCGATACCAGGATTTCTGGAATGAAGGAATGCTTGCACATTAATGTGGATGCTATAAGGGATGTAACTGTGATGAAGTACCGCAGGAAGTCCAAGGCTCTTCGCTTTTAGTTTATAAAGAGCGCCATAGGTCCAAAGATTTTGGTTTCTCCTAAGATATTTCCTGTGTATACATTCTATATGTGCTCCGTATTCTTTAAATTTATGCATTTCTAATCTGTTTTAATTACTAAAATAAAGTTTTACCAAGTACAAAGCTTATAATTTGCCCTTCCTCTAAGAATCATTGTAGACACAGATGGACTCAAAATTTATGTAACTGTAAAAACACAGGTGTGATATGTTAAAAAAAATCGCGATTTGTTTCGAAAATAGATCTATGAATTTTGCATTGAGTTCTTGAGAAAAAAAAGTTAAAGTTTGTTTACCAGTGCAATTGGAGGCCGCGAAGCTAGATATCGTATGCTCAGATTGATAGAAGACACCCACCATGCTAATACGCTGTCGGGTAGATATGAGGATGGATCAAGTATAAAAGATTTCTTTGATATGTGAGTCAACCTCGTTGCGGAGCCGAAAAATTTTCATGAGAGTTATGCGTCTTTCCGCTCCTAGTGCTCCAAGTTGTTTACGCCTGTTATGTACCTTCACTCATTTTCGCGTCCACAAGCATAAAGAGTGATCCTGGAAATTTTCGACCCTTCTCCCTTACTTCGGTGGTTGGTAAACTCATGAGGTAGAAAATTAAAGAGAGGAGCGTGGAGTAATTTCTTCACTCTCTCGAGTTAAAACGGGATTTCAAGGGACTTAGAATAATAAAAAAAATACTTGAGGCAACAAAAGATTAATAATCATTATTTAATTACTTATTTACCTAAACTTAGGAAGCGAAAACCAACGATTAGAAAACTACCAAAAAGTTGACGTAGATAAATTCATAAAGGACTGGTAAGGCTAGGTGAGGATGAAAGTACCGATTCTTTGGGTGAGAAAACGTGTTTAGTAGTAAATTTTATTAAAATTAAATATAACTAAACCAGGCAATAGCTTCGCCACTCCCCCCTACGTACGGGGGCAGCTTGTGCTTCGCTTCTAAGATTAAAATTTAAAATCTAAAAAAAAGCAGCCATGGTTAAAATTTTGTATAAATTTTCTGAACTTCGCCAATTATAATAATTTTAATAAGGAACTCTAAACTAATTTCCCCCCTTTCAAAATATCACGTTGCTAAAATATAGAGTTATAGAAGAAGAAGATATATAAAAATAAAGTTTCTGAACTTCACCATTTGTAATTCTTTGGGTTTTAAAAAGTTCACAAAATTTCAATACTTATATTTATTTCTGAACTTCACCATTTTGTTTTTTGATATGCTAAAAAAATTATTAGAAATAACTTTGATAAAAAACATAAGTCATAACCAAACTAAGATGAAATTATTATTCAAATACTAAAAAAAATTCCCCTTCTTAAATTATAGAGTTAGTGATGATGATGATGATGATTAAAAAAAATACAGGATCAAGTGAAGTAAGTTCGCATCTCTTCGAAAGAATCTGGGTCTGTACAGACGCAAGATAAATAGGCAAATTTATATATTTGCTCCCTCCTCTCCACCTGCGAGATTAGTACTAAAATTTAGTACTCAACTTTGTGTTTTAGATCTGTTATGGAGAAATCTGAGTTAGTGGTTAGTTAATTATTCCAACCACTCTATCAAAATAAGCAAAGTATTTATGATATCACACCAAAACCTGGGGAGAAATTAATCTAACTTACTGTTAACTTCACCCAATATAACTTAACCTAAACCTTACCTAACCTAACTCTAACCTAAACTAATCTAACCTAACCTAATCAAACCTAACCACAACTAACCCTATCCCGAACTTACCATAACCTAACCTAACCCAAGCCTAACCCTATTCCTAACCTACACTAACCTAACCTAAGCTACACTAACCCCATCCCTACCCTAACATAACCCTATCTCTAACCGAACCTGTAACCTAACCTAACACTAACCCTAACCTAACTTAACCCTATCCTTAACCGAACCGAACCTAACCTGCAACATAACGTAATATCCAACTAACCTAACCCTATACATAACCTAACCTAACCCAGCCTAACCATAACCTAAATTAACCTAACCTTATCCCTAACCAAACCAAACCTGTAACTTAACCTAACCTATACCTAATCCAGCCCTAACTCTAATCCTAACCTAAGCTAACTTACGCCTATCCTTAACCTACCCTAACCTAACCTAAGCCCGCAAGACGCTTGATATGTCCAATTTATGCATAAGATTCATATAATTATCAAAACCTCTCTTATAACCTTAGACATTTCAATAATACCGACAAATTAAAGAAAAGAACGAAAATAATGAAATTAGCCAAGTTAACCAGTTAGGGACAGGAGGGCATTATTCAACCCCCGAAACACACGTGCTTATAAAAGCTCTCCAATAATTCGAAAATGCAAACTGTAAGCCCCTTGCAAAGTCTTTAAAATCACATTATAATTTTTCATGTTACATCTATTGCCTCTGCTCTTGTTCGGCAGTGCCACAGTTTAGGGCTCAAGTAATTTCCTCTTTTGATTACTCGGGTGATGCTCCTCTCACCACATGTATTTATGTTCCATTAACTTCCTTTACTAATATCAGAGCAAAAAATTTCTCGTAAAGATTTCGATTTTCATCGGGGGCGTTTTTACGTTATAAAAAGAAAGGATATTTTGACATTTCTCTTCGCTGTATAGTCCCTGTTTACGATGATGCCATGTTATCTTCTACGAAACTTCATCATAAGACACGAATTTATATATTTGTGGATCTTGGCGGAGCACTTCGTCTCAAGCAGGATTCTGTCCTTAGAGTTAAAGTACGGCCCCAATCGGTGTTTATTGATAGCTATTATAATAAAATAAGTCTGGCCATGCGGGAACATTGTTTCCGATTTCAGCGCGAAGTTATGCCCCATTGCATGAAGTCGTTGGGGTCGCCTTCACGGCGGTTGTCATGTTAATCAGTAGGTAAACCTCTGCCAGATGATATATATATATATATATATATATATATATATATATATATATATATATATATATATATATATTTATATAGGGTACGAAGAGTATTTGATGACGTTTTAGGTATGTTAATAAAATAACTATATTTCAGCAAAAAAATAAATATATTGGAATTAACATTTGTGCAATTATTCTTGATAATGATTTTTAATGAAATTATTCTATGAAATCGCCATCGGCTTTGATGACTGCTTCAATGGGGGACCGAACCCGCTGACATACTGGCACTATATGATACGTATTCATTTCGGACATCAGCTGGACAATGGCGGCCTTCAGAGGAAGCTAAGGTATTATGAGGATGTCAATTAGTCTCCTTTACAACAGCGATCCACACGTAATAAGTCGATAGGATTTCAAATGTGGCGAGTTTGGAGGCCACGCACTGGGTGGGTATCGCATGATCGCAAAGATTATCTGACGACCATTCTTGGGTTACGAGGGCTTTGAGAGAAGGTGCTGAGTTCTGATGAAACGACTATGGCCTTCCCTCATATAATTCAAGGGTTGATGACATTTTCTAGCACTTCAATGTATCTAGCAGCATTAATTCTACGACACTGTGGAAAAAAGGGGTGTGGCATGGCATGATCTTGGCTACTAACCACTCCTAAAACCATCACAGTTGCTCGAAATTTGGTGCGCATCACTTTGGGTACTTCAGAAAGATCTGCGCCTAACCACCAGCCATCCTTCCCTTAGACTTTTGATCTTGGTCCAAGTTTTTGGGGGTCATAGAAAAAACAAACCACGCTAAGTCACTATGTTTTGCATGTTGACTGCATGTTTTTCTTTTCTTAAGTCATCATGTTATTTTAAAAGCAATTTCTTTAAAATAAATGCGATTTTAATTAATTTTAAGGTGTAATAAACTAAAAACGAAATGTCCTCGAATACATCTCGCACAATGTATACAGTGGCGGCCATAATGATTCGGACACTTAGGTTTCCATCATAAAAATTACATTAATTTCAAACCAAATAATGGTAAGGAATACATCATAAATTATAGGTATATGATAAGCATGACTATAAGTTGTACATGTACATTTTAAAATGAATGAAACTGAAAATTTCGTGCAAAAGAGCATTTTGATTCCGACAAGGTCAATAGACCTAAGTCGCGTGTTCTCAATTATTCTGACTTATGACCTTACGACCTTTAAAACTTTGAATAAGTGGGGCAATCCGACCCATAGGTAGTTTTCTTTTAATAATTCCAGGACTAACCTTGTACCATTCGAAAGAGAATGTAAAACAACATAGGGGTTTCAAATTTCGTTGAAATCGGCCGAATAGTTACGGTATTATTGCAAATTATTATCGGACTAACCTTGGGAGGACCTTGACAATTGTATCATTCGAAAGATAATCTAAATCAACATAAGGGTTTCAAATTTCGTTAGAATCGGCCGAATAGCTAAGATGTTATTGCCACAAAACTCATTGCGAAGTGAAATGGCTACCATATGACTGACAACCTACGGACCGACGAAGTAACTTATAGAGTGGCGAGCACGCCACTAAAAATATGGCAGTCAAGATTATCGAAGTTATCAATCATTGTTTTATTTATTTTCCTGAGGATTGTGTTGATAGGGATGTTGTGAGCCAGATTGCGACTGACTACAACAATCACGGTGCTTGTGTTGGTAGGAGGAGTCCTGCGAGTCCTGATGCGACTGCTTACAACTTCAAACCAAAAGACCATATCAAAAACCTAAATAAACTTGTACATTACAACCTCAACTGCAGAACATTATCTGAGGGTGTACATTTTTACAGTACTCTACACTGAAGTCAATGATATTAAATGAGATATAATTGGTCTGTGTGAAACCCGACGATACGGAGAAGCTACCAATGAAACAAGTGACCACCACCTTCTCTACCACAAAGGAATAGAAGATCAAAGGCATCGTGAAATTGGGTACCTGATCGATAGAGAGCTCAAACAAATAGTTTCACCTCATATCGGAAAGAATAGCTTACGTAAACCTAGGAGTCTCTAAGAAGCGCATCTCAAAATAGGCCAAGTGTACGCAACTATATTTGCCGGCATACAGGAAGAATTTAATAGATTCGATGATAACATCAGGACCCCCCTCCCCCAACCAGCACATTTCAACATTTTCATAGGAACTTTATTGCAAAAGTTAGGCAAGGTAATGAATGAGCCATGTATGGAAAAGTTCTCAATGGGTGAACCAAATCAAAGGGGACAAGATATAGTTGACTTCACAGTGGCCAAATACCTGGAAATTGCTAACACTATGTTAAAAAAGAAGCAGCAAAGATAAACTTGGATAAACCCAAACTATGAGATATACAATAAAATTGATTACATTCTGGTCACCCCCCCCCCCAAAAAAAAAAAATCCCTTTAAATTCGAGGGATAAAAGTATCGACCATTTTTATTATTATTCCGTTCCAATACACATCGTTGGATTTTTAGCGTCGATGCACGGGCTCGATCCCAACGAGCGATGACACAAAACTTTCAGCGGTATCATGAGCTGTACGTCCATTGGCAGATAGGATACACTGAACTTACCCATCCCTCAAGTTGCTCCACACCCATTCCCTTCCCGTCTTTGCAGCACAACAAGCACGGCCCCACCGATGTAGTCCTTTTATCCCTTATGGGGAGGAATCGCATCCACATTCCCCAGAAGTTGAGTACCAAGACCCCTAAGTGAGTACTCATTCCCCCCTGAAAATGAGTACTAGGGCGTTCGAAAGGGGTACGCACATCCATCCTCAAGCTGAGTACTAGTGCCCAAATAGGAAGACTCGCATCCACATACCATTGACGCGGAACTGGTGCCCCCCCCCCCTCGGAATCACGAAGCAACCCCCCCTTTCCAACGAGGATTGGCCTTTGTTGTCTTCAGGCTTGCTAGTGATTGTCATTCTAATTTTTATATACATTTCATTAACAAGTTGGGGATCTCGTCCAGAATGTGAGGCAGGGAAGGCGCAATTTAATAGTATTTAGGTGATATACAAGAATCCCATAACTCTATTTAATACCTAACCCTTTCCCGAATTCTCACGAAATATCTCGGGCATTTGTGTAGAGAAAGCCGCATTGTGAGTCCAAGATTTCTTTCATTATTATTATTTCATAAGTAAAAAAAAAAAAAAATGGTTTTGAATTTCAAATCAATTATTCCATTCTATTTTTTTTTATTGAATGTGAAAACGTCGAGTATAGAATTTTCGTTAGTTTTTAATAATTTTTCCCCCTACTCTTAATATATAGCATTTTCCTCATTTGAACTTCTAGCCGATATTTTTTGCTGACTAAAGGCTAAGAGTTCCATAAAAAATAAATATTCGCCTCGTTTAATGTCCAAAAATATTAAAATTAAAAGCGACTGACTGTACACGTAATTTTCTCACACGAACTTCGACCTAATCGAGGTGGAAACATCACTTTCTAGTGGCGGATCCAGGATAAATATTTAGGGGGAGCTAACGTGAATTCCTTTCTCAGAGTAGTCTGGGAAAAGGGACATTGATGATAAATAATGGTTATCTTAAACAACATCGATAATAAATAACCTTATATCAATAGCATTGATAATAACTAACAGTATCTCATAAAGGAGTTGAGGATCAATTCTCTCAGATACGAATTTTTTTCCCACATCAGAAAAATATGAACTGTAGTTTTTGGACGTAAACTAAGGTATAATACTGTATTTAATAGTTATTTTTGAGATTTACCTGTATTTTAGACATGTATCATATAAGATACATTCGTTCGCAAAGGTTTAAACAACTGTTATTATATATATATTCTATATTATTACATAACTTTCTCAATAGCAGAATACATGGCTTAAAAAAGGAATATAAACACAAACTGGTCTGAAATTTGGGAAGGGGGGGGAGCTGAAGCCCCCTAGTCTCGCCTTAGATCCGCGCCTCTCGCTTCCCATCAAGTGCCTAGTTAAGACACATTGAGTATTGCAAGTCGTCGTCCGAGCCTCGAATTCAGTTGGATTAACTGTGCAGCTGCAAGCGGCACAGGTTCGGATCCCACATTAAAATATCTACTGTGGTATGCACCAGAGATAGATAGATAGAGAAAGAATTATTAAATTAGTTAAAACCGACAAAGCAATGCACGCCAAACAATTGCCATACCACAGGAAGTAAACAAGAGGAATAATGGATGACTGCGAGACAGATTACATAACTCAATTTTCTTTTATCTGAAGATACGCGACAACCATTTCCCCTTTACCACACAGTAAGGTCACCAGGAAGCGAAGAAAGTAGTAATACATTTAGGAATGTAGGAAAATACAGCATGTTTTTCTTTATAGTCTCTGTGTATGGAGGAGAACTCAATGTAAATACAACACATTCATTGGTTGACATTGATTTTTATGTGAATTACTGAAATCCTCGTAGTTTATTTCCTTGGAAGTATCGATTCTTTTTTATTTATCACAGAGCTGATGTAAAGTATTGGATTGAATAGAAATTAATGTAGTTTTTTTTTTAAGTAAAATTATTTTAAATATAAAAATACATTAATTCTATAAAGTAGTTTGCATCATCAATGCTCTTCCATCGTTCAAATAACGAGTATATACTTTTCTTAATACACGTTCAAGGTCATCCCCACAACTCGGCTTTCCCTTGAAATACCAGAGATAATTCACAAGAAGCGCTCAGTAGGTGTTCCTGCTTCTGCGCGATTTTTTTTTTTTATAAAAGGTATTTCAGTTATCAAACTCTTTCCTTCCATCCCTATTTTTAGTTTCTGAAAGTATATAAACATGCAATTAAATTTGAAATAATATTTTTTTAAATTGTGAAATGTACCACCTGTGGTACATGTGGTATTTGGAAGGAATTATTCTGTCTGTACCACCGGTGGCGCATGTGACCTTAAAGGTGTTAAAGAACTCATTTGGTTTCGATGATAAGAGGGGCGGTCAATAAGTTTTGCGAATCGGTAGGGCAAAACAGAGGAAAGGAGATGGCTATTTGTGGGAGTGTTAGGACAAGTTATGACAAGTTAGGACATGCAGCCGCACGCTCCTCCCTCGTCTATTTAAGAAGCAGTAGCTGATCGCAGATCGTCGGGCACAAATTTTTCAACAATGGAGAAGGTTGAGCACCGCGCAGTGATCAAACTTTTGACCAAGGAAGGCAAGAATGCAAGAGAGATCCATGAACGCATGGTTGCAGTGTACACCGACACCGCCCCTTCCTATGCAACCATTGCTCGCTGGAATAGGGAGTTTCGCCATGGTCGTGAGTCTCTTGAAGATGACCCCCGTCCAGGGCGCCCGTCAGACGTGACCAACGAGGACAATGTGGCCCGTGTGGAGAGGATGATTCTCGAAAATCGACGGGTGAAGGTCGAAGAATCGAGCGAGAACTTGGAATATCACATGAAAGTGTTATCAACATGATCCACGACAATTTGGCCATGACCAAGGTCTCTGCCCGTTGGGTCCCTAGAAACCTCACGCCCCATGATCGACTTTAACGTCGTCAAAGTCCATAAGGACAGAGTTGCACAAGCTGCCCTGCGCGAGTGCGGATTCGACGAGCTCATCCATCCCCCCTACAGTCCAGATCTGGCCCCTAGCGACTACTTTTGATTCCGCCAGCTCAAGGCTGCGCTGCGTGGACGCCGGTTTGGGGACGATGAAGATGTCCAGCTCGCCGTTCAGGAGTGGATTGAACATCTGTGGGGAGATTTCTGGTTGTCGTGAATTCGAAGCCTCAGGGACAAGTGGCGCAAGTGCATTGAAGTCAAGGGTAGTCATATTGAAAAATAATAAAACACTTTTCCTCATATCTCGTTTCCTTATATCCGAATTGCAAAACTTATTGACCGCCCCTCGTATATAGGATTTGAGATCCTTTTTACACTTCGTTCATATCATTTAACTGCTGTTGTAATGACTCAAATAAATGAAAATCAGATGACGAATGGATCAGTGAATATGAAGGATGTGGAAGAACTTCCCAACCTAACGGAAGGTATTTTCTTGGGTCTAATATACCACTTGTGGTCTGTACATTGCTATAAAGGAGAACGAGACCCTGTTCTATTGAGCAGTGAAGCAAGAGTTTCATTTTAAATGTTGCAATTGTTAAACATTTAAACGTTGCAATTGCTGAACATTTAAGACTTGCAATTGCTGAATATCTCAATCTTGCTATTGTTAAACATTTAAACGTTGCAATTGCTGAACAATTTAACATTGCAATTGTTGATTATTTAAATGCCCCAATTGTTAAACACTTAAACATTGAAATTGCTTAACATTTAGACGTTGCATTTTTACATTTTAGAGGTTGCAATTGTTGAACATTTAAAAGTTGGAATCGTTGAAGATTTAAACGTTGCAATGGTTTAACATATAAAAGTTGCAATTATTGATATTTTAAACGTTGCAATTGTCTAACTTTTAAATATTACAATTGCTTAATATTTAAGCGTTGATTTTTTTTTTTGCATTTTAGAGATTGCAATTGTTGAACATTTAAAATTTGCAATCATTGAAGATTTAAACGTTGAAATCAATTAACATTTAAACGTTAAATTTGTTGACATTTTAAATGTTGCAATTGTTGAACATTTAAAATTTACAATCATTGAAGATTTAAACGTTGAAATCAATTAACATTTAAACGTTAAATTTGTTGACATTTTAAATGTTGCAATTGTTGAACATTTAGGTCTGCAGTAACTATATGCTTATTATTAAGAAATTCATAATGAATAATTCCTTTAAAATCCCTCCAGGTGTATCATCTCTTAAAGAACTCTGAGTCCGATAGAGAGCTTTTATTATAACTATCTTCCCCACATTCTCACTTCACCTAACGCCACCACTATTGTAATGAAGCTTAATTAAAAATAAATGGCAGATATAGTCGTATTTCGTCATTAATGAATTGCTTCACTTGTTCTTTTTTAATCGAGGAGGAGGTCCCCAGACCGGATATTGAAATCTAGATAAAAATCAGAATGACAATCGAAGCCTTGCGGGTGCCCAGGGCCTGTCATCGTTCTCGGGGGAAGTCGAGACAGATCAGAAGTGCAGCGTTTTGACCCCTTACCCTCCACTCCCACACAACAAGTTACCCTTCCTGGGTCAAAGGAAGGTCTCGATTTTGCGTCAGGGGAGTGTGGATATAAGACTTCCTTTGGAAGGTTCCGAAAAAGAAAAGTAATATGTTGTATGCCTGAAAGAAAGGGAAGAGTGACATGTTGTATGTGTGGAAGAAAAGGAAGAGTGATATGTTGTATATGCGAAAGAAAAGGAAAAGTGATATGTTGTATGTGTGAAATAAAAGGAAGAGTGATATGTTGTATGTGCGAAATAAAAGGAAGTGATATGTTGTATGTGTGAAAGAAAGGGAAGAGTGATATGTTGTATATGCGAAAGAAAAAGAAAAGTGATGTTGTATGTGTGAAAAAAAGGGAAGAATGATATGTTGTGTGCGTGAAAGAAAGGAAGAGTGATAATATGTTGTATGTGTGAAAGACAAACAGGAGTGGTATGTTTTATGCATGCAGCATTGTTATTTTTTGTTATGTTCGTGATGACTTACTTAGACGGAGATGTTGGCGAGCATGCATCAGACTAGACGCACCGCCTGATTGGCAGAAGCTCCCATCAAGCCCCAATTATTTTGACCCACTCTCGCTCGGAATCGAACCCAGTACCCAGAGTTGAATGTTCAACGTAAACCAAGAATAGTTTTACTTGAATTATAACCCGTCCCCCTCCATTATTTGAAAATTAGCAGCGACCAACGAGGGCATGAACGAATAAAAATGAATACAACAAAAAGAATAGACATGAGAAAAAGACTCAGGATGAGATTGGGCCTCGAAACTTGTAATGGACAAGTTCGCACAAACAAGATCATGAATTCAACTATACGAACGACTCCTAGAGGGACTTTTGAATAAACTGGTGAAGTTAGGAGAAGCGAATATTTGTTCAAAGTGCCAAGCCCGATTGACCAAAAGAGAAGATTGCTCGGGTCAGTAGAAGCGAGAAGGCAACGTAATTCTCCTGAACATGTTCTTATTTCGCAATGCAGAGGGGTTAATTTTGGGGTTATCGGCTTCAATTATAAATAACTTAAGTTGTAATTTCTCCCTTATCCATCTTTCATCTTCTTCACTATTCATATTCGTTCATTTACGCGTTTCTTCTCTCCCTTTTCATTCCTATAGCATGACCTCAATGGATTACAACATTTTCTGTCCTTCAGCTTCAGTAATTAGCAAAACATACGAAGCTTAACACCTTTAGGTATATGTGGTCAAGCCACTACCATAGACTACCCTATACACAGCCATACACAAAATCTCAGGAAGTAAAACCAAAAATAAACTAAAACCAAAATGAATCATCAAAGAAAGCACGAAAAACAAAAAAAACCCGACAACATTTAGAAAAAAACACGTCTTAATAAACTAGAGGAACATGATCTAGTAGACCTGCGGCGAAAATGGCCGATTTAGCACCTGTATCTACTAGATGGTGCCACCTGGTGGTCAACTTATATCATATCTGAACTCATTGACCTCGATTACCTTGGGTAGCATTGGTTTTAGCTGGCTCCATTGATCCAGCGCCACCTACTGGTCAACTTATATATTTAAACTCAGTTACTGCAATTACCTTTGGTAGCATTGGTTTTAGCTGGCTACATTGAGCCAGCGACTCGTTGCGGACAGAAGATAAACACAACACGAGATTTGCAGGCCCCATAGACATGCTTGCTTCGCCGCAGTTAGAAAGGAATGTGTGAAGTCCTGTTAATTCTCAGGAACTTTTCGACGCGAGGTTTTATTCTGAAAAACGACATGTCACATCTATTTATCTGGTAAGTCCTGCCGTGTACTCCATTACCCTCTCTAAATTCCAGTTCACATCCCAGAGATTGCTATTGTGAGAAACGCTATATCTCGTCAACGACCTAAATGGCGTCCGCGTCTATCAGACCTTGAAAATTGTGATTCTAGAAAAAATCGCCCCAACTATTGCAGTGAATTGAAGTTCGTGTCATATACACATGAGTGTAAATGTGATTCATTTGCGTATGAAGTTAACTAGTATTAATGAAATAAAACAATGATTAATTAATTAGTGATAAATGAAAGTTAATAATGCAAGAATGGGCAAAAATATAAACTCATGACATAAATTCAATTTCTGCATTGTATTGTCCATGTGCATTATAAAAGAAGGTAAGGGACGTAATGCACACCGCAGACTTATATGTGCACTGATAATTCAACAATAAGACAAAAATCTAGTTTTAATATAAAAATTACTTACTTCATTTACACATGAAATCCAGTCGTCTTGATTTGAAGGCTGTTACTTCCTACATGTCCACTGTGTAATAACACCGAGTTACTGGATAATTTTTCGTTCATTAAGAATATCGTAGAACGGAAACTTTTCATAGATTGGAATTTAAATCTTAATCTTATAGAAATCTATTGTTTCAAAAAAAATATTGAATTTTAATTACCTTTAATTTTTACGATTATAGATAACAACTCGGGCTGTAACTTCTGAGCCCGAGTCAAGCGCGTGTGAACCATGTTGAGAGAACGTCTGTTACGAATGATATTTTTTGACACAGGGCACCCATAAGACGACCGCCAGACACTGAACGAAAATATATGAAAACTGCAACCAGGCTTAATAAAAAGATCCCTAATTATTGGCTGTAATTACTTACTTGAATTCAGTGTTGCCAGAAATTAAATC